>CM073131.1:51242127-51842127 GCA_037039145.1 Fundulus diaphanus
TTCTCCACAAGCAAACAGTTCTATGGTCAATTATTACCAAATGAAATAAGAAGGGGAGTTTATTCTTCGAAAAGGCATTTTTGTTGCTAGATAGACCTCAGAATGGATCAGAAGCCCAAATGTAACAAGATTAAAATTTGATAATATGTTATAATGTATATGTTACTCTAAAAATATTCTAAACTATGACAGATCTAGATTTAAAGAGATTTTCATTCAGACGTAGGAAGGAATAAAGGCAGATAGCCTTCAAAATGTAACCATGTATAAAGATACACGATAGAGACAGAAACATAAAAAAAGAGACAGATGGATAAATGAGAGACAGAAGCTGGCTGCTCACAAATAGATGTATTCTTTGATATTAATGGAATTCTAAGTTAAAAAAAAAATCGTAGCATTGTCCACCCCAACATGTGATTGCTGTATGTGATTGTTGTGCAATTATACACTGTTTAAAGCTATTTAATGTTTCATAAATAACTCACTGTCTGTTAAGTATTGTCTGGTGATAATCAGCTCTTAAGCTGATATCAAGACAATGGTTGAAAGGGATGAATTCGAGCACTAGCGATCTTTTAACAGCAAAACCTGCACACACATAGAATAAAGGAGTGACAACTTCTTTTCAAGTCCAAGAATTTAATAACAGAAATAAAATGAACATCCAGAGAACATCACTATGTAATGCTGTTTGTCTGAATTAACACAATATTTCGATTAACAAATCCTCTCTACTAGGCTAGTGAAACTTAACAAAACTACTAAGCAAAATGAAGATAAAAAGAAGCTAAGCTAAGGAACTATTTACATGCAAAAACAAACAAAAGACAAAACAAAATATATAATATCATAATCAGAATACTTCAGTGAATCCTTGTTCACTGAAGATCTGATTCCTAAAAGCATGGAATGGAGTAAAAAAAACATTTGGCATGTGTTTCAACCCATTCACAATGCAAAGCCCAAGTTAAACAAAACATTATTTGATGAAATAATATTTAAGTTAAAGAACCAAAGTTCACCTTAAAGAATGTTAATTGTGGTTAAATTAGCTTAACTAATTCAGAACAACATTTGACATGTTTCAAACCATTCACAATGCAAAGCACAAGTTAACCAGAACATTATTTTGAGAAAATAACATTCTGAGGACCGGTTTGTCCTGTAAAATCATTCAATTCAGAATCGCTTGCCTTTGTTTATGCGATTCTACCTCCGGGCGCTAGGGGTCGCTACAGCGATCGTCGCTAACCTGGTTAAAATCTATAGTTCAAAGTTGCCTTGAAAACCGGCATTAATATACCATATTGATGTGGGAATAAGGCTCATAACACCATCGAAGGATGGCGGAGCAGAAGAGTTACGCTTTATACTTTAAAACGAACTCCTTTTGAAATGTCCGAAACCGGATGTTAGCCAGGCCATTTTGGCTAGTGGGCGTTCGGCACTAAAAAATAAAGGCTTTAGCTTTATTTTTAGTCATAATGAGTGGGCCGGATAACGTAAACATTAATGTCCCATCAATGTATGAAACCCTTGTGGAGATAACCTTCCCGTTAAAACCATAAAATACACTCAAATGATATTAGCAGTACCATAAACGGAAGGCTAGCGTGAGCTATTTCGTTAGCCCTTTGTTGTAAGCACCATGTGTCCAACGGTTTACAAAACATTTCCCAATAAACCTTTTACTTCACCCTCAGCTGGCTGCCCAAACCTGTCTTTTGTCTCGTGTCAGTTCTGTCCAGTTTGGCCATTCACGGAAGGAGCGTTGAAGGAGGGAAGTTGTTGGTTGTTGTTGGCGGGCTAGCGTTTAGCTTTCCAGCTCTAAGCTAACCAACAGCGTGTGGAGGGAAAGCTTGGGGTTTCTGCGGCCTAGCAGAAACACGCATGTGTGGTCGGGACCGATGTCCATTCAATAGTCGGATCGTTCAGCTTGTCTGGTGAGGGGAGGCATCCACCATCTCGCGTCTGTTTTCCTGCAACAGCTGACAACAATGAACAAAGCTGTTTCGGTGATCTGTACTTTGCGGCTGGTTTGGATTCAGTCAGGTCCTCTATTGAAGCAGGCAGACGACATCAGCAGACCCTGGATCAAGCATGGATGGCACCTTCCTTCAGCTGCTGGCATGTGTAGCGGCCAGGCCCGACCAGGGCCTCATGGTCCAGGCCTTCTTTGTCTGCTCCAGGGAGCGGTGGTCCGAGAGAGCTGCTGTAGAGCTGAAGAGGTCTGCAGAAGTGAAAAGGGCTCTTTATCTGTGGGAGGAAGGTGTTATAGCAGCAGGACCCCTGGTGAGAGAAGGAGGGGCCGTCCCCGCGGGCTCTCTGCCTGTGTATCCTTTGCAGCAGGATAGAATTCTTTTTAGTTACCTCTTCCCTACTGTTCAGAATCCAATATGAGATCAATTATGTATCATGGTGTTATTATGGCATAACATGATTGTATGTGATATTTACATCCCAACATGTCCTTTTAATTCTGAAACAGTGATCTATTTCCACCTCTAATTCCATCTCCTTAGGTGTGAGAGTGTGTGTGAATGGTTGTATGTTGTGTTTGTCTCTGTGTTGCCCTGTGATGGACTGGTGACCTGTCCAGGGTGAACCCGCCTCTCCCCCATTGACAGCTGGAGATAGACACCAGCACCCCTCACAACCCCACAATGATAGACATGTTAGAAGATGGATGAATGGATGGATAACAGAGGCAGCATTTAGCATTTATAGAACGTTTTAACAGAATATTGCATTGAATTTCCACAACAGAATGACAGTAAAGATACCAGTGATCATCTTTAGGTTGAAACTGTCAGTTCCTCAGGTTCAGTTTTCTCTGCTGATCAAATCTTCTTTTTCTCTAAATTGAATCTTTTACCATTGTTGTAACATTTTAAAGATCTAGTTGTTCATAAAGCATGTAATGTGTTTCAGTGGCTGCAGATGTTAAAGAAGAGGCTCCTGAAGAACAGAGTCCGGAGGGGGAGCAGCAGGAGTCAGAGCCCCTCCACATAAAGGAGCAACAGGAGGAACCCGGGGCCCGTCAGGAAGGAGAGCAGCTCCTGGTGAAGGAGGAGACTGATACCAGCTTTCCATTAACTGCTGCTCCTATCAACAGTAAGGATTTCAGGGTTTAATTTTTTATGCCATGTTTTTTTTTTTTTGGGGGGGGGGGGCTTTTAACAAGACAAAAGTTAATAAAAGAAATTGAAGGGAGGGGGAAGGCTGTTTTTTCTAGATGGTGTGCTCTGATTGGAGAATATGAATTGCATAGAAAGACGATCTAAATGGAAAGACAACTCCATTGTGATCTGACCGTTTCTGAGCAAAGCTACTGTGGGAGAATTACTTAACTATTAACCTTTTAAAAAGAAAGAAAGACTCAGAGAAAAATGGCGTTCCTTTGTCTTAACAACGAGAACTCACTTTTTATTCCATTACATCATCTCACGTACGCACGGGTGAGAAGCGTGAGTTCTAAAAAATGCAGATACAGAACTTGTCTTTTTAAAGCCTACAAATGTGTGTGCGTTAAACACAAGAGTCTGTGTGTCTCCATTGGTGTGTGTGTGTTACAAGCTAATGACGTCCAGTTGGCAACTGGACGAAAGTTCTGGGAAGTGTTTATCACAAAAGTACAAAAACAGAGCGATTAATTCCACTACTTGACATATCTTGGAACAGTCCTAGTATAAACCGACTGCAGATGTTTCCCTTTACTCCCATCGGCGAAAAACAGGAAAAAGGTCAAACTGACCCTAACTCCCATAAATCCTCCCTTGGCACGTTACAGCGTGACATATCTAGAAGACCTCTACATTGCAAATCTGACTCCACACTGTTCAAGTCTAGCTGTGATAATAACAAACATGTAAGAAAGATCTAATTGCTTACACAACCAATGGATAACACACTAATGTAATCAAGGTGTCTACACAAGTGCTGACATAAAATGACATGTAATAAGTGCAGATTACAATCAATAACATATTTCCAATAATAGAGAGAGAGAGAGAGATAGAGAGAGTGAGAGAGAGAGAGAGAGAGAGAGAGAGAGAGAGGGAGAGAGTATGCAAAACAGTCATTGCTTTCGCAGTAACATCCGTCCAATCAGATATGAAAGTGAAAAAACCCCGACAACTGACACTTATTTATGTGTATTCCTCGGGGAAAAAGTCTTTCATGGACCTCTATTCCTCAGAGCATCCGCCGTTATCATCGGTCACCTGACCGAACCGGCATCAATTGGAAGTCAGCCATGCTACTCGCAATGACATCCAGCACTTGTCATATAAAAAGAGTACATAAGCATAATACACTAACAAAACATCATAATACAAACAAAAACAACAACATATCAAATACATGGATTATATATATATGTAACTTATCTTGCTAATAATACTGATACGCAGGATTAAAAATGAAATGGATGTTAGAATCTAATGTTATGATAGTGTAAACTAACCTAACCGGCCGCCTGTGCTAACTTATCTATTAAAGCTTCATTGTATTGTATTTTACTTATTTTATTTATTGAGTAACTCAAACAAGGTTAATAGGGTTAGTCATCTTCAGTTTGTGTGCTTGGCTTGAATGAGTTCCTGGACACGTAGCAAAACAAACAAAAAAAAAAGTCCATCCCGATCACGGGGCTCCTTTTCATGTGGCATGAGTCTGTAGCACACTCATGAGTCCATGGACGTGTCCAGGCGGCCGGGGATCAGCCCTTCGGATGGCTGCTGCCTGATGTCATCCATCTATACATTGTCCCCACAATCCACCTTTTCAAAATAGGCACAACACAACACACAATTAGAAAGAATACAATCAGCGTTATCACCAAAATTAGTCCTGTTTTGGCGGCTAAAGCGCCCCATTCCCCTAAGATTTCTTCCAGACTTTTCCACGACCAGTTGTTTCTTCCAGCGTTCGCTTTTACTTCTTCTCTAAGTTTCATAAGTTTAGCCATTACTACCCTAAACGAACCTTTAGGAGCTGTGTTCATTGGAATATATGTACAGCACTCATTACCAAACATGTGACATACACCTCCCTTGCTTGCTAGAAGCCAATCTAAAGCTTGCCTATTTTGAATTGCCATTCTACTCGTTTCATGTAATTGGTCTCCCAATGCCATAAATCCTTCTATCGTGAAATTTATCATCCTCTGCTGATTATAGTAAATGTAATTTATCTATTCAACATTTTTATTAATAGTAATTTGAGGCAAAATAGACTCAAAACCTGCTTTAACTTCATGCTGTGCTTTAAATTCATCTGGAATTCCTCTCGGTTGCCCAATAAGATCTAAATAAACTTTTTCATTTAATCCGTAATCTCCTAGACTCCGACGTGATCTAGTTTTACCTGTTTCAATTTGAGCTAATTCTTTTACCCCTTCATACACTAAGGTTATCGGTACTTTCATTCGTACTAATGCACAAAGTCCTATCCACTTCAGCGGTAAGGTGTTCATTAGCATGTCATCACCACACATCCAGTAACTGTCTGCCACTGGATACGTTTGATCTCCTAAAAAGAAAAGTTTGGGAATAGTCATAGTTATATTTTTACAGTCCTCTTCTATAAATTCTGGGTTTTCAAACCAAACGGGCTTTGTAGCAAACACTGGTGTTACATTTGCATGCTTATCTTGTTCTACAAAGGTGGATTTCCCTTTATAGACCGAAGTCCCACAGTTCATGGTTGGACGTCGACTGTCTCGACCCACATTACTCGTTGTTTTCTCTCGTGGTTGAGCTGACGTTGGCTGATGCTGTGGTGCTGGCTGCAGGCTGTGAGAGTTCATCTCCGGCCTCGCTGTCGTTAGGTTCACCACTTCTGCCAACATCCACAGGTGAAATGTCATTAATACTAGTCTCATTGCTGCAAATCGTCTGTTCACACTTTTTCCCAATGTCTGGCTTCACAGTGTCTGTCTTTGCACTGTCTGGCTTTACAGTGTCTCTGGCGTGTACTTTAGTACAATGAGTCAAATGATACCACGTATCACTCCCCTGAACTTGGACGGCGGTTGCGGTCGCTCGTTTGACCTCAAAGGGTCCATCCCATCTCGAGCAGTTCCATTTTCGTCTGAACACCTTCACGTACACCAGGTCTCCTGGTTCGACTGGTCTCTTCACCACCGTCTCTGGACAGGAACTTCTGGCTTTTTCCTGCAGATAGATAGCTCTATGGATAGCAGTTAGTTGATCCATATATGCTTTCAACTCTGTTTGTAGCTGTTCAAGTGCCGGGCCTTTGAATGGAAGCCTCCATTCGGGCACTGGCATTGTTCTGCCTGTTAGCATTTCATGCGGGGTTAAATGTGTGCTGCGATGCAACTGCATGCGATAGCTCATTAGCGCAAGCGGCAAAGCATCAATCCAGTTTAGTTTAGTAGAAGCACAGATTTTATTTAGCTTAGCTTTCAAAGTCCCATTGATCCTCTCAACAATACCCTGACTCTGCGGGTGATAGACTGCTCCAAAACGTTGTTTAATTCCTAGCTTTAACAAAACACCTTTCAACACCTTTTGGATAAATGCTGAACCGTTATCTGAGCTGATTTCTGATGGGATGCCAAATCTCGGAATCACCTCTCTTGTCAGAAACTTAATCACTGTATCAGCTCCCAATGTCTTTGATGGGACTGCTTCAACCCATCGGCTGAATCGATCGATCACAACCAGCATGTACCTTTTCCCTTGTACTGGCTTTATCATGTCAACATAATCTATCACAAGATGTTTAAAGGGTCCCTCAGGGACCGGAATGTGACCAATCGGTGATTTTATGCCTTTTCGAACATTGTTTTCTGCACATATTTCACATTGACTCAAGATTTCATCCACCATTGCTTGCATGTAAGGTGACCAATAACCTTGCCTTTTAAGCTTCTCCATCACTTTCCCTCTACCACAGTGATCCAAACCATGAGCTTCTGAGACCAACATTGTCAACGATGCTACTGGTGCAACTAAATGTCCACTTTGTGATCTCCACAAACCACTTTCACTCATTGTCGCACCTCTCTGCGCCCAGAGAGCATGCTCACTTGCACCTGCTTCCTGCTGCATCAAAATGATGTCTTCTGGTGTCACCATAGGTTCCAAGGTGACCACTGGTGCCAAGATAGCCATCTGGCACTTAGATGCTAGTTTTGCTGTCTCATCTGCGGCGTTGTTCCCTTTAATGACTAAATCATTACCTTTACGATGGGCGTTGCATTTAATCACTGCCAGTCTTGATGGCAGCATCATCGATGCGATCAGTTCTTTTAGCTGTTCTTGATGTAGTACTGGACTGCCGTCTGCTCTTTTGAAACCTCTTTGTTTCCAAACTGCAGCAAACAGATAGCACACCCCATGGGCATAAGCCGAGTCTGTGAATACGTTTGCTACTTTTCCTTTTGCTAGTTTGCATGCTTCTGTCAGTGCTTTTAGTTCTGCTTTTTGAGCTGAGCATGGTTGTTCGCATTTTTCTGCTTTGACTGTTACAAAATTGTCACCTACTTGTTCTACCACGGCGTAACCTGCATGGTTTCCAAGATGATCTCTGAAACATGACCCGTCGACAAAGTAAGTGACTTCCGCGTTCACTATCGGAGTTGACTCTAAATCGGGTCTTAGTCTTGTGTATTTCATTGTTTCTGCAAGACACTCGTGTGGTTCTCCTTCACAGTCCAGAGGTACCATGTCAGCAGGGTTGTTTGTTGTGCACTTTTGCACAGTGACGTCTGGATATGTTAAAAGTGGCATGTACTGTAAACATCTTGCCTGAGTCATCACAAACTTTCCTTGATTTATCAGTTCTGTGATTTTGTGGTGGGTCCGTATTATTATCGGATAACCCATTGTTATGGTTGATGCTTTTTCATAAGCGTAGTAGACTGCTGCTAGACCTTGATAACATGGTGGCCAGCCTTGGGCCACATTGTCTAGTTTAGTGCTGTAATAAGCAATGGCTTGCTTCCGTCGTCCTACACAGGTTTCTTGCATTAGTACAGCTGACACGTACATGTTTTTTCTGTTGGCCACATACAGGTAAAATACTTTATCATAGTCTGGCAATGCCAAAGTTGGTGCCATTTGCATTTCCTGTTTTAGTGTTTCAAAGGCTACTTTAGCTTCAGTTGTCCATTTTAACACTGCTTTTAACGACTGGTTTCCTGTCTCTTTTATGAGTTCCCTAAGCGGTGCTGTTTTTTCCGCATAGTTCTCAATCCAGTCTGCATTGAATCCTGTCATTCCCAAAAATGTCATCATTTCACCGACTGTCCGCGGACTTGGGGCTTTGCTGACACCTTCCAGTTGAGAAGGTGAAATGCCAACCGTTCCTTGTGATATTTGTCTTCCTAGGTAATCTACTTGTGGTTGACAATACTGTAGTTTTTGTTTGGAGACCTTGTGTCCTCCCTCTGCTAATCTTTGTAGAACTTTGATTGAGTCCTGATGACAGTCATTTAGTGTGTTTCCGCAGATTAACAAATCGTCCACATACTGTAACACAGTTCCAGTTAAATTGAGTCCCTCCAAATCATTTTTTAGCACTTGATTAAATATGTGCGGGCTGAGTTTAAACCCTTGAGGCAATCGGGTATAACTGAGTTTTTTACCTCTGTAGGTAAATGCGAATAAATGTTGTGACTCTTCTGATAGCGGAATGCTGAAAAACGCTGAACAGAGATCAATAACGGTGAAGAAACGAGCTCCAGTTGGTATTGAATTTAAGAGAGTGTTTGGATTTGGCACGTCCGATTCAGCATCTACTATTATCTTGTTTATTTCTCTTAAGTCATGAACAAGACGGTATTTGTTTTTGTCTGCTTTCAGAACTGGAAAAATTGGAGTGTTGCATTGACTTTCTACTTCCACCAGCACACCTGCTTGCATCAATCCATCAATGGTTTTCTGGATGCCTTGTTCTGCTTCCGGTTTCAATGGGTATTGCTGGCGAAAAGGAAATTGTGCATTTGGTTTTATTTGAACTGACACCGGCTCTGCAGATTTTACTAAGCCCACATCTGTGTCATGTTTAGACCATAAGTGCTCTGAGACATTTTTTAGCATGTCCTGCATTGCTGGTTGATCTTCAGAGGAACCATTTTCTTTAGACTGATCTTTAAGATCAACTGGCACTGTCACAACTTGTGGTTTTGCTGTCATTGTTGTTTCACATAAGATCTTGATCATTGTTCCATCACATGATTGTGAAATTAATGAGTTGTCTGTGTCTTCCCATGTTGTTTCAGTTGCAAGTTTCATCATTGGTCCCAGATCTTTTGCATGAAATCCTTTATTTACAAACAATGTAATGTGTGGTACTGATTCTGGAACATTGTACCACTCTGAAATGAAATCATTTTGTTTCACATTTAAAGCTGCACCTTGGTTACCAATAACAATGCATTCTGTTTCAAGATTAACAGTTCTGTTTTTTGTAGAACTGTCCCATTTCTCTTCAAACTCCATGCTCTTTGAAATGTCATAGAACATGGTGCAGTGGTAATCTAGAAAAGGTTTTCTGGCTTCTGAAATTTGAGCTTTAATGTACCGGCCCCAGTTAGTGACTACACTTTCAACTGGGCCTGAAATGTCTCCTAGCCAATAAACTTTAGCTTCATGTGTTTGCATGTACATTTGAAAATCCAAACCTGTTTTATCAACATACAAACCCTGAGGAGAACACCAGATTTTTAATTTCATCCTGCATAATGCATCTCTTCCCAACAGGTTAATTGGTGTTTGGTCAGAGACAAGAATTGGTATTCTTATCTCATCTTCATCAGTTGCCAGTCGTACAGGAGCTGTCATTTGTATTAGCTGTTTTATTCCCGAGAACCCTACTGTTGAAATGAATTTATCAGACATGGCACTTACTGGCACCCTCGTTAATGTCTGGCAATTTTGCGACCACTCCGACAAGATCTTGACTGGCCCAAGGTAAGTAGTTCGCGACATTCCCTTTTACTAATATTGGTAATTGTTTATGATCTGTGCATTTCTCCGGTGCATGTATGTTTGGCTTGTATCTGAAATTAAAATCACTTCTCCTTCTAGTAGTGACTTTTGCTCCTACTCCAGGGTCTTTTACTGCCTCTGCTATAAGTGGACTTTCCGCTAAAGGCTCGTTGGGATTTCCTGGCACAATATTTAGTCTCATTGCTTCCTCCTCAATTTCGTGCTCCAACTCTTCTATGACAGTGCGACTAATTTCTCTCTGCAAATCTATCCCTTCGTGATCTAGGTTTACCCAAAATGAATCACTCTTTTTATTTCCAGCATAGTCAGCATAACAGTCTATCCCACCCATCGGTTTCAAGGTCAACGACCTCCTGTCGTCAGGTATTATCTGTTTTCTCGAGGTACTGCAATGCATCGGTGCTAAATTGTCTGCATATACAGGGGAATCTGAGTTTATTGGGCCTTCATTACTCTGATGGTTTGCAACTGAAACAGCTGGAGATCCTGACTTATGCACAGACGAATATATGTTTGCTAGGCCGGGATCTTTTTGGTGAGGTGACCCTCCTGCGTCTGTAACATTGATGTGTGAGGCTTTAGTCATAATCTCTTTATGTGATGTAGACTCCTCTCCAGTTTTATCTACTTCTCTCATCTCATCTAAAATCAGAGAATCTTTGTTCTTGTACTGGAAGTCTCCCTGTATGTTGACGGTCCCGGAAAGTGTTGGATAAATTCCAGCAGTTTTTTCTGCCTTATCATTTACAGATTGCTGTTTCATTTCCATATATTTTTGCTTTAAAGCGCGTCTATAAGCCTCTCCTTCTGTTTTAAAAAGGTTTAAAATCTTCAGCTCGAGGTCACGTTTCTCCTTTCTTTTTTTAGTATTGCTGTTCGCTTTGTAATCTAGAACTCTGACCTCCATTTGCTCACAAAGAGCTGTATCAAAGCTGCCCTGTTCTGGCCACGGGGAAGTTAAACGTTCCGTCCGTTTGCTCCATTTCTTTGAAATCTTTTGAATTTTTGACGCAATTTCGGGGTTCTTTAATCCTATGACAACAATTGGAATGTTTGCCATTTTATTCTGTATTAGTTTCGTTAGGCCAAGTTAAGAAAAACTAGTACTAACTGGTTCTTCGCGGTTAACTTCTCTTCGCAGAAAAAAGAAAAATAACTGTGCAGTCCGAACTGCCTTTTCTCAAATGTGTGTGTGAGGGCTGAGCAATGCAGCTGTCTGAGGAGCGGGAGGTGGGGGCTTCTTGGCTCGGGACAGCTGTGTGTGTGCGGTTCTCCTTGCCTGCGTATAACTGTATGTGTGTTTCCTGCTCTGCCTGCTGAGCTGTGTGTGAAACACAGTGTGTGTGCTCCCTCCTTTGTGTGTAAGATTTTCCTTCGGTGGGGGCTGAGGAATTTGGCACTGGTCACTGAGGGCTAAAAATAACTCAGCCTGCTGTTTTCCTCTCTCTGCTGACAGGCAAAAAGGAAAAATCAAAGAAGTTTGCAGATCTTATTGCCAATTGTCAATCTTGCACAATTATCCAACTTTCAAGCACAAAGTACAAAGTTTAAGTATCTGCACCCACACAGCAGCTTAGATAAGTATAAACTTTGGTCCACCAAGATATTTTACAAAAAGAAAAATAGAAGTTTCCAAGCACTGTTTACCTTATCAATGGAACTTTGAATTAAAGAAAAAAAAACAAAGCAAAGCAACCATCCACTTTCATACATTTTAGTCAGACAATAGAGCTCTCATCTTTTATAATCACACATAGACGTCTGACACACAACAACACAATCAGTCATTCTTACTCATAACTTCTCATCATTCCCACATTCTCACGTTTTCCTTTCACTCTTACTCTCCCGGGAAACTTATTGTTTGTTTTCTTAATGGTCCAAATGTTCAATGTTCCTGGATTTTAACTGTGCGCACAGAAAATTTAAATCAGGTTTTTTATGGGACCCAGAGCAAAAAAAAAAAAAAAAGTTAAAAATAAACATTTATACTTCACGTGCACCAGCAAGGCCTCTTTGCTTCAAATTTGATAGGAGGCTTTTACCTCGTTTGCCTAAACCTGGAGTACTCAACCAAAAACAGACTGCAGTCAACTCTGTTAAGGCCACATTTTCATCGGAGTTCCACGCATGGAATGATCCGAGAACTGCCTTATTCTTCTTCAAGCGCTTACATTAACAGGGCCACGCCCTAAAGACTCCGACCAACCGAACATTTATAAGATCAATTCTCTCACAAATGATCTCTTTGATTCTAAAAAGTTATGTATATTAGAAAAACTTCAGCAAAGACCCGTACTGGTCCGATTCATTTCTTATACGCCGTCGCTTCTAACGTCATATTTGACGGGACATCCGATAAAAGCGGCTGGGAGTAACCAATCACTTCTTTAAGTTGTCGTGTGTGCCCAATTGTGGAGGAAGCCCATATCATTCCAAATCTTTTGATGTTTAAGACAACTATTTTTCTACGTAGAAAAATACCAAATAGATGTCAAGCCAAAGGAACGACCACTCCCGTCTGTCAATCAATCACAAACAACGCTCTTCCCAATTCAAATTACACAGGCGGCAGATTCATCGCTAACAAACAGAGAGAGCAGAAGGCAGAGACCAGTATAAAAATGTATTTACACTCACCTCCGTCCTCTCTCCTCCACCCCAGCGCGGAAGGGCCAGTTCCGAGCGGGGGAAACCCAAGCCGTCTGTCCGGGAAGGCAAAACTCCCTTTTTCCTATCGCGTCGGGGTTCACCAATTTTGTGGGAGAATTACTTAACTATTAACCTTTTAAAAAGAAAGAAAGACTCAGAGAAAAATGGCGTTCCTTTGTCTTAACAACGAGAACTCACTTTTTATTCCATTACATCATCTCACGTACGCACGGGTGAGAAGCGTGAGTTCTAAAAAATGCAGATACAGAACTTGTCTTTTTAAAGCCTACAAATGTGTGTGCGTTAAACACAAGAGTCTGTGTGTCTCCATTGGTGTGTGTGTGTTACAAGCTAATGACGTCCAGTTGGCAACTGGACGAAAGTTCTGGGAAGTGTTTATCACAAAAGTACAAAAACAGAGCGATTAATTCCACTACTTGACATATCTTGGAACAGTCCTAGTATAAACCGACTGCAGATGTTTCCCTTTACTCCCATCGGCGAAAAACAGGAAAAAGGTCAAACTGACCCTAACTCCCATACTACAAAGCTGATAGCTCCTGAGCAGGTCCTCTGGGATTCAGCTTTGACATTAACACGGCCTCATCAGGGCACAACAGACCATATTATACCCCCAAGACCCCAGAAAATGAGAGTTGTTGTCATGACCCAGTAAGACATGTAAAACAAGCTTATTAAATCATGTTAGCTGTTCATTGTAGTGCCGCTGTTCTCACTGTTAACTTTGAACATAGCTGAGAGTCGCAAGATAGCAAATCAGTTTAGCACTTTTAGTATGATGTATACTGGCTGGAAATTAGTTTTGAATATATTGCCCACAACTTCCACACAATAATTGAAATATGGTACAGTGGGAGTATTACATAAAATAACAAGATATTTGTGGTCCAGAACAAAATATATTCTCCTCTAAACAGCAACACTTTTGACTAGTCTGGATTTTACTTGGCAGATCTGAGGTTTCAAGATAAATTCAGCATCCAATAAAACACCCAGAAATTTGATCTCATGGACTCGTTCTAAATCAACACTGTCAATAATTATTTTGATTGCATTGTTTTCTAATTTATTGCAGTTTCAAAATATCATGTTTTACTAAATTTAATGATAATTAGATTTTTGAACCAGTGTTTTTTTTTTCATTTCTATAGTGACCACTTTGTGAGTTAGTAGTTTTTTTCCCTCCAATACAGAACATGCTAGTATCATCTTCAAATATGTATTTTACCAAGTTTGATACAGTGATCATGTTATTTATATACAAATTAAATAATATGGGACCCCACAATTTATTTTAATAATTCTGATTAGTGATTACCTGTTTCTGAATGCTTTTTAGTAAAATGTCATGATTGGTGGAATCAAATGTTCTCTTGAGATCAAGAAATATACCAGTTGATAATTTAATTTTATCCATTCTATCTATGATTACTTCTGTTAACTTCATTAATGCCATTGATGGTGATCTGTTTTCTCTTAAACCATGTAGACAGTGTAAGGTTGTCAATGCTTTATAATTAAAAAATTCCAGACTTTTACTGAACCCGGTTTATAGTATTTTATACAACTGTCAAAGTAGGTATACTTGTCTATTATTATTATTAATATTCTTCTTATTATTAATATTATTATTACAACAAATGTGATTAGCAGCATATTTAAACAAAGGAATAACCTTTGCAATTTTACAAATAAGGTACAGATGTGGATCAGCATGTCTGCAGCATCATCAATTATAATCTTAATAACTGTGAAGTTAATTCCATTCCAGTACATCGATATTTTTTATTCTTACATTTATTGACTAAATATATTTTTTGTTATATAATTTTTCCAGAATGTCCTCATCTTGTAGGTTCAAGTAATTTATTTGTTCTACTAATTTTGGAGAACAAATAAACATTAAAAGGCCATGGTGATGAATACATTTGCAAGGAACTGTAAACAAGCAAAGACATAAAAACAGTTAAAACTAAATATGAAGAAAAAGTAGAATTTAAATAAAAGAATCAAATCTAACTGAATTACTTAATTATATCTTTATTAAAATGTGCCTCAGTTCAGACTGAGATCAAAATCCTTTCTAATTTGCATAATGTGTTTCAATGATTACTGCAGATGTTGCTCAGAAGCGGATTGTTAAAGAAGAAGATTCTTTAGACCAAAGACCTCGTGCCGACCTGCATGAGCCAAGTCCCCCTCACATAAAGGAGGAAGAGAATGGAGTCTACATCATTCTGCGAGGAGAGCAGCTCCATGGGAAGGATGTGATTAATACCATCAGGTTTCCAGTTGCTGCTCCCATAAAGACTCTGGATGATGAACAGTCTCTGCTGCTCTCACAGCTTTATCCAGACCTAATTAAAGACAGAGAGCTTCCAGAAGAGAATGATGGAGAAGAATCCATCAGCATACAAGATCACGGAGATGCTTTCATTTCTTTAGAGACTGAAGACACTGAGAAGGATGAAGAGGACAGTGATGTAGAACACAGTCTCTCTGGGCTGAAAGACTTGTCAGGCTCTGGATATAAGAAATGCTCTACAGAGAAGAAAAATGTGAACTCACGAAGGAAAGTCCAGACAGGGGTGAAGCTTAGTTGCGAAGACTGTGGTAAAACATTTATTGGAAAATGTGCTTTAATCAAACACAAAAGAATCCACACAGGACAGAGGCCTTTGTGTTGTGATCTATGTGGCAAAAGTTTTAGCCAAAAAGCATATTTAAAAATACACATGAGAATCCACACAGGACAGAAGCCTTTCAGTTGTGATCTATGTGGAAAAAGTTTTAGCCAAAAAACACATTTAAAAACACACACAAGAATCCACACAGGACAGAAACCTTTCTGTTGTGATCTATGTGGAAAAAGTTTTAACCAAAAAATACATTTAAAAATACACATGAGAATCCATGCAGGAGAGAAGCCTTTCGCTTGTGATCTATGTGGAAAAAGTTTTAGCGAAAAAGGAACTTTAAGCAAACATATAAGAATCCACTCAGGACAGAAGCCTTTCTGTTGTGATCTATGTGGAATAAGTTTTAGCCAAAAAGAACATTTAAAAATACACACGAGAATCCACACAGGACAGAAGCCTTTCTGGTGTGATCTGTGTGGAAAAAGTTTTAGCCAAAAAGCACATTTAAAAATACACACGAGAATCCATACAGGACAGAAGCCTTTCAGTTGTGATCTATGTGAAAAAAGTTTTAGGCACAAATCAATTTTAAATAGACACATGAGAATCCATACAGGAGAGAAGTCTTTCAGTTGTGATCTATGTGGAAAAAGTTTCAGCGAAACATCAAATTTAAATAGACACATGAGAATCCATAGTGGAGAGAAGCCTTTCAGTTGTGATCTATGTGGACAAAGATTTAGCCAAAAAGCACATTTAAAAATACACACGAGAATCCATACAGGACAGAAGCCTTTTTGTTGTGATCTATGTGGAAAAAGTTTTAGCCAAAAGTCACATTTAAAAATACACACGAGAATCCATACAGGACAGAAGCCTTTCAGTTGTGATCTATGTGGAAAAAGTTTTAGCCAAAAGTCACATTTAAAAATACACACGAGAATCCATACAGGACAGAAGCCTTTCAGTTGTGATCTATGTGAAAAAAGTTTTAGGCACAAATCAATTTTAAATAGACACATGAGAATCCATACAAGAGAGAAAATGTCTCTGCGATGAACACCAACTCAAACACAGCTGTAGTTTGCTGCCAGATGTTTGTGCGTTGTCATCAAACGCACAAGGTTTTCATTTGGTAGTTTCAACATTTCTCTTGTAGCTAATTTTTAGAGTTGTGTTAAAACATTTCAAGTTTATTTATTTTGTTCAGACTGAACTGTAGCACATCTGTGTTGTCAGTCTATGCACACTGCTGTAACTACTATACTCATCAAGTTAATGTAAACAATGGCCACAGGATGTGCCCCGACATGTAATTTTTGGTCGATCTTTCACAACAGCAACCTCTAGCTTCCTAAGTTTCCCATTAGTCAATTTTTTTCCCCAGGAGAAATAACATTAATAAATCAAGTGACTTAGACACATTTATTATGATTTTGTATGCACAGGGTGTATACTAAAAAAATGTGTTGCATAACACTTGTGACAGTGTCGTGAGATTGCAGTTGGAATCTAGATAACATTACAATATAAAGTGCAGCAGTGTTCAGAATGTGACAATGTAGGAGTTTAAAATAATGATGCAAAAAGGCATTAAAATGAAAGAGTTCAGTGTTGTACAAATATGCAGCAAAATGCAGTAAAAACGTTGTGTCCTATTTAAATGGATTATTAAAGTTCAGCAACAATGGTAGTGCAAAATAATGGTGCGAGTGTGATGCAGAGTCAAGTTTAGAGTTCAGCAGTTCAACAGCCTGATGGCAGCAGATAAAAAGCTGTTACAGAACCTGGTGGACCTGCAGCGGATGCTGCAGAAGCTCTTCCCAGAGGGCAGCAGGGAGCCCAGTCCATGTTGGGGGTGTGAGGGGTCTCTGATGATGTTATGGGCTGGAGACACGCAGTGCTGAGATGAATGTACTTCCTCTCTGCATAAGTGCTGTCCATGGTAGATGTTTCTATCACTTTCTACAGAATGAATTTTGGCATTTTAATAATTACATATTTACTTTGTTCTTTTATGTCAGAGCCTCCACGGGACCCACTAGAATATGGGGAAAAAGTGAAGTACAAGAATATTTTACAAATGGTAGCCCTTAATTATTATACTGTATTTTAAAAAGCAACTTCTTCCTCTTTTTTAAAAGCCAGTGTTAAATGATGTGTTTGTCTGTTTATAACAGACACCAAGAAAAAGGCTTAACCCCCCCAGGTTCTTTTTACGTTTGTTGCATGAGGCATGTTCACCCTTTCTTTTTCTTTCACAAGATGACACAGGGTGCCATCCGTTCCCTATATAAACGGCATCTTCAACAAAAAAAATATTATTTTCACCTGAAAAAAACACAAATTAAGAGGAGAAATTGAACTCCACAACTTGAAAAAGAGAAAAATTGCACTAGAGATCGAGTTGCTTCAAAAGGACCTTCAGAGTAAGTTCTAATACACCATTTGACAGTAGTATTTCTGACTTTATATAACTATCTCTTATTGCAGACAAAAGATGATTTGCTGTATTTTCTTTATAAAGAATTGTTTAAATAAAATGACAGGAACTAAGCATTATTTGTTTCGTCTTTTATTAAACATTAAAAAATGGTGTTCCACAATTCTGTTCCGTCCTCTGCCACTAGGTGGTCCAAGTGCACTGGCTGGACAGACTTCCCTATCTCCTCTGCTTATAAAGCTGCGATCTAATCCTGTTTACATGAAATAAGCCTGCTCGCGAGCAGGCTTATTTCATGATTAGTTGTACATGATCCTCCCATGTACAACTAAAGATAACAATATCATCTATGTATGCAGCTGCATACTGTTCTGCACCTCTTAAAACTGGATCCACTAACCTTTGAAATGTTGCCGGCGCTCCGTGCAAACCAAAAGGCATTAATGTGAATCTAAACAAACCACTTGGTACTCTAAATGTTGTTAAGTCCTTTGAAGAGTCTGTCAATGGAACCTGCCAATAACCTTTACAAAGGTCAAGGGTCATCAGAAAGTTAGCATTTCCCAAGCGATCAATTAGTTCATCAACCCTCGGCATTGGATAAGGATCAAAAGCGGATACTTAGACTTAGACTTAGACAACTTTGTCATTTTGTATGCACAGAATGCATACAGAACGAAATTTCGTTGCATACAGCTTGTAAATTGCAGTAAAAATAGATACAGTAGATTACAGTATAAGGTGCAGCAGTGATTTAAAAGTAAACATTTTAAATGTAGACAATGCAGAAGTCAGTGTACAGGTGAGTATTTTTAAAACCATTTGTATGTGCAGAATTGATTGTGCAAGGGCATTTGTGCAAGAATACAGCTTGTAATTTACCGTAGATTTAAAATACAGTATAAGGTGCAGCACTGATTTAAAAGTAAAACAATTGAAATGTAAACAATGCAGGAGAAAGTCACAGTGTGCAGGTGAGTATTTTTAAAAAAACATTGTATGTACAGAATTTGATTGTGCAAAGGGCATTTGTGCAAGAATGCATTTAAAAACTAAGAGTTCGGCAGCATTTGTAATGCTAGATGGAGATGCCATGATGCAAAATGTGCAAATATGCGAATGTTGTGCAGAGTTTATGGGTTATAGTTCAGCAGTTCAGCAGCAGTTCAACAGTCTGATGGCAGCAGGGAAAAAGCTTTTGCAGAACCTAGTGGACCTGCAGCGGATGCTGCGGAACCTCTTCCCAGAGGGCAGCAGGGAGAACAGTCCATGGTGGGGGTGTGAGGGGTCCCTGATGATGTTACGGGCTCGGGACACACAGCGCTGAGATGAAATGTCTGTTATGGAGGGAAGAGGAGCCCCGATGATCCCTTCTGCTGTCCTCACCACTCTCCTCACGTTCTTCCAGTCGGAGGCGCTGCAGCCTCCACACCACACAGAGAGACAGCTGGTCAGAATGCTCTCTATGGTGCTTCTGTAGAAGGTCGTGAGGATGGGCAGGGGCAGGTGGACTCTCCTCATCCTCCGCAGGAAGTATAATCGCTTCTGTGCCCTCTTCACCAGTGACGTGGTGTTCACAGACCAGCTGAGGTTGTCCATGATGTGCACCCCCAGGAACTTGGAGCTGCTGACCACCTCCACAGCTGAGCTGTTGATGAGCAGTGGCCGTGGTGAGGCTGGTTCTTCCTGAAGTCGACGATGATCTCCTTCGTCTTCTCCACATTCAGGATCAGGCTGTTGTCTCTGCACCAGCCCACCAGCTGCTCCACCTCCCCCACAGAATTTACCTTAGAAAAGTTTACACAAAATCTAAGTTCAGAATCATCTTTCTTCGGGACAAACACTACTGGACTACACCACTCACTATATGATGGCTCGATGATTCCTGCAGCCAGGATCTCCTCAAGCTCATTCTTCAGCTCCGGCAATAGCTTAGCTGGAATGCGGCAAGTGGTATCTCTGATTGGTTGTTGGTCTGGAGAATGCAGAGTAATTTTGTGTTCCTTGAGGTGTGTCCGACCTGGTTTCAAACTAAAGCAGGGGTGTCAAACTCATTTTGGTTTAGGGGCCGCATACAGCTTAATCTGATCTCAAGAGGGCCACACGAGTAAACGCATTGCAAGATTAAATAGAAGTAATAAAAGTGGACTTGTTGTTGATTTTTATATTAAATTAATTTCGCTTTTACACAATATATTATGAATAACCTCAGCGTTTTTAAGAAAAGTATGTGCAATTTTAACAATACTTTTACTGTTAAACATTTACTTAAGTGCATTATGCATAAGAACTGATCACAGTGATTGTACAATGTTGAAAAACATTTATTCACATTTTTTGGAACTTAAAAACACTGTCCTGAGTGACAAAATACATCAAACAGATAAAAATGAAGAAATGATTTAAAATAAATTTTCCACATCTGAAGCTCAGTGCTACCATCTGCTGATTAAAACACAGCGCCCCTCGTGGACAATATAGGAACTGCAGATTTTCAATTAAACGAAGTACATGTTTTTTTCAATAATTGTTTTATCATTCTCTTCCTTTTATCTCCTCTTTCTTTCGCCTTTTCTTTTTTTCTTTTTTTCTTCTTGTTCTTCCTTTCATCTCCTACTTTCCCATTGTAGTGTCCATACCATTTGAGATATTCCCCGCATCAATCATAATAAAACTATTCACATTCATAAATCAAGCGGAGCACTATGGCAAAAGCAGTACTGCTCCACTGGTGAAAGTCAAATCTGATGAGCTCTTTTTGGCATTAAGACAACAATTCTTATTGCCACATTGCCAGACAGGACACTGAAAAAAAAAAAAAAAAAACATTTTTATTTTTTTATTTTTTGAATAATGATGATGCATTTAGCCACCGGGCCGGACTATATTGTTCGGCGGGCCGGATCCGGCCCGCGGGCCGTATGTTTGACACCCCTGAACTAAAGAGTTCCTCTGTCATAAATGACTGCAGCTTGCAACGTCTTTCCACTGGTAAATGATGGAGGTCTGGAAATACAGATTCAACCACTGAAGAAGGAAAGTACTGCTCCTCAGGGTTTTCTTCATCCACAACTGCGCACGCCCCTGCCTTACTTCGTTCTAAAGGACCAACTATATCCATAGCAATCAGTGTAAAGGGTGTATCAATGATAGGCATACTAATAAGTGGAGCCCTATATGATTTTCTGCCTGGAGCTGTTAATTGACACTGTTGGCAAGCTTTGCAGTATTTTACTGTGTCACTGAACTGTTGGGGCCAGTAAAACCTGGGAACCATTCTAGCAAATGTTTTAGACTGCCCCAAATGTCCTGCCCAGGGAATTGAATGACTCATTTTCAAGATTGTAGGTCTCAAACTCTGTGGGATCCCCAACTGGTCCCCAATCTGGCTGCGGCCATACAACAAATTGTCCTTAAGAATAAACATTTCCTCTCTACCCTTAACTTGACTTGACTCATGAACACATTTAGCAAACAATGGTTGAAGTGTTGGATCCTCTTTCTGTAGCTTAGCCACATGACTAGCACTGGGAAGAGCTTCAACCTCTAAAGGCTCTGGAATGTGCTCAGCTATTCTTGTTCCCCTCACCTTCTCACGTCTTCTCTCCCTTTTGCTCTTTTGTGTTTTATTGCCAGTGCTAAACCCATCCAATGGTCCATACTCAGTCGCAAAAGGCAACTCATCCCAACCTAAAGCATTAACCTGTTGCTTCTTAGCTTCCGACCTTGTGACAGCTAGCAAACTCTCACCAACTTTGGCCTGACAGGAATGCTTGGTTATTAGCTCCGCTAGTATTGGGAGATCACGGCCCAACACCACTTGATATGGCAGTGTTTGCAGTACTCCCACTGAGAGAGTGTAACACTGGCCATCAACTTCAATTGAAACCTCAGCAATAGGATAAGGTACCTTGTCACCATGAATACAACACACATCCACTCTTGCTCCTGAAAATACTACATCCCTAGGAAGACTGTCTTGTCTAACCAGAGTGCGGTTACTACCCTATGGATGGTTCATGTTGCTGCAAATCACATACACAGTTGAGTTTGTAAAGCAGAACCCATGTAGTTTTTACTAGAAGACATCTTTGTACATTGTGCTTTAAGATGACCTATTTGACCACACAAATGACACGCTTTATTTACTGTACTTCTCTCAGATCTGGCAGGATCTGTGTTGTACCAGTTCTGTCTTGTAGCTTTCAGACGAAAGTCAGTGCCACCGGATGACTTGTTGGAAGGCAAGTGTGAGAAGGACTTAGCTTTAATGAAGTCTCTGGATGGTCGACGAGCCGACAAGAAGGCTTCAGCCAGTTCTGCTGCTTCTCTGGAGGTCTTTGGATTGCACTATTTAATCCATGTCCGAAGATCAGGATTCAGTACCTTGAGAAACTGTTCCAAGATGATGGCATCTCTGATTTGTTCCTTTGTCTTTGTTTCAGGAGTCATCCATTTGATGTACCAGTCCTTGAGGCGGACCTGCAGTTCCTTTGGGGTTTCCTCTTCTCTCATGATACTGGAACGAAATCTCAGTCGATATGTTTCCTCACTTATTTCAAACTTCTGCAAAACAGCACACTTCACTTTTGCATAGTCCATAGTGTCATCCATATCCAGAGCTACATATGCCGAACGAGCTTTACCAGTTAGCCTCATCTTGAGGCCACTGGCAGGCATGTGCAATTCTTTCAAAGTTGGTCAAATAATGTTCAATGTCCTCACCTTCATTGTAGGGTTGCATTTTTGGCCCTTTCCAACCAGAGTGTCTCACCAGAGTTGGATGTTGTGTTTCAATGGGTTGTCGCATTGGTTCAGAGTCAAGCTGAGGTAGATCCTGTGGAAGGGAAGATGGTTCTGGAGTAGGTCCTCTTGATAGCGCAGAAGTAGATGCTGGAGCTTCCCATGATTGCAGATGGTCAACCCTCTCCTGCTGCACCTGCTGTTGAACCTGGGAAAACTGATGCCGAATTTGCCTCCATCTGTCCTCCTGTCGCTTGTACTCCTGCTCCAGTTTGACACCGCGTTCTGCCTGTTGTTGCATCAGGGATTGCAAAAGTCTTGTCAGTTCAGCCACATTTTGTTGTCCGGTAACATGGCCACTTACTGCCCCTTGTTGGTCACTGGCTTCTTCAAATTCTTCCGCTTCACAGGCCCTCTTTGACCGGGTTGACATCTTCTCCACTGCCTCTTCCTTGGCCTGGAAGTCACCACTGCCACCAAATGTGAGTTAACCTGGCCAAAGTGGCTAAAGAAGGCAGTCAGGCAAAAGATGTCCAGTGCAGCAGGTGGTTTATTCACAAAAAAAAGTGTTGAAAAAATATTTACAAAAAAATTTCAAACAAGAAC
This sequence comes from Fundulus diaphanus, assembly GCA_037039145.1. Lineage (NCBI taxonomy): Eukaryota > Metazoa > Chordata > Actinopteri > Cyprinodontiformes > Fundulidae > Fundulus > Fundulus diaphanus. Next base: position 51,265,218 of record CM073131.1, read on the forward strand.
TAATAGGTTTATCATGGCTCAACAGATCAAAACTGAACATATAGCAAACAAAATTAATGTCACATGCACACAGCTACACTGACCTGGTTCTCCCCCTCTCTTCCAGAACATGTCAACTGCTTGTCTTTTATAGACCAGTTCGTCCGTGACAATACATATATATTGTGTATTGTCACAATATATGGCCTGTCAAGAGCAAGGCCATAACAAAAAAATATCTATCTATCTATATATAGATAGATAGATAGATATTTATTGCAGCTGCTCTGTGAAGGCATCAGAGCTTTGTTAGACATTAGCGAATAATATATATATATATATATATATATATATATATATATATATATATATATATATATATATATATATATATATTATTATTATTATTATTATTATTATTATTATTATTATTATATTATATTATTCACCAATGTCTAAAGCTCTGATGCCTTCACAGAGTAGATGCAATCTTGGAGAGACTAAGTCACAAAAACTTGGACGTGTAGACCTGTATCTCTCTACCTAATATTAGAAAAATCACATTCTAATATAAACAATATCTTTTAATCTTACATGTGAAAAGTTATCCCTCGAGCCCTGACGTCAAAAGTCCGTCGATCTAAACAAAAATACGCCGCACAGTGCTGAGGTATCATTAGTGTATTCAGCTTGAATCAGCAGGTTAGGGTAGCAGGTCGACCGCCCCAAGATGGCGGCCGTAATTCCTGCGCCGCGACAGTCAATGCGGGGTCTACTCTTATATTATGTCTATGAACAGGAAGGCCTAACTCCAGGAAGTGAGGTAACACTTTCTTCTGCAACACATCAGGTAAGATCACCAAATAAAATACACAAGTTAAATGAAAAACAATTACAAACAAACTGAATGATTTAAACCAAGATGTTATAGTAAATAATCAGTAGAAATGCAAAACATAAACAAACCCGGGATAGTATATATTTGCAAACTAAAGACTAAATACAATATGGCTAAATCAAACAAACCAGAATGTTACCAAAATATATATAAACAGACAAATGGTGTTCTCACCCACTTTGTCAAAGTGCCACAATAAAGTGTTCTTTTACAAATGTAAGTGTCTGATAATGAAACTTTGCACAGGCTGTAGGCCTCCAAACCGAGGAACCAGCCCTCATACCTGAGATACCAGTGGTTTCTCCTGTATCCGTAAGTTATCTTGTTCTGATATTTTTTTTTTTTCTGATAGCAAAGCGTGATTATACATTGTTTCTTTTCTTTATTTTTTTTGCTGCAACTCCTCAGCTGCCCCGTTTGTGGTCAGAGGGCTTCCCACCTGAAGACCACAGGTGGCTTCTAAAAGCGTCGTTTAGGATGGGGGCAAAGGACAAACCACAGCTCCGGGACAATCTGAAGCTGTGGTACTACCAACAGCAGCCGAGTCCCCTCTACCATCAGCCACCTTCACCTGACAGCTTCTCTGCCCATTCACTGCTCGTGTGGATGCCGTACAGGTTGTGGGAGGTAAAGGTGGTCTGCCCCGATCCGGCATGTGGTGGGCATCAGCTGACCGGGCAGGGCTTCACCAAAGGGCACGGCGGGTCCTGGACGTTGACCGTATTTACATCATGGTCACTGAGACGCTGATTTGTACCAGATGTAAAGGCTCACACGTGTCCTGGAGCCAAGCTGTCCTCCAACAACGGGACTTGGCTCACAGGTCAGAATTTAGAGTCATCATGACTCAAAAGTGAGTATTGTGTCTCGTTTCCTTCTTCCATCTCCAAATAAACGCTGTACAGTCTTGCTAATGTCTTTATCTGTGACTGAGGTATGCCTGTGACGTGCGGGTGATTCAGCTTCTGGCCAACAGTCCCACACGGGTGTTAAAGCAGCTGAGGGAGAACCACTCAGAGGAGTGGCTGCAGCGTGTGTCCAGGTACACCACTGAGTGTTTGGGCTTCCTCCAGCGCCCTGGTCTGCTGCCGGTGACGTTCCCTGAGCCTCCGGAGCCTGAAGTCGTCCCCAGCTGCCAGTGGCAGAGATCAGCTCTCTGGCTGAGCTCTGTGAGGAACGAGCACGGCCAGATTCTGATCAGCGTCCTGACCGCTCAGGAGGGAGCTGCTTTAGACAGGATGGCCCCTGGCCTGGTGGAGCGGTACGAGCAGGCTGGTGTGGATCCCCCTGTTGCCCTTTACATGGACTGCTGCTGTTGTGCTGAGGCAACAGAAACAACCAAGCTGCAGGCCAGATTCAGCGGGTCGCCAAAGCTGTTGGTAAGTCTGGATATTTGGCACTTCATGCGGCGGCTTGCCCTGGGATGCACCAGCGATGCCCACACTGCAAAAACAGAACTAAAAATAAGTAAATTCTTCTTGAAATGAGTGTATTTGTACTTTATTTAAGCAGATAAACAAGATTATCTACCAATGGAATAAGATTTTAGCACTTAAAATAGGAAGAATCACCTTATTTCAAGTGCAGGATGTCTAATTATCTTATTTTAGGGGTAAAAATACTCATTCCATTGGCAGATGATCTTACTTACCTGCTCAAATCAAGGAAAAATGCAGTAATTTTGAGAAAATGTTACTGATTTTTAGTTCTGTTTTTGCAGTGCATCAGCTGTACCCGCTCTACATGTCACGCATGTCGGTGTGTTTTTTTAAAATGGGATGCAGCTGATTTAGCACTGCTGCGTGAAGCCGAGGCCCAGCAGCTTCAGGCTCAGGGACTTCCTTCCACAGACGTGGACAAGCATCACACCAGGGAGGAGTTGGCTCTCCACTGCCGACGGAGGACACGAGGAGTGGACACCAGCTGCTGGAGGAGCTGATTGCTGCACTGATGGGGCCCCAAGGCAACAACGCCCTCTGATAAGAAGAGGATGGAGCACATCTGGCGGGTCCAGAAGAAGCATGTAAAGTGCATCCAAGATCCAGCAGGTGTTGATCTCTACACTAAAACCGGGGAGCTGACCAAGGGAGGCGTGCGGCTGCCAGTCTTCAGGTGTGCCTGAGGCTCAACTTCCTTGGAGTCTTTTCATCTCCACCTCAACCGCTTCATACCAGGTTTGTACTGAAATGATTAAAACCAGAATTTGTGTCTTGTCATTGATGTGTTTTTGTGTTGACTTAGCTTCTAGGGACCAGCGCCAACAGCCTGAATTTTCAGGTTTACCTGTTGGAGGGGCTGCACAGGTGGAACCAGGATCGACGTGTTGCTGCCCTCGCAATGGAGAAGTCGTCTTTGTGCTGCTACTCTGGTGATTTGTTGCATTCTTTGAACCAACACTATGAGAAGCTGTTTGGCAGAAAGCTGGCGTCTGAGTTCTGTCCGCCGGCACGTTACACAGGTGAGAATGACATCAGGAAGGGGGGCTTCTCTGACCTCACAGCTGACCCCACATTGATGGATTTGGAGGTTTCTCCCAGCGCCTCCTCCACAGTGGCTCCAAGTCCCTTATCCAGCACGTAGACAGGCTTGGTGACGACTTGGTGGGGCTTCAGGAGCAGACCTCCCTCTGTCCCACCAACCTACAGGCAGACCGCATCATGGAGCTCTGGCACCGGCTGGATAACGGGGACAAGCAGAGGGTTGTTCATGCAGCACGCCACCAGGAGAGACTTTTAACTGGATGCTTTCGATCACCAAAGAAGCCCTCACACTCCTGGTGTGGAGAGCACAACCCGCTGCGTGCTAAGTGCCAGCAGTGCTCCTGCACAGTGGCCTGACTGCTGTAGGTTGGTGGAAGCCATTGGTATTAGACTTTGTGGTCTGCACCCAGCCCCAAAAAGGAAAATCAAAGGGGCAGAATCACGGTGGTCTCTAATTTTTAGGGAGTATCGTAGAACCAGGCAGCTGGTGATTGGAAATGCCAAAGTGATGCAGGGCTCAGAGATTCAGCTGGTGGAGGTGAATCAGACCACCCTGATCCACTGACACTATGGCAAGCAGAAGAAGCAGGAGCTGGACCCAAAAGTGCTGCCTTCTAGTCTTGTGCCAGTGCAGCATGAACATCAATATCAGCTGCCAGAGTGTACAGCTGCTCAAGCTAAACAAAGGCAGGCACCATGTGCCATCCTCCCTAAAGGTGCAGCAAAAAGGCGGTTCTCCCGGCTCCAGCAGGCTGTGCACCCTTGGTTCCCTTGGTTCCTGGGGTCATCAGGCCTTCACACAGGCAGGACAACCTGTGGTTCTATATTAGGTTGTCCTGCCTACAGAGATACAGGACATCCACCAGCAACCCCCCAAAAAAGAGGCCATATAAAAGAACTGTCCAGGCTAACACCTGCAAAAAATGTGGTTTCTTCTGCTAAGCAGAGACTGGGCATAGCCACTGGGTGGGAGGGTTTACTGCCCACAGTCTGAGGTCCTTACAAAGGAGCAGTGGATGGAGGAGAGGAGGAGGGTGGGAAAATAAGATTGTAATTAGGTGTTTCTTATTTGTTTTTGCCTATATTCTTAATATTTCGTTTTATGATTTTAAACCTTTATTATATTTTTTTCAGTTTTTTTACATTGAACAGCACAAAAATATTTGTGAATAAATGTAATGACTTTTATTACCCAACAGTTTTAACTGAAAAATAAAGCCGTTTTATACATGTACTTAAAGTGTAATAATTGCAATCATTTTCTGGCAAAAAAATTATTCATTGTACTGAATGAATGACACTGTTAAACAGTTTGTTCAAAATGGGGGTTGATATATTAATGTAACAAAAATGTATAAGCATATATATACATATATCCATCCATCTATTTACTTACTTGCTTTATCACTCATGGGGTCGTGAAAAAAAAAAAAAAAAAAAAAAAAAAAAAAAATATATATATATATATATATATATATATATATATATATATATATATATATATATATATATTCCTTAATTTTTATTAAGATTTTTTGTTTTTCCTTTCTTTCCCCCTTTTTTTATTAACATTTTAACTTCTGTTGTACTAACCTCAACAGCCAAATCTATTGATAAGGGTCTAGTGGCTTTCTGTGCAGCCTAATCTGCCATTGCATTCCTTGAGAGGCCATAATGAGCTGGTGTTCAAAAATAAATATCATTAAACCCAACATATTGATTCTGTACAGTGTTTGTTGAATTTCTATTAAGACATCTGGTCCGCTCTGAATGGTTATATTGTAGACTGACTAATGACACCATAGAATCTGAACATATTACTGATCTCAATTGTCTAATTTCTAACAGCTAATAAATGTTGCAAGCATTTCTCCTGTATATACTGGAATTCAATTCAATTCAATTTTATTTATATAGCGCCAATTCATGAAACATGTCATCTCAAGGCACTTTACAAAATTAAGTTCAATCATATACAGATTGGTCAAAATTTTCCAATATAAGGGAACCAGTTGATTGCATCAAAGTCGTCTGCATTGTCCATGGCTTTGCAGCAATCCCTCATACTGAGCAAGCATGAAGCGACAGTGGGAAGAAAAACCACCCATTAGCGGGAAGGAAAAACCTCCGGCAGAACCGGGCTCAGTATGAACGGTCATCTGCCTCGACCGACTGAAGGTTACAGAAGACAGAGCAGAGACACAACAAGAGAGACAAACAAGCACAGAAGCACACATTGATCCAGTAATCTGTTTTATATTAGATGATAATAGCGGGTGAGCTGTCTTAGGCCTATTTATTGATATAATTCTGTACCATATGTGAATTTACAATTAGTTCCTTCTCCTGACTTCTCTATGACATCTGAAAGTATCCAAGGCTGCATTACTGGTAAAGGAAGTATTTTGAATTCTGTTGTTTTGTGATTCATAATACAACCAAGTTTTTAATATCTTTTATTTCTTTTTCCCAACAAGGGTTTGTTATTTTTTGGGTTGAATGATCCTGTCCTGTCCTTTTCTGAATACATAATGTATTAATCACTGCAGGATGGAATGAGAATTTTATCCAGTATAATAAAAAGTGTTTCTGAACAGATGAACAACTGTAGCTTTAAGGTGTTTGCAGACGTTAAAAAAAACACCCGGAGCAAAGGGCGACACCTGGTTGTCTGTTCCTCTAGAAAGGTTTGGGTCTACCTTTTGGGTCTGGATATGGGCAACACATCCTCCAAAAGCCATGGTTGCTCCACAGTTACACCATTCACGTTATCAATTGTACATTGAGATTGATCATGGTCTTTGCCACATTTACCTCACCTCCTTTCCCCCTGCAGGCTGCTGCAACATGTCCAGACCTCTGACACACGTTTGGTTTCACAGGATACACTATGGATCCTAGAGTAACTCTTTGATTGTTTCTTCTTTAAGAATAGGAAGTACCAAAGTAGTTTTATTTAAGTCTTTGTCTCCTAATCTTATCAGAATCAGAATCAAAATACTTTAATAATCCCAGAGGGAAATTACTTAAACTCTAAAATTTACTTAAACCTCTTTACTCCCACCACAGTTCCTCCCCCTCAGGTTTTTGAGTAATCCTTGAACTTCTCATTCACCCAATTTACTGAGCTTCAGAGCTTTCACTTTCTGTGCTTCAGACTTCCAAAAGATTAATACGTTTCCACACAAACCCCCCAGAAAATAAATCACAATACACATGGTAAATGTTATGAATCTTTCTTTTGTCTTTGAATACATTAACATTTTATTTTCAACTAATACATGTTTAGTTCAGTGTTATCTCAGAACATAGAGGAGAGACTTTAAACCGGCTGTATCAAACTCAAATTCTTGAGGGCTGGTTTCCTGCAAGGTTCAGATGCTCTTCTTCCTCAGGAAACAGAAAAGGACTAGACTTTGCACTAAACTGTTAAAATACTTCTACAGAGCTACCATAGAAAGTGTTTTATGTCTCAGCATAAATGTATCATATGGGAGCTGTAAAAAAAGAAGGATTTAGCACCGGTGGTGAGAACAGTTTAGAGGACATTTCATCTCAGCGCTGCGTGTCCCGTAACATCATCAGAGACCCCTTCACACCCCCACCATGGACTGTTCTCGCTGCTGCCCTCTGGGAAGAGGTTCCACAGCATCATCTGCAGATCCACCAGGTTCTGTAACAGCTTTTTCCCTGCTGCCATCAGACTATTGAACTCTAAACTGGACTCTGCATCACACTCACACCATTATTTTTGCACTACCAACGTCGCCAAACTTTGAGAGTCCATTTAAATAGGACACAACTCAACATTTTTACTGCATTTTGCACCATATTTGCACAACAATGAACTCTTTCATATTAATGCCTTTTTGCACCATTATTTGAAACTGTTTTTCTCCTACATTGTCACATTCTGAACACTGCTGCCCTTTATATTGTAACATTATCTATATTCCAACTGCAATCTCACTACACTGTTGCAAGTTGTATGCAAATAAATTTTGTTTTAGTATACACCCTGTGCATACAAAATCATAATAAATTAAGTCACTGACAGTCAATAAGTCACCTTATTTGTTAATGTTATTTCTCCTGGAAATAATTATGATTCAAATGGCTAACTTGGGAAGCTAGAGGTCGCCGTTGTAAAAAAATCAACCTGAAATGACGTATCGGGGCACATCCTGTGGCCACTGTTTACACTAGCTTGAAGAGTCTAGTTGTTGTCCATCTATGCACACTGCTGTAACCAACATGTGCTACAGCTAAGTCTGAACAAAAAAAACTTGAAATGTTTCAACACAACTCTAAACATTAGCTACAAGAGAAATGCTGAAACTACCTAGTGAAAACCTTGTGTGTTTGATGACAACACACAAACATCTGTCAGCAAACTACAGCTGTGTTTGAGTTGGTTTTCATCGCAGAGAAATTTTCTCTCTTTTATGGATTCTCATATGTATATTTAAATTTGATTTTTGGCTAAAACTTTTTTCACATAGATCACAACCGAAAGGCTTCTGTCCTGTATGGATTCTCGTGTGTATTTTTAAATGTGACTTTTGGCTAAAACGTTTTCCACATAGATCACAACAAAAAGGCTTCTGTCCTGTATGGATTCTTATGTGTATATTCAAAGTATCTTTTCGGATAAATCTTTGTCCACATTGATCACAACAGAAAGGCTTCTGTCCTGTATGGATTCTCATGTGTGTGTTCAGAGCTCCACTGTCAATAAATGTTTGTCCACATAAATCACAACCGAAAGACTTCTGTCCTGTATGAATTTTCATGTGTCTCTTTAAAATAGATGTTTGGCTAAAACTTTTTCCACATAGATCACAACAGAAAGGCTTCTGTCCTGTATGGATTCTCGTGTGTACTTCTAAATGTGCTTTTCGGCTAAAACTTTTTTCACATAGATCACAACGGAAAGGCTTCTGTCCTGTATGGATTCTAATGTGGGCATTCAAAGCTCCGCTGTCAATAAATGTATGTCCACATAAATCACAACTTAAAAGCTTCTGTCCTGTATGAATTCTCATGTGTCTATTTAAAGTCGATGTTTGCCTAAAACCTTTTCCACATAGACCACAACTGAAAGGCTTCTGTCCTGTATGGATCGTCATGTGTCTATTTAAAATTGATCTTTGCCTAAAATCTTTCCCACATACATCACAACTGAAAGGCTTCTGTCCTGTATGGATTGTCACGTGTCTACTTAAAATTGATCTTTGGCTAAAACTTTTTCCACAAAGATCACAACCGAAAGGCTTCTGTCCTGTATGGATTCTCATGTGTATTTTTAAATATGCTTTTCGGCTAAAACTTTTTTGACATAGATCACAACAGAAAGGCTTCTGCCCTGTGTGGATTCTTGTGTGTTTGTTTAAAGCGTATTTTCCAATAAATGTTTTACCACAGTCTTGGCAGCTAAGCTTCACTCTTGTCTGGACTTTCCTTCCTGAGTCCACATTTTTCTTCTCTGTAGAGCATTTCTTATATCCAGAGTATGACAAGTCTTTCAGCCCAGAGAGACTGTGTTCTACATCACTGTCCTCTTCATCCTTCTCAGTGTCTTCAGTCTCTAAAGAAATAAAAGCATCTCCGTGATCTTGTATCCTGATGGATTCTTCTCCATCATTCTCTTCTCGAAGCTCTCTCCCTTTAAGTTGGTTTGGATAAAACTGTGAGAGCAGCAGAGACTGTTCATCATCCAGAGTCTTTATTGGAGCAGCAACTGGAAACCTGATGGTATTAATCACCTCCTTCCCATGGAGCTGCTCTCCTCGCAGACTGATGTAGACTCCCTTCTCTTCCTCCTTTATGTGAGGGGGACTTGGCTCATGCAGGTCAGCACGAGGTCTTTGGTCTAAAGAATCTTCTTTAACAATCAGCTTTTGAGCAACATCTGCAGTAAACACAGAAACACAAAATGCAAATTAGAAAGGATTTTGATCTCAGTCTGAACTGAGGTACATTTTAATAAAGATATATTTAGGTAATTCAGTTAGATTTAATTCTTTGATTTAACTACTTTTTCTTAGTGTTTAGTTTTAACTGTTTCTTATGCCTTTGCTTGTTTACAGTTCCTTCCAAAAGTATTCATCACCATGGCCGTTTAAAGTTTATTTATTCTGCAAAAGTAGTAGAACAAATAAATTACTTGAACCTACAGGATGAGGACATTCTGGAAAAATTATATAACAAAAAATAGTCAATAAATGTAAGAATAAAAAATATCAATGTACTGGAATGGAATTAACTTCACATTTATTAAAATAGTTGATGATACTGCCGACATGCTGACCTACATCTGTAACATATTTGTAAAATTGCAAAGGTTATTCCTTTGTTTAAATATGCTGCTAATCACATTTGTAATAATAATAATAATAATAATAATAATAATAATAATAGACAGGTATACCTACTTTGACAGTTATTTAAAATACTATAAATGTATGGATTTTTTTTAATTGTAAATAATTGCCCACCTGAGCGTGTCAACATGGTTTCAGAGAAAACAGATCACCATCAATGGCATTGATGGAGTTAACAGAAGAAATCATAGAATGGATAAAAGTAAATTATCAACTGGTGTATTTCTTGATCTCAAGAAAACATTTCATTCCACCAATCATGAAATCTTACTAAAAAACTGGAACGGTATGGATATATGGGGTAGCATTAAGAAATAGCTAATCACAAAACAGAATTATTAAATATAAATTCTATATATATTCCATGTATCACACTCTTCTGAGAAGGATGCAAGTACCCGGTTCGATCCCCACTGCCTGCACTCTGGGTCCCTGAGCAAGACCCTCAACCCCAGATTGCTCCCCAGGCGTCGCACAGTGGCGATGGGTTAAAATTCAGAAGTGAATTTCTACATTGTGAGATCAATAAAGTTCTATTATTGTTATTAAACTTGCTCAAATACATAGTTGCAGATGATGCTACCATATTCTGTATTAGAGAAATAAAATCCAACAACTCACAAAGGAGGTCACTATAGAAATAAAAAAAACTAAAACATTGGTTCAAAATTAATAAATTATCATTACATTTAGATAAAACAAAATTCATGATTTTTGGAAACCGCAATAAATTAGAAAACAATGCAATCGAAATAATTATTGACAGTGTTGATTTAGAACGAGTCCATGAGATCAAATTTCTGGGTGTTTTATTGGATGATGAATTTAAAATGAATGTCTTACAGGGTCATGACAACAACTCTCATTTTCTGGGGTCTTGGGGGTATAATATGGTCTGTTGCGCCCTGATGAGGCCGTGTTAATGTCAAAGCTGAATCCAGAGGACCTGCTCAGGAGCTATCAGCTTTGTAGCTTTGCTCAGAAACGGTCAGATCACAAAGGAGTTGTCTTTCCATTTAGATTGTCTTTCTATGCAATCCATATTCTCCAATCAGAGCACACCATCAAGAAAAACAGCCTTCCCCCTCCCTCCTCCCCCAGCTGATGCACCAGCTGCCTTTAGAGGAGGAAAGGCTGAGTTATACTCGCTTGTTTGGTTGTTGTGGACCTCTGAATTTTTGTAACTTAACGCACAAGCCTCATTTATAATGGAGGGATTCAAAGGAGCTCTCACTCAACAAGTTCGCCTGTACTGATATAAAATGTCCCAGAGGTTTCAATTGGCATAAATTAGTTTTTTAGTAACCACCACTCTAGTTTGAAATGAATTAAATATCATGAAGCTCTCAAATGTACTTTATTTTAACAAACCAACACCGCCTGCTCTTTCCTGTCTGGCTAGCTCAGCTACTGCGCCGCGATGCGCTGGTCTCAGGAGGGAAGGAGAACTAGAGAGGACAGTCCAGTGTTGATCATTTAGCGTCTTTGTTGCTATAGCAATTATTCACACTCCTTTAGCAATTTCTTTTAAAAAACGACAAACAGCAACGACTTTTAGCGACTTCTTTTGTTTCTTTTGGATTAAAAAAAAATCAAAACCTGAGTTCCTTACAGTTGATAGGAGCAGCAGTTAATGGAAACCTGCTATCAGTCTCCTCCTTCACCAGGAGCTGCTCTCCTTCCTGACGGGCCCCGGGTTCCTCCTGTTCCTCCTTTATGTGGAGGGGCTCTGACTCCTGCTGCTCCCCCTCAGGACTCTGTTCTTCAGGAGCCTCTTCTTTAACATCTGCAGCCAACACTGAAACACATTACATGCTTTATGAACAACTAGATCTTTAAAATGTTACAACGATGGGAAAAGATTCAGTTTAGAGAAAAAGAAGATTTGATCAGCAGAGAAAACTGAACCTGAGGAACTGACAGTTTCAACCTAAAGATGATCTCTGGTATCTTTACTGTCATTCTGTTGTGGAAATTCAAAGCAGTTATTCTGTTAAAACGTTCTATAAATGCTAAATGCTGCCTCTGTTATCCATCCATTCATCCATCTTCTAACATGTCTATCATTATATTGTTGTCACAAAATAAGTTCATGTGTTAGACAGCCCAAAGGATGCTATGTTTGAGTTGAAGAGTGAAATACACTCTCTGAGACCTATTTTACATGTTAGTGTAATATTGGTCATATTTGCACTGTGTGTGCTTTTTTCCACAGAGAGGGTAGGTCACACCTCTCTGCCCCAGTACCATCAGGGATCTGATACAGTCAGAGTTCATCAGCTGCTGTGTCAGATTGATGAAGTGGAAGTTCAGTTCTGTGTTCTTTGTGTTTTGTTTTTCCTGACAGTTGTAACTAACATCACTTTGTTAGTGAGTAGATACCCTTTGACATCCAAATGTAAACAGGCAGGGAGTTATAGCGAAAGACTCTATATGGACCATGGCTGAGCTGAATTTTATATAATATAAGAGGAATTAATAATCCGATTAAAAGGAAACAAATTCTGGGACAACTAAAGAAACTTCACTGCTCTGTTGCTTTGATTCAGGAAACACACCTATCAGAGACTGAACATCTAAAACTGAAAGGAGAATGGGTAGATCAGGTTTATAGTTCTTCGTATGGGAGAACGAAGAAAAGAGGGGTAGCTATATTATTTAGTAAATCTGTGTATTATAATAATGAGAAAACCTTTCATGATGATGAAGGCCAATATGTTATGGTAATAGGCACAATTGGAGGAGTAAAGATAACCGTACTTAATGTTTATGCCCCAAATGAAGACTGTCCACATTTTATCAGAATGGTCACAACTCTACTTGCAGATAAAAGCGAGGGAATAATACTAGTGGGGGGTGACTTCAACTGCACCCTGGATTCAAAGCTGGACAGGTTACCTACAATAATAAAATCCCAATCTAAAATGTCTAAGGCATTATCAGATATGATGAGGGAACTGGGACTAGTAGATATTTGGCGTCAACTCCACCCCAATGAGAGAGATTTCACGTTTATGTCCCAGGTTCATGGCAGTTATTCGAGGATGGATGCGTAACCAAAACTGAATTGCATAGGATAAAAGAGCCAATCACTATTTCAGACCACGGCCCTGTGACCATGAAAATTAATTTAAGAATAGACAATCATTTCAGACATTGGAGGCTTAATGTCTCATAATGAGAGCCCTGAACCTGCAGACAATAGCAAGAGAAGACACACAATCATCAATGTTTCTCAGCTTTGACGCTGAGAAAGCATTCGACCGAGTTGACTGGGTGTTTCTGAGGCAGACACTAATAGAAATGGGCTTTGGGAAAGAATTTGTGGCCTGGATCAATCTATTGTATAAAGAGCCCAGCTCCAAAGTTAGAGTTAATGGTCACTGCTCCAGTTTCTTCAGGATTGAGCGAGGTGTGAGACAGGGGGACTCGTTGTCTCCTATCTTATTTGCCCTAAGTCCGCGGTTCTCAAAGTGTGTGGCGCGACCCACTGGTGGGGAATTGAGACGTGACAGGTGGGGCGCGCCAAGTTCCGGCGTGTGTGTGTGTGTTGTGTGACTATAAATGTAGAACGTGTGAGAGCAAACTGTCCTTATAGCTGTCTGTTGCCGCTTATTAGACCAATCAAACCCACAAAGTAATCATTACTAGCCTACATGCAGTCTAATTAAAAGAACATTAGATATGAGAAAAATTTCACCTGAAGTGCCAAAATAATGATTGACATGACGTCGGCATATTATTTGTAACGGGATAACGTTTCGCGCCCCAGTGTTGCCAACTCAGCGACTTTGTCGCTATATTTCAGACCCCTCCAGCGACTCTTTTTCAAAAAAGCGACTAGCGACAAATCTAGCGAATTTTGGAGACTCTTACGTGAAAGCACGTATCGTTCATACTCTTGTCCTCCAGCGGCAGCTGCTGCCGTGAGGCACCTCCCCCCTCCCATCTCCGTTCTCCCGCTACCGCAGGAGTCCCTCTCAGCGCTGCAGTCAGAGCCACAGCATGTTTACCCTCAGCGTCCAGACTGCAAATGAAGCGCACATGCGCCGGGATTGACGGCGCAGGTTGATCATAAATAACTGAATTTGAAATATTTTATCTTAAATAAATAACGGCGTTTGATTCACACAGCCACATGTTCATGTTTTACCGTGATTTGTAGGCTCCTTGGTGGACCACAAGAGAAAAAAGAAAATGTTAAAAAAAAAAAAAAAAAAAATTGTAACTCCGCCATAGTGTCTCTTTATGGTTCATTTTGCCGGTCTCAAACCCGGGTAAAGGAGGAGGGTTAGTATTGAAATAAATTAAACATTAATTAAAAAAATAAAATAATAATTATAATAATAGTAATAATAATAATAATACTAATAATAAACATTAATGGACAGCAAAAAGTAGCTCTATATATTCTGAGTGTTTTTACTCACTTTTTGTCTCTCTCTAACAACGTTATTTCTCCCACAGCGCCAATAATTTACACATCACATCGTGTTGCAGATTATCAAATTAGGCGATGATGTCATTCAGCGACTTCTAGAGATTTTTAGCACAGCCAATAGCTACTTTCCTTACTGAGGAGTTGGCAACACTGTCGCGCTCATATATCTGTATCTGTATACATCTGTTTCGCGCCAATGGGCAGGCTGTTGCTTCACTGAAAACAAAATACAGATCTCAGCTGAACATTGAGCATGACTTGAGAGTGGCAGTATCAAGCCTGCAACCCCGTTTTGAGAAACTGTGCAATGCAAAACAGGCTCATTGCAGCCACTAATGCAGGGATAAATAGACCTGTCTTGCCAGATGGATTTTCCTTCTTTTCTTTTATTAACATATTGCAGAGTGGCACTTTAATTTTTTCTATCTTTGAGCTTGATACAAATTTTGACACAGCTGCATTTTTATTTTCTTTATTTGTGAGCTTGCTGTTATTTGATGTAGATAGTTTGTATTTAGATACTACTTGTTACTTCAATAAAATTGGAACATTTTAAGATTGTTGCATATTTCATTAGCATTGTGTTGGGGCGATGGGGACAGGTGGGGCTTGAAAATTCTCCCTTGTCCAAAGTGGGGAATGACAGAAAAAGTTTGAGAACCACTGCCCTAAGTACTGAACCTCTAGCAGAGGCAATACGCCGAAACGTACACATTCAAGGGATAGCAGATGAAGGGGAATCAGTTCATAATACGGGTCGGTGTCTGGTTACAAAATTAACGAGACTAAGTCAGAAGCCATGAACAGTGTCTCCTTTCGCTGGTCCAAACAAGGATTTAGATATCTGGGAATTATTATTACACCTAACCCCACTCAGCTGTTTGAGGCCAACTATAGCAAATTAATTAGACAAATAAAAAATGATGTGACACACTGGGAGGTCCTGTGGAATGTATTAACTTTGATCTGTTTTTTAATACACATTTGTGAAGGTTTAACATGCTTTTAATATGCTTATATATGCTTCAAGGCCGTGTCTGTTTCTCAGAGGAATAGAATGGGAATGGATTAGGGTAAAATGAGCTGTTTACGAGCAAAAGTATCAGGAGAGCGTTTCAAGGCCAGTTCCTAGGCAGTGGGAAAGAACAACGACTCCAGTTCACACGCAGCAGGAGAAAACAACAAGATAGTTATTAGGGAGTAAGATAGCGATAAGGTGTGTGCGTCATTCATTGTGTGACTTTGTATAA
Source organism: Fundulus diaphanus (assembly GCA_037039145.1). Taxonomy (NCBI): domain Eukaryota; kingdom Metazoa; phylum Chordata; class Actinopteri; order Cyprinodontiformes; family Fundulidae; genus Fundulus; species Fundulus diaphanus. The sequence goes on from CM073131.1 coordinate 51,280,649, forward strand.
TCTATTTTCTAACTTTAATAAAAACAAGCCTAAACGGGGGGAGAGAGAGTTGTTGCCCGCAGTCGGCAGGTGTATCATCTCTCCCCTTTGCAAAGGTGAAATGGAATTCTGCGTCCTGGCTGACTTATTATTTTAAAGTCCTGCACAACGAATTAACGAACCCGGGGAAGCAAGACGGCTTCAACAGTCCTGCCCCTTTCTTTAATGGGTAGAGTTGAGACTGTAAAAATGAACCTGTTGCTTAGACTTCTGTTCTTGTTTCAGTCCCTTCCTGTAAAAGTACCTGCCTCTACTCTAAACATGTTAGATAAACTAATTTCAACATTTATCTGGCAAGGGAAGAAGACTGAAATGCCTTCAATTACCTAAGGACAGAGGAGGACTGAGTCTCCCGAACCTTAAAAATTATTACTGGGCTGCCCAAATAAATGCAATTGTGGCGTGGCTTGAAAATGACCGGGAAACAATATGGACTCAAATAAGGCTTTTCCTCTATCTATACTGCCATTTATTGATACAAAGTCAATTCAAAAAATTAGAATAAGCAACGAATGGATAAAACACACTTTAAAAGTATGGACAACAGTTAAAAAATTGCTCGGGGGACCGAAGTCCATCTCAAGGGTCATGTTGATAGTAGGGAACATGGAATACCCTCCTTCGGTGTGGGATAGGGGGTTTAAAATATGGGCTGACAAGGGTCTCTGTACAATCAATCAACTCTTTATAGGAACAGAATTCAAATCATTCTCTCAACTTCAAGAACAATTTAACCTCCCATCAAATGATTTATATAGATACCTTCAGATAAGACATTATATCCCAAGTCTTAAAGAAAGAGATTTGGTCAGAAAAAACCCAAATGAAATAGAAGAGTACTTTATCAGTGTTATAGAGAAGCATTTCCCAACAAAAAAACACATCTAATATGTACAAAAGGTTGGTAACTGACACATTACAAAGCACGAACAATATCAAGGAAAAATGGGAATTAGAATTAAATGTTATAAGTGAAGACTCTACATGGGTGTATATATGCACCGACTGTCATAAGGGAATTAGCAGCCAACTATGGAAAGAATTTCACTGGAAAGTGAGGATGAGATGCTTTAATACTCCCTTTATCATCTCCTCATTTGTGAAAAACCCCAGTGTAGCATTATGTTGGCGAAATTGTGGAAATATTGGAGACACCACACACATTTTTTGGGATTGTCCTGTTATACAAGGATTTTGGGTTAATATTAAAAAGGAAATAGAGGGAATATTGAAAGTAAAGGTGATGCCTGAACCTGTGTTGTTTTTGTTGGGAGCCATACCAAAAAGCAGATATAACACAGATCAGAGATATATACTGAGGGCATGGACCGCGGAACGCATTTCAAATTGGTCGGGCCCATCAGGCAATACTCACAATACCACTCCCCATCACATACGCACGCGCCCGCATACACATAAAACACCAGCATCCCCTTGATCACGCAACTGATTTGCGTCACATGACACAAGACAAGCCAATCCATTTTTAGACACCAGAATTTATTGCTTTCTCATAGGCTGTGGTCCCTGAGCATGATAAATGTGTCTGCCATGTTATAATTAAAATCGGCACCGAATTTTTATTTAACTTTTTTTCTGACGTTCCAGCACACACGCCCCGGATTTATTTCCACTTACAATCATTATATTACAGCTAACACAATATTTACAGAATAAAAATACTTTGAAAAGAAAAGTCAAACTCACCCCTGCTCTAAATATTCCCGAAAAAGTCACACATCAAGCTATTTAGTCTTTTCTGGGTCATTGTTGATCTCAGATAGGTCTTGATACGACGGAGGGACGAGAAACACCTCTCAGCACTTGCTGTGGACACAGTTAACGAAGCTAACGAAGCAAACGAAGCTAACGAAGTAGCGGTCATAAGCAGCGCAGAGGTGGGAAAACTTTTGTTTACATCACATGACACAATCAGCCAATACATTTTTAGATGGGATGATTTATCGCTTTCTCATTGGAGAATGATGCTGCTGCCATAGACTACTGTGCATTTGAAAAAAATAGCTATTGAATATTTTAATTTTATTTATATATATTATTTTACATGTTTGATCATCAAAAGTAGGTAGGGCCGCGGCCCTACTGGCCCTACCCGTTCTGCGGTCCATGACTGAGGGTTCTTTTATTGGTAGCAAAAAAAATATTACTGTGCACTGGAGAGATGTAAAACCACCAAGTATAAATCAGTGGGCCCTGAGATTGAAACATGTTTACACAATGGAGCGATTGACTGCGAGCCTGCAGCTAACTATGGACACTTTTATACGAAGGTGGACTTGTATTTCGGAATATCTGGGTGTCTGATGGAGAAGATGATGGGACGAGATATGACTAGAAGGAGGGATCTGATGGAATTCCTCATTGGGAAAGGGTCCTGCTTGGCCACCGATTACAGATTGTGGATATTGTCTGCTCTGCCTGATGTCATGTAAAGACTTTTGGTATTTTGTGTTTGTTGTGATGTCTACTATTTGAGTTTCTGTCAGGAGATGTTATGTAAAATTTCTAAAATGGTTAAATAAAAAGTTCTAAAAAAATATATATATACAAGATAAATTAAAGAGTTCAAGAAAACGGATTGAAAAGGACTTGTTTAAAAAACATGCATCAAAGCAAAGACACAACACGACAGTTAAATCCTTGAAGAGAAATATACCAATTGTAACCTTTTAGTTGGTCAATTATTAAAAATATTTTTAAACTATTTTGTTTCGTTTTATGGCACACAAATTTGTATTTTACCTACTTTTTGGCTCAGTACCTATTTTATTGACTAATTTATTTATTCTGCATGTATGCTGAATTATGGCAACATTAATTCAATTTTATTTATATAGCGCCAATTCATGAAACATGTCATCTCGAGGCACTTTACAAAATCAAAATCAATCATATTATACAGATTGGTCAAAAACAGACAGACAAAAACCTGATGCTTAAGGGTGCTACATGCTAAGCTAGCATTATCACCTCTATGCTACATGCTAAGCTAGCATTAGCACCTCTATGCTACAAGCTAAGCTAGCATTAGCACCTCTATGCTACATGCTAAGCTAGCATTAGCACCTCCTATGCAAAGCTGCAGGTTTAGCCAGTTTTCTGGGGGAAATTCTGCAACAATGAAGAGGAGGAATCCATCAGCTGCTGAAAACGGCTCCTAAACTTTAGCTCCATCCACACAGTTAGCATGAAGAAGGAAATCTCCAAACCTAATCGGTGCAGCAGAACTCTGGGCTGGAAAACATCCCCCATCATCGGTGTCTCCTCTGCTGCGTCCTGCCGCTCTTTGAGCTCCTGCTTCCCTCCAGTTTCTCCGCTGTGCCTCCAGCTGCTGGACTTCTTTCCAGACTTCATCACCTGCAGCAGCTGCTGCTCTCTTTCAGCTTCTGGCCTCACAGCAGAACAACAAAGAACCCGGAGGATCAACGTGGCTGCGCCGCATGAACACCCGGATGCAGCCGGTGGCGGGGACAGAACATAAGAGTCAAGTCCGGTCTTGGCGAGAACGTACTCGTGACGTCATCACACCCACAGTTCTTGAGCATTTCTTTAACATTCAAAACTATTTATACACTACACCATCATATCTTATTGAAAACTTTTTTTTATTAATTTCTAAAAAGTCTAAAAAATATCTAAAAATTACAGAACTGTGGGTATAAAACCAGCAATAGCGGGAATTTCTTATGTAGAGGCGATTCAATCTTTTTAAAAAATCAGCACTTTGTAGAAGCAAAATGAGAAATCGAGCAATATTGCTGTTGCTTTGATCGTTGGTGAGCTTTACCAGCAGGCTGAAGAGGAGGTAAATCCGAGCAAGGAGAAGATAGATGCGGCAGAGGAGGCTCAAAGGCAGGCTTTGCTCACCCATCTATTGCCAACTGGTAGGCATTTTAAGATTGACAGCCTATTTCCTACTTTTATCTTTTAAAAAAAGACATTGAAGATGGCATTAAACGCGTGATCAGGTTGAAATTGTGACTATTTTTCTATAAATAATTAAAATGAAAACATAATTTTAACATTAATAACAGTAGGGTTAAGCTACTTTATTGCACCTACTGACCTTCACAGCATTGATCATTAAGAAAGGAAAAAATAAACATTTTTATGTCTGCCCACCTTTACAGTGATTAATCTATAAATTATGTGCAGTTAGTTCAGCCCATTTTTTCAGTGAAATGGTAAAAATACCAGAGAAGGGAAGCCATTTGTTACATTTACTATACATTTTACCTTTTCTTTCTTGAGAACTATAATAATCTGCATGTTAAGCAGGTATAGTTTTATGCTGTGAAAAGGTGACAATTGAAAAAAACAATTATGGTAACATTTGGCATTTTTTACTTACAGGAAGAAACAGAAACCAAATATGTGAGGATAAACACCTCTGTGCCAATCCTCCAAATATTTTTTAATGAAGGGGACCTGAAACCAGCCTTCAGGCTAAACAGGTCCACCATCGTCCTCCTCCTTCAGCTGCTGTCCATCCAGAAGGTCCATGGATGGCCACAGGAGATAGAGGTGCTGGTGACCCTCTACTGGCTGGCCTGTGGTGCATCCTATAGGGAAACAGCTTGCTAGTAAGATCTCTTACCTTCTTGTCCTTAAATAGAGCCAGCAATGACACACAATTGATTAATAGATTATATTAATTGAATTAATTGTTTAGAGTGTGACTATGACGATGATGATTATGATCACAAGAAACTTTTGCATCAGAAGCCAGAAAGAAAAGAGACAAAAACATTTTTCACACCTCACTTAGTAACTCTTAGTAACTCACATATTTTAGTCTAAATATTTTAGCAAACACGGAACTGAGCGCGAGGATAGTGGGTTGAGAGGAGTTTCAGATTTGAGCGCGCACGCGATGTTTAAACACTGAACACCTGTCCCACTGCGCGCTCAAACAAAAGACACAAATATCGCTCCAGAAGTTGATATAGGAAATGCTGACTGAAAAATAAGTGGGTATACGCAATATACCCGCGCATACCCTGGACTACACTGTCTGACTTCATGTGAGATCGTAAAGCACTGACACCCACTGTAGAAAGCTTAATTTTTTTGGTTACCGTTGACAGGCTGCAGCCAGTTCCCTCGTTTTTTTCCACCCACTTTTGTTGAAATTTGCATTCCCCCCCCCCCCCCCCCCCCCATTCTCTAGCTCTTTCTCCGCCTCGAGCTTCTCTTCATAACATTGTAAAAACATCCGCGCAGACACAAAGAATCAGTTATATCTGATATAATATATCTGACGAAACTGTTTTTATGAACGTATTGTTTTAGAAAAAAAATAAGGCATTTTAAATGCCACCGATAATCCATTTAATACCAATTAAGGCCTTAATTAAAAAAAATTACTGACTTAATGATTTTTATTGACCCGTGTAAACCCTGTGCTAATTTCACTATAGGTATGAAAAAAATTGTCATGGAAAAAAATGATTATCAAGAAGCAAGATAGTCTTTCAATACAGAGACTGGTCTTTATTGAAGGCAAACAGCATTCAAGGTACATTCTTCCCCAAATGCACACCTAGTAAGACAAACCCTGTCTTTATAGGGAACAGATGTACACAAACAGGAGGAGCCTGTCATGGAGAAAGTAACAAAGAGCCTCATGTGACGTATAACAGCTTCATCTTGGCTCCTGACCTTTAACCCCTCCTATAACCTGGGGAAGAAACAGCTCTCCTCACCCACTTTTACCATCATCTCCTGACTTTAACCCCAAAAATGATACAGCTTTAAGAATACTTCATGAACATGTAAGCACACATTGATATACTGAGCTCTGATTAACCTTACATATCTGCAAACACTGGATATAGACTATATATGCCATTCTGTTAAAGGTGACATGTTTTGCACAAGGTTTAAATTTAGAAGCACAAGAACATTTTCCATTACATTTTGCCCTTTAAGGAATAATCACACAAATCAAATCACATTTCTAAACATTAAAAGTAACATAAGAACATAAAATAAAAATCATGAAAGCCTCATGAGTCAGTCTCATCACACAAGATCATAGTCTCAGCATTTATCTTCAATTATGGGTTCAATTAAGTAAAGGCTGTTGGCAGATTTGGCAGAGAAACAAACAGGGAATGTTAAATGGTTTATTTGGAAAGTTTTGTGTTGAGGCGGTTACATTGTGTTTTTAAAACATGGAGCTGACTGACATAGCTTCCGTTAGCATTTTGATATCATGCCATTGCCAATGTAATTCAAGTGTTATTTTATGGTTGATAAAAGGCTAATATAAGAACAGTTGAAAGTTGAAAGGAAGATTTGAGCATTGGCATTCTTTTAACAAAAAAATTTGTACACATATGGAATAAAAGAGAGAAAGAATTTTTTTAACAGATATAAATGAACATCCAGAGAACATCGCTATAGAATGCTGTTAATCTGAATTAACACTGTTTCAACCAACAAATCTTATTTGCTAGGCTAGTGGAACTCAGCTAAAACTATGTACACAAAAGAAACAAGACAAATAAAATGGTTGAAAACCATCATCAGAATGAATCAGTGAATCCTGGTTCACTGCAGATCCAAGTTAGGGAAGGCACTCAATTCAAAACAAAAAGGAAAAGAGAATTTTAACAAACTATGGAACAGAGAGTGAACTTTCGTCACTTGCCCTGTCCAGTCCCGGGCTGCGGTTATTCAAAGAGCCGGATGGACAGACATTTGGACACGGGCCACCCAGAGCTGGATGATGGTCAAATCCAAAAAGTCCTCAAAAATGTGAGGAAAAAAGTCACACTGGACGCTTTGAGGGCCCTCAGGGCTACCAATCCCAGCCCGCCAGTGATTTCAACCCTGGACCTTGGCCAGGATGAGAATCCGGAGGGGGTGTCTGACCCAACTCCCACCTGCTCCAAAATGGAGGCACAAAATAGGGAGCTATTGAAGCAGCTGAGGACCAAGGAGCGTTGGATAAAGAAGGCTAAGGCAAAAATCCACGCTTTCGAGCAGGTATGTAAAATTATTTAATATATTCTACCATTTAGGCAGCTTCATTTCTACTATCAACTATCATTAACTATTTCTACTATCATTCACAGAGGATCATTAATGGCAGAAAGCTAAACCTTACCCTTTAACAGGCCTTCCAAAATGGGAGCAGTGGGGAGTCTGGAGAGTCAGAGCCGGGGCCATCTGAAACAAGTCTCCCAGAAGATGAGGAGGATGACAACTCATCCTCTGAGGAGCAGCCAAAGAAGACAGGCAAATCTGGCAGCCTACTGACGAAATACAAAGATTTTCCTGCACCTATCCGTAAGTAATTTCACTGGTTGTTACAGTTTTTTTCTATTTTATAAAACATACAAGTTATTTTTGAAACCTTTTTTATTCAGTTCAGTACATGGAAGAGTACTGGATATACTTAAGGGGGTCCATCGGCACAAAAAAAAACACCTGGAGAACCAGAGGTCCAAATTGGGACGGGTATTGTCCTTCTTAATAAGGGAAGGACAGTAATTTCCAATTGGACTTTTCTGCAGAACATCAGTAGAGTTCACCAGTAAGTATCTCTCTGATTAATGCAAGTTTATTTATGTGTTCAAATTGAAGTTAGAACATTTCTTTCTGAGCAGGTGGCTAGGACAGCTCCTCAGAGAAGGAAAGGTAGAGAACACAGGTAAGAACTACCTTTTGAACCTGTTGGAATTCATTAAGTGTTTCCGGGAAAAACCACCAAACACCTCGCGTGTCCCCAAGCAGGCCTTAGTTAGTGTCAAAAGAGCTGTAACTGATGGCATCAAACACCTAAAGAAAGAGGTCACCCTGCGCCAGATCTTAGTTAAAAAACGTAAGATCGGAAGAGTGATTCCAAAGGAGGACCTTAGGAAATGTCAGAGGCAGGCGTCCCGGAAAATCCCCAAACTACTCGGTAAGACTTTTTAAAAATTCTACTAAGCTCAAGTACATTTACAAATGATCCTAATTGGCAGTTACTTATTTAGTCACTTACCTGAGTTTTGATTTATGTTTTTGTAGACAGCATCCAGACTGACCCCAGCCCTCTCAACATACGCCGGTTCTTTGTTGCTACTTTGGTGTATACCTGGCAAGTATACATGGCCATAGAACCGGCATATTGACAAACATGACACTGCCCGAAGTGGACGAGGCACGGGTTGACCCAAGTCTGCAGAGCAGGGATTTGTCATAAACGTAAGTGTAATGATGTTTCACCTGTACTTAAACACTTTTTAGATCAACCTTAGTGCCTGTCATTTAAGATCATGGACAAATGGTCCTACATGGCGGGTCCTTAAGGACTTGCCATTTAGAATCATTGACAAATGGTCCTACATGGCGGGTCCTTAAGGACTTGCCATTTAGAATCATTGGCAAATGGTCCTAAATGGCAGTCAACTTATCTTCTTTGGCACTAAAGGTGAAGGAGCACAAGACAAATCAGGCTTTTGGGCCGGCCCAAGTATACCTGACGGTGGAAGAGTTTACATGGCTGGAGCAGTGGCTCCAAATAAGGGAACAACTCCAGCCATCCGCGGATCTTGTATTCTTCAATGAAAACGACCAGAAGATCAATAACCTCCAACACCACCTCCAGGGCGCAATCACCAAAAATACAATAAACCAATAAATGTAGGTAGAAATTAAATTATACAGTGAGACATAAATGTATATATCTCTTAATTAGCTTCTTTATTTATTCGCCTTTGTAATAATTACCTTATTTATTTATTGTCCGTTATAATCTTCAACTTTATTAATTACTTATTTTTTTAAGTATTTATTTATGTGCATGTTATAATATTTTTGTCTGTTTTATTCTTCCTTTGTATTTTTTACCCTATATATTTCTGTGAACGGGCGACATAGAATCTTACCTGAAACTGCTGACTAAGGATAAGCGTAAATACAGTAAGATTGTTATTCACGCTGGCGGTAATGACACCCGGTCACGCTGATCGGAGGTCACTAAAGTTGGTGTGTGAATTTGCTAAAACAATGTCGGACTCCGTAATTTTCTCTGGTCCCCTGCCTGATCTGACCAGTGATGACATGTTTAGCCGCATGTCATCATTCAACCGCTGGTTGTCTAGGTGGTGTCCTGAAAACGACGTGGGCTACATTGATAACTGTCGAACTTTCTGGGGAAAACCTGGTCTGATCCGGAGAGACGGCATCCATCCCACTTTGGATGGTGCAGCTCTTCTTTCTAGGAATCTGGCCTGATTTATTAGTTCTCCTAAATGCTGACAACCCAGGGTCCAGACCAGGAAGCAGAGCCGTAGTTTAACACACCTCTCTGCAGCTTCTGTACTGTTACCCACCCATTATCCTATTGAGATGGTGTCTTTCCCACGGCCAAAACTTAACAGATCAAAAACTGATCTAAAAGGAACAAATCATAAAAACCTAATAAAAATCAATACGGTTCACCTTGAACCAAAAAATAAAATAATTAAATGTGGTCTATTAAATATAAGGTCTCTCCCCCCAAATACTTTGTTACTTAATGAATTGATTTCTGATAAACATATTGATTTATTTTGTCTGACAGAAACCTGGCTACAAGAGGACTACGTTAGTATAAATTAGTCAACTCCCTCCAGTTATTCAAATTTCCACATTCCTAGATCTGTGGGAAGAGGAGGAGGAGTGGCAACCATCTTTCAGTCTGATTTATTAATTAGTCCCAGGCCAATTAATAACTACAGTTCTTTTGAACATTTAACCCTCAGTTTCCCTCATCCAAACTGCAAAGCAATAAAACCTCTTCTGTTTGTTGTTTTGTATCGTCCACCAGGCCCTTGCACTCAGTTTTTGGATCAGCTGTCAGACTTGTTATCTGATTTGGTGATAAACACTGACAAGGTTATTATAGTGGGTGATTTTAACATTCATATTGACACTGAATGTGATAACCTTAGTGTAGCCTTTAAAACTATCCTAGATTCAATTGGTTTTGCTCAAAATGCGCATAAACCGACACACTCTTGGCTCCATACTTTAGACCTTTTGGAGGAATCTTGCCTGAACCTGTGCAGTGTCTGAACTGTTTAGAAGCAGTAGAGCTTTCTGAGCTATCTAAAATTTTAGCTTCATCTAAACCTACCTGTATGTTAGACCCAATCCCAACCAAGTTGTTTAAGGAGGTATTCCCTTTGATCGGTGGTCCTATTTTAGACATGATTAATCTATCCTTAGTAAATGGATATGTACCACAGGCTTTTAAAGTAGCTGTTATTAAACCTTTACTTAAGAAACCTTCTCTTGATCAAGATGAGTTAGTAAATTACAGACCTATATCTAATCTTTTCTAATCTAAAATTCTTGAGAAAGTAGTTGCTAATCACCTTTGTGAACATTTACAAAGCAATGATCTACTTGAGGAGTTTCAGTCAGGCTTCAGAGCTCATCATAGCACTGACACAGCTCTGGTGAAGGTCACCAATGATATTCTCATGGCCTCAGATAATGGACTGTGGAGTACCACAGGGTTCAGTCCTTGGACCAATTCTCTTTACTATATATATGCTTCCGATTGGCAAAATTATCAGACAGCATGGGATTAATTTCCACTGTTATCCTGGATAAAGCTGTGAGAGCAGCAGAGACTTTTCATCATCCAGAGTCTTTATGGGAGCAGCAACTGGAAACCTGATGGTATTAAATCACCTCCTTCCCATGGAGCTCCTCTCCTCGCAGACTGATGTAGATTCCCTTCTCTTCCTCCTTTATGTGAGGGGGACTTGGCTCATGCAGGTCGGCACGAGGTCTTTGGTCTAAAGAAGATTCTTTAACAATCTGCTTCTTAGCAACATCTGCAGTAAACATTGAAACACATTATGCAAATTAGAAAGGATATTGATCTCAGTCTCAACTGAGACAATTTTTAATAAAGATATATTTAAGTAATTCAGTTAGATTTAATTCTATGATTTAACTACTTTTTCCTAGTGTTTACTTTTGCACTGTAAACAAGCAAAGGCATAAGAAACAGTTAAAACTATTCATCACCATGGCCTTTTAATGTTTATTTGTTCTGCTAAATTAGTAGAAAAAATTACTTGAACCTACAGGATTAAGACATTCTAGAAAATTATATAACATGAAATATATGTATTCAATAAATGTAAGAATAAAAAATATCAACGTACTGGAATGGAATTAACTTCACATTTATTAAAATGATGATTGATGATATTGCAGACATGCTGACCTACATCTGTAACTTATTTGTAAAATTGCAAAGGTTATTCCTTTGTTCAAATATGCTGCTAATCACATTTGTTGTTGTAGTAATAATAATAATAATAATAATAATAATAATAATAATAAGTATACCTACTTTGACAGTTATTTAAAATACTATAAAAAGGATTCCGAAAAGTCTGAACTTTCTTAATTATAAAGCATTGCCAACCTGACATTATCAACATTGTTTCAGAGAAAACAGATCATCATCAATGGTATTGATGCAGTTAACAGAAGAAATCATAGATAGAATGGATAAAAGTAAATTATCAACTGGTGTATTTCTTGATCTCAAGAGAACATTTGACTCCACCAAACATGACATTTACTAAAAACTGGAACGGTATGGGATAGCATTTAGAAACAGGTAATCACAAATCAGAATTAAACAAATTGTGGGGGTCCCAAATTATTTAATTTGTATATAAATTATAAAATTACTCTTACTATTTTCTACATACTTTATGTTATTTACTATGTTCATTGCATTTATCATATATATTTACCCTTTACTACTAAAAAGTTTAAAGGTTTTAGATATTAAAGTGTATTTCATGTGGCTGATCTCTCTCATGGTTGCACAAGGTCTGCAGAAAGCAGAGAAATATATTGTGACTATAATAAGTGTTTTTATGAACTCTATTCAGCCATCTGGAGTATTTACGCATAACTGTACTGTGTGTACTACTTGGTTTTATCTCAAAGGTCACAGTTGTTTTGCTTATCCCTACCCCTTAGCTTGACAATGCCTAATAAAGAGAAAGGAGGGGGCAGAGTGCTTCAGAGCAAATTTGGAGATCTGTATTAAGCATCTCCATTTAGCTTGATCCTTGCAAGATTTATGAAAATTAACTCTTCTGTTGTCTCTCCTCCTTGTGTTTGTTTAATGAATTTTTTAGGAGTTTGAACCTGACATTTAATGGCGTACCGCGAGCGAGCTATTTTTAGAACGTGACGTCATATCACGTGGTACAGGTAGGGCAAATATGCGTTTTCCTCCACTCTTTCGCTGTACGTTACCCTTGGTTTTACTCAGTAAAACTACCGCTTTTTCTAAGTCTAAGATGTATCCTAACCATGGTTTTTAAACATTGTTGTTATGGAACGTGCAACAGCGACTCGAGGTACGCTGATAGGCCGCATATGAAGGATGTTAAAGCCACAAGCGGCGTCGATCGGCCCTCGCAGCCAATTGCCGCTCCGGCCTATTGGCCACCGTTGCTGTGCCGGCCGGCCGGCAGGGTTCGCGCACCGCTGCGGAGTTTTTACCCAAGTCATTTTATTAGATGTTATTTTGTTTTACCTTGTGTTAAAGTGCTATTTAAATAATAAAACAACGATGATGACTAAGATCACAAGAAACTTTTGCATCACCTCCCAGAAGCTGGAAAGAAAAAGAGACCAAAACATGTTTCACACCTCACTTAGTAACTCAAGGAATAATTTTATACTAAATATTTTAGGCTAAAATAGTAAACTGTTTATTGGTTGTTGTTTTTTCTTCATTCCAACCGTTATGTTTAGTAATTTCTGCCAAAAGCTAAAATATTTTGATTTAATCCATCTGAATGCAGTATTTGCAGGCCATACTCTGATTGGATGGAAAGAAACCTGTCTGTGATTGGCTGGTGAGGTGGACAGTTTTTGAAGTCAAGAGCGCACAGACAGAATCCAGTGAGCCGCGCACAGCTGGTGTTGAGCGTGGAAGGAGCAGGTCGCGAGCAAACACGGTTGAGAAACAAACAGGTTTTAAGGGCGCGCGCGTGATGTTTAAACGCTGAATACCCGTCTGACTGTGCGCTCAAACAAAAGACACAAATATCGCTCCAGAAATTGGTATAGGCAATGATGATGAAAAAATAAGTGGGTATACGGCATAAACCCTGGACTACACTGTCTGACTTCATGTGAGATCGCAAAGCACTGACACCCATTGTACAAAGCTTAATTATTTTTTTTTTTTACAAACACGGCAAAATCCTTCGTCATCGTTACTGTCGACAGGCTGCAGCCATGCCCCCAATTCCTCCTTTTCACCCACTTGTTGAAATTTGCATTTTCCCAATTCTCCAGCTCTTTCTCTGCCTCGAGCTTCTTTTCCTAACATAATAAAAACATACGGCTTTATGATCAAACGGAAGCAGTTCAGCGTGTTTGGTTTGTACTGACATAAAATGGCCCAGAGGTTTCAAGTGGCATAAATTAGTTTTTTAGTAACCACCACTCGAGTTTGAAATGAATTAAATATAAGCTCTAAAATACACTTTGTTTTAACAAACCAACACCGCCTGCTCTTTCCTGTCTGGCTAGCTCAGCTACTGCGCCGCGATGCGCTGGTCTCAGGAGGGAAGGAGAACTAGAGAGGACAGTCCAGTGTTGCCCATTTAGCGTCTTTGTTGCTATAGCAACTCTTCACACTCCTTTAGAAATTTCTTTTTAAAAGCGACAAGCATCAACGACTTTTAGCGACTTCTTTTGTTTTAATACAGACTTTACAGAAAGCACAGCTGTTCTGGAGTCACTGTATTGAGGCAGCAGCGAGAGCTGCTATGAGGGTTTCTTTTTACCTCAGCGCTGTCTTACAGGCACACCACAGCTGCTGCTGCCTCGTCACGTAAATATAGTTTTTAAAGTAGTCTTTTTTGTGTTTTAAACTGTTGCACTAAAATAATTCCCTGAATTTGATTCGAACACAGCTTCAATCACTTATTCACCTCGTTCACTTTCTGTGCCTCTGATAACTGTTTTTTTGGTACAGTGGTTTTGAGTATTGTGGATTCAGGCAATGTAATAAAACTCAAATCATTTTGTTAAGGTAACTTTTAGTTCCAAAGACATTTAATCGCAGTTTTTTAATAAGTGTTTTGTTTTTTTTAAATCTCCCCTACAACCTGGCTCCCAAATATTAGATCATGTGGTCAACCCCCCAAAATAAAATACCATGGTTTAAAGAAATCCCAGAGGAAACCCTGAAATCCTTACTGTTGATAGGAGCAGCAGTTAATGGAAGTCTCCTCCTTCACCAGGAGCTGCTCTCCTTCCTGACGGGCCCCGGGTTCCTCCTGTTCCTCCTTTATGTGGAGGGGCTCTGACTTCTGCTGCTCCCCCTCAGGACTCTGTTCTTCAGGAGCCTCTTCTTTAACATCTGCAGCCAACACTGAAACACATTACATGCTTTATGAACAACTAGATCTTTAAAATGTTACAACGATGGAAAAAGATTCAATTTAGAGAAAAAGAAGATTTGATCAGCAGAGAAAACTGAACCTGAGGAACTGACAGTTTCAACCTAAAGATGATCACTGGTGTCTTTACTGTCATTCTGTTGTGGAAATTCAATGCAGTTACTCTGTTAAAACGTTCTATAAATGCTAAATGCTGCCTCTGTTATCCATCCATTCATCCATCTTCTAACATGTCTATCATTGTGGGGTTGTGACGGGTGCTGGTGTCTATCTCCAGCTGTCAATGGGGGAGAGGCGGGTTCACCCTGGACAGGTCACCAGTCCATCACAGGGCAACACAGAGACAAACACAACATACAACCATTCACACACACTCTCACACCTAAGGGAGATGGAATTAGAGGTGGAAATAGATCACTGTTTCACAATTAAAAAGGACAATAAAAGAAGGTTGAAAAATATTTTTAAACAAAAAAACATGTATTAACATATTGGGATGTAAATACAGAAAATAAATCACAAATGAAAAATCACTTAAATCTTTTAGGGGAGGGGATGCTACGATTTTTTAAAACTTAGATTCCATTATGATATATTAAAGAATTATTTTTGTTCTTTGACAATGTATTTTGTGAAAAACTGGAAAAACATTTTAACTAAGAGCAACATGCGTGTGCTCTGTTCTAACATAAAACTGAGAACCACATGTGTTATTTTGTTATAACTTGTGATGGGAACCTATGACAATGTGTTGTGGGAAAGACTGATTCTGTATTCCTTATTTTGCTTATATTTGCTGTATTCTGAGTTTGCAATATTATTTTGCTTCACACACTGCTGAGGTGCTGGGAACGGTTTTTGTTTTGGAAACGGGACGAACAGATCACATGGGAGAGAGAAGTGGGGCCCGTTCTTCGTACGTTGCTTAAAACATCCGAGATCAAATGAAACATCCAAGATGATTTCATCCGGCTAACCATGATCCGGCTAATTGGGTTCTTCGAACACACCTGTTGTTTATGATTAGTATCACTGGATTGAGTTATCTGAGACAACTGCGCGTTCATGCGTTTGTTTAAAAGGGGAAATGTATCGATAGTAGAAACAATGATCAGCAACGCTGCTATTGGCTGTTCAGCATGGCCAAAGAACGCCCACAGTTTTTCTCCCAAGCAGAACAAGAGCTTTTAATGGAAGGTTATGATGAATTTGAGTCATTAATTAAAACGACAGGGAACACCTCAAAGTCTGCTAAAGCCAGGAGAGAGGGCTGGCAAAAAGTAGCAGACAAATTAAATGTGTAAGTGCTGTCCATGTTAGATGTTTCTATCACTTTCTACAGTATGTATTTTTGCATTTTAATAATTTCATATTTATTTTGTTCTTTTATGTCAGAGCCTCCACAGGACCCACTAGAACATGGGGAAAAAAGTGAAGTACAAGAATATTCTACAAAATAGTAGCATTTAATTATTATACTTTATTTTAAAAAGCAACTTCTTCCTCTTTTTTAAAAGCTACTGTTAAATGATGTGTATGTCTGTTTATAACAGCCACCAAGGAAAAGCCTGAAAAAAACAGGTTATTTTTAGTTTTGTTGCATGAGGCATGTTTCACCCTTTCTTTTTCTTTCACAAAATGACACATAGTGCCATCCGTTCCCTATATAAACGGCATCTTCAACAAAAAAAATAGTATTTTGACCTGAAAAAACACAAATTAAGAGGAGAAATTGAACTCCACAACTTGAAAAAGAGAAAATTTGCACTAGAGATCGAGTTGCTTCAAAAGGACCTTCAGAGTAAGTTCTAACACACCATTTAACAGTAGTATTGCTGACTTTACATAACTCTCTTATTGCAGGCAAAAGATTACTTGCTATCTTTTCTTTATAAAAAATTGTTTATATAAAACGACAGGAACTAAGCATTATTTGTTTCGTCTTTTATTAAACATTAAAATGGTGTTCCACAATTCTGTCCCGTCCTCTGCCACTAGGTGGTCCCCTTGCTGGACAGACTTCCCTATCTCCTCCGCTTATACAGCCGCGATCTAATCCTGTTTACATGAAATAAGCCTGCTCGCGAGCAGGTTTAAGCTGGCGCACATGTTGCTATGACAGCAAGTCCAGGAAGAGTTTCGAAGAACCAAACATCCAAGATCATGCCAAATCGTCAACAGTCAAATCCAGCTAACTGAGTTAGCGACGTACGAAGAACGGACCCCTGGCCACTCTCGCTCCCACCTGATACTTTGTCTATGGGTATAAAATGGAAGGAACCGCCCTCATTCGTCGAAGTCTACCGTGGGTCGCATACGGACGCCCGGCCGCGTGGATTGTGCTCTTACCGGACTGACCGGCTTCCCAGTTCTGTGCCATGGTAAGGGGTGGAACATCACGCTTGTCTGAAAGCAATGTTGCTTTAAGTGCTTGCTACTTTGCGTGTGTGAAGTGCTTGCCGTTTTGTGTTGCTGTATTCTGTGGGGGATAATAAATATGGGCACTATTATTCTAATAGAAACAGTGTTTGTTTATTTGCGTCTTGCCGATCTCTTCCGAACCTGAATAAAAATTTCATAAAACACATTAATATCACAGAATACAGCTTTATGCGAGCAGCCAGGTTCTGTCTCTCAAAATCCTTCTCTCATTTATCTCTTTAAATCTAGATCTTTCAGAGTTTAGAATATTTTCTTGTGTAACTTAATTAAATTTTAATACATTTGGGATCTGCTTCAGCTCCATTCTGGGGTCTATCTAGCAAAAAAAATGTTTTGCCTTTTCCAAGAATAAATTCCCCTTCTTATTTCATTGATGGACAGATTGTTGGTGATAAATGACCATAGAGCCGTTTGCTTGCTGAGAATGTGCTATATTGGGCGTTAATGTTTATAATAATCGATAGATGTTTGATCATTATCAAATTTTTACTAAGCAAATGTTCTCAGTATAAAGTAATCATTGCACCACAAGAAATAAACAAATGCGTCTTTTTTCTGTTCTAACATAAAAAAACACCCATTTATCCCGTTGAATGTGATTATGGTGGGGAACTAAGCTTGTTGTCTCTCCTGGGGGGAGTGACAGTTTACCTGCATTCGAACTCAGGCAACATTGAGCTGAAAGTACCGTATTTTTTGGAGCTTAAGGTGCACCGGATCATAAGGCGCACTAAATATTCTTCCCCAGTGTGTAATATCAACCCCCCCCCCCCCCCCCCGCTTCACGTCCACAGCTCTATGTCCATCTCTATCAGGACAGAGTATTTGGACAACACTGCTCTGTTTCTACCATTAGGCCAAAATAAATGTAACTTTTATTTTCAATTATGTTAAGTTTATTGCTGCTTGCTCGTACCCTGGACACAGGATGCCTAAAGGCTCCCACATACTCAGGCGCAGGTACATACTGTGAGCTTGGTGGACTCCGCGCTGACTCTCCACGGACCTTTAACCCTTCATAGTCCAGCGTACTGTTGCCTACTGTTTCCAGTGGGGTAAAGCAGCGGAAAGGATGGTAAAATCTGCGATTAGCTTCTGAGCACTTAGAGCCGTTTCTTTTCCAGCAGGCTCCACCTGTCAGTGAGAACAGAGACTGATGCTGCATCCTGGAGACCGCCTGCTTGGAGCAGCTCAGTGTATCGAGCTCAATGTAACATAGAGAACAGTTTGATGTAAAGAATTCTTGTCTTTACATCAAACATCAAGTTTATAGTATAACACCTAATATCCTAATATCCATTGACCAGAGCGATTTTTTTTGGCAGGGTGGAGTTCCCCCTTGAAGAACGGTAGGGGAAACACTGCAATTGTAATTAATATACAAGATAAATTAAAGAGTTCAAGAAAACGGATTTAAATGAGTGGTTTGAATAAAAAACATGCATCAAAGCAAATACATGAAATACAACAATTAAAAATTTGAAGGGAAATGTATCAATTGTTGGTCAATTATTGAATAAATCTTTTTTAACTATTTTGTTGCGTTTTATGGCACACAAATTTGTATTTTAGCTATTTTTTGGCTCAGTATCTCTTTTATTGACTAATTTATTTATTCTTTATTCATCCTGAATTATGGCAGGATTTGTCTTCCATAGAGCTGCTGCTCTATTTCAACTTCTGGCCTCACAGCAGAACAACAAAGAACCCGGAGGATCAACGTGGCTGCGCGGCATGATTGCAGAAAGTGGCGGGCATAGCGACAAACCCATACCATATATGGAAATGGCGCCATTATACTCCGGAAGTGAAGGGGGCGCTATTTGCTAATAAACCAGCAGCGGTTTCTGGAGTGCTGATTTTGCCGAAAAACTGAAGTCACTGGCCGCCAGCTTGCTCCTCTCTACTCTCACAGAATCCCATAGGATTTGGTTGCAACAACAAGCAGTTTTCTGGCTGTGGGAAAACGTTTCACAGGTAATAGGGCTTGGGCGTCATGACGTAATTACTTTGCGTGGCCACCATGTTGATTGCCTCTTTTACCACTACTCAGACTACTACCGCGTGCTGTACTCCCTCTCAGTCGTGTTTATTTTTAGATTAATTTAACTTGATTTCAACCATGGTGAACCGTTGCTGTATTGTGGGCTGTAACAGCGCAACACACGATCGCCGTGGGAAAAAGATAGAAAATGGATTAACTTTCCACCGCTTTCCTGCCTGGAGGCGCAACCACGGAGAACAAGTGGCAGAGATAACGAAGAGTCGTCGGCTCGCTTGGATCGCGGCTGTAGGACGACCGAACATAACTTTCCACAGTATCCCGATTTCAATGAGAGTGTGTTCCCTGCATTTTCATTCTGGTAAGTTAAAGATGCACGTTTTTATTTTATAGCCTACATTGTTTCTTTCCTTCAACCGCGACACCACATACACGCATGAATGCGCGCCCAGCATTTCATCCTCTTCGGTAGAACACACTGCCAGTTCCTACAAGAGCAGGGACATCCCTCTCCATTTTCAAAAAACTCCTGAAGACCCAGCTCTTTAGAGAACAACATCTCTCATAGCACCACTTACAAGTTTTGCTGATCCTAGCACTCACCAGCCGTCTTGTAATGTAATGTAATCATATAATATAATAATATGTATATTAAGGATCTTTGATAACATTATTGTTCTATATGTGTTCAACACTTCTGCTATGGATAATAATTTTAAATTGTGTTACCAGGGAAACCAGCAAATGAAATGTACAACTCGCATCCGGATTGGGCACCATCACTACACTTGGGCCACACTGAGATGAAGGCCACAAAGACTGCACGCTATGAGAGAGAGGAAAACAGGAAACGGCAAAGGGCTGACAGTACACCTGCGATGGATGAGACAGTTATTGTTGACCTTGTTCCACCAGGTAAGCCTTACAGAGCCAGCAGATACAACACCTTTTATTGCTTTTGTTGCTGTTTCAGCTGCATGATGCACATTTAGCTAAAATATTTCCTTATTTGATCCACAGTGGAGACACCGGCAGCAGCAGAGGATGGAGCTGACCAGACGCCGCTGACAGAATGTGACTTCTGTCAGCGCCGGCGTGCTGAAATCCACCGGCTGCTGGAGGAGAACAGGACCCTGAAACGTGAGCTTGGCCAGAGAAAAATGGATGAACATTTCCTGAAGGATGACAACGCCAAAGTGAAATACTACACTGGACTTCCACACCTTGAAGTTGTCATGGGTCTTCTAGCCTGTGTTGGACCGTACCTGACACAGAGTAGTAAAGTATTGTCACCTTTTCAGATGCTTTTCCTGACCCTAATGCGCCTTAGGTTAAACTTACCTGTACAACACATTGCCCACCTCTTTTTTGTAGACAGAAAAACTGTTTCCAAAACGTTCAGCGACACCATAAATGTTCTGCATGCACGCACCAGCCCTTTGATTAACTGGCCAGGGCGAGACGCGCTGCATGCAACTATGCCCCATCAGTTTGTGGAGGCCTTTGGGAAGCGTGTTGCTGTTATTCTGGACTGTTTTGAAATATTTATACAGAGACCATCACATCTTAAAGCTCAAGCTCAGTCATATTCCCACTACAAACACAACACAACTATGAAGTTTCTCATTGGTATTACACCACAGGGCTCAATTTGTTTCATTTTCAAGGGATGGGGGGGACGCGTCACTGATAAGCACGTAACTGATAACTGTGGGATTCTGGACAAACTGTTACCTGGGGATTTGGTGTTGGCTGACCGCGGCGTTGACATACAGGACAGTGTGGGACTTATGTGTGCCGAAGTAAAGAAGGAAACAAAAGGACGCCGTCAGCTGGATGCAAGAGACGTGGAGAGCACAAGAAAAATTGCCCACCTCCGAATTCATGTGGAAAGGGTGATCGGAACCGTCCGCAACAAGTACACCATTTTGTCAGCTAAAGCACCTATTGACATGGTGTTGCCATGCAAGGATGAAGACATGACATTTCTTGATAAGATTGTGTCTGTATGTTGTGCTCTGACAAACATGAGCCCTAGTGTTGTGCTGAAATAAATGTGCATCTGGTTTCAACAACTTCATTCTGCTGTTTCTGCTGTACTGTATTAAAACAAAGAATGTTGATCAATATTGACTTGACAATTTATTTGTACTGACAATATACTCTAAGCTAACATCTAACAAGTAAGTGGTTTTCAGCCATAGGTGTCTGTTGCATCCATACCCAAAAGCAAGAGGTGTCAGACAATCAGATGTTTTTCAGTGTTTATTTGCAAGTAGTGCAGCTTGAGAACACAGTGCAGTGCAGTTGGAATGCTTAAAGGTAAAAGGTTAAAAAAAAATGGATTATAGAAAATGTAGTGCAATTTCTTATAACAATAACAAATACTATGTTTTTGTAAAAAATGTTCAATACTATTAATAAATAGGTATCTATAAAACAACAATGGACACATAGAAAATGGAGGTAGTGCAAATTAAATAAACAATAACAGATACAAATAAAAAATGGAGGTAGTGCAAATTATAAATATAGTAAACAATAACAGATACAAATAAAAATGGTAGTGCAATTTCTTATATAATAATAATAATGAATATACATTTCTTAAAATGTATAAATAAAGGTATCTATACAATATATAATAATATACAATACTATATTATAATATAATATAACAATATGTAATAATATAATATACAATCTAATATAATATAACAATATTTAATAATATAACAATATATGTCTTTGGACAGCTACTACAGACATGCATCACAAAACCAGGAGTCACCTGCTGCAGTGGTTGCATCAAGTCCAACACAGGAAAGGTGGAACCACTGCGTCGCACAGATCTCGTTGGCACACGCACCACGTATTCTCTTTATGTTCTGTGGTCCTCTTCCTCGCTCTCTTTTGCCCTCTTACTTGTGGGACTGTTACAGTGTTAGGAGATTTGACAGCCATAACTCTTGAGGTCTGCAGTGTGGAGGCATCTTGTGTGTAGTGGCGGCAAATGAGCTCAGGGAGGGAAACCTTCAGGAAAAATTCCTGTGCCTTCTGCAGACATGACTCCCAGAACCTGACATCTGGCATGACTCGGACAACAACGAGATCTTTCTGTGGCGACACCACAAAGTCACAGTATTTGGACTCAGTCACAAAGATCTGTGTCTGCACTTGCGTGTAGTATCTGTGGCCTTCTTTAAGTTGATATGTGTTGTCCACAAGATGGAGACAGAAGTCCCTGTCACCATCACAGGCCTCCTGGACAGTGTTGTTCTTGTGCTTTGCCGGACACTTTGTTTCCAGGCAGCCTTTCCCACAGCAGGTACAGTGAAGTAATCCATCAGGTGAAGCGCCTACTTGAGGAAACTCAGGGTTGATGCAGAAACCAGACAGCTCAATTTTCAGGTCAGTGTGGTGTGGTGCTTGCTTGGCCTGATACACACTCCTTGCAGTCTCCTCATGCTCAATTCCCCATCTTGTGTCTTGTGTGGTCAACAGTGCTGTTGGGTAGCACACTTTTCGCACCGTGGACACAGCCGGCTTCTCAATGTTGCAAACAACAACTGCATGCATTGCTGAGGCGGTTACTCTCCCTGCCTGTACTCCATACCAGGCAGACGACTTATGTTGCTGCTTTGTGCGGCTGCTGCTGATGTTGGCTTGTTCCTTTGACACAGCTGCTGTCTTTCACTGTCTCACAGTGCTGGAGAAGGACAGCTAGTGGAGCATTATCCAGCTGTGGGTCACGCAGACGGTCTTGCAGGGGTTTTGGCATCACAGCTGGCTGGACAGGATCAGCATAGTCGTGAAAGTAGGTCTCCATTGTGGACATACACACCGCCCTATGCTTAGGAAGAACAGGAAGCAGTGACGACAAGTCGTCCAACGTGGCTTGGGGTGTGCGTCTGCTGGCCTGTGTCCGTAGGCCAGGCATGGGACTGTTGTCATTGATGACCAGAGCAATCCTCTGCGCTTTTGCTGAAGTAAAGTCCATCTTGTGGGCGACTTCTCCGTGGACTTTGTTAATTCCTGCTGGTCTTTTTTCCACGGATGCGGACTGCTGCCTCAATCTTAAACAATAGAGCCCCAACATGTGTACATGCCTCTGCAATGCCAGCCATGCATGTACAGTGTGCACAGCAAACCTGGCCATCGTTGGCAATGATGACCCGTGGCTTCAGGGGAGTCTCATTAATGCGCTGAGAGTGCATAAATGGACATACATTATGCAGGTAAGGACACCACTTCATTATGTTTCATTACATGCAGGAAACCAAACATTTACCTCAACCCCTCAGTAATGTGTATACATGACAGGGGCGTAGGAAGGTTTTAAAATGTGTGTGGGGGGGGGGGGGGCAAATAAGATAGATAAGGTATTATAGCCAAATGGAGAGCGGAGCGAACCAAAAAATCTTTTGGGTCCATAGGCAAGGAAAAGTGAAATGCACCCCTATTTAACATGTTTAATGAGCACGCTGATTAAAGAAGCATGAGTCAAGAGGTCATTAAGTGGACAGACTCATAAATAGTTGGATACCGAGAAGATGCCCACACGTTACTTATTAAATAGGTCCCAGTAAACAGTACATAGTCATACAAGATGTAAACAATTTACACATACAAAGAGTACTGAAGCTTAATCCATATTAAACAAAATAATAATAATGAATTTGAACATTAAAACGATAATGAAATAACCAGTAGACTACAAGTAATTGAAAATTTAATTAAGAGAAAAATTAATTAATAATAAGAATTGAATTCAATGACAGTAACACTATCAATTAATTAGGTAGGCAAATACTTCTTGTTGATATTGATAGCTTTCTTATTGTTGTATTTATCAAAATAATGGAAAAAGTTAAAATTAAATTTTATCTCAAAAGTGGACGGGGGACTTGTCCCCCTTGCCCCCCCCCCCCCCTATTCCTACGCCACTGCATGAGACAAAATGACATTTATACGACAGTAAAGTATGACATCTGAAAATTAATTTCAACATTCATCTTTCTGTTGCTATCCCTCTGCTGACAGCAAAAATGCGTACTACAAAACTGCTGCATTAACTAAGCGAGTTATGAAGCTAAGTCTGACGTGATTTTGCTTACAGATTGGCGTGAAATCATGCTCTCACAACAACCACGCTGTTATCTTAAAAAGGACATCACGCAAAGGTTGCCTTCAAGTAAGCAAAACGATGCTTTGAAAAGCGTCGTGTGTCTGGAAAGGCAAGGGGGTAGCAACAGGACAACAGTACAGAGACTGACAGGTCCGATGGAAGGGCTAACGTTAATGTTAAGAGTTAAAATGTGGGATCTTTTACGGGAAAATACTAAAACGGCAGCGGGAAAAGGCTCAAATACGTGAGAAACCCGGAGGGTTTAGGGAGGGTTGGCAGTTAACGTTACTAACGGTTAGCAGCTACTAAACTAGCAGGTGCCAGAGCCCGTCTGAGCACAGCTTACCTTTGTGTGAATTACTGTGTTCCCACTGTTTGCTGGCTTTATGATCTGCAGCTCCTGAACCCATCCATTCCTGAACTGCACATGAGACTCCAAGGACTTGTAGCTTCAGAACTGTTCTGAAGTATAGGTACTCACACCGCAAACAAGGTAGCCGAAGACGTCTGATATGCAAAACAGTGGCAACAAGTCGTCATCGGTGCTCCACTCATTGTTTGGAACTTCATATGGATCCAAATTATTAATAATGCTGATTTTGTCAACATACCGGTCCCTGGCTTCTCTATTTAATGTGTCCCGGTAAATGCGGTACCGCGCGCGAGCTATTTTTAGAAACACAACGTCACGATGACGTCACATCACGTGGTACGCAGTAGGGCAAACTCCCAAACGCGCCGCTGTTTTGGTGTGGAAGAGACGTGCGTTAGCCTAGGTTTTACTCGGTAAACGACTGCTTTTTCCAACATCTAAGACCATGGTTTATAAACATTGTTGCTATGGGACGTGCAACAGCGACTCGAGGTACGCTGATCGGCCGCATATGAAGGATGTTTTCTTCATTACTTTCCCGAAACTCAAGAGTGCCAAGGAGAAGTGTGTGCGTTGGGTACACTTGTGCGGGCGGCCTACACAACATTTCAACCCGGAAAAAGTTACCAAATTCACCTACATATGTAGCAAGCATTTTGTCGGTGGAAAGGGTGATGATAGCATATAGGCTAGCATGTTAGCAGGCGCTAACATGGTACCCTGCTACCGGGATAGCTTACTCAAAAACAAACGCCCTGAATCTCTTAAGCGAAAGATTCTGAGATGTGAACAATCGTTTTGTAGCTACCTATTGGCAAGATATACAGATTCCTGGACGTTGATTGCAAACAAACAAAAAAGGCCGACGTGAACGGAGCACGGTGGAAATCATAACAAAGGCATGAACGCCGAGCAGGGAAAAAAACAAAGCTTACCGTTGAATCAACTCGGCCCGTCTTCCGGTTTTTTGAGCCCTCGACACTCAAGCCACCGTTTCAGCTGAAGGTTGGTGTGTTCTTCCACAGTGCGACCAGTAAACCGTGCGCCTGGGACATCGTCTTGGTAAGTTTAATGGCTGCAAAGTCGGTCATATCGCTGGTTCTGTTGCGCTTGTAATGGCTGGTTTGTATGTGCGTTCTACGACTGTTTGCCCTACCGGTGCGGCAAAAGGGGCGTTACTCTTAAGGCCGTGACGTCACGTGCGCGGTACCGCATTCCAGATCCTTTTCGGGATTTTAACATATTTTTTCTATCTATTCTTTATGAACTCTACTTCTACGTCTCTTCGTTCAACAACGTTATTTCAGCGTTATGTTAACGCTTGCGTAGCCATCAACATGGCCGCCGCGTCCCACAATGCAACGTGGATCCCAAGCCCTATTCTACAGTCAGTGGATGTACTAACACTATCACCTACTAGGAAATTAGGCGCTGAAATATTTTACATGTTATTCATATTAAATATATATATGTATATATAAGTATGTGTATATGTATATATATGTATACATATATCTAAATATATGTTTTTGTATATTGTTATTTATGTAACAGACTGTTATGTGTTTGAATGGAAAAGAAGGTGTGTCCCTTCCTGTTGCCGGAGAGCGAGAGTTCGCTGGGTTTTACGCCAGGGGGAGCACGTCAGTGTTGTTGTTTTGTTTTGCTGTGGAGAAGAATAAAGTGTATCATATAGCTCAGTGGGTTACCGCTGAACACGCTGTCCCGTCTGTTGCTTACAAGATCCATATCAATATAGCTAGTCATACAATATTTACGAACCCAGAACGCTCGGCTACATTGGTGGCAGCGGTGGGACCCAGCAGACATCAGTACTGTTTTAACATGGTTGGAGCAGGGCAGGGTGCGACGGCCTCGTAAACTCCCCCGGGGTTCCTCTGCCGGCTTGATGAAGCTGTGGACTGAGTTTCATCGTCTGTCTGTGATTGAGGGGCTGTTGTGCCGCACAGCGGTCACTGACACCACGGGACAGAAGCGAGTTCAGACTGTTGTCCCTGCATCCATGGTGCCGGAACTCCTTCAACAGTTGCATGGGGGGCCAGCTGCTGCACACTTCTCCGCAGAACGTGTGTGGGAAAAGGCCAGACAGTCCTGGTACTGGCCCTTCATGTTCAGGGATATAAGGCATTGGTGTGAACAATGTAGGGCTTGTCAGACTCGCAGGAGCCCAGTCCCTGGGCCAAAGGCTCCTATGGGAGGGGCCCAAGTATGCCGTCCTCTACAGCGAGTGGCCGCAGATATCCTGGAGCTGCCCATGACATCTTGAGGGAACAAGTATGTTTTAGTGGTAGAGGACAATTTTACTAAGTTTGTTTCCCTGTATGCTTTGCCTAACCAGACAGCACACTCTGTTGCACGCTGCCTTTTTGAGGATTATGTATTGGTGCATGGGGTCCCCGAAATACTGCATAGTGATCAGGGCCATCAGTTCGAGGCAGAAGTGATCCAGATCCTCTGCCAGCGGCTGGGGATTAACAAAACCCGTACCACTGCCTATAACCCCAAATCGGATGGCATGGTGGAGCGGCATAACCGGACTTTGATTGATCAGCTGGCCAAGCTGTTGCTTTCTCATGGCGGTGAGTGGGACACATATGTGAAGCATGTTGCTTTTGCATATAACGCCTCTATGCATGCCAGCACCCGGTTTACCCCATTTTACCTCATGCATGGACGTGAGGCTCGAGTTCCTGCAGATGTGCTAGTGCTCCTGACTCCTGGGGCACTGGATCTCTGATGGATTATGTCTCCATCATTGCAGAGCAGCTGGAGTCAGCATTCAGCACAGCCAGGCTTAACTCTGCTGAAGCTCATGAAAGACAGATACTGGATCAGAGTAGCTGCCACTGTCCCTATATGGTAGGTGCGCTGGTGTGGATTAACAAACCCCCAGAAAGCCGTATGAAGCTGGCACCGCACTGGAAGCGTCCATATCGGGTCGTGCAAGTGCTGGTTTCTGGTGGAGAGTCTGCACTTACGTATCGCATCGTCAATGCCCTCGACCCGATGGAGCGAGCCCAGGTGGTTCATCATGATAGACTGAAACCGTACACTCTGCCGTTGCCTGCACAGATTGTTCCGACTCCGGCTGCTGTGATGTCTCCTCTTGGGGTCGAGTCTTCGCTTCCCCAGCACGGAGATCAGCCTCAGACTGGTGAGATGGACAATGGACCGTGTGGGAACTTGCCAGAGTTCAAGTTAGGGCAGTCCCGCAGAGGGCGAGTGGTGCGACCTCCGTCCTATTTGCAGGACTTTGTCAGGTTTTGAAGGTCTAGTTTTTTTGAACATGCAAAAAAAAAAAAAAAAAAAGCTCTGTCTTGTATGAGGAGCTAATATAAAAAAAAAGAAAAAAAAAGGTTGTATGTTTCAGGCTGTTTCTCTCATTTTTGTGTTTTGTGATTCCAAGGTGTTACCTGAATGTTTGGTAAGGTATATATATATATATATATATATATATATATATATATATATATATATATATATACATATATATATATATATATATATATATACAGCTATCAGGCTCCTCTCCTGTGGAACCAACTCCCAGTTTTGGTCCGTGAAGCAGACACCCTGTCTACTTTTAAGACTAATCTTAAAACTTTCCTTTTTGACAAAACTTATAACTAAAGTGGCTCATGTTACTCTGAGCTATCTCTATAGTTATGCTGCTATAGGCTTAGGCTACTGGAGGACATCAGGGTCTATTTTTCCTCACTCTACTGAGTTCTACTGTTCTCCAGTCTACTGTTCTCCAGATTTGCATTGCATTACATTGAAATGACTGTTGTCATTTCAGCTTTTAACTTTTTGCTCTCTCTCTTTTTCTTCATAGTAGGTACATCTGGTCTGACGTTCTGTTATCTGAGACATCATCCAGAGAAGACGGCTCACACACTATTACCATCTAATGTAGAACAGATTACTGGATCAATGTGTGCTTCTGTGCTTTTTTGTCTCTCTTGTTGTGTCTCTGCTCTGTCTTCTGTAACCCCCAGTCGGTCGAGGCAGATGACCGTTCATACTGAGCCCGGTTCTACTGGAGGTTTTTCCTTCCCGCTAACGGGTGTTTTTTCTTTCCACTGTCGCTTCATGCTTGCTCAGTATGAGGGATTGCAGCAAAGCCATGGACAATGCAGACGACTCTCCCTGTGGCTCTATTTAGTCCAAACTAAGACTCTGTTTAGTCTTAGTTTGGTTTTCTATCTTAGGTTTGGTCTTTATGGTTATTTTGTTTCTGGATTAGTCTAAGTTTCTGTTTTAGTTTAGTGATTCTATTAATTTAACCAATTCTGTCATAGGTTTAGTTTCTGTTTTTTGGTTGGGTTTGTCTTGATTTATCCTGAAACTGTTTTAGTTTTTCACCTGCCAGTCAATCAGTTTCACATCTCAGTAACATCCGGTCTGTTTGCCTGACACTCCCCTTCACCAGTCACCATCCAATCAGCTTCAGTTTACTTCCAGCCACTTTTCTCCCCTGATCAGCTCCACCCATTCTGGTAATTAGTTTCACTCCGTTCACCTGCTTACTCCTCTACTTTTACCTGCCTCTGTGTCCTGCAGTCTGCCAGATCATTGTCTTAACGAGCCCTTGGTGAGTTTAGTCCAGCGGTCCTTGTTGTCTGTTCTGTTGACATAACCCAATTGCCTCCTTTTTGACTTCTGAGCCAGCCTGAATCTTGAACATGTTTTCCCTGCCCTTTCTGACTGCTTACCAGTTTTGCCGACCTGTTTCTTCCATTGGATAATCTGAGCTTGCCTGATCCCTGTCAGTATTCCTGCCTGTTTCGAACTGCTATTTGTGTACCGTTTTTTTGACTGCCATTCTGACCACTGAGCCTGCCTGTACCTGCTTTGTCAAGAACACCTCCAATAAACCTTCTTTATTCATACCTCCTGTTTGTCTGGCTCAGGCACACGTTTGGTTTCAAAGGATCCACTAGGGATCCTAGAGTAACTCTTTGATTGTTTCTTCTTTAAATATGAGAAGTACTGGAGTAGTTTTCAAGTATTCCTCTTCTAGTCCTAAACCTCTTAACTCGACCACAGTTCCTCAGGGTTTCTCCCTCATACATTTCTGGAATAATGTAAATGACTCGTTTTGAAACTCGATCAGACTCTTGAGCGAGCCCTAGCACAAATCCTTGAACTTCTCATTTACCCATTTCACTGAGCTTCAGAGCTTTCTCTCGCTGGGCTTAAGACTTACAAAAGATCAATATGTTCCCATTAGACAACATCCTGGCGTGAAAAATATCACAAACCTTGAAGCCCAGAAAATCAATCACAGTACACACGGTAAATGTTATGAATCTGTTTATTTTCTCTTCGAATACATTAACATTTTATTTTAAACTAATACATGTTTAGTTCAGTGTTATCACAGAACACAGAGGAGAGACTTTAAACCGGCTGTCTCAAACTCAAATCCTCGAGAGCTGGTGTCCTGCAAGGTTCAGATGCTCTTCTTCTTCAGGAAACTGGAAAGGACCGGACTTTCCACTAAACTGCTAAAATACTTCTACAGAGCTACAATAGAAAGTGCTTTATGTCTCTGCATAAATTCATCATATGGGAGCTGTAGGAAAGGAAGATTTTCGCACCAGTGGTGAGAACAGTTTAGAGGATTGTGGGATGCCGTCTGCAGGATCTAGACTCAATCTATGCAGAACGAGTCCAATGTAGGGCCAGATGTATCTCCACTGATCCCACCCACCCAGGTAATACGCTGTTTGCCCCTCTTCTGGTTTGGTCAGAGGGGCAAGGCAGGTTTATTTAGAAAGCACATTTCAATAATAAAACAATTCAAATTGCTGCACATGTCCAAAACAAAAACCAAGCAGGGGAAAGAATGTATACTATAATCTAATCATAATCTCAGAGACCTAAATATATTTAACTGTACTAATGCTAATGCATGCTAATCTTCCTCCAGCTGATTACTGCCACAACTTTCAGAGACCTTGATCCATTTACATTTAGTTTCTAAATATTTCATTTCGTGTTTTCCATGTATATGAACTATCTAACCCTAACCCCAGTTATTCAAAGTCTGTTACCATTTCGATATGTTATTTTCCCCAAAATAGTCTCTTATTTGTAATTTACATAAAACAAAACTTGGTTGCTAGGTAGATAGTTTAAAACCCCATTAATATGACTAGTCACAACCGGTCACAACCGATCAGATCACACTTTTCCAGCATTAATAATGTCATAACAGCTAATTAATAAATGCATTGTTAGTGTTAGTCATTACAGGCTTGTAGCCCTTGGATTACAACCATTTGAATTACATTTGTTACAGCTACCATTTGAGTTTGAATGATCCATTATTAAAATTCTAATAGCGAATTATAATTAATAATACTCATAATCAAATAGGTTTCTGCTATAACAGTACTGTCACTACCGCTGGTATCGAATGTGAAATCACCTAGCGACACCAGACCAAAGACCAGGCCCTAAACAGGTGTTAACAGACGTAAGACCGGACTGATCAGATCCTAAGCAAGTGTTATCTGACCTGACACCGGACACAGAGCATTACTTGCCAGGATTACACAGTCATACGAGCAGTATGTGTCATTTATCATTATTATTATTACTAAATTTTCATCAATTTCAACATACTTCAGTTCAAAATGAAAAGGTTTCACTTTACTCATCGCTTTTTTTAGCTGAACAAAGCTATCACTAAAGGACCTAGTATACGTCATTAACCCAGAATGCATTGCTATACATGCGCAACGATATTTTATTTAAATAAATATATTATATATATATATATATATATATATATATATATATATATATATATATATATATATATATATATAAAAAACTAACCATCTTACAGTATATTTACTGTATTGATTTTTTTTAGATCTAAAGTAGATATTTCTGATATAAAATCTATTGTTACCACTAATCATGGACCCCACATGGATTTGCAAAATAATAAAAAAAATAGTCTAACATGCAGCCAACTGAAGCAATGTAAATCCAGAATAAATTATTAAATAAGTTAATTTCAAAGGTTAATTTGTAGACCTAAACAAGTATATATACAAAGAAATAAATGTTAAAATTGAGAATGTATTATTAAACTAACATTTATCAGAACATAAACACAAAAATACTGAAAATAGGTGCTGTTGAGTACCAGTATTAATATCAAGGTATTGGTTGCGTATTGCTCCAAAAGTGAAAGATACCCATCCCTTAAATTCTGATGTTCGTTGCAGGGGACTCGCAGGTTAACTTTAAGCAATCACAATCAGAAAAAACCTTTCCTATGGTGGAAAATCACAGACAAGAAATCTCACAAACTAGGCGAGTGTGTCTAGTGGCTACAGCAGTGTGCATAGACTGAGAACACAGATGTGCTACAGCTCAGTCTGAACAAATTAAATAAAACAAACTTGAAATGTTTCAACACAAATCTAAAGATTAGCAACAAGAGAAATGCTGAAACTACCAAGTGAAGACTGTTGCATTTGATAACAAGCATCTTTCAGCAATCTACAGCTGTGTAGTTAGAATGCGGTACCGCGCACGTGACGTCACGGCCTTAAGAGTAACGCCCCTTTTGCCGCACCGGTAGGGCAAACAGTCGTAGAACGCACATACAAACCAGCCATTACAAGCGCAACAGAACCAGCGATATGACCGACTTTGCAGCCATTAAACTTACCCAAGACGATGTCCCAGGCGCACGGTTTACTGGTCGCACTGTGGAAGAGCACACCAACCTTCAGCTGAAACGGTGGCTTGAGTGTCGAGGGCTCAAAAAAACCGTAAGACGGGCCGAGTTGATTCAACGGTAAGCTTTGTTTTTTTCCCTGCTCGGCGTTCATGCCTTTGTTATGATTTCCACCGTGCTCCGTTCACGTCGGCCTTTTTTGTTTGTTTGCAATCAACGTCCAGGAATCTGTATATCTTGCCAATAGGTAGCTACAAAACGATTGTTCACATCTCAGAATCTTTCGCTTAAGAGATTCAGGGCGTTTGTTTTTGAGTAAGCTATCCCGGTAGCAGGGTACCATGTTAGCGCCTGCTAACATGCTAGCCTATATGCTATCATCACCCTTTCCACCGACAAAATGCTTGCTACATATGTAGGTGAATTTGGTAACTTTTTCCGGGTTGAAATGTTGTGTAGGCCGCCCGCACAAGTGTACCCAACGCACACACTTCTCCTTGGCACTCTTGAGTTTCGGGAAATTAATGAAGAAAACATCCTTCATATGCGGCCGATCAGCGTACCTCGAGTCGCTGTTGCACGTTCCATAGCAACAATGTTTATAAACCATGGTCTTAGATGTTGGAAAAAGCAGTCGTTTACCGAGTAAAACCTAGGCTAACGCCCGTCTCTTCCACAGCAAAACAGCGGCGCGTTTGGGAGTTTGCCCTACTGCGTACCACGTGATGTGACGTCATCGTGACGTTGTGTTTCTAAAAATAGCTCGCGCGCGGTACCGCATTAGTGTTCATAGCAGAGCCATGTTCTCTCTTGTATGGATTATCATGTGTCTCTTTAAATTTGATGTTAGGGTAAATCTTTGTCCACATAAATCACAACAGAAAGGCTTCTGTCCTGTATGGATTCTCATGTGTTTGTTTAAAGATCCTCTTTCACTAAAGCTCTTTCCACATAAATCACAACAGAAAGGCTTCTGTCCTGTATGGATTCTCATGTGTTTGTTTAAAGATCCTCTTTCACTAAACCTTTGTCCACATAGAGCACAACAGAAAGGCTTCTGTCCTGTGTGGGTTATTATATGTTTGTTTAAAGTTCCTTTTTCGCTAAAACTTTTTCCACATATATCACAACAGAAAGGCTTCTGTCCTGTATGGATTCTCATGTGTCTGTTCAAAGTTCCGCTTTCACTAAACCTCTTTCCACATAAATCACAACAGAAAGGCTTCTGTCCTGTATGGCTTCTCATGTGTTTGTTAAGAGATCCTCTATCACTAAACCTCTTTCCACATAAATCACAACAGAAAGGCTTCTGTCCTGTATGGATTCTCATGTGTCTGTTCACAGATCCGCTTTCACTAAACCTTTGTCCACATAGAGCACAACAGAAAGGTTTCTGTCCTGTGTGGATTTTCATGTGTGTGTTTAAACTTGGTTTTTGGCCAAATCTTTTTCCACACAGATCACAACAGAAAGGCTTCTGTCCTGAGTGGATTATTATATGTTTGTTTAAAGTTCCTTTTTCACTAAAACTTTTTCCACATAGATCACAACAGAAAGGCTTCTGTCCTGTATGGATTCTCGTGTGTATTTTTAAATGTGCTTTTTGGAAGAATCTTTTTCCACACAGATGACAACAGAAAGGCTTCTGTCCTGTATGGATTCTTATGTGTTTCTTTAAATTTCCGCTTTCACTAAATGTTTGTCCACATATATCACAACAGAAAGGCTTCTGTCCTGTATGGATTCTTATGTGTTTGTTTAAAGCGTATTTTTCAATAAATGTTCTACCACAGTCTTTGCAGCTAAGCTTCACTCCTGTCTGGATTTTCCTTTGTGAGTCCACATTTTTCTTCTCTGTAGAAAATTCCTTATATCCAGTGTCTGACAAGCGTTTCAGTTCTGGGAGACTATGTTCTACATCACTGTCCTCTTCATCCTTCTCAGTGTCTTCAGGCTCTAAAGAAATGGAAGCATCTCCATGATCTTGTATCCTGATGGATTCTTCTCCATCATTCTCTTCTGAAAGCTCTCTACCTTTAATTTGGTCTGGATAAAGCTGTGAGAGTAGCGGACACTGTTCATCATCCAGAGTCTTTATGGGAGCAGCAGCAACTGGACACCTGATGGTATTAATCACCTCCTTTCCATGGAGCTGCTCTCCTCGCAGACTGATGTAGACTCCCTTCTCTTCCTCCTTTATTTGTGGGTAACTTGGCTCATGTGGGTCGGCACGAGGTCTTTGGTCTAAAGAATCTTCTTTAACAATCCACTTCTGAGCAACATCTGCAGTAAACATTGAAACACATTATGCAAAATTAGAAAGGATTTTGATCTCAGTCTGAACTGAGGCACATTTTAATAAATATATATTTAAGTAATTCATTTAGAGTTAATTCTTTGATTTAAGTACTACTTTTTGATAACGTGCTGACATATGGGATTGATTGTGAAGAATTAGCAGTATTTCCTCACAACCCTGTCCTATATGACCAGTTTCAAATAACCTTTGAGTTTAATCTAACTGAGTTCTCCACCCCCAAAAGAGGATTCCATTATAGTAGATCTTTATCAGATAATACTATATTAAACTTTAAAGAGTCTATCCCCCTTTTAAAATCCTCAGTATTCTGTTCTGTCTCTCTTAGAGGTCGGTCGTGTCTTTCAGCTCTCTCCAGAGCTCCTTACCTGCTTTGCCCTGCCCCCCTCTCTCCTGCTATTTGCTTCGTTTTGTGTCTTTTGTGCTATTTCTTCATAGCAACCGAAAGCTCGGAAGTGAAGCTAAGGAAATTTAAATTCTCCCCTGCGTTGTTATGGCGGAATCGCACAGACCTACTCCCCCCTGCAAGACGTCCGTGGAGGCGTCAAGCTGGGGCTGCGAAGTGATAAAAGACTTTCCATCAAGGACACTTGCCTCCCGGCGGGACGGCGTTCACGGACATACAAAATTCCACACAACATGCACACACTACCGACTCACATTTATCTCACGAACTTGCACACGACAAATATCAAATGTTCTCCTTCTGCTATTATGTGTCTCGTTATATTTGTGCCTTTTTGTGCAATGAGGGTTTTTTGGTAGGATTTCTCATACTGTATCGTGAGAGGTTAGAGTATGATAAATCCTGTCTTTTTTTCTCCCTCCACTTCCCCCATGTTTTTAATCTTCCTTCAACAGTTTTCAAGGGCAGCGCCCGGTGGGCACCGTGTAAGGCGGTCGAGGCAGATGACCGTTCATACTGAGCCTGGTTCTGCTGGAGGTTTTCCTTCCCGTTAATGGGGAGTTTTTCTTTCCACTGTCGCTTCATGCTTGCTCAGTATGAGGGATTGCAGCAAAGCCATGGACAATGCAGACGACTCTCCCTGTGGCACTGCGCTTCTCCAGGAGTGAATGCTGCTTGTTAAGACTTGATGCAATCAACTGGTTCCCTTATATAGGAAATTTTTTGGCCAATTTGTATTCTGACCCAAAAAACAATAACAAAACATGGCTTAAAAAATTAAACCCTGAAATCCTTACTGTTGATAGGAGCAGCAGTTAATGGAAAGCTGGTATCAGTCTCCTCCTTCACCAGGAGCTGCTCTCCTTCCTGATGGGCCCCGGGTTCCTCCTGTTCCTCCTTTATGTGGAGGGGCTCTGACTCCTGCTGCTCCCCCTCAGGACTCTGTTCTTCAGGAGCCTCTTCTTTAACATCTGCAGCCAACACTGAAACACATTACATGCTTTATGAACAACTAGGTCTTTAAAATGTTACAACGATGGGAAAAGATTCAATTTAGAGAAAAAGAAGATTTGATCAGCAGAGAAAACTGAACCTGAGGAACTGACAGTTTCAACCTAAAGATGATCACTGGTATCTTTACTGTCCTTCTGTTGTGGAAATTCAATGCAGTTATTCTGTTAAAACGTTCTATAAATGCTAAATGCTGCCTCTGTTATCCATCCACCCTGCCTCTCACCCAGTGAACGCTGGAGATAGGCACCAGCAACCCCCGCGACCCCGTTCGGAAAATGGTTGGATGGATCCAACCATTTTCCGTCTTCTTCTAACATGTCTATCATTGCGGGGTTGTGAGGGGGTGCTGGGGTCCGTTCTTCGTACGTCGCTAACTCAGTTAGCTGAATTTGATTGTTGACGATTTGGCATGATCTTGGATCGTTTGGTTCTTTGAAACTCATCCTGGACTTGCTGTCATAGCAACATGTGCGCCAGCTTAAGCCTGCTCGAGAGCAGGCTTATTTCATGTAAACAGGATTAGATCGCAGCTTTATAAGCGGAGGAGATAGGGAAGTCTGTCCAGCCAGTGCACTTGGACCACCTAGTGGCAGAGGACGGGACAGAATTGTGGAACACCATTTTTAATGTTTAATAAAAGACGAAACAAATAATGCTTAGTTCCTGTCGTTTTATTTAAACAATTCTTTATAAAGAAAAGCCAGCAAGTCATCTTTTGCCTGCAATAAGAGATAGTTATGTAAAGTCAGCAATACTACTGTCAAATGGTGTATTAGAACTTACTCTGAAGGTCCTTTTGAAGCAACTCGATCTCTAGTGCAAATTTTCTCTTTTCTAAGTTGTGGAGTTCAATTTCTCCTCTTAATTTGTGTTTTTTCAGGTCAAAATACTATTTTTTTTGTTGAAGATGCCGTTTATATAACGAACTGATGGCACCCTGTGTCATTTTGTGAAAGAAAAAGAAAGGGTGAAACATGCCTCATGCAACAAAAGTAAAAAGAACCTGTTTTTTCAGGCTTTTCCTTGGTGGCTGATATAAACAGACAAACACATCATTTAACAGTGGCTTTTAAAAAAGAGGAAAACGTGGCTTTTTAAAATACAGTTTCATAATTAAAGGCTACCATTTTGTAGAATATTCTTGTACTTCACTTTTTTCCCCATGTTCTAGTGGCTCCCGTGGAGGCTCTGACATAAAAGAACAAAGTAAATATGTAATTATTAAAATGCAAAAATACATACTGTAGAAAGTGATAGAAAACATCTAACATGGACAGTATTTATGCATGTAATTTGTCTGCTACTTATTGCCAGCCCTCTCTCCTGGCTTTAGCAGACTTTGAGGTGTTCCCTGTGTTATAAGAATTATTATACTATGGCCTCACACCACTCGGACAGAGGAGGCCTTGAGACAAGATGTCTGTGTATGTAATCCACTGAGTGCAAGGCTGAATGCTGCGTAGATACTGTGCAGCAGGGTGATTGTCTATGATAGACTGTCTTTGTTATGTCTCAAACCAAGGCCACGGTGCAGTATTAGGGGAAGCCGAAAATGCGAGACAGGCAGAGACAGGGCAGACGCAGACTGCAGCAGGACTTTTTGGTGCGATTTACTTTCCATCTATGTGATCTCTGCTCTGTTTCTCAATAAAAGTGCTGGAACGTCATCACCGCCGTCTCTTCATTTAGTAAAGATAAGAATTCAGTTATCTTTGCTTAGAATTCCATCCACACCCTGTCGTCTTAATTAATGACTCAAATTAAGCATAACCTTCCATTAAAAGCTCTTGTTCTGCTTGGGAGAAAAACTGTGGGCGTTCTTTGGCCATGCTGAACAGCCAATAGCAGCGTTGCTGATCATTGTTTCTACTATCGATACATTTCCCCTTTTAAAGAAACGCATGAACGCGCAGTTGTCTCAGATAACTCAATCCAGCCATACTAATCATCAACAACAGGTGTGTTCGAAGAACCCAATTAGCCGGATCATGATTAGCCGGATGAAATCATCTTGGATGTCTCATTTGATCTCGGATGTTTTAAGCAACGTACGAAGAACGGACCCCTGGTGTCTATCTCCAGCTGTCAGTGGGGGAGAGGCGGGTTCACCCTGGACAGGTCACCAGTCCATCACAGGGCAACACAGAGACAAACACAACATACAACCATTCACACACACTCTCACACCTAAGGGAGATGGAATTAGAGGTGGACATAGATCACTGTTTCACAATTAAAAAGGACAATAACAGAAGGTTGAAAAATATTTTTAAACAAAAAACATGTATTAATATATTGAGATGTAAATACAGAAAATAATCACCAATGAAAAATCACTTTAATTTTTTAGGGGTGGAGATGCTATGATTTTTTTTTAACTTAGATTCCATTAACATAACAGAATACAGCTTTATGCGAGCAGCCAGGTTCTGTGTCTCAAAATCCTTCTCTCATCTCTTTAAAGGGGAAGTCCGGTCAACAAGGAAAAAGCAGGGTATCATTAGCTATAACTAAAACTAATACATTTGTGGTTATTTAATGAACTTATCTTTAATCAATAAGAAAATAAAAACATAAATTGTCGTCTGAATCACTGTGTATGGGGGCTGACATGACTGCCCAAATATGGGCAGTAAGGGGCGTTTGACATCACATCCTGCGACGTGGAAGAGCGGAAGCGGCGACAGCATTTCTCTCCGCTTTCCATGCAAAGTCAATAGGAGCCGTTCTACACAG
Source organism: Fundulus diaphanus (assembly GCA_037039145.1). Lineage (NCBI taxonomy): Eukaryota > Metazoa > Chordata > Actinopteri > Cyprinodontiformes > Fundulidae > Fundulus > Fundulus diaphanus. The sequence continues at coordinate 51,319,291 of CM073131.1, forward strand.
CTGCGATCATCAATAATTATTTCGGATTTCCAGAGGACTTCACCGCTGACATTCCCAAGAGCTATTGCTGAAGCAACAATGCCCACGTGCATGGCCATCGGATGTTCCAACACAACTGGTAAAAGAGGAAAAAACATTGCTTATTTCAACACAGTCACTTCAGCGATCTCTCCTCCGCTGTGTGTGTGTGTGTGTGTGTGTGTGTGTGTGCGCGCGCTCAGCTGCAGCGCCGGTGCAAAGCCGTGCTCAGCCCAGCATGTGCTGGAATGCTCTTATATTTTAATACTTATACTATAATAATCAACTAACTTCTGCGATCTCTCCTCCGCTGTGTGTCTGTGTGTGTGTGTACACACACACACACACGCGTGTATAGATATATACTGTAGGACCCGACTGAGTTTGATCTTGGAAAATAGTGCGCCGTGACAAACAGAGCGTTGAAACTTGCTCAACAGCGGGTCCGCCGAGTGACGTCAAAAAATGGGAGGTGACAGTACTATTCTTGACCAAGATGGATTCCTCCACATAAACAAGATTAAATGAGAATTATTATTAATTAAAAAAACTTATAATTTTTTGCACAGTATGTAGTAGTTTTATATTTAAAGTACTTTCAGCAGTTTGAATTCTGATTTTGACCGGACTTCTCCTTTAAATCTAGATCTGTCAGAGTTTAGAATACTTTTTAGTGTAACTTAATTAAATTTTAATTTTAATACATTTGGGATCTGCTTCAGCTCCATTCTGGGGTCTATTTAGCAAGAAAAAATACTTTTCCAAGAATAAATTCCCCTTCTTATTTCATAGATGGACAGATTGTTGGTGATGAATGACCATAGAGCCGTTTGCTTGTTGAGAACGTGCTATATTGGGCGTTAATGTTTATAATAATCCACAGATGTTTGATCATCATATTTGTATTAAGCAAATGTTCTCAGTATATTGAAGTAATCAGGGCACCACGTGAAATAATTTAATTCAATTTTATTTATATAGCGCCAGTTCATGAAACATGTCATCTCAAGGCACTTTACAAAGTCAAAATCAATCAGATTATACAGATTGGTCGAAAATAATTCCTATAAAAGGAAACCAGTTGATTGCATCAAAGTCTTGACAAGCAGCATTCACTCCTGGAGAAGCTAGAGCCACAGGGTCTCTCTCTCTCTCTCTCTTTCTCTTTGGGGTGCTCAATGTGTCGCTGTCATGGCAGCCGCAGCAATAATGATGGCACACATCTCTTAAGGATAAACAAATAAACAAATGCATCTATTTTCTGTTCCAACATCAGAAAAAAAAACACATTTATCCCGTTGAATGTGATTATGGTGGGGACCAAAGTGAGTTCTCTCTCCTGGGGGAGTGAGAGGTTACCTGCATTTGAACCCAGGTAACATTGAGCTGAGAGTACCGTATCTTTTGGACCATCTTCCCCAGTGTGTAATATCCCCCCCCCCCCACACTCCACGTCCACAGATCTCTATTAGTCTTTATAGTAGTTGGACTACACTGCTCCGTTACTACCATTAGGCCAAAATAAACTTTTATATTGAATTATGTTAAGTTTATTGCTGCTTGCTCGTACCCTGGACACAGGATGCCTAAAGGCTCCCACATACTCAGGCGCAGGTACATACTGTGAGCTTGGTGGACTCCGCGCTGACTCTCCACAGACCTTTAACCCTTCATAGTCCAGCGTACTGTTGCCTACATTTTTTGTGGCAAATCCCTACAATTCCCAGACTTTTTTTTCCAGTGGGGCGAAGCAGCAGAACTGATGGTAAAATCTGCGATTAGCTATCTGAGCACTTAGAGCCGTTTCTTTTCCAGCAGGCTCCACCTGTCAGTGAGAACAGAGAGGGACTGATGCTGCCTCCTGGAGACCGCCTGCTTGGAGCAGCTCAGTGTATCGAGCTCAGTGTAACATAGAAAACAGTTCAATATAAAGATTTCTTGTCTTTACATCAAACATCAAGTTTATAGTATAACACCTAATATCCTAATATCCATTGATCAGAGCGACCCTTGAAGAACGGTAGGGGAAACACTGCACTTGTAATTAATATACAAGATAAATTAAAGAGTTCAAGAAAACGGATTGAAATTAATGGTTTGAATAAAAAACATGCATCAAAACAAATACATGAAATACAACAATTAAAAATTTGAAGGGAAATGTATCAATTGTTGGTCAATTATTGAATAAATCTTTTTTAACTATTTTGTTGCGTTTTATGGCACACAAATTTGTATTTTAGCTACTTTTTGGCTCAGTATCTATTTTATTGACTAGTTTATTTATTCCTTATTCACGCAGGATTGGTCTTCCATAGAACAGCCACAAGAAAACATGCAATCCTCTTTCTAGAAAGAAATTAACAAAAAATGTCTTGTTCGGAGGAGTTTTTCCAGGCAGACAGACAGAAACCTGATGCTTAAGGATGCTACATGCTAAGCTAGCATTAGCACCTCTATGCTACATGCTAAGCTAGCATTAGCACCTCTATGCTACATGCTAAGCTAGCATTAGCACCTCCTATGCAAAGCTGCAGGCTTAGCCAGTTTTCTGGGGGAAACTCTGCAACAATGAAGAGGAGGAATCCATCAGCTGCTGAAAACGGCTCCTAAACTTTAGCTCCATCCACACAGTTAGCATGAAGAAGGAAATCTCCAAACCTAATCGGTCCTGCAGAACTCTGGCCTGGAAAACATCCCCCATCATCGGTGTCTCCTCTGCTGCGTCCTGCCGCTCTTTGAGCTCCTGCTTCCCTCCAGTTTCTCCGCTGTGCCTCCAGCTGCTGGACTTCTTTCCAGACTTCATCACCTGCAGCAGCTGCTGCTCTCTTCCAGCTTCTGGCCTCACAGCAGAACAACAAAGAACTCGGAAGGATCAACGAGGCTGCGCGGCATGAACCATGGTCATTATATAAGAGTAGACCCCGCATCCATAGACATATATAAAGAGTAGACCCCGCATCGACCGCTCTCGCCTACAGGCGCGGACGAGATTTAGAGGCGCCATCTTGGGGCGGTCGAGAACTCAGCTCAGTGTAATGTGTTAACCAGGTGCAGAATCAATTTAAGTCAACTATACTTGCTGATTATTGAACTAATTTTCACGTTGTTTTTTTCTGAAAACTTTAAAGCTATAGCTATTATAACAAATGGTTCAGTGCAGTTAAATGTTCTTAGTGTGGTAAAAGTAATTGAATATTCTGACAGAATTTATGTATGCTGCAAAACACAGCCACTCATACACTTTAATAATTTTTTGTTATTACTATATACAAAAACATCCATATATATATATATATATATATATATAATATATATATATATATATATATATATATATATATATATATATATACACACACATATATATATATACACACACACATATATATATATATATATACACACACATATATATATATATATATATATACACACACATATATATATATATATATATATACACACACACACATATATATATATATATACACACACATATATATATATATATATATATATATATATATATATATATATATATACGTTCCAAAAAAAACCCGTGGTAGGCGAAATCCGTGAAGTAGTACCCTTTATTTTCTTTACAATTATTATACAATGAAATACTCCATAGTACATTGAAACCAAAGAACAAAACCTTTTTACAGGCCCAAGTATTTGTTTAACAAATAAAAGTACTGTATAAACGTTTTTTGGTTTTTGTTTTTACAAATAACTACTGTGCTGTAAAATACTAATTTGATCATCAATACGAACTGAATGCTTCAAATTGCGGAGATCAGCACCACCCCACCGCGACCCGAGTTATTGTATTAGAACGGGAGAAAATGAAAAATTATTATGAAAAAATACAAAGTACAGTAGGACAAATAGTGACTCATGTATTTCACTGCTCTTCTCACTGAGCCGCTGCATCCCGACTCCGCTCTGTAGCGTTTTTTTCTTCTAAAGCCCGCGGTGCAGGTGTGTGTTTTAGGGAGAAAAACATAGTTATCGGTAGTTGTTGTTCTTCTGGGCAAAAAGAATCTTATAAACCGACATGCTGGTGAAGATTCTCATTTTTGGAATAAACCGACATGCCACCATCGATTATGTTTGAGAACTGTAATGAACGGCTCATCAATGCAAATCCATGAAGCAGCGAGACCGTGAAAGGGGAACCGCGATCTAGCGAGGGTTCACTGTATATATGAAGAGTTCATTTGCAAAAACAGATAACTCCGTTTTTAGCCAAATAAACTAAAATGTAAATGTGTGTGTGTCTGTGTGTGTGGAGGGGTCCTTTTAATGAAGGTGTATTTTTGAGATGCCATTATTTTGTTATGTCGCTCTTACCTGATCAAATTCATCAGGTAGGTTAGTTTGACTGGTATCACCTTAACAAAATAATAAAAAGTATGTTTTCTTAATTTATAAAAACGGAGTTATCTGTTTTTGCAAATGAACTCACTCTCTCTCTCTCTCTCTCTCTCTTTATATATATATATATATATATATATATATATATATATATATATATATATATATATATATATATATATATATATGTATGTATATACATGCTGTTTATTCACTAATGTCTAACAAAGCTCTGATGCCTTCACGGAGCAGATGCGGTTTTGGAGAGACCAAGTCACAAAGACTTGGACGTGTAGACTAGAGAGTGACACGGCAGTGGATTTTCACTCCTGTCCCGTCCCACTCCCACTGAAAACAATTGTGTCCCGTCCCAATCCCGGGCCAGAGTAGAAAAAAAAATCCTGTCCCGTCCCGCTCCTGGTAAAATTATTCCCACTCCCATCCCGCTCCCACTCAGAATGACTCCCGCTCCTGCCCTACTCCCATAGACCTGTATCTTTCTGCCTAATTTTAGAAAAATCACATTCTAATCAAAAATATAAACGATATCTGTTCATCTTACTTGTGAAAAGTTATTCCTCGAGCCCTGACGTAAATAGTCCCTCGATTTAAACAAAAATGAGCCGCACAGTGCTGAGCCATCATTAGTGTGTTCAGCTTGAATCAGCAGGTTAGGGTAGCAAGTCGACCGCCCCAAGATGGCGGCCGTAATTCCTGCGCAGCGACAGTCGATGCGGGGTCTACTCTTATATTATGTCTATGCCCGCATCAACTGCTTTCGCCTATGGACGCTGACGGGATTTGAGGGCGCCATCTTGGGGCGGTCGACAGCTCAGCTTAGTGTAATGTATTGACCAGGTGCAGAATCAATTTCAATCAACTATAACTCGTTGAATATTAAACTAATTTTCAAATTTTTTGCTTAAAACGTTAGAACTATAGCTATTATAACAAATGGTCCAGTGCGTTTAAATAATCTTAGTGGGGTTAAAAGTAATAGAATATTCTGACAGGATGTATGTATGTTTCAAAACACAGCCACACATACATTTTTATAAGTTTTTTATTACTATATTAAACACATTTGTACATGTACACATACATATATACACATATATGTATATACGTTCCAAAAAGAACCCGTGATAGGCGAGATCCGTGAAGTAGTAGCCATTTTTTTTTTATAATTATACAATGAAATACTCCACAGTACATTGAAACCAAAGAACAAAACATTTTTCCATGCCCAAGCATTTGTTTAACAAATAAAAGTGCTATATAAACGTTTTTTTTTATTATTTACAAATAACTACTGTGCTGTTAAATAATAATTTAAATCATCAATACGAACTGAAGGCTTCAAATTGCAGAGATCAGAACCGCCCCACCGTGACCCGAGTCATTGGATTAAAAAGGTAGAATATTAAAAATGATTATGAAAAAAATACAAAGTACAGTAGGACAAATAGTGACTCACATGTATTTCACTGCTCTTCTCACTGAGCCGCTGCATCCCTACTCCGCTCTGTAGCGTTTTGTTCTTGTAAAGCCCTCGGTGCAGGTGTGTGTTTTTTTTTTTTTTTTGGGAGAACATAGTTATCTGTAGTTATTGGCGCTCTTTTTTCTTCTCGGCAAAAAGATTCTTATAAACCGACATGCCACCATGGATTATGTTTGAGAACTCAGCAGATGCAATTTTGGAGAGACTAAGTCACAAGACTTGGATGTGTAGACCTGTATCCCTCTACCTGATATTAGAAAAAATCACATTCTAATCAAAAATATAAGCAATATATTTTCATCTTACTTGTGAAAAGTTATCCCTCGAGCCCCGACATAGATAGTCCCTCGATTTAAACAAAAATAAGCCGCACAGTGCTGAGGCATCATTAGTGTGTTCAACTTGAATTAGCAGAAGTGGGTAGCAGGTCGACCGCCCCAAGATGGCGACCATAATTCCTGCAATGCTGATAAATTTCACACACTGCAATATACAAGTACCCTTGTACTCTTGCACTCTTGTTGCACTCTTGTTCCCCTTAAGATCGTGTAAAGCTTTTGCTTTTCTGTTGAGAGAAACAAAATGAGTTTGTCTAAATTATTTGGTACCCTGTGAAAACGTGGCTTTCACTGTATAATGAAAAATTATTACAGTCACACCATCACTTTGTTTCTTGTGTACTTTTAGTACATGTAATTAAGACATGCATTTATCAGTTAAATGTCAGCTAAAATTGTCACAGTGTGAAAGACTTTACTGCGATAAACAAAATATTAGATACATTAAATGATGAAACTAAATATAATTTAAGTGTAGTTTAAAAAATAATTTTACAAATTTAGTTGCAGATTAGATTATATATGAATTAGATTTTTATGTAAAATTTCATATAAAGTAAAAGCTATATAATAAGAAACATTGCACAAAAATATGTGTAAAATTGTTTTTGTCACTCTTGTTAAATCTGATCAACCCAGAGTGGACAGATAATACAACTTTAGAAAGTAAAAAAAAAAAAAAAAAAGACTCAGGTTTTCAAGTTTAAATTTGATATTTTTCCATAAATCTACATACAATACAATTTTACTAACACTATCAATCTGGCAGAAGTCATCCGCATTGTCGACGCCTTTGCAGCAATTCCTCAAACTAAGCATGCATGTAGTGACAGTGGAGAGGAAAACTCCCCTCTAGCAGATCCAGGCTCCGTGTGAACGGCCATCTGCCATCTGCCACATTGCGTGGACATCGGGGGCAGTTCCCCTGGATTGGCAGACTGGGGTGGTGGTTCCCCTATCTAAAAAGGGGGACCGGAGGGTGTGTTCCAACTACAGAGGAATCACACTCTTAAGCCTCCCTGGTAAGGTCTATTCAGGGGTTCTGGAAAGGAGGGTCCGTCGGATAGTCGAATCTCGGATTCAGGAAGAGAAGTGTGGTTTTCGTCCTGGCCGTGGAACACTGGACCAGCTCTACACCCTCAGCAGGATCCTGGAGGGGGCATGGGAGTTTGCCCAACCAGTCTACATGTGCTTTGTGGATCTGGAGAAGGCATTCGACCGTGTCCCCCGAGGGATCCTGTGGGGGGTACTCCGGGAGTATGGAGTACCGGGCCCTTTAATAAGGGCTGTCAGGTTTCTGTATGACCGGTGTCAGAGTCTGGTCTGCATTGCCGGCAGTAAGTCGGACTCGTTTCCGGTGAGAGTTGGACTCCGCCAAGGTTGCCCTTTGTCACCGATTCTGTTCATAACTTTTATGGACAGAATTTCTAGGCACAGCCAAGGTGTTGAGGGGATCCGTTTTGGTGGCCTTAGGATTGCGTCTCTGCTATTCGCGGATGACGTGGTCCTGTTGGCTTCATCAGGGCGTGATCTACAGCTCTCACTGGAGCGGTTCGCAGCTGAGTGCGAAGCAGCGGGATGAGAATCAGTTCCTCCAAATCTGAGTCCATGGTCTTGAACAGGAAAAGGGTAGAGTGCCTTCTCTGGGTTGGGGAGGATGTGCTGCCCCTAGTGGAGGAGTTCAAGTATCTTGGGGTCTTGTTCACGAATGAGGGGAAGATGGAGCGGGAGAACGACAGGCGGATTGGTGCAGCGTCTGCTGTGAAGCGGGCGCTGTACCGATCCGTTGTGGTGAAGAGAGAGCTGAGCCAAAAGGCCAAGCTCTCGATTTACCGGTCGATCTACGTTCCTACCCTCATCTATGGTCACGAGCTTTGGGTCGTGACCGAAAGAACAAGATCCCGGATACAAGCAGCCGAAATGAGTTTTCTCCGTAGTGTCTAAGATAAGATAAGATAGCCTTTATTGATCTCACAATGGAGAAATTCACTCATATATATATATATATATATATATATATATATATAAACATATCTATATACTTCAATATATACATATATCTATGCGCCTACATACATACGTACCTACGCGTATATATGTGCATATACATTGTATACATTTGTACATACATACAAACGCGTATATATGTGCATATACATTGTATACATTTGTACATACATACATACATACATGTGTACTGACTTATGTTCAGGTGTTGATAGCAGCAGAAGTCACTACATCAGGATTATTGCACGGGTTGTAGGACAGTGTATTAAATAGATTATTGCACCCTGGTTATTGCCCATTAATTGTTACAGTTATGGTTACAGTTATAGTGCAGCATTGTAAAATCTGGTAGCAGTAGGTATGAATGACCTGCGGTAGCGCTCCTTTTTACAGACAGGATGTCTAAGTCTGTCACTAAAGGAGCTGCTCAGCTCCTCTACAGTCTGGTGCAGGGGGTGGAAGGTGTTGTCCATGATGGATGTGAGCTTGGACAACACCCTCCTCTCAGCTACTTCCTCCACTGAGTCCAGATCGCAGCCTAGGACAGAAGTGGCCTTCCTCACCAGCTTGTTCAGCCTCTTTCTGTCCCGCTCTGTGCTGCCAGGAGCCCAGCAGACGACAGCGTAGAGGAGGGCTGAGGCCACCACAGAGTCATAGAAAGTCTTTAGCAGAGGCCGGCTCACTCCAAAGGACCTCAGCCTCCTCAGGAGGTGGAGGCGGCTCTGGCCCTTCTTATACAGGGCGTCGGTGTTGTGAGTCCAGTCCAGCTTATTGTTGACGTGAACACCCAGGTATTTGAAACTCTCCACAGTTTCTATGTCCTGCCCCTGGATGTTCACAGGTGAGTGAGGTGGGGGTCTTCTCCTGAAGTCGATCACCATCTCCTTGGTCTTACTGGTGTTTAAGCACAGATCGTTCTTCTCACACCAGTCCACAAAGTCCATGATGACCGACCGGTACTCCAGCTCGTTCCCCTCAGACACACAGCCCACGATGGCCGAGTCGTCAGAGAACTTCTGAAGGTGGCAGCTGTCCATGTTGTAGGTGAAGTCCGAGGTGTAGAGGGTGAAGAGAAATGGAGACAGAACGGTGCCCTGGGGGGCCCCGGTGCTGCAGAGTGCCACCTCTGACTGACAGCCGTGCAGCTGCACGTGCTGGGCTCTCCCTTAGAGATAGGGTGAGGAGCTCAGTCATCCGGGGAGGACTCAGAGTAGAGCCGCTGCTCCTCCACGTCGAGAGGAGCCAGTTGAGGTGGCTCGGGCATCTGGTCAGGATGCCTCCTGGACGCCTCCCTGGTGAGGTGTTCCAGGCACGTCCCACCAGGAGGAGGCCCAGAGCGAGACCCAGGACACGCTGGAGGGACTATGTCTCTCTGCTGGCCTGGGAACGCCTTGGGATTCCCCCGGAGGAGCTGGCCCAAGGGTGGGGAGAGGGACGTCTGGGCCTCCCTACTGAAGCTGCTACCCCCACGACCCGACCCCGGATAAGAGGAAGACGATGGATGGATGGATGGATGGATGTCTTGAAACCTAACGATCTCAATCTGTTGCAATGCAACAAAAACTCAGAATAATGAACATGTAACTATCTGCCATTTTTTCCCTCTGCAAATAGTTCTTGTCTATTCTTATACAGCTTTGATTTGCTTTGTTGTCTTCACACTACTTCTACGTTTACTTGCTGTATTGCCAAAGCAAATTCCTTGCACACGTAAAATACTAATTGGCCACAAATCTCAATCTGACTCTGCTCTGTGACATAGATGACCGGCGTCTCGCCACCATCTGTAGAGAAATGGCTGCCCACAGGGTCCGTTCGTCTAATATTTCACCGACTTGATACATTTTGTTTTTTGACATTTTTACTTTTTGAAGCTCCTCTGCATAAAAAGAACCTTGAAACGGCTCTAAATCTTTCAGTTTGAATACGGGAGGAGATCGTTGTATCATTTCTGTAACTAAAGATTTCGTCCGTGAAACTCTGTTGATATTTCTTATCAAACACTCCACGTACTTTGGATATTCTGACATGGTCACCTTGCTTAAACGCTGTCTTGTGTTTTGTGCAGCGTTTGGAATTAGTCCCGTACAGATTCTTGAAACACCTGAAAAGCGTTGGTAGAAGTGACCTCGATAGGCACCATTTTAATGCTTGAATGATAGCTGTGGTTGTAACTTTTGACCAGATCCTGAAGCACATTTAGATATCGGAGAGTCTTGTTTGTGGTGAAATATCTCCACATTCTTGATTTTAATGTGCGGTTAAACCTCTCAACCACTGATGCTTTTATTTCACTTGCAGTGTAAAAATGTTCAATGCCGTTTTTATTCATCAACGCTTTGAATGATTTGTTAAATTCTTTACCGCCATCAGTTTGAAGTTTCTTTGGAATCTGACCGTTTTAAAATGGACTCAAAAGCTTTTACGACATCAGACGCAGTTTTCCCTTTAAAAACCCTGACATACGCTCTTTTGGAAAATACGTCGATAACGGTTAATAAATTATTGTAATCGTCATTTTCTTTGTGCAAACTCTGCATATCACAAAGATCTGCTTTGAACTGTTTCAGAGGCCCGGTGACAAACTCTGTTTCTCGGAAATGTTATTCTTGTGGGTTTATGGAAAGAATAAGTATCTTGTTCTGATGTAAAAGTCTTGAACCTTTTCAATCGGTATCCTCTTACCAGTTTAGCTTTCCAGAGCTCTCTGTAATCTATTTACCTCGCCAAACGAGCCGGGGTGAACTGGTGTGCAATATACTCGTTTCATTCATTTTTTTTTTTCAGCCATACCTTCCCACACACATAGTGATGCTGTCAGGGTTTTGTTTACCGATTAACTCAGGACGCACACACGGAACTAAAAGTTTGAGTTTTTATTGAAAGAGTCATAACCAAGCTGATCTAACCTGGGTGGGTGGAGGGAAGGCAGGATGGCGGGCTAAAATCAAACCAAAACTACCCACTAGGGCGAACTAAAAAGGATGTCTAACAGATGCTGGTAGGCAAAACAAAAGGCGTCTAACCGACGTTGACAGGCGAACATCGCCACCAGGCAAAAACGGGCATGACAGGCGAACATCGCCACAAGGCAGGACAGGCGTACGACAACGCCAGAGGGAAGAACAGGCGTACGACAACGCCAGAGGGAAGAACAGGCGTACGACAACGCCAGAGGGAAGAACAGGCGTACGACAACGCCAGAGGGAAGAACAGGCGTACGACAACGCCAGAGGGAAGAACAGGCGTACGACAACGCCAGAGGGAAGAACAGGCGTACGACAACGCCAAAGGGAAGAACAGGCGTACGACAACGCCAAAGGGAAGAACAGGCGTACGACAACGCCAAAGGGAAGGAACGGGCGTACTTAACGCCAAAGGGAAGGAACGGGCGTACTTAACGCCAAAGGGAAGGAACGGGCGTACTTAACGCCAAAGGGAAGGAACGGGCGTACTTAACGCCAAAAGGAAGGAACGGGCGTACTTAACGCCAAAAGGAAGGAACGGGCGTACTTAACGCCAAAGGGAAGGAACGGGCGCACGACAGCGCCAAAGGGAAACCCGCCGGGGCTTGAGGAAAACGCCGGGGCTTGGGGAAGAGAACGTCGGAATGTGAGGGAAACAGGAACATCTAAAACGCCTAGGGACAAGAACGGAGGGCGTACTTACACGCCGGGAAACCGAGAGCAGAGGGCGTCCTAACACGCCGGGGAACCGAAAACAGAGGGCGTCCTAACACGCCGGGGTACCAAGAGTCAGAGAGCGTCCTAACACGCAGGGGAACCGAGAACAAAGGGCGTCCTAACACGCCGGGGAACCGAGAACAAAGGGCGTCCAAACACGCCGGGGAACCGAGAACAAAAGGGCGTCTTAATACGCCGAGGAACCGAGAACAGAGGGCGTCCTAACACGCCAGGAAACAAAAATACCAGGAACTAAGGGCGTCTAAATTCCAGAGAATTGAGAGCGTCAAACACGCCAGGGGACTAAGAGCTAGGGGGCCAAAACAAAACTAAGAAGCGCTGGGACCTAAAGAGCGCTGGGAAACTACAGATCTAAACCAAAAACTAGAAAACCAGGCATGAACTAACCTATAGAACAAAACCAGAAGAACTAGGGTAGGGATAACAAAAGAAAAACCGAAGCAAAAAAACTAGAAAATCAAAATAAAACAAAAAAACTAGGAAAAAGATCGAGACGTTCAAGAAAAACTATAAAACTAATGCAAAACCAAAACAAAGAAACTAGGGCAGGAACGGGTAAACTAATGTAACACTAGATAGCTAAAGTAACACAAAACTGAAGCTGAAAGACTAAGGTAACAAACAATACTTAAGCAAAATTATGAGACTAAAGCTAAACTAGAAATTAAGGCAAAACAAGAAAACTAGAACATGAATAAGTAAACTAACGAGAAAACCAGTGAACTAAGGCTATAAACGAGGAAGCAAAGCAAAGCTTGGAAACTAAGGCAAAATCTAGAATCCTAAAACGGAGCAGGAAAAACAAAAGCAAAACAGAGACTAAGAACTCTAAGAAAACAAGAACCCCTAAATAACTCTAAAACCCCAAAAATCCTAAGTAAATCAAAAACTGAAATCGAGCCCAAAAAATAACAGAAGGCACTGGCCTTAAGGGCTCAGGCAAAAACGGCTGCTAAGCAAAAAAGAAAAAGTCTTCGTGGAGGTCGTCCTGGACGAGGCAGGCGGCGGAGCAGCATCGCCCGACTAAACCCTCGAGGAGGACGGCCCCGACGAGGCAAAGTCAAGCGGCCCGGAGACCGTGGTCGGCGGCTCCGGCCGAACAGGAAAGTCAGAGACGGGCGCCGTGGTGGACGGCCCCGACGAGGCAGAGTCGAGCGGCTCGGAGTCCGCAGTCTGCGGCTCCGGCCGAACAGGAAAGTCAGAGACGGGCGCCGTGGTGGACGGCCCCGACGAGGCAGAGTCGAGCGGCTCGGAGTCCGCAGTCTGCGGCTCCGGCCGAACAGGAAAGTCAGAGACGGGCGCCGTGGTGGACGGCCCCGACGAGGCAGAGTCGAGCGGCTCGGAGTCCGCAGTCTGCGGCTCCGGCCGAACAGGAAAGTCAGAGACGGGCGCCGTGGTGGACGGCCCCGACGAGGCAGAGTCGAGCGGCTCGGAGTCCGCAGTCTGCGGCTCCGGCCAAACAGAGAAGTCAGAGGCGGGCGCCGTGGTGGACGGCCCCGACGAGGCAGAGTCGAGCGGCTCGGAGTCCGCAGTCTGCGGCTCCGGCCGAACAGATCAGTTGGAGGCAGTGCCAAGCTACAGGTCTCGGTGGAAACCGAGGCCAGAGGCGGGTCCTCCTGGACTTCCGCACGAGGCTTGGGCGGAGGCAGGTCCTCCTGGACCTCCTCACGAGGCTTGGGCGGAGGCAGGTCCTCCTGGACCTCCTCACGAGGCTTGGGCGGAGGCAGGTCCTCCTGGACCTCCTCACGGGGCTTGGACAGAGGCAAAGCGGCTCCCTCGGAGGCCTCGGGCTGAGGCAAAGCGGCTCCCTCGGAGGCCTCGGGCTGAGGCAAAGCGGCTCCCTCGGAGGCCTCGGGCTGAGGCAAAGCGGCTCCCTCGGAGGCCTCGGGCTGAGGCAAAACGGCTCCCTCGGAGGCCTCGGGCTGAGGCAAAACGGCTCCCTCGGAGGCCTCGGGCTCATCCTCGTCGGCCGGCGGATCTATTTTCTTGGCGGCCGGCAGAGCGGAGCCTTCAGTGGTCGGCAGAGCGGAGCTTACGGTGGCCGGCAGAGCGGAGCTTATTGGTGGAGGCGGAACCATCTCCTCGGCTACTTCAGGCAGTGACGGGCAACAGGCTTCGGAGGGCGGCGGCGCCGGGCAACAGGCTTCGGAGGGCGGCGGCGCCGGGCAACAGGCTTCGGAGGGCGGCGGCGCCGGGCAACAGGCTTCAGAGAGCGGCGCCGGGCTACAGGCTTCAGAGAGCGGCGCCGGGCTACAGGCTTCAGAGAGCGGCGCCGGGCTACAGGCTTCAGAGAGCGCCGAGGCTGGAAGCGGATCCTCCTCTTGAGCCTTGACGGACCCTCCGCGCCGGTGGTTCTGCTGTCTTCGCCGGGAGGGGACAGATGAGGAATCCGGGGCAATCTCGGGGGTGGCAGCTGACCAGCAGGGCAGAAGGTCGTCTCGGTCACCGTAGTAGAACTCCCACAGCTGGCTCTCCTTGATGCGTGGGGCTCTGCTAGGTGGAACGATGAGCCTCACTCGAGGGGCCAGCTGCGAGTCATGGAGGTGATGACCGAGACGACGAGAGGCTGAGTGGCTTCTCTTCCTGGGTTCCGGGGTAGCCGCAACAACGCCCACGTAAACCACCTGGGGAGTGGAGTCGGTCCGGACGGGTGGTGCAGGGTCCCGGACGGAAGCCATCTTGGCATACCTCTCCCTCATCTGGCGTTCGCACATCTCCACATATGCGAGGATGTCCGGGTCGTCAACTCCTGCAGGTAAGTCCCGCATGGCGCCTGAGTTCACCTTTTGACTGGGCCGTACTGTCAGGGTTTTGTTTACCGATGAACTCAGGACGCACACACGGAACTAAAAGTTTGAGTTTTTATTGAAAGAAGTGTGCTGGGTGATGAGGGATGAAGACCGGAGGTTCAGGACTGCAGAAAGTCAGGGATGTAGATGATGGCAGGAGCTGACGGCCCGGAGACAGAGAGTCCACACTTGCTAGGTGCTGCTCGGCTAGCAGGCCTCATAGCACTCAGGTTAGCAGTCCATTGGAGACACCAGGGCACAGAGCTGAGCTTCACCAGGGCGGCTAGTCAGGTTAGCAGAACTTGAGAGACACCAGGGCACAGAGCTGAGCTTCTCCAGGGCGGCTAGTCAGGTTACAGAACTTGAGAGACACCAGGGCACAGAGCTGAGCTTCTCCAGGGCGGCTAGTCAGGTTACAGAACTTGAGAGACACCAGGGCACAGAGCAGAGCCTTTCCGGGAACAAACAGTGAAGGAACAGTCTTTAGAGTGACTGGCAGGACTAACCTTGACAACAGGAGCAAAACAAAGCTTCCAAGGCAAAACGGGGACTGGCATGGAGAGGTGTGGAATGATGACGGCCCAGTGCTGAACTGAAGGCAGAGGCAGGTTTAAATAGAACACTTCACAGGTGGAAACAGGGTCTGGCTAATTGACTGGTAAATGATAACAGGTGTGACTGACTGCTGAGGAGGTGAAGTGAAAAATGACAGAAAATAATTGATGACTGAAAACTAACAATAAATAAAGTCAAACCTAACCCAAAAGAGATGAAATAATGAAAATAACAAAAAAACAAAGCCAAACCAAAACTCAACCATGACAGATGCTAAATGAAAGATAAGACAAATGCAATTTTGGGGGTTATATTTTTTTTATTAACATAATTAGAAAAAAATAAAACAGCAATTTATTATAACACACGCTAATTCTAAAAACAACCTTTTAATATATAAAAAGAAAGACATGAAAATAAACAAATACAGAGAAAAGACATTTTAATACGATGTCACAAACTAATTGTAGAAAACATTAATTTATTATATGACAAGGTAATTGTAGAAAACACAAATTTAATATAAAAAAGAAGGACATAACTTGAAAACATTGTGTAATTGCACATGTTCACCATCACCACCAATCCACCATCTGTTCTCTTTCCGGTCTTTAAATCGTTGTCTACTCATTTGGTCAGAAAGCCTGGCAGAAACGCTGGAGTCAGGGATATGGTCCTGCAGCCATGTGTCAGTGAGACATATTCTGGCTTGGTCTTTGTTAAGACTTAGTGTTCTTCTAAATGCCTAGCATAATCGATGGAGGAGTTGTGGCATTACACATGTTTTTAAGTTATTTAATATTTAATTAATAACCCTCGGTATGTAAGGTATTGTCTGGTGAATATCAGCCCAAACAGCTGATATTAGGACAATAGTTGAAAGGAAGAGTTGACCATTAGCATTCTTTTAACAGCAAATTCTGTACACATAAAGAATAAATAAGCGACAACTTCTCTTCAAGTATAAGAATTTTTTAAGAGATATAAATGAACATCCAGAGAACATCACTATAGAATGCTGTTTATCTGAATTAACAATATTTCAACCAACAAATCTTCTCTGCTAGGCTAGTGAAACTCAGCTAAAACTACTGAGCAAAATTAAGATTGCTCAGTAGTTTTATGCGTTCTTTCTGCACCGCGGGCTTGGAACCCTAAATAAAATGGTTGAAAATCATCATCAGAATGATTCAGTGAATCCTGGTTCACTGCAGATCCAAAGGTTAGGGATGTGCCATAATTTTCTTCAATTGAATAAAAACAAAACTGAAGTAATAATATTTGGACCAATAGAGGAGAGATCAGAAGTTAGCACACAGCTTCAGTCGCTTCAGCTAGAAACCACTAATCAGTTCTGAAATCTGGGAGTAGTGATGGACTCAGACCTGAACCTCCAAAAGCATCTAAAGACAATTACAAGGTCAGCTTTCTATCACCTGAGGAACATTTCCAGGATTTAAAGGACTAATGTCTCAGCAGGATCTGGAAAAACTAATCCATGCGTTTATCTTTAGTAGAACTGATCACTGCAACGGTGTTTTCACAGGTCTGCCTAAAAAGTGGATCAGACAGCTGCAGCTGATCCAGAACCTGCTGCCCGCGTCCTCACTAAGACTAAGAACATAGAGAACATGGACCCGGTTCTGCAGTCCTCACTAAGACTAAGAACGTAGAGAACATGGACCCGGTTCTGAAGTCCTTCCACTAAGACTAAGAACGTAGAGAACATGGACCCGGTTCTGAAGTCCTTCCACTAAGACTAAGAACGTAGAGAACATGGACCCGGTTCTGAAGTCCTTCCACTAAGACTAAGAACGTAGAGAACATGGACCCGGTTCTGAAGTCCTTCCACTAAGACTAAGAACGTAGAGAACATGGACCCGGTTCTGAAGTCCTTCCACTGGCTCCCTGGATCTCAGAGAATAGACTTTAAAATCCTTCTGTTAGTCTATAAATCCCTGAATTAGCACCTAAATACATCACAGACTTGTTATCAGTGCATCAACCCTCCAGACCACTCAGGTCTTCTGGCTCCAGCCTGCTCTGCAGAACCAGAACCAGAACCAGATATGGAGAAGCAGCATTTAGTTCCTATGCTCCACTGATCTGGAACAAACTTCCAGAAAAGTGCGGAAAGCCTGAGTTCCTTTAAATCAAGATTAAAAACACATTTGTTTAGGAGTGCCTTCGACTGTTCTAGTTAAACATTATTAGTTCAACTTCTTTAGTCCAACTGTTTTTAATGTTATTTTGTTTCTACATTTTATTCCTACTTGCTTTTATTCTGTTTTATTTTCCTATATTTTAATCATGTAAAGCACTTTGCATTGTCTCTGTACTGAATTGTGCTATATAAATAAATTTGCCTTGCCTAAAGATGAGTTTTATACTCATCTTATAACATTGCAGAACCCAACCCATAAACCAGACTTTAATGCTTATTTGTTGTATTTTTATATCTCTAAAATGTAAAATTAGTATTACTTTAAATTGAAATGCTTAATACCATGTATAAGAGGTTAAAAAAATATTGCGTCATGAAAACGGGTATTTATTTACAAGGGGACAGATGGGGCATTGGGACTTGCTCGACAGCCGATCCCGCAACCTGACGTCACAAACTGGGAGGTGGCAGTACTGTTCTTCACCAAGATGGCTGCCCCCACTAAAGGACATTGAAATGAAAATTACGGTTAATTAAAAAAAGCTTATCATTTATTTAACAGTATGTAGTATTTTATATTGAAAGTACTTTCAGCAGTTTGAATTCTGATTTTCACTGGACTTCTCGTTTATCAATGTAATAATTTCTCCTGGAAATAATTATGGGTTAGTAATTGGTAATTTAGGAAGCTAGAGGTCGCTGTTGTCAAAGATCGACCAGAAATTATGTGTCGGGGCACATCCTGTGGCCATTTTTTACATTAGCTTAATGAGTCTAGTGGTTACGGCAGTGTGCATAGACTGAGAACACAGATGTGCTACAGCTCAGTCTGGAGCACATCTGTGTGCTCATCAAGAATAAAAAAATGTAAATGTTTTAACACAAGTCTAAACATTAGCTACAAGAGAAATGCTCAAACTACCAAGAGAAGACTGTTGTGTTTGATGACAACACACAAACATCTGTCAGCAAATACAGCTGTGTTTGAGTTAGTATTCATAGCAGAGCCATTTTCTCTCCTGTATGGGTTCTCATGTGTCTGTTCAACTTTCCGCTTTCACGAAATGTTTGTCCACATAAATCACAACCGAAAGGCTTCAGTCCTGAATGGATTCTCATGTGTCTGTTTAAATGTCCTTTTTGGCTAAATCTTTGTTCACACAGATCACAACAGAAAGGCTTCTGTCCTGTATGGATTCTCATGTGTCTATTTAAAGTTGATTTTTTGGTAAATCTTTTTCCACATAAATGACAACCGAAAGGCCTCTGTCCTGAGTGGATTCTTATGTGTATGTTAAAATCTGATATTCTGCTAAAACTTTTTTCACATAGATCACAACCGAAAGGCTTCTGTCCTGTATGGATTCTCATGTGTATGTTTAAATCTGCTTTTTGGCTAAATCTTTTTCCACACATATCACAACAGAAAGGCTTCTGTCCTGAGTGGATTCTTATATGTTTGTTTAAAGTTCCTTTTTCGCTATAACTTTTTCCACATAGATCACAACCGAAAGGCTTCTGTCCTGTATGGATTCTCGTGTGTATTTTTAAATGTGCTTTTTGGCTAAATCTTTTTCCACACATATCACAACAGAAAGGCTTCTGTCTTGTATGGATTCTCATGTGCATGTTTAAATGTGCTTTTTGCCTAAATCTTTGTCCACACATATCACAACAGAAAGGCTTCTGTCCTGTATGGATTCTTATATGTTCATTTAAAGTTCCTTTTTTGGTAAAGCTTTTTCCACATAGATCACAATCGAAAGGCTTCTGTCCTGTATGGATTCTTATGTGTTTGTTTAAAGTTCCTTTTTCGCTAAAACATTTTCCACACACATCACAACCGAAAGGCTTCTGTCCTGTATGGATTCTTATGTGTTTGTTTAAAGATCCTTTTTCGCTAAAACATTTTCCACACACATCACAACAGAAAGGCTTCTGTCCTGTGTGGATTCTTATGTGTTTGTTTAAAGCGTACTTTGCAATAAATGTTTTACCACAGTCTTTGCAGCTAAGCTTCACTCCTGTCTGGACTTTCCATGGTGAGTCCACATCTTTCTTCTGTGTAGAACATTCCTTATGTCCAGAGTCTGACAAGTCTTTCAGCCGAGAGAGAGGGTGCTCTACATAACTGTCCTCCTCATCCTTCTCAGTGTCTTCAGTCTCTAAAGAAATGGAAGCATCTCTACGATCTCGTATCTTGATTGAATCTTCTGTGTCATTCTCCTCTGGAAGCTCTCTACCTTTAATTTGGTCTGGATAAAGCTGTGAGAGTAGTGGAGACTGTTCATCATCCAGAGTCTTTATGGGAGCAGCAGCAACTGGAAACCTGATGGCATTAATCACCTCCTTCCCATTGAGCTGCTCTCCTCGCAGACTGATGTAGACTCCCTTCTCTTCCTCCTTTAAGTGAGGGGGACTTGGCTCATGCAGGTCGACACGAGGTCTTTGGTCTAAAGAAGCTTCTTTAACAATCCACTTCTGAGCAACATCTGCAGTAAACATTGAAACACATTATGCAAATTAGAAAGGAATTTTGATCCCAGTCTGAACAGAGGCACATTTTAATAAATATATTAGTAATTAGTAATTCATTTAGAGTTAATTCTTTGATTTAAGTACTACTTTTTCTTATTGTTTAGTTTTAACTGCTGTTTCCTATGTCTTTGCTTTTTATTCACCACCTCGGCCTTTTTATGTTTACTTGTTCTGCTAAATTAGTAGAACAAATAAATTACCTGAACCTACAGGATGAGGACATTCTGGAAAATTATATAACAGGAAATACATTTAGTCAATAAATGTAAGGATAAAAAAAGTCCGCTGACCTTCATCTAACTTATTTGTAAAATTGCAAAGGTTATTCCTTTGTTTAAATATGCTGATAATAACATTTGTTATAACAATAACAACAACAATAATAATAACAATAATAACAACAATAATAACAACAATAATAACAACAATAACAACAACAATAATAATAATAATAATAATAATAGACATGTATACCTACTTTGACAGTTATATAAAATACTAGAAAAAGAGTTCAGTACAAGTCTGGATTTTTTTTTATTGAAAAGCATTTTATTGGAAGGCATTGACAACCTGACAGTATCAACATAGTTTCAGAGAAAACAGATCATCATCAATGCCATTGAATCAGCTAACGGAAGAAATCATAGACAGACTGGATAAAAGTAAATTCTCAACTGGTGTATTTCTTGATCCCAAGAAAGCATTTGATTCCATCAATCATGAAATATTACTAAAAAACTGGAATGGTATGGATATATGGGGTAGCATTTAGAAATTGCTAGTCACAAATCAGAATTATTAAACATAAATAGTGGGGTCCCGCAGGGGTCTATGCAGGACCCCACTATTTAATTTGTATATAAATAATGCATCAAACTTGCTCAAAATTTTTTTTGCAGATGATACTAGCATCTTCTGTATTAGAGAAAAAAAATCCAACAACTCACAAAGGAGGCCTCTATAGAAATGAAAAACCTAAAACATTGGTTCAAAAATTAATAAATTATTATTATAAATTATTATTAAATTTAGATAAATCAAAATTCATGATTTTTGGAAACAGCAATAAATTAGAAAACAACGAAATCAAATAATTATTGACAGTGTTGCTTTAGAACGAGTGCATGAGATCAAATTTCTGGGTGTTTTATTGGATGATGAATTTATCTTGAAACCTCAAATCTGCCCAGTAAAATCAAGACTAGTCAAAAGTGTTGCTGTTTTGAGGAGAATATGATTTGTTCTGGACCACAAATATCTGGTTATTTTATTTAATACTCTCATTGTACCATATTTAAATTATTGTCACCATCAAGAAAAACAGCCTTCACCCACCCTTCAATTTCTTTTCTAACTTTTGTCTTGTTAAAAGCCCCGCCCCCACAAAAAACACCATGGCTTAAAAAAAAATTCTTACTGTTGATGGGAGCAGCAGTTAAAGGAAAGCTGGTATCAGTCTCCTCCTTCACCAGGAGCTGCTCTCCTTCCTGACGGGCCCCGGGTTCCTCCTGTTCCTCCTTTATGTGGAGGGGGTCTGACTCCTGCTGCTCCCCCTCAGGACTCTGTTCTTCAGGAGCCTCTTCTTTAACATCTGCAGCCAACACTGAAACACATTACATGCTTTATGAACAACTAGATCTTTAAAATGTTACAACGATGGGAAAAGATTCAGTTTAGAGAAAAAGAAGATTTGATCAGCAGAGAAAACTGAACCTGAGGAACTGACAGTTTTAACCTAAAGATGATCACTGGTATCTGTAGTGCCATTGAGCCATGATGAGAAAATAAAATTAAAGTGGACTGGGAGCAAAAGAGGGTGGGACTTTCATACCCACCAAGGATCTGCCCTCTCAGCAGGGTGCAATCAGTGCTACAAAAAGCTTTGCCCCCGCAGATCACTCCGCACACACTTCACTTCCTGCCTCAGACAAAGGAGGGTGGTCGCTGAGGAGAACAGCCTCACATGAGGCCTCTCATGGAGCTTAAAAAACCAAAAAAATAACCTGAGGAGAAACTTGTCCTCTGTGGTGCGGAGGACCTGCCAACCGAATCAAAGATAAGTCTCTCACTTCTGCTTAAAACAGATGCTGAAGTGAATGGATCTGTGTATGCCGAACCAGCTTTGTTCTGCTTCCAAAAGCCGACTCTGTCAAGTAAATTCACCAAAAGTTGCCGTCTTCGCCTGACTCTCCGCAAACAACAACGTATCACAATTTAAACCAAGCATAACTGCCTGAATGTTACGGACGCCACCATTTTGATTTGCTTGGTCCCGCCTTCAATCCCAGATAGCAGTAGTACCGCAGATCGTCAAGGAACCGAGACAGCGTGATGAGTAAACGGTCGTCAGAATTTAAGCTCGGCTTTGTTAACTGACCCAAGCTCGGACCGAGCTCAGCATGGATCGGTTTAACAAGGGTAGTGTAAATGGGGCTATATGGAATAAATGACAACTTCTCTTGCAGTATAAGAATTTAACAGATATAAAGGAACATCCAGAGAACATCACTATAAAACGCTGTTTATCTGGATTAACACTGTTTCTACCAACAAATCCTCTCTGCTAGGGTAGTGAAACTCAGCTAAACCTAATGAGCACAATAAAGATAAAAGAAGCTAAGAACTATGTACACAATAGAAACAAATACAAATGTTTGAAAACCATCAGAATGATTCAGTGAATCCTGGTTCACTGCAGATCCAAGTTAGGGAACCAACGTTCATCTTAAAGAATATGGATTGAGGTTAAATTAGCTTAACTAAACATTTAAAATGCGTATCAACCCATTCACAAAGCAAACCTGAATTAGGCATAACATTATTTGGGGAAATAACATTTTAAATAGTGATTTGCTCTGCAAATAGTAACCTTTAGGGCAGCTGATTTAATAATGCAATTATTTCTCCTGGAAATAATTTAGAATCAAATAGATGACTTAGGAAGCTAGAGGTCGCTGTTGTGAAACATCGACCGGAAATGATGTGTCAGGGCGCATCCTGTGGCCATTGTTTTAAATCGACACTAATGTTCCCTTTTAATGTACTAACGCTAGTACCTCTATCGAATGATGGTGGTACTAGCTAAATTGTAAGAATTATTTTTAATATTCTCCATCCATTTTCTGACCCGCTTAATCCCTCATGGGGTGACGGGGGTGCTGGTGTCTATCTCCAGCGTTCACCAGCAAGAGGCGGGGTACACCCTGGACAGGTCGCCAGTCTGTCGCAGGGCAACACAGAGACAGACAGGACAGACAACCATTCACACACACACTCACACCCAGTGTCCGAAATTAACTTCCTGATTCACCGTAGATGTAAAAATCAACCGGCCAGGCATATTTTTTACCGGCCAAAATATTAATCCTGACCAGACCTCAATTTTTATCAAAAATTAAGAGTGAGATTATGTTAATTTTCGGGGGGCGTGGTTGGGGGCGTGGCTGTCTCGACCCTGGAAGAGAAATCTTTGTTTCCTGACTTTAATAAGAAAATATTGTAGTTGGTTATAAAAGGCACAATAAGAATTATCAGATTCACATCCAGGCAATAAAAACACTACAGATTATCATTATTCTATCCGTGTTGGTCTAATTTGTGAATGAGGCAGAGTTTCATCAAGCCTATATGGTTCAACATTTTTCTCTCAGCTGCAACACTTAAAGCACGCAGGGGTTCACGCTGCGTCTTTACGCTGATCCAGCTGCTGGATTTTAACCTCGTGCGCTGCGCGCGAGGGATACACAGTGGGGAAAATGCATAAATAAAGACTTTAAAGGGCTCCTTTACAGGGAAGAGAATGATTAATGGGTCTGAGCTGAAGCCCCTGATTCCTTAAAAAGTACGCACCTATATTACATGTAACGTAATTTTGCGCACCTGAATTCAAGCGCAAGGCAGCAGCCCACCGAAGCACCACTGGCTCTGTGTCGTTAAATACAAAAGAGCATTAAACATAGCTTTTGGTACGAGTCGAAGGACATTAAACGCAGTGATTCACGTTTTGAAGGCTGGTCGCTGACAAAAGCACCTGGCTCCGAGGGAAGGGAGGAGAGAGGCGCAGTTACAGCGTTGAGGCACTGTAACTGCGCCTTTCTCCTCCCTTCCCTCGGAGCGCACAAAATATTGTAGTTGATTATAAAAGGCACAATAAAAATTATCAGATTCACATCCAGGCAATAAAAAACACTACAGATTATCATTATTCTATCCGTGTTGGTCTAATTTGTGAATGAGGCAGAGTTTCATCAAGCCTATACGGTTCAACATTTTTCTCTCAGCTGCAACACTTAAAGCACGCAGGGGTTCACGCTGCGTCTTTACGCTGATCCAGCTGCTGGATTTTAACCTCGTGCGCTGCGCGCGAGGGATACACAGTGGGGAAAATGCATAAATAAAGACTTTAAAGGGCTCCTTTACAGGGAAGAGAATGATTAATGGGTCTGAGCTGAAGCCCCTGATTCCTTAAAAAGTACGCACCTATATTACATGTAACGTAATTTTGCGCACCTGAATTCAAGCGCAAGGCAGCAGCCCACCGAAGCACCACTGGCTCTGTGTCGTTAAATACAAAAGAGCATTAAACATAGCTTTTGGTACGAGTCGAAGGACATTAAACGCAGTGATTCACGTTTTGAAGGCTGGTCGCTGACAAAAGCACCTGGCTCCGAGGGAAGGGAGGAGAGAGGCGCAGTTACAGCGTTGAGGCACTGTAACTGCGCCTTTCTCCTCCCTTCCCTCGGAGCGCACGTAGTTAAATGCAGAATTAATAAAAACAAAACTTATAAACAGACTAATGGGCGTTTTAGACTGTATCTGGTTAGCAGATCTGTTTTCTGATCCAGCGTGCAGCCATGACTGGTTCTGAATGAAGGCTTTATTTGGGAGCTGCTCACCCCAGAAATAAGATGTGAAAGAAGCTGAACCAGCTCCACAGAAGGCGGGTCTAGACTGAGCTCTGTGAACGGATCATCCGCAGCCCAGATGGGCTTTGTTATTTTTATTTTATTTTTAATTTATTTGGTACAAAGATTTACTCGCCATGTGGCAGCTAGCCCTCTGAAATTCACTCGCCAAACGGGAAATTTACTCGCATTTGGCGAGTGGCGAGTGTTCATTTCGGACCCTGCTCACACCTAAGGACAATTTAGAGAAGCAAATTAACCTAACAGTCATGTTTTTGGACTGTGGGAGGAAGCCAGAGTACCCGGAGAGAACCCACGCATGCACAGGGAGAACATGCAAACTCCATGCAGAAAGACCCAGGGTTGAATTTGAACCCAGAACCTTCTTGCTGCAAGGCAACAGCGCTTTTCTTTACCAAGTTTATTGCATTATCACATATTTACTCATTACTGTTGGAAAGGTTTTAAGGTTTGAGCTTATTCAGATATTAAAGTGTTTTTCATATGACTGATATGTCTCTCTCTCTCTCTCTCTGTATCTTTCTTCTCACTCACGCTAGTAATCGAATCAACCGTTTCAACCATTGTCCTAATATCAGCTCCCGGGCTGATATTCACTGGACAATACCTAAAAGACAGAGTTATATTTTAAACATTAAATAACTTTAAAACATTGTGTAATTATACATGTTCACCAGCACCGCCAATGCTGCACCTGTTCTCTTTCTGGTCTTTAAATCGTAGTCTACTCATATGGTCAGAAAGCCTGTCAGAGAGACAGTGGAGTCAGGGATCTGGAAAGGTTTTAAGGTTTGAGCTTATTCAGATATTAAAGTGTTTTTTATATGACTGATATGTGTCTCTTTCTCTGTCTCTTTCTTCTCACTCTTTACTCGTACACCACCTAGTGGTAGACACAACATTCCCCCTTCACTTGAAAAGCTTGCATGAACTCATTTAGCATAAGACGGAACATCAACCTCACTTAATAGTTTGCATGTCATAAGTATAAATTTAGCTGAAATCAAAGTGGGTGGTTAATCAAACAAAACCAACCCTGTATTTTTAACACTTGGAGTTACTATGAAACAGAATTACCAAATGCAGCCATTGAAAAATAAAATCCAGGTGTTTGAAACATTTTGCACCATGAGAATTAGTTCACCTGTACCCAAAACATGTAACACACAATCATTTATGTATTCATTTACTCATTTTTTTAGCCTGTTTGAAAGTCCTTGAACCCAACACTTTTCCTTTGAACCACCAGGTCACTCTTTTCTTGTTCTGTCGTTTTACGTGGAATACCTGCAGAATATCGTTTAAGTCTGGCAGCATTCCACCTTTTATTGTCACTGAATGCATAAGTACTTCCTTCAATCTGCTTTTCAACACAGCGATGGAGTAAATCTAGATGAGCCTTTGCGAACATCAGGTTTTTTTTTACCCTCACCATATCTCCAGGTTTGATTGTTGGTGTCTTGGCTCCATGGCGCTTGTCAGTATACGGTTTAGACTTCTCTTGTTTCTGTTTAACTGTTTTTCGTATTGTAGTGCATTTTCTGCTTTTCTCTGAACCTGGAAAGACATTCACTTTTGTGTTCATCCTCCTGTTGTGCAGTAGTTCTGTGGTGTTGCTGTGTGAGTCATTTGCATCAACAAATGTGATTAATGATCTAACAGGTGGGCGTATCCCTCGCAAGCTAAAACCAACTGCCGTGGCGACATCCATAAAATGGCTAAATCCCACTGCTCTCCAAGCCAAAGACGCTGATAGAAACCTTATAGACAGCCAATACCAGAAGCCCTTTAAAATAAAGGTACTGTCACAACTGCTGGTATCGAATGTGAAATCACCTACTGACACCAGACCGAAGACCAGGCCCTAAACAGGTGTTAAACAGGCACCTGTTTATAAATCACAACAGAAAAGCTTCTGTTCTGTATGAATTCTCATGTGTTTGTTTAAAGATCCCCTTTCACTAAATCTTTTTTCACATAGATCGCAACAGATCTATGTTGTTAAACAGATCCTAAGCAAGTGTTATCTGACCTGACACAGGACAAAGAGCAGTACTTACCGGGATTACACAGTTATACCAGAAGTATGTGTCATTCATCATCATTATTATTACTACTAGATTGTCATCAATTTCAAGATGCTTCAGTTCAAAATGAAAAGGTTTCACTTTACTCATTGCTGGTTTAGCTGGACAAAGCTATCACTAAAGGACCTAGTATATGTCATTAACCCAGAATGCATTTCTATGTATGTGTAACAACATTTTATTTAAATATATTAAAATTAAACATCTGACAGTATATTTACTCTATTGTTTTTATATCTAAGATAGATATTTCTGATATAAAGTCTATTGTTATAACTAATCATGGATCCCCCATGGATTTGCAAAATAAAAAAACAGAACTACTCTAACATGCAGCCAACAGGAGCAATGTAATAGAATAAACTATTAAATAAGTTACTTCCTAAGTTTAATTTGTAGACCCAAAGAAGTATATATACTGAGAAATAAATGTTAAAATGCAACATTTTGAAACTTTATTATTGAACTAACATTACAATATAAACACAAAAGTACTGAAAATAGGTGCCGTTGAGTACCAGTATTGATATCAAGGTATTGGTACTGTATTCCTTCTATAGTGAAAGATACCCATCCCTTAAACTCTGATGTTCGCTGTAGGGGACTCACAGGTTAACTTAAAGCAATCACAATTAGAATAAACCCTTCCAAAGGCGGAAAAAAGAAAACAGACAAGAATTCTCACAAACTAGGTGGGTGAGTTTAGTGGCTACAGCAGTGTGCATAGACTGAGAACACAGATGTGTTACAGCTCAGCCTGAACAGATTAAATTAAAAAAACTTGAAATTTAACACATATCTAAACATTAGCAACAATAGAAATGCTGAAACTACCAAGTGAAGACTGTTGCATTTGATGACAACACAAACATTGTTAGCAAACTACAGCTATGTAGTTAGAATTAGTCTTCATAGCAGAGCCATGTTCTCTATTGTATGGATTATCATGTGTCTCTTTAAATTTGATGTTTATTAGCATCTATGCTATAATCTGGCTCATTTACAATCTGTACAAGAGTATATGATTGTTCATTAATGTGCACTGTCCTGATAAAATAAATAATAATAATAATAATAATAATAATAATAATGTTAGGGTAAATCTTTGTCCATATAAATCACAACAGAAAGGTGTCTGTCCTGTATGGATTCTC
The DNA here is from genome assembly GCA_037039145.1 of Fundulus diaphanus. Lineage (NCBI taxonomy): Eukaryota > Metazoa > Chordata > Actinopteri > Cyprinodontiformes > Fundulidae > Fundulus > Fundulus diaphanus. Next base: position 51,347,451 of record CM073131.1, read on the forward strand.
ATGTGTTGGTTTAAATCTGCTTTATGTCTAACTATTTGTTCACATATTTATAGGCAGTGGTGGCCTAGTGGTTAGAGCATTGCTCTTGGGTCCCAGAGGTTCTGACGTCAACTCCCGCAGACTGTCCCTCTGGGTACTTGAGCAGGACCCTTAACCCCAGACTGCTCCCCAAGGGGATGGGTAAAATGCAGAAGTGAATATCTCCACTGTGAGATTGATAAAGTTCAATTATTATCACATACGAAAGGCTTCTGTCTTGAATGAATTCTCATGTGTCTGTTTAAAGATCCTCTTTCACTAAAACTTTTCCCACATAAATCACAACAGAAAGGCTTCTGTCCTGTATGAATTCTCATGTGTTTGTTTAAAGATCCCCTTTCACTAAATCTTTTTTCACATAGATCACAACAGAAAGGCTTCTGTCCTGTATGGATTCTTGTGTGTTTTTGTAAATGTGCTTTTTGGCTAAAACTTTGTCCACACAGATCACAACAGAAAGGCTTCTGTCCTGTATGGATTATCATGTGTCTGTTTAAAGATCCTCTTTGACTAAAACTTTTCCCACATAAATCACAACAGAAAGGCTTCTGTCCTGAATGGATTCTTGCATGTTTTTGTAAATGTGCTTTTTGGCTAAAACTTTGTCCACATAGATCACAACAAAAAGGCTTCTGTCCTGTATGGATTATCATGTGTTTGTTCAAATTTTCGCTTAAACTAAATCTTTGTCCACATAGATCACAACAGAAAGGCTTCTGTCCTGCATGGATTCTCATGTGCATGTTTAAATGTGCTTTTTGCCTAAAACTTTTTCCACATAGATCACAACAGAAAGGCTTTTGTCCTGTATGGATTTTCATGTGTCTTTTTAAAGTTTGTTTTTGGCTAAATATCTGTCCACACAGATCACAACAAAAAGGTTTCTCTCCTGTATGGATTCTCGTGTGTGTGTTTAAATATCCTCTCTGATTAAACCTTTGTCCACATAAATCACAACAGAAAGGCTTCTGTCCTGTATGGATTCTTATGTGTATTTGTAAATTTCCTTTTTGGCTAAACCTTTGTCCACATAGATCACAACAAAAAGGTTTCTCTCCTGTATGGATTCTCATGTGTGTGTTTAAAGCATATTTTCCAATAAATGTTTTACCGCAGTCTTGGCAGCTAAGCTTCACTCCTGTCTGGACTTTCCTTCGTGAGTCCACATTTTTTTTCTCTTTAGAGCACTTCTTATGTCCAGAGTCTGACAAGTCTTTCAGCCCAGAGAGAGGGTGTTCTACATCACTGTCCTCTTCATCCTTCTCAGTGTCTTCAGTCTCCAAAGAAATGGAAGCATCTCCATGATCTTGTATCCTGACGGATTCTTCTCCATCATTCTCCTTTGGAAGCTCTCTGCCTTTAATTTGGTCTGGATAAAGCTGTGAGAGCAGCAGAGACTCTTCATCATCCAGAGTCTTTATGGGAGCAGCGACTGGAAACCTGATAGTATTAATCACCTCCTTCCTATGGAGCTGCTCTCCTTGCAGACTGATGTAGACTCCATTCTCTTCCTCCTTTATGTGAGGGGGACTTGGCTCATGCAGGTTAGCATGAGGTCTTTGGTCTAAAGACGTTTCTTCTTTAATAATCCGCTTTTGAGCAACATCTGCAGTAAACATTGAAAACACATAGAAATTAGAAAGGATTTTGATTTCAGTCTGAACTGAGGCACATTTTAATAAACATATAGTTAAGTAATTCAGTTAGATTTAATTCTATGATTTAGCCACAACTTTTTGTGAGAATTTGTTAACCTCTTTTCTGAATACGTAATGTATTGACTACTGATGAAAGAACAATTTCACTCGGTATAACAAAAAGAGTTTCTAAACAGGATTACCAAGTACAGCTTTAAAGGTCGCTTTATGCTCGATGCTTTCTGCTTGGGAAAAAAAATAAAAAATAAAAATCACCCTCTTTTCCGCTCGGTCAGTGTCACAGTGATGCATTTAGGTACTGAAACATGGTACTGTTAGATTTTTAAGTGAATCGTTACGCAGTAGTGCAGACAGGATTCGGTCGGGGCCTTTTGTAAGAGATTATGAGATTACCGAGACTGGAAAGCAAAGTTGGTTGTCATGGAAATTACAGATAAACGGACTCTGAAGGCAAAGAGTCTGACATACTTGGACAGGAAAGAAGGACACGTCTGCATTACAGCCTGATCTTCTCCACCAATATGATGAAAAGAGCACTGATATACTGTTACATGCTCCTAAATGGGTGTACATGATCTATCCTATTTAATGTCTGTGTGAGAGAACAAACGGGGTTCTCAGCTACCGGTTGCGTTGTGTTGTTATGAGAATCCAGTAATGAAGCTGTAGACATCCCTCTGCCTTTTAGATTAAATAAGGTAAAATATAGTTAGGGCTTTAAGAGCTTTTTATTACTACAGAACTCTACAATAGAAACATGACATTATCAGATAAAAGATCCTAAGGCGGCCGTGAACAGGTCAATTATTTAACAAATGGTATTTGCGCCTGGTACAGAGTGGTGTTTTGTTTTGAATTTTTGATTCTGCAGAAGAGATGGCATCACAGAAGCAGCTGTGCAGCAACAAAATAAGGTACGATTTCCTCTTTTTTTGGGGGGATTTTTTGCGGCTTCTAGTGGCTCGCTTTTATTGACAGTAGACTGACAGGAAAGGGGCGGAAGAAGGGGAGAGACATGCGGGATAGGACCACGGGTTGGATTCGAACCCGGGTCGTCCGCAATGAGGAGTAAAGGCCTACCCGTAGCTACCCGCTCTGCCACGAGTGCGCCCCGACATTTCCTCTTTTTTTAATTAAATCTCTCTGAGTTGTGATGTCAGATCCTAAGAGGACAGAATTTTTGTAACTTTTAAGGGCAGAAGAATGTTTCAGGATGATTGTTTGCAAACGAATTGGGGTTTGCACGTCATTAATTGAGTCCCTGAGGCGTCCCTAAGACGCTTAGGAAGCTCCCAGCCAGATCGTGGGATATGTGTTTTAGGGGAAGAAACGGATATACGTTTGTCAAGATCAGCTAGAAACAAACTAATGGAAATAAACGAAGCATGCCCGTCCTACAGTCTGGTGTAACTGCGGCGCTTTACATAATAAAGAACTATATAATTCGGCAGTCGAACCATTTCAAAAATTAAAACCCACAGATCTGTGTGAAAACAGTGTGAAAAAAGGTCTGTGTGTGTGAGACTTTGTCTGAATGTCTCGTTTGTATGCGACTAAAATCTCTGTGTGACATGATTCAGTTTATTATTGTATGGGAGGGATGGGGGGTTACAGTCCTTATAGTTGTGTCAGGAGGCGTTCAGGAGCGATTAACAACACGTGGCATTATGCCTCTTTGAAAAGTGATTACTTTGGTCTTTTACATGCAAATTCTAATAATAAATTCCCTGTGTGTGGAATTGTGCTGTGTACATTGTGGTGTATTACTGATGTAAGCGGAACCGGTGGTCCGCATAAATGTTGTGTGATTAGCTGGGCTAGCATACTACTAGGCATGTCTTAAACTTAGGTTATTTCTTTAGCATTTATTTGCACAATTATTTAAATTAACATCTTTGATTCTGTTGAGAAAACATGTTCCATGTTAAGATTGAAAGGTGAGTTGTTCATGTTAAGGAAATATTTTTCATGCCTTAATTATTTCTCTTTTTTTTTAATCACTGTGGTATTGAGTATTTTCCTGGGTATCAAATATCAACTTTAAAGAAGTCCAGTCAAAATCAGAATTCAAACTGCTGAAAGTACTTTAAATATAAAATTATTACATACTGTTCAATAAAGCCCATGGTAGATGATGAATCGGAAAGGTGAAAAAACTAATGTTTTTTCAACTTTTACCCGATGTATTGGAACCTCGCTGCTGGTGAAGATTCTCAGTCATCCAGGTCATGGTCATTCCAAAAAAAAAGTAAAAAACAAAGCAAATGGACTTGTTTTCCGTAGTTGAAGACGTTTTGCTTCCTCTCCAGGAAGCTTTCTTTAAGCCAAGCCAATAACGACCCTAACGACTCCTCGTTACAGAGGAGTGGACCACTTTTGGTCCAATCTGCTGGCTTAATGACTTTAACAACCGCCCATTACTGAGGGGTGGACCTGTTTCTGTTGAATGGCGTACCGCGCACGTGACGTCACCGTCTCAAGAGCAACGCCCCTTTTGCCGCTTAGGTAGGGCATACAGGTAGAGAACGCCCGTAGCAACCAACAGAACCAGCGATATGACCGACTTTGCAGCCGTTAAACTTTCCCAAGACGATGTCCCAGGCGCACGGATTACTGGTCGAACTGTCGAAGAACACACCAACCTTCAGCTCAAACGATGGCTTGAGTGTCGAGGGCTTAAAAAAACAGAAAACGGGCCGACTTGATCGAACGGTAAGCTTTGTTTTTTTTTCCTGCGCGGCGGTCATGGCGTCGTCGGCCGTTTTTTTGTTTGCAATCACCGTCCAGGGATCAGTATATGTTTAATGTTTGTCTTATTTGAAATGTTTTTGAGTAGGCTATCATGGTAGCAGGGTATCATGTTAGCGCCTGCTACCATGATAGCCTCTATGCTGTCATGGTAGCAGGCGCTACTTTATTAACATGTCGGCCACCAAAATACTCTTACCTGTTCACTACTTGATGTCGCTGGAATTGGGTCAGGATGTTCTTCGGTTGTGCCCTTTCCTCCGACAAAATGCTTGCTACATATGTATGTGAATTTGGTAACTTTTTCCGGGTTGAACTGTTGTGTAGGCCGACCGCACCGGTCCCAGCGCACACATTTGCGGCCGATCAGCGTAACTCGAGTCGCTGTTGCACGTTCCATAGCAACAATGTTTAAAAACCATGGTCTTAGATTTGGAAAAAGCAGTCGTTTACCGAGTAAAACCTAGGGTAACGCACGTCTCTTTTACAGCGAAACAGCGGCGGACTATGCAAGCTTGCCCTACTGCGTACCACGTGATGTGACGTCATCGTGACGTTACGTTTCTAAAAAATAGCTCGCTCGCGGTACGCCATTGAGAAAGCTTCCTGGAGAGGAAGTGAAACGTCTTCTACTACGGAAAACAAGTCCAAGTGCCTTGTTTTTTTACCTTTCTTTGGATTGGAACATCTAACTGCCATGCACATGAGCATTGTTGCTTCAGCAATAGCTCTCGCGAATTTCAATGGTGAAGTCCTCTGGAAATCCGAAATAATTGTTGCTGATCGCAGCTGTGTACAACAGCTCCTAATGAGTTTGCTTGGAAAGCGCAGAGAACTGCCGTCGGCTCTCCGCGATGTTACGTCACAGGATGTGATGTCAGGCGGCCATTACTGCCCATATTTGGGCAGTAATGGCCGGCCCCATACACAGTGATCCAGACGACAATTTATTCTTTCATTTTCTTATTGATTAACGCTAAATTCATTAAATAACCACAAACGTATTAGTTTTAGTTATAGCTAATGATCCACTGATTTTTCCTTGTTGACCGGACTTCCCCTTTAAAATTCTAATATCATGGCAACCCTAGAGGAGACCTGCTCCGTTTTCACATCCCAAATGTATAACCTGCAAAGCTGCCGGTGATTCCACTCTGGATTACAAAGCAGGATATAAACAAAACGTAGGTGCAATTTATAATTTCATCATTCTTTCTGGAACTATTGCATTAAAATAATTACCTGATTACCGCTCGTTTAAAATTATTTATTCGCCTTGTTCAATGCGTTGTCCTCTCATTTCTGTCGTTTTGGTAAAATTAGATGTATGCTGTGTGGATTCAGTCAAAGTACAAGCATTAACACGTTACTTAATAAAACTATAATAACCAGCTATGTCACTAAAATGTTATTGTCATATAAAATATGTTAAGATTTGTTGTTTTCTCACAGACCGGCAGACGCTAGCATTAACAATCGATCTTAGTCTCCTACAAAGACTTGAGCATACTGTAGGGATTAAGGGAAAAGCATTAGGCTGGTTTAAATCTTATCTGTCGGACAGATTCCAGTTTGTTCATGTTAATAATAAATCTTCCTCAAACTCTAGGGTCACCTGTGGAGTACCACAGGGGTCAGTCCTTGGACCAATTCTCTTTACTATATATATGCTTCCGATCGGCAAAATTATCAGACAGTATGGGATTAATTTCCACTGTTATGCTGAAGATACTCAGCTATATTTATCCATAAATCCTGATGAATCCAATCAGTTACTTCGACTGCAGTCATGTCTTGATGACATCAAAAAATAAACTTCTTAATCTGGATGGCATTAACTTGGCCTCTGGTTATAAAGTAAAAAAATCTTGGTGCTATTTTTGATCAAGACATATCATTTGAATCCCATATTAAACAGGTTTCCAGAGTTTCCTTTTTTCTCTTCTGGAATATCGCCAAAATTAGAAACATTCTGTCCAGGAGTGATGCGTTTTGAAAAACCAACACCGCCTGCTCTTTCCTGTCTGGCTAGCTCAGCTACTGCGCCGCGATGCGCTGGTCTCAGGACGGAAGGAGAACTAGAGAGGACAGTCCAGTGTTGCCCATTTAGCGTCTTTGTTGCTATAGCAACTATTCAGACTCCTGTAGCAATTTCTTTCAAAAAGCGACAAGCAGCAACGACTTTTAGTGACTTCTTTTGTTTTAATACAGACTTTAGAGAAAGAACAGCCGTTCTGGAGTCACTGTATGGACCTTACCAAGCTCCGCCCACAACTGACTTTAAAAATCTGAAGTCTCACAAACAAAGCCTCGCGGCGCTTTAATTCTATGGAAGTTTCTATGTAAACACGGCGTCTTCCACTTGGACTGATTCTTTGCGGAGTATTCCCGACTCGATTAGTGCGTCGTTTCTGCCTGATTTTGAACAAATATCATCTACAACAATGGACAGAGGAACTAACAAGTTCATGTCATCATTTTTGGATGAGTTAAAGGTATTTGAGCCACGCGATGCCTCCAAAGTTGTGCACGTCTCACCAAAATGCTTTCGGTCGATGAGGAAAACGGCAGACCCTCACACCCTCAGCATTAAAATAGATGTGGACAAGATAACTGATGCCTATTGTTCTTGCAAGGCTGGGTAAGTTGTGCATTCATCGTTTTGTCTGTTACTTTTGAAATTAGTGGATAATTCCTGTGGTTTGTTGGCAAATGTTTGTGTGGCTAGCCTGATACGCTGTACTTGGTGCTAGAGTGGCTAACACGAGGAACAGTTTCGTCCAAAGCCTTTTCTGCTAAAATAAAATATTTAGTGTATGTCAGATACTTTGCTGTCCTGCCTACTTGCACTTTCCGATGCTCTTTTTCGTGCGCGCCTAGCTGTATGCACTCGCGCTCCGTCTGCTGGTGTCTGATAAGGATGGGACGCTGTTGGCCCATCCCCGCCGACAAAATGCTAATAAATAAATAAATAAAAAGCAATAAGTATTATTGCTTTGCTTTAAGTATTAAAGCAAAGCAATAATACTTACACCAGCACACACTCCCTTGTTCTTGTTGATCCTACGAAGGTTGAGCTGCTCATGTGGTCGTGCACAAGCTTTGATCCAAGCCCGGCATTCTGCTCCTGATTTTGGAAATCTGTGAATTTTCCGACCACAAATACGATCAGGATATCTGACATCACCAGTACAGATACCCCACTGGCAATGGAGAACCATTATTTTTCGATTGTTGATTCGAAAACTTTATGCCGGTATGCTAGTACAGTAGTAGTCTAGCACTACATTAGCTTGTGTTTGTGAGACTTCTTCGCACGTTGTAGCCACTCTATGACGTAGAATGGGCATCAGCCAATGAAAAGCGGCCCCTCTGGTAAGGTCCATTGAGGCAGCAGCGAGAGCTGATATGAGGGTTTATTTTTACCTCAGCGCTGTCTCACAGGCACACCACACCTGCTGCTGCCTCGTCACGTAAATATAGTTTTTAAAGTAGTCTTTTTTGTTTCTGAAACTATTGCACTAAAATAATTCCCTGAATTTGATTCACACACAGCTTCAATCACTTATTCACCTCGTTCACTTTCTGTGCCTCTGATAACTGTTTTTTTTGGTACAGTGGTTTTGAGTAGTGTGGACTCAGGCAATGTAATAAAACTCAAATCATTTTGTTAAGGTAATTTTTAGTTCCAAAGACATTTAATCGCAGTTTTTAATAACTGTTTTGTCTTTTTAAAATCTCCCCTACAATTTGGCTCCCAAATATTAGATGATGGCATCAACCCCCCCAAAATAAAACACCATGGTTTAAAGAAATCCCAGAGGAAACCCTGAAATCCTTACAGTTGATAGGAGCAGCAGTTAATGGAAAGCTGGTATCAGTCTCCTCCTTCACCAGGAGCTGCTCTCCTTCCTGACGGGCCCCGGGTTCCTCCTGTTCCTCCTTTATGTGGAGGGGCTCTGACTCCTGCTGCTCCCCCTCAGGACTCTGTTCTTCAGGAGCCTCTTCTTTAACATCTGCAGCCAACACTGAAACACATTACATGCTTTATGAACAACTAGATCTTTAAAATGTTACAACGATGGGAAAAGATTCAATTTAGAGAAAAAGAAGATTTGATCAGCAGAGAAAACTGAACCTGAGGAACTGACAGTTTCACCCTAAAGATGACCACTGGTATCTTTACTGTCATTCTGTTGTGGAAATTCAATGCAGTTACTCTGTTAAAACGTTCTATAAATGCTAAATGCTGCCTCTGTTATCCATCCATTCATCCATCTTCTAACATGTCTATCATTGTGGGGTTGTGAGGGGTGCTGGTGTCTATCTCCAGCTGTCAATGGGGGAGAGGCGGGTTCACCCTGGACAGGTCACCAGTCCATCACAGGGCAACACAGAGACAAACACAACATACAACCATTCACACACACTCTCACACCTAAGGGAGATGGAATTAGAGGTGGAAATAGATCACTGTTTCAGAATTAAAAGGACATGTTTTAATATACAGGGATGTAAATATCACATACAATCACATCACATGTTGGGGTGGGTGATGCTAAAAATTTTTTAACTTAGATTTCCATCATTATCAAAGAATACAGTTTTTTCCAGCAGCCAGCTTCTGTCTCTCAGTTATCCATCTGTTTCTTTTTATGTTTCTGTCTCTATCATGTATCTTTATACATGTTTACAATATTGAAGGCTATCTGCCTTTCTTCCTTCCTACTTATGAATGAAAATCTCTTTAAATTTAGATCTGCCAGAGTTTAGAATGTTTTATAGTGTAACTTAATAAAATGTAAAACTTTTTACATTTGGGCTTCTGATCCATTCTGGGGTCTATCTAGCAACAAAAATGCCTTTTCCAAGAATAAACTCCCCTTCTTATTTCATTTGGTAATAAATGACCATAGAACTGTTTGCGTGTGGAGAATGTGCTATATTTGGCTTAATATTTATAATAATCGACAGATGTTTGATAATCATCATCATCATATTTGTATTAAGCAAATGTTCTCAGTATATTGAAGTAATCAGGGCACCACATGAAATAAACAAATGCGTACTTTTTCTGTTACAACAGAATAAAGATGCATTTATCTAGTTGAATATGATTATGGTAACACTGCACTGTTAACAAATATACAAGATAAATTAAATAGTTAAAAAACGGATTGAAATTAGTGGTTTAAATCAAAAACATGCATCAAAGCAAAGACATGAAATACGACTTAAATCTTTGAAGAGAAATGCACCCTTTGTAGCTCTTTTGTTGGTCAATTATTGAATAATTTTAAACTATTTTGTGCCGTTTTATGGCACACAAATGTATATTTTAGCTACTTTTTGGCCCAGTATCTATTTTATTGACTAATTTATTTATTCTGTATGTATCCTGAATTATGGCAGCATTGGCCGTCCATAGAGAGCCACAAGAAAACATGCGATGCTCTTTCTAGAAAAATATAAACAAAAAGGCGTTGTTCTGAGGAACTTTTCCAGGCAGACCGACAAAAACCTGATTTTTAAGGGTGCTACACATAGACATTATATAAGAGTAGACCCAGCATTGACTGTCGCGGCGCAGGAATTACGGCTGCCATCTTTTTTTGCACATTTTAGCATCATTGTAGCTCATATATTCAACACATTTGCATTTCTTTGCACATTTTTGCATCATTGCAGCTCATATAGCATTAAAAATGCTATTGGACTCCTAGTCTTAAAATTGCACAAACAAATGCATTCATGCACAAATGCCCTTGCACAATCCAATCTGTACATAAATGTCTCTTTTTTGTTACATTTCAACTGTTTGTATACTGTATATTTAAAATCTACTGTTTACTTCTAAATCTCTGCCGCACCAAAAACTGTAATTTAACTGTAATAGAAGAATTATAAACATGTATGAGTGGCTGTGTTTTGAAGCATACATACATCCTGTCAGAATATTCTATTACTTTTAACCCCACTAAGATTATTTAAACGCACTGGACCATTTGTTATAATAGCTATAGCTTTAAAGTTTTAGGCAAAAAAAGTGAAAATTAGTTCAATATTCAACGAGTTATAGTTGCTTAGAATTGATTCTGCCTGGTCAACACATTACACTGAGCTGAGCTGTCGACCGCCCCAAGATGGCGCCCCCAAATCCCATCAGTGCACGTGGGCAAAAGTGGGTCTACTCATAGACATAATAGGGGGTTTTCACTGACGTCACTGGCCAACTTCCGGTCCGCCATATTGGGTGGTACACTTCCTTATCTCTAGTTGTCGTACACGTATTATCGTATCGCGAATGGATAAGTACGCCAGCACGCTAGAGCGACCAGATAAGGACGTATATCTGAGGAAATGTTCCGTGATCGACCATATGGACCCCTATGCCCTCCACGGTGCCTTGTTTAGCCGTAATCCAGATGATTGGCCAAATGTAGAGCACGGCGACATCGTGCATTACCTGGTGTTCAGTGAAAACCCTCTGCACACTCTTGAGGAAATGAGAGCTTACAAGGGTCTAGAGGCTCACAACCAGTTCACATCTGGTTATGTACATCAAGGAAATCGCCATCATACGTGGACGGGTGAGTTTTAATAAGATGGTAAAAATGTAAACAATCCGACGCAAATGTGTCGCATGCTTCTGCGGTGGCTGACGGCCGGCGGTGCGCGAAGGCGCTTGGCTGCAGGGCTGATCGACGCCGCTCGCGGCTTTAATTATTTAAGCAGAACAATGACCAGTGCAAAATTAAGTTGTATTTACCGTATTTACGCCGGTAGGCGCCGGTAGGAGCTGCAGATCATAAAGCCAGCAAACAGTGGGAACACAGTAACTCGTTCAAAGGTAAGCTGTGCTCAGACGGGCTCTGGCACATGCTAAGTTAGTAGCTGCTAACCGTTAGTGCTAACAACCACTCACGCATGCAATGTACTTTTAACTAGCTGCTATGTGTTTCAAACGTTTAGAACACACTCTCATTGACATCGGGATACTGTGGAAAGTTATGTTCGGTCGTCTTACAGCCGCGATCCAAGCGAGCCGACGACTCTTTGTTTTCTTATCTCTTGTTCTCCGTGGTTGCGCCTCCAGGCAGGAAAGCGGTGGAAAATGAATCCGTTTCTATGTTTTTCCCATGGCGTCATGTGTTGCGCTGTTACAGCCCACAATACAGCAACGGTTTACCATGGTTGAAATCAAGTTAAGGTGAAATTAATTAAATTAAAACACGGCTGAGAGAGGGAGTACAGTACGCGGTAGTAATAGGCAGTAGAGGCGGCGGAGGCAGTCAACATGGCAGCCGCGGAAAGTAATAAGTCATAACGCCTAAGCCCTATTATTAATATATTCTTCTTACATGTTTTAAATACTTAACAGTTAATTACCTGTGACAAAGTGAGCACCGCAGACTCTGGCGTATTCCAGCTTAACACCGTCCAAATCGGACCTGGATATCCGTGTCAGCCATAGGTGACGGCGTTGTTCAGATAGCTGTTTTGTTTTTTCACACTGATCACGATTACGGCTGGTAGGCGATAGAAAGAGCGTTGATCTCCACCTCCACGGGCCGTGCAACCAACCATTAAACACGTTTTCCCCATTGTTCACTTCCGATACTGCCTAAGGCGTCATACAATGCAGGTCAACGGTGCGAAACGACTGCCACCCAATATGGCGGACGCGCTGAGTAGTCACGTGAGCGTGACGTCAGCTGAAAACCCCCTATATAAGAGTAGACGCGTCGTTGGGCGGGTTCTGCCTATGCTGCGATGCGTCAGAGCGTCCGCCATCTTAAATGTGGCAAATCTGCAGTTACTCAGTCACTTAAACAGTATCAGAGGGACTTTAATCTCTGAATATACTTTGTATTCGTAGTATTTTTTTGTAATATTACAAGTTTATTTTCGTATCCCTTTAACTTCATTCTCCTGAATTTATTCTCCTAAAGAATAAAAATATTTAAAATAATCTAACCTGGCCCTATTACTCCAGGAGTGAAATAATTCTGCAAACTGTGATTATTCTGGAAATGTTCCCCCTTAATTCTCATAATATGATGTTTTTATCATAACATTATCACTTTTGTGTTTGTTTTTTTTTTTTTACTTTATTGACCTAGGACTTTTTTTCCTCATATTATTAATTTTACCTCTTTAATACTAACCCAAAAAGTCTGTTCCTAAAGGTTCACATGTGACACGATTTTATGAAATAATGAAGACCACAATGTTTAGATTTAACAAATTGATCCTTATATTCATAATACGTAAACACACAAATATTGAAATATATATATATATATATATATATATATATATATGTGTGTGTGTGTGTGTGTGTGTGTATTTATTGCAGCACAGGAATGAGGCATCTTCTCCGATCCACGTTTCTGCCACATACAATATGGCGGTGACGTTGACGTGCGAAGCTGCACCCTATGACGCGTCTACGTATATATTGCTGTGGGTCTACTCATGTCTATGGTGCTACATGCTAAACTAGCATTAGCACCTCCTATGCTACATGTTAAGCTAGCATTACCACCTCTATCTACATGCTAAGCTAGCATTAGCGCCTCTATGCTACATGCTAAGCTAGCATTAGCGCCTCTATGCTACATGCTAAGCTAGCATTAGCACCTCCTATGCAGAGCTGCAGGCTTAGCCAGTTTTCTGGGGGAAACTCTGCAACAATGAAGAGGAGGAATCCATCAGCTGCTGAAAACGGCTCCTAAACTTTAGCTCCATCCACACAGTTAGCATGAAGAAGGAAATCCCCAAACCTAATCGGTCCTGCAGAACTCTGGGCTGGAAAACATCCCCCATCATCGGTGTCTCCTCTGCTGCGTCCTGCCGCTCTTTGAGCTCCTGCTTCCCTCCAGTTTCTCCGTTGTGCCTCCAGCTGCTGGACTTCTTTCCAGACTTCATCACCTGCTGCAGCTGCTGCTCTCTTTCAGCTTCTGGACTCACAGCAGAACAACAAAGAACCAGGAGGATCAACGTGGCTGCGCGACATCATAGACATCATATACGTAGACTCGTCGTTGGGCGGGTTCTGCCTATGCTGGGATGCGTCAGAGCGTCCGCCATGTTAAATGTGGCAAATCTGCAGTTACTCAGTCACTTAAACAGTATCAGAGGGACTTTAATCTCAGAATATACTTTGTATTCATAACATTTTTATTTTTGTAATATTACAAGTTTATTTTCGTATCCCTTTAGCTTCATTCTCCTGAATTTATTCTCGTAAAGAATAAAAATAATTAAAATAATCTAACCTGGTCCTATTACTCCAGGAGTGAAATAATTCTTTTTTTTACTTTATTGTCCTAGGTCTCATATTATTAATTTTACCTCTTTAATACTCCCCCAAAAAGTCTGTTCCTAAAGTTTCACATGTGACCCGGTTTTATGAAATAATGAAGACCACAATGTTTAGATTTAACAAATTCATCCTTATATTCATAACACACACACACACACACACACACACACACACACACACACACACACACACACACACACACACACACATATATATATATATATATATATATATATATATATATATATATATATATATATATATATATATATATATATATATATATATATAGACCCAATCTATATCTATATCTATATATCTATATCTATCTATCTATATCTATATCTATATATATATATATATATATATATATATATATATATATATATATATATATATATATATATATATATATAATCAACTGGTTCCCTTATATAGGACATTTTTCACCAATCTGTATAATATGATTGAATTTGACTTTGTAAAGTGCCTCGAGATGACATGTTTCATGAATTGGCGTCTCCCCCTGAAATGTTTGTGATGTATGTGATGGCGGTTGTACTGAAACAGTAATTTCCCTCTGGGATTATTAAAGTATTTCTGATTCTGATTCTGATCATATGTTACGATCACACTACTGTGATTGCCTGTTTGCACACTTTTATTCTCAGGAATATCAACCTGAACATTTTTGTAAATGAAGCATCCAAGTCACTGCAGAAATTCTACCTCATTACCTGTGATTCATGAAGGATGGACTAATCTATGTAACAGGGCTCATATCACTCTCTACATGGGCGTAAAGGACGGGGGCATGAGTGGGACATGTCCCCCCACCTTTCAAATCTGTGCCCTTTGTCCTCCCACTTTTTTTCAGCTACTATGACATTTTAATCATTTACTTACATGTGTTGAAGTGTATTCCAAGTCGAGCAAACTTTTTTTAATCTTTTGCATGTTCTAATGTGGAAAAAACTGTAAATATTAAGGCTGTTGTACATTGGTGTCATGTTACTTGCTAATTTTTGTTTCTGTTTTTTGTGCACCCTAAGCCGGTCTGCCTCAAAGGTAATTTCACCATGGTAACACATGGTAACAATCATATCTTCAGCAGAGAGGGACCGAGTTTGCTGGGCGAAAACGGGCAGACCAGTAGAGCTGTCCCTTTAGTTTCAACCATTTGCAGCTTCACAGCATAGGCAGGATTGCTGCAAAGTCAACAAAAGAATAACAGCGACTGTCCACTGTGGCTCCACCGTCATCAAAGAGGGATTGCTGCTAGTCAATGACTCGATGTAACCTGCGGGGTTTCCTAAGATGGAAAACTTTTAAATTCTCTTAGCCTTGAGATAATTTGCTATGAATTGGTGGTCTATAAATAAACTGAATAGAAATGAATAAATCAACCCTTATTGGAAAAAACGGATGCCAAGTGACCATTCAGCTGTGGACTTTCAGCTGCCAGACATAAATCTGAACAAAAGACTTTGGTTAGATTTAAATATTGTGGCCATCATACATCACAGAACTTTAGGCTGTTCCACATCAAGAATAAGTCAACAGAGGCTGTTTCTGCTACCGGTGATATATCTTCCTTTCCTGAGCACCATTTTCTAATTCCTTTCCTATGACATCCAGTGGATAATGTTTGACGCCCCCTATCTGTGCTATTTGTAAGCAATGTTAGAAAACATGTTGACACATAACAACTAGATGATGGAGGTAATGGTGCTGATTAAAATGATGAAAAGATAATTGGATAAATTCTTTCAGCAAAAGTCACCCCAGTCTACATTAAAAATCTCTGGTGTGTGTTAGCTGCTGATCCATTCTCACCAAAAGTCCTGATAATTCTGTCGGGACATTTTAAGAGCTGTAAAGAAATAAAACCAATTTTCTTTTTAAGATTTTCAAACTGGTCTGAGTTAATACTAAAATATCTGAATTTTAAACATGTGGTATTGAATCATCTTTGGACATTTTATTAAATCGCGAGGTTAAACTTGCTTTTCAGCACCATGGACAGCAGCCCCACACATCAGATGAAGGAAGAAAAAAGAAAAAGAAGAAAGCAGCTTCTTTTAAAGTTTCCGGGTTAATATGTTGGTCTTTCTAAGTTTCAGGGTCTCGGTAAGGACTGAAGATAATATCACTCTCTCACTCCGCTAACAGCCGTCCCTCCGTCGTCTCCAGACTGTCTGCACCTTGCTGGTCCTACTAGGATCTGGTTCTCCTGTCTCTTTCTCCCCAGTCCCTGCAGAACCACCTGGGAGCTGTTCTAACATGAAGCTGCATTGTTTTTAAGTAATCGTTGCAGGGATGTTGTGTTTCAGACCTGGAGGTTCTGTTCAATCTTTAACCAGCTGTGTGTACCTTAATGAGGTTCTTTCCAGTCCCAGAACCAGACCCAGCAGAATCCCATCCTGCTCTGGGGATTTCAGACCTGCTGATGGGTTTCACGGCTGAGTTTATATCCGAGAGGCATCTGCTGTTTGAAACGATACAATGAAACTTCATCTCTACTGTGGGTCTGCATACCTCTGCATTTTTGGGTCAATAAATGATTATTTACCTCAAAACCAGCGACTTTCAATAATTATTCTCATTAAAACAGTTATTTAAAGAACATATAATTTTTGGTAGATTTAGCAAATGAAAAAAACTTATTTCAGAGTCTCTAAATATCCTCTGAATGTTTTGCAGTGACGACTCTTTGTATGGGTTTCATCAGAGCGAGAAAAGCTGGAAAGTTCACACCTCAGCGAGTGTCATCATGTGTGAAGTTGATTTGCTTATTCCAACTAGGGAGATTTTACAGGAGAAGTTCTGTCCTGCAGCATGAAAATGGGTGATTTTATCAAAATTATGTATTTTATCAGTTTTATTTGTGTTTTTTTTCTTTATTCATTAAAATATGAAATCACTCTGAAAGTTCGCTGAAAGTAGTGAAATCCTCAGAGAGGTTGAAGCTGAGTCCTGTTATGGAGTCGAGCTGGTCAGCTGAAGAGAGCCTTAGAGCAAAGAGTTTTATTCAGGATGAACAGGCATCACTCCAGACTTTAATAGCTTTAGAGGTCTGACCATTCCCATCTGTCTCTGGGTTAAAGTGATGATCTGTCTGCGGTCTGGTCCACGTCTCCGAGGAGGACAGGTGGAGGTAGGCGAGTTCATGAAGTGGCTGGATGGATGTTTTACTCACCACCTCCTTCATGTCTTCACTTCCTATTCTACGTTTTGGTGCTGCACTCTGAACAGTTTCCAACCGTCTCCATGGACTGGAGCTGGTCCGGATGACGGTTGCTACTGTTTTCTTTGCTATTTTAGATAGGTTCGTCTAGGCCAGCTTCAAAATAAATTATTTAGCAGAATTAAACATCTTCTATTGAGACACAACTTCAGGAACTTTCATTTTACTCTCTTCATGTTGGTTGAATTTAGATGTATGTAAACATGTAGCAACAGAAGACTTAAAAAACTGTCTTGTTTTGCTAGTTGCTTTAAACAGAAGAAACTGTTTTGCAAAAGTGAGCGGATCTGTTTGTCCACTTTTGAATCCAAGTCTCTATTTTCTCCCAGATTTGTTAGATTCTGCCTATGTACCATTGAGGGAACCACATTTAATAAGCGTGTTGCATTAGGTACCATTAGGTTCTTTTAGGCCTACATAAAATAACCTCTCTTTTGCTTTCATTGGACCTAAAACAAGTCAGCGCCATCGGATATTTAACAAAACTATCGGCACATCTTGTTAAAATGAAAGACATTTTGCCCAATAGACTCGCTGTTATTATGAACACACTCACTGAGACTGTAAGGCAATCATCAACATAAGTATGCTAAAAGATGCTTTAGTACTACATAATCTAAGTTTGCGGGATGACTATATGAAGAAAATAAGTATAAATGCCCCCAAGAACGGACCCTTGAGGAACTCCACGTTTAATTGTCATGGACTCTAAGAAGACTGCACGTGTCAAATGTTGTAAATCTGTTTTTTTCTTATAAATACATTAACATTTTACATACAACAAATAAATGTATGGTTCAGTGTTTCATAGAACACAGAGGAAGGACTTTTAACAGTATGTCTAGCTCATGGACAGCAGGTGACACTCTAATCCATGAAACACAAACATCCAGAAGAACATTGTATTTGCATTCACACATAATTTTTTGAGGTGGTGTCAGTCTTTACATCCGGCCTCCGTTCAGACTTTGTGGGTGGGGAGTTTTCCACTGAGAAAGTCATGTTGTTTTCTGTGAAAAAAGTTATAGAATGTTTTAAAACAGCAACACTCCACTTGGATGTAATTATGAGTCAAAGGTTTCTTCTTTGATTGTAAAAAATAAGTGTACGTTTAATGTGTTACCTGGAGATCTAGGTTGGTATAAAGACACCATGAGGATGGTGCAGATGAAGTATGGACAGAACACCACCAGGTGGCGCACCACTATAGCGATAAGTTGGACTGGACTTGAGGCAGAGGGAGGGGCTCTGGAGATGGGAGCGATTATTGGTTGTTTGGCTGGGAAAACATAAACAAAACACATTTTTAATTTATACCATGAAGCTTTAACTAAGTCTGCATTTTAAGTGACTGTTTATTCAGTTGGACTAATTCATTCAATTTAGTTTATTAATCTAAAGCCACATTCAGAACAACTGTCATCTTTAAAAAATCAGTTCAAGTGAATCACCCAGTGGTCAAAAAGTTTCCTCTTTAAGGAAACCCAGCAGATTGCATTGAGTCTTGACAAGCAGCATTTACTCCTGCATGAGCATGGAGCCACAGGGGACGATTACGTCATCTTTGACTTTGCTGTAATCCCTGATACTAAGCATGCATAGAGCAACACTGAGGAGGAAAACTCCAGCAGAGCCAGGCTCAGTGTGAACAAGCATCTCTCACTGAAAGGGCACATAAGTACAGATCCTCTAAGATATTGAGCGAGAAAAACACGAGACCCTTTTTAGCGACATCTGAAAAAATAACTCCTCTAAATAGACCTAATTTCCAAGATGTTTTTCTCTGTGAACCACGCACCATCAGCTGTGTCCTTAGAGAAGGTACAACAAGTGCATAAACATGATAAGCCCAGTGGCCCACAACAGCCAAGATAAAGATTGGTAAGAAAATTAATAAAAAAGTGACTTCGCCACCATCCCAGGAGGATTTGCCCTAAATCTCAACAGGCCAAAAAGACCACCAAATTTCCCCAGCAAGGAACCCAAAACCTCCCACCCCCAGACAAACAAAGCCCAGACTGCACCCACCTCCCGTCTCTCTCCGCTCAGCCCAGATGCCCCGTTCCTGGATTTCACCAACAATATAAAAGATGTTTTTAAGATTGGCTTACAGCTGACGCCTTTTCTGCACAGCCACCCTGATAACCGGTTTCCTAACCTATTTTCTACACATATTGTTTGATTTGACTCAGATAATAAACACGTCCCTTCTGTCAGGTGTTTTCCCCCAGTCCCTAAAAACAGCAAATATCAAACCACTGCTGAAAAAGAACAATTTAGACAAACTATTATCCCAGAACTACAGGCCCATCTCAAACCTCCTTTATCAGTAAGATTATTGAAAAAGCTGTATTTCAACAATTAAACACCTTCTTAACAACGACCAGCCGCTTTAACGTTTTCCAGTCAGGCTTCCGTGCTCACCACAGTACAGAGACCGCCCTGATCAAGGTGTTTAATGACATCCATATAAATACAGACTGTGTGCTATAATAGATCAACTGGTGGTGGTAGCTGAAACACGCAGCTGCTTCTGTGGCCGTAGATTTTCAGGAGCCCTTTGCCAATACAGGAAATAAACACTTTAAGAACTACATATGATGTTTTCCAGTCTGGTTTCCTCACCACAGTACAGAGAACGCCCTTATCAAGGTGTTTAATGACATCCATATAAATACAGACTGTGGAAGAACCACCGTACTGGTACTATTGGACCTCAGTGCAGCATTCGATACTGTCGATCACTCCATTCTGTTAGAGCGCCTGGAGAACTGGGTCGGTCTCTCTGGTACAGCTCTCCACTGGTTTAAATCCTACTTAAAGGACAGGGACTTTTTTGTATCAGTAGGTAACTTTACATCAAAGACAACAAAAATCACATGTGGGGTTCCCCAAGGGTCCATCCTGGGTCCCCTCCTCTTCAATATCTACATGCTCCTCTAGCTCAGATAATAAAACACAACAACATCAGCTACCATCACTATGCAGACGACACACAGCTCTACATCACCATGTCACCAGGTGACTATAAACCAGTTCAGGCACTGAGTAAATGTCTAGAAGAAATCAATGCATGGATGAAAATTGTCTTCAATTGAATAAAAACAAAACAGAAGTAATAATTTTTGGACCAATAGAGGAGAGATCAAAAGTTAGCACACAGCTTCAGCTAGAAACCACTAATCACGCCCGAAATCTGGATGTAGTGATGGACTCAGACCTGAACCTCCAAAAGCATCTAAAGACAGTTACAAGGTCGGCTTTCTACCACCTGAAGAACATTTCTAGAATTAAAGGACTGATGTCTCAGCAGGATCTGGAAAAACTAATCCATGCGTTTATTTTTAGTAGAACTGATCACTGCAACGGTGTTTTCACAGGTCTGCCTAAAAAGTGGATCAGACAGCTGCAGCTGATCCAGAACGCTGCTGCCCGCGTCCTCACTAAGACTAAGAACGTAGAGAACATGGACCCGGTTCTGAAGTCCTCACTAAGACTAAGAACGTAGAGAACATGGACCCGGTTCTGAAGTCCTCACTAAGACTAAGAAAGTAGAGAACATGGACCCGGTTCTGAAGTCCTCACTAAGACTAAGAAAGTAGAGAACATGGACCCGGTTCTGAAGTCCTCACTAAGACTAAGAACGTAGAGAACATGGACCCGGTTCTGAAGTCCTCACTAAGACTAAGAACGTAGAGAACATGGACCCGGTTCTGAAGTACTCACTAAGACTAAGAACATAGAGAACATGGACCCAGTTCTGAAGTCCTTCCACTAAGACTAAGAAAGTAGAGAACATGGACCCGGTTCTGAAGTCCTTCCACTAAGACTAAGAACGTAGAGAACATGGACCCGGTTCTGAAGTCCTCACTAAGACTAAGAACGTAGAGAACATGGACCCGGTTCTGAAGTCCTCACTAAGACTAAGAACGTAGAGAACATGGACCCGGTTCTGAAGTCCTCACTAAGACTAAGAACGTAGAGAACATGGACCCGGTTCTGAAGTCCTCACTAAGACTAAGAAAGTAGAGAACATGGACCCGGTTCTGAAGTCCTCACTAAGACTAAGAAAGTAGAGAACATGGACCCGGTTCTGAAGTCCTCACTAAGACTAAGAACGTAGAGAACATGGACCCGGTTCTGAAGTACTCACTAAGACTAAGAACATAGAGAACATGGACCCAGTTCTGAAGTCCTTCCACTAAGACTAAGAAAGTAGAGAACATGGACCCGGTTCTGAAGTCCTTCCACTAAGACTAAGAACGTAGAGAACATGGACCCGGTTCTGAAGTCCTTCCACTAAGACTAAGAACGTAGAGAACATGGACCCGGTTCTGAAGTCCTCACTAAGACTAAGAACGTAGAGAACATGGACCCGGTTCTGAAGTCCTCACTAAGACTATGAATGTAGAGAACATGGACCCAGTTCTGAAGTCCTCACTAAGACTATGAATGTAGAGAACATGGACCCGGTTCTGAAGTCCTCACTAAGACTAAGAACGTAGAGAACATGGACCTGGTTCTGAAGTCCTCACTAAGACTAAGAACGTAGAGAACATGGACCCGGTTCTGAAGTCCTTCCACTGGCTCCCTGTATCTCAGAGAATAGACTTTAAAATCCTTCTGTTAGTCTATAAATCCCTGAATTAGCACCTAAATACATCACAGACTTGTTATCAGTGCATCAACCCTCCAGACCACTCAGGTCTTCTGGCTCCAGCCTGCTCTGCAGAACCAGAACCAGAACTTAACACAAAGAAGTATCATTCAGTTTTTATGCTCCACCTATCTGGAACAAAGGACTGTAAAATAGCTAAAACCCTGAGTTCCTTTTGTCAGGGTTGAGTTCTGGTTTGACTTCATTTTTCTGTTATTTTCATTTTTTCATCTCATGTGGGTTAGGATTGACTTTATTTATTGTTAGTTTTCAGTCATCAGTTATTTTCTGTCATCTTCACTTCACCTCCTCAGCAGTCAGTCACATCTGTAAACAATTTATCAGTCAATTAGTCAGACCCTTGTTCCACCTGTTAGTGCTCTATTTAAACCTCCCTCTGCCTTCAGTTCAGCACTGGGCCGTCTTCTGCTATCCACCACTCCATGACAGTCCTCAGTAAGTCTTTGTGTTCTGCTATTCGTTCCTGGAGAAGCTCTGCTCTGTGCCCTGGTGTCTCCTGAGAACTGCTAACCTGTCAAGCTGCTCTGGTGAAGCTCTGCTCTGTGCCCTGGTGTCTCCTGATAACTGCTAACCTGACTAGCTGCCCTGAGTCCTGATGTTGCTATGAGGCCTGCTAACCGAGCAGCACCTAGCGAGTGTGGACTCTCTGTCTCCGGGCCGTCAACTCCTGTCATCACCTACAACCCTGTCCTTCTGCAGCCCTTAACCTCCGGTCTTCGTCATCAACCATCACCACCCTTCCTTTAAATAAAGACTCTTAAACTTTAGTCCCGTGTGCGCTTCCTGAGTTCTTCGGTAAACAAATCATGACACATTTAAGTAACATTTTTACCTTAATATATCCTCTTCTAAGTCCCTGTGATGGTAATCTAAGTATTTATTTATTTTACGCTGGGTTTAAAATGCCGCAGGTCGGGGCCATGCATCTGACAGAGTTCACAGAGTAATCTGCTGTGACGGAGTGCACAGTTTAGTAATCATTGATCATGGATTTCCACCTGCTTTTATTAACCAGATGATACTTGCCAGGCACGGTAATTCAGGGCTCCGTGCTTTTATTAAACACAATATTATGGCGGTTGTTCCGCTGTGTCATTATTCATGATCCAGCTGCTGAGTTTTCCTCTGATCTGCTCCTGCTCTTGTAGATTGTTACATTTCATAACCTTTGTTGTCACCTCTCACAGCGACAGGTTTGTCATCTCAGCCTCCATCCTGACCAGACATCATTTCCTCTGAATTTGCACAGGGTGCCTCTATATGAAGTTGTTCTCCAAGCAATTGTCTTACTTTGCCTTTAACCCACTAGCATTATTTTTAATCTTACAGGAAATAACATAGGAAATAACACTTTTATTTATGTGTCGCATCCCCCGATTCAGGTGGAGCCCTTTCGCTCCTGCGACTGCGCTTCACTGTCTCTCACTGTTCTACACAGCCTAGTTGGCTAGAGAATAAAACAATAGGCTCTTTGGTAACTTATTGTCTGGTCCCAGCATCATTTATTCTCAACGAAACCAGGCTGAGGTGGTAAGGGGGGGCGGACACAACTCTTCTCTTCAGTTCTGCGCTGTGTGCCAAGGATAAACATGGTGGGGAAAATGCATAAATACAGCCTGTAAAGCGCTCCTTTGGAGAATCCTAAGAGGAAAGTCCCGTTTCGCACACATCGTGAAAATATCCAACACCACCTTCGCACGCTGACGGGTTCTTAACAAATGTGATGTTTAAAGCATCTCCTTGCATTCAGCTTATTACAGTCCCACCACTCTGAGGCAAATTTCTCTCTGTGCCGCCGGTTTACCCAGACTTACTGTTTTCATGTCTGGGACAAGCAAACATTCAATTTTATTCTGCTTCAATTTATTTTATCTATATATTATGATGATTTTTCTGATGACTTTAAGTGACACCCCCTAAAATAAAAAAATAATAAAAGTTTTTATTGGGTGGGCCTTGGTACAAAGTGGAACACGCTTGCGGGGGGAATTGGGGTGGAGCGTGTGGAGAACATAATGTTTCTAGGCATTCACATCTCTTCCTACCTCTCCTGGACTGTAAACACCCACCAGGTGAAGAAGGCCAAACAACGGCTCTTCTTCCTCAGGAAACTGAAACTGGACTTTTCACTAAGCTGCTAAAAAAACTTTCACAGAGCTGCCATAAAAAAACATTTTATGTCTCAGCATAACTGTGTGGTATGGAAGCTGCACAGTGCAAGAGAGGAATGACTTAGCACGGGTGACGAGGACACCACAGGGGATTGTGGGATACCGTCTGTAAGATCTGGACATGGTTTATGCTGGTTGAGTCCAGAGGAGGGCTTGATGCATTCTATGAGGTAAAAGCATCAGAAACATTAAATCTGAAACTAATAGACTAAAAAAGAGCTTCCTTCCAGAAGCTGTAAGGGCTACTGCCCCCTGCCGAGAAGTTTGTGGTCTCTCACATGTTAAAATGACTCTACTGGTAATGACTATTGGCACACATTTCTCAGGAATGTCTGATTGCACAGTTCTGTATATGAAGGCTTAAGATTACCACACAGAATTTGTGGTAGGCATGAATGAAGGAGGTTTGAGGGACTAATTGATATAACATCATAGTAATTCATATCTTAAAAAAAGGGACTGATATCAGACTTGTTGGACTTGGTATGAGTCTTAGGAGACCGCTGTTCTGCCACTTTGACCATTGAAGACCAGCAAAAACTGAAGTTCTGATGTTTGGATGTTCAGTCATCAAACCATGACATTTTAGCCCCCGTCAAACACTCTTCGACGTCTAAACTTTGATGACTCTTTTTGTTGGGGATCCACCTTCAGGTGTGGCTCAAGAAGGTAAATGTTCTCTCTAATGTTAAGAGAAGGGTTGACAGGAAACCAGGGTGCTATTTACTGAGCACATCCCTCCGCTCTTTAACCCTTAGTCATATTTTCATTTAGGTCGTGTTTCTGTTCCTTCGTTTTTCTTCCTCACCTGTGACAGAGATCCAGCTGGATGGGGACTCTCCGTGACCGCTGATTTGACACCTGTAGTGGCCTTCTTTAGATCTGGAAACCAGGTGGAAGGTAATGTTACCTGAGGATTCATTGCCGATGAAGACGCCATCTTTAAAGAAAGCAGCTGGGAGGTTGGAGGGAGCGGTCTTTGTGTGACAGCTCAGAGTGACGTCATCTCCCTCCATCACAGGGAGGACAGGACTCTGCAGGATCACTGATCCACCTCAACACAGAGACAAACTACAGCATTTCATCCATTTCCACACAGCTTCATCAACACTAACTCCACAGTCTGATCTTACCAGTGACAGTGAGCTGGATGCTGCTGCTGGCTGCTCCCTCTCTGGACTCACACCAGTAATCTCCACTGTCCTGTACGAAGATGAATCTGATGGTGCAAACAGAATTGTTCCACTTCCCCCATCCATCTCCACACTCAGACAGCCGTTTGGTCGTGTTTCTCTTCACAGTCCATCCTTCAGAGTCGTCCAGCTCCTCACATCTCATAGTTACAGGGGTTCCTTCAAAAAGCTGAGAGTTGGTGAAATCCACCATCAGGCGAGCTGTAAAGAAGGCAGGAAGACTTGTTCTCAGACTCACAGCTGAACATCTGAACTGTCTGAGCGATAATCAAGTTTGACTAATCATCCTTACAACAATATTTGAAAGAACTCTTGTTGAGATTGTATTTATAACGCATACATCTGGTATCAGACTCCCCAGTCAGGTTGGTGAAGATTTTCAGTCATCCAGGTCATGGTATTCCAATCATCTAATCCATTACAAGGCTTCTGTTGGGCAGCAGTATAAAGCTTGATACTCTACATTACTCCAGACTTTTTGAATTGAGAAAGCTCCCGGGAGAGGACGCGAAACGTCTTCAAACTTCTTCCAGTTGTTTTGTTTTTTACTCTTTTTTTGGACTCCCCAGTCAGGTCTTTTTGGTCTGGGATTTATGGGCTAAATAAATTTAAACTCCATCCCTTTTCCATCCTCTTCCACATCGGGTCACACAGACAACTGGTTCAGATGGGTCCACTGATGGTTCTGAAGATGTTTCCAGACCAGAAAGAGTGTTATAGTCTCTCCAGATAGGTCTGGGTCTTCCCTAAGGGTTCTCCTGAAGTCAACCGGCATCTCCACAGTCTTTAGCGGGTTTATCTCTAGGTGGTTCTGGGTGGTTCCAGTGGATCAGCCAATCCACCTGCTGACTGTATGCAGACTCATAGTCATCCTGGATCAGCCCAAGGACAGTGGTTTCATCTTCAGGAGCTTCTGGTGTTAAAGGGTGAGCTGAAGTCCACAAAAGGATCCTGGTGTGTATCCCTGGATGGTTGAGGTGGAGCAGGAAGTGTAGGCTCAGGTTGACTGCATCCTCTCCCCGTCTGTTTGCCCAGTAAGCGAACTGTAGGGGGTCCAGCGTGATGTCTATGATGTCTTTCAAGGGTGGGGCACTGAAAGCATCTGAGTGTGAAGAAAGCCCCGGGTTCTGATGGTGTATCCACTCTCCGTTTACACATAAAGATATTCAGCGGACAGCAGCCCTGGAGTAACCTCACTAGGACACTGATCCCGTTTCATAGTCCAGGTTTCAGGTCCCTTTCAGAGTAAAGTGGAGCAGAAGTGATACCAAAACAGGACCTTCAGAGACAATGAAGCAGACTTACACTGCATCCTGTTGGTGCTTTACTGTTTTCTACTTCACTGGAACAAATGTTTACAGCTATAAAGACGTGGTATAGATCTTTATAAAGTCTAGTGAGGTTGTTCTCCCCCTTCTCCAAGACAACCAGGAAGTAAATTTTCAAGGTTTTACCTACCTTGGTTTGTTGAGCTGCACAGCAGTGAGGTGAGAACTGCAGAGGAAGGACCGAAAGGTTAGTTTGATGTTTTTATTCCATAAATCATTGGAAACATTAATTACATTAATCATATTACATTAACATTATTAATGAAGTATTTTGTACATTTTGAAACCTTTGACCTAAATTTCCTGCGTACTCAGATCAAAGACAAATAGATCAATTAATTTCAGCTGTTCTACAAATAAAAAACAATATAACCCAGACATAAAAGGGTATACTCACACAACAGAAGCAATAAGTTCATCTCCATCTTCAGATGGTAACAAAACAGAAGGAACGGATGATTTGACTCAAACACCAGAAACTCCTCCCCTCCCCCTACCTTTGTGGTTTCCTTTAACAATGTAGGTGTTTAAAAAACTCCTCCTCAAGCAGCAGAAAATGTAGCAGATTAAACTTTAAACACAAATAATTGATTAATCTGAATATTTTTTGTGCTATGTGCATTAAATATATAAAAAAAGAGATTTCTGAAAGAAAGACGGGTTTTACCAGAGACACCAGAATCAGAACCTTTATTTTAGATGGATTATGGACATTTCCCCCATTGTTTGAATAATCAAACCTTGATTTATTATGCTGGTGAAGATTCTCAGTCATCCAGGTCATGGTCATTCCAAAAAAAGTAAAAAACAAGGCAACTGGACTTGTTATCCGTAGTAGAAGACGTTTCGCTTCCTCTCCAGGAAGCTTTCTCAATAGCGTACCGCGAGCGAGCTATTTTTAGAAACATAAAGTCACGATGACGTCACATCACGTGGTACGCGGTAGGACAAACTTGCATAGTCCGCCGCTGTTTGGCTGTAAAAGAGACTAGGCTACTACTTACTAACTGAACAGCAAGCCTGCCTCTACATGTTCCCTCTATAAAAGGCCTAAAATAGGCCTAGCATATATTTTAGCCACGGATAGGCACGATAGGAGGCCGACATGTTAATAATGAAGCGCCTGCTACCATGATAGCATATAGGCTATCATGGTAGCAGGCGCTAACATGATACCCTGCTACCAGGATAGCCTACTCAAAAACATTTCAAATAAGACAAACATTAAACAAACAATTCGCCATGAATCTCTTAAGGGAAAGATTCTGAGATGTAAACAGTTGTTTTGTAGCTACCTATTGGCAACCTATACCGATTCCTGGACGGTGATTACAAACAAAAAAACGGCCGACGACACAATGACCGCCGCGCAGGAAAAAAAAAACAAAGCTTACCGTTCGATCAAGTCGGCCCGATTTCCGGTCTTTTTAGCCCTCGACACTCAAGCCACCGTTTGAGCTGAAGGTTGGTGTGTTCTTCGACTGTGCGACCAGTAAACCGTGCGCCTGGGACATCGTCTTGGGAAAGTTTAATGGCTGCAAAGTCGGTCATATCGCTGTTTCTGTTGCTGGGTACTCCGTGCGTTCTCTATCTGTTTGTCCTACCTAAGCGGCAAAAGGGGCGTTGCTCTTGAGACGGTGACGTCACGTGCGCGGTACGCTATTCAAAAAGTCTGGAGTAATGTGGAGTAACAAGCTTTATACCATTGGCAAACAAAGGCCTTGTAATGTCTTAGATAACATGCAGGTTCAACCGAAACAGGAACCCTTAGTAATGGGCGGTCGTTAAAGCCATTAAGCCAGCAGATTGGACAGAAACTGGTCCACTCCTCTGTAACGAGGAGTCGTTAGGGTTGTTATTGGCTTGGCTTAAAGGAACAATGTTTTGATCACCTGAATGAGGGTGAGAATTGAGGTGATGATTGGCCAGAATTAATCCTAGCTGTATTGTAAGTTTTTGAGAGTTGGAACCTAAGTCCTCCTCCTCTGTTTAAGGTTGGTTTATCTCTCTTAACGTAGATGGCTTCCTTCATGCTCCTTTCAAACCATCTGTCTTCTTTGTCCAAAATGTGAACATGTTGGTCCTCACAGAGTGTCCTTTGTCCTTAAGGTGTAGGTGGACAGCAGAGTCTTGTCCTGAGGAGGTAGCTCTCCTGTGTTGAGCCATGCGTCTGTGGAGAGGTTGTTTGGTTTCTCCAATATAAAGATCAGAACATTCCTCACTGACTGAACTGCAGACACCACTCCGCTCATCTTAGGTTTGGGGGTTTTGTCCTTGGGATGCACCAGCCTCTGTCTGAGGGTTCTGTTTGGTTTGAAATGTTCTGGAATTTTGTGTTTGGAGAAAATCCTCTTGAGTTTTTCAGAGACTCCAGCAACATCTGGAATGACAATGTTTTTGCGTTTATTCTTCTCACCATTATGTTCTGCAGCCGGTCTTTTGGATTTTCTTGCTGATTTGACAAAAGCCCAGTTAGGGTAGCCACAGGTTTGGAGAGCATCTCTGATGTGGTTCTGTTCCTTGTGCTTCACTTCTGTTTTAGTAGGACATGCTCGGCCCGGTGTTGTAAGGTTCTGATGACAGAAAGTTTGTGCTCCAGTGGGTGGTGTGAGTCAAAAAGAAGATATTGGTCTGTGTGAGTGGGTTTCCTATACACTTCAATGTTTAGGTTTCCATCTCCTTCCATGTTCACCAAACAGTCGAGAAAAGGTGGCTTTAACGACCGCCCATTACCAAGGGGTGGACCTGTTTCGGTTGAATCTGCATGTTATCTAAGACATTACAAGGCCTTTGTTTGGCATTGGTATAAAGCTGGTTACTCCACATTACTCCAGACTTTTTAAATTGAGAAAGCTTCCTGGAGAGGAAGAGAAACGTCTTCTACTACGGATAACAAGTCCAGTTGCCTTGTTTTTTACTTGATTTATTATAAAGATAAAACAAGCTGTTTCTTTCTTTCTGTAAACAACAGGATGTGAAGGTCCCTCAGTTTCTAATTGTTTATAACACGTTTGTTCTGTGGTTGGAAACTCAAAGCGTCAGCAGTTGTTTACAGGACCAGATGTCAAACAAACCCTGATGGTTCAAGCTGACTTCCTGCTCATCTGTGTGCAGGAAACCTGCAACATTGATGACATTTGAGTTTTTCACACCTACCATTTCAAGGAAACACCTGCAGCAGACCAACTTATCAGCAATCAGCTACCATCTGATCAGCGTATGAAAATATGCTGAAGCAGGTCGTTTCCACATGCTGCACCGTTCAGCTGCAAACACAGCGTGCGGTTTGCTTCTGTCTGACGGAGAGCCTGACACGGCTGTGGTCTGAGTCTCTGCACCAGGATGACGGTCTGAAGAGTTTCACCAGAAACAGGAGGAGGTTTCTGCACCTCCACCAACAGCTGGCTGGGACGTTTTTAGAGAGGGAAACTTCTTTAGAAATGTCAGCTATCCGTGTAGTTATGTTGAACACAGCTTTTAGCTTGCAGCTCTGGAGCATACAGGTAGGCTGGAGGTGTGTTTTAACAAAATGCCTGGGAGGAAAGCCAAGGCAAGGCAAGTTTATTTATAAAGCACTTTTCAGTAACAAGACAATTCAAAGGGATGTATATAGTAAAGAAAACATTAGATAAGGAAGAAAAAAACATTACAGAGTAAAGCACAATTGCAGTGGAATAGTAGCAGCGGGTCTGATACAGTACAAGACAAGATGGACTACAAACTTCAACTTTAACATTTGAAGGCAATTCTAAACAAATAGGCTTTTAGCCTTAATTTAAAAGAACTCAGGATTTCAGCAATTTTACAGGTGTTGTGCTATTACGCACCGTTTTATGTTATTTAATGTTTAATAAATAACTCTGTTAGGTATTGTCCAGTGAATATCAGCCAGGGAGCTGATATCAGGACAAAAGTTGAAAGGGATGAATTTGTGCACTGGTGATATTTTAACAGCAAACTCTGCACACATGTAGAATAAATGAGTGACAACTTCTCTTCATGTTCAAGAATTTATTAAAAGAAATAAAATCAACATCCACAGAACATCACTATATAATGCTGTTTATCTGAATTAACACTATATTTCAATCAACTAATCCTCTCTAGTGAAACTTAACTAAACTACTATGCAAAATGAAGATACAAAGAATCTAAGGAACTTTGTACACACAAAAGAAACAAAAGACAAAATAAAAAGTTGATCGTCATCAGAACGATTCAGTGACTCCTGGTTCACTGCAGATCTGAGTTAAAGAACCAAAGTTCATCTTAAAGAACGTGGAATGGTTAAATTAGCTTGACTAATTTAGAACATTTGTTATGTGCTTCAACCCACTCACAATGCAAATACTGAGTTAAACAAAACTTTATTTGATAAAATAACATTTTAAAGAACGATTTGCTCAGTAGAAATTAGTAAACTTTAGAACGCTTAATTTTATTAATGCGATTATTCCTCTGAGAAGCTAGTACAGCATCGCTGTAGCAATTGGTGGCCAAATGGATTAATCCTAAAGTTACAAAACACCATCAAATCGAAATTAATAACAATATTAATGTGGTAATAACGCTCATAGCACTATCGAATGATGGCGGAGCGAAACAAAGCAAACCTTGTGTTTGAAATGAACCGTAGTTGCGTTTAAGCTTTGAGTTCCATGTAGTCGTAATGAGCGGACTGGGAAACATAAACATTAATGTCAGGGTGCAATCCTACCTGCTGCACCCTGAACTTTTCCAGCACCTTCCTTCCTCCACCCAGCTCTGTCTCCACACTAATCACCCACACCTGTTCAGCCTTCAATCAGCCCCGACTGTTTCTGGTATAGACTCTGGTTCTCCTCCCTCCACAACCCTTCCTTCCTTCAATAAACACTCAGAACAAAGCTCCGTGTGTGTGTTCGGGTTCATCAGGACAAATCCTGACAATTAGTATCCCATCAGTGTATCAACCTTTCATGGAGATAAAGCTTGTTATAACCGTAAAAACACACGAGTCAAAAGGAAGAAAAGTCACACTCAAAGGACACATTCTGACTCCAGAGGACTGCGACAAAGCAGAAAATGCAGTTATTCAGTACGAGCAACAACAAAGATTCAGAAAGGAAATTGCTTTAATGGGTGATGGCTCTAAAACAGTTTCTAAGGAAAGTCCACTCTACAAGCTTGACCCAGTAATGGATGCTGGAACTGTGAGAGTGGGTGGTCGGCTAACAAAGCAGCAATGCCAACGGAGGCCAAACATTCAGCTATCTTAACCAAAGACATGCATATTTCTGCAATTCAATTCAATTCAATTTTATTTAGCGCCAATTAGTAAAACATGTCATCTCAAGGCACTTTACAAAGTCAAAATCAATCATATTATACAGATTGGTCAAAAATGTTCCTATATAAGGAAACCAGTTGATTGCATCAAAGTCCCGACAAGCAGCATTCACTCCTGGAGAAGCATAGAGCTACAGGGAGAGTCGTCTGCATTGTTGATGGCTTTGCTGCAATCCCTCATACTGAGCAAGCATGAAGCGACAGTGGGAACTGCACTGATTCTGCTCCACATCCATCAGCAGCTGGGCCACACAGGAAGGAATCATATGCTGTCCAGGTTAAGACAAAAGTACTGGATCATAGATGCAAATTCTGCTGCCAGGACAGTTACATCTCAGTGTGTTGTCTTTAACGCCACAGAGGAAAGTTTGTGGAGCAAATGATGAACGATTTACCAAAAGAAAGAGTGTTCCCGGGTCCAGCTCCCTTCACTGATGTGGGAATGGATTATTTTGGGCCCATACATGTAAAAAGAGGACAAGGTTACCTGAGAAGACATGGAGTGCTTTTCACTTGCATGACTAGTCGTGCTGTTCATTTGGAAGTCGCCTACTCCCTGAATTCAGATTCCTGTATAAATGCAGTCAGAAGATTTGTTTGCAGAAGAGGACCAGTTTCATCCATCAGGTCTGACAATGGCAAAAATTTTGTTGGCGCGAATCGAGAGCTGAGAGAGAGCTTGGCTGCTTTGAATCATTCCAAGATCCAAAGAGGTTTGATTCAGGATGGCATAACCTGGAAGTTCAACACACCTGCAGCTTCTCATCATGGTGGTGTTTGGGACCTAAAAGATGTCTTGTTCCTGGGGACATTGTTCTGGTGGCAGATGCTACAGCCCCAAGAGGATCATGCATGATGGGAAAAGGTTTTGAGTGTAAACAAAGATGCATAAGGCCTTGTGTGATCTGTTCGCCTTCAGACGAAGACCAGCATCTTGGAGAGGCCAGTAACGAAGCTCTGTTTGCTGCTGGAGACAACGCTCTAGCATCTAGGACTCCTTTCTTTTCCACATTCTTTCTTTTTGTCTTTTACAGATTTTCTTGGTAAACACTATTGTAGAATAAGAGGGAAATAAAGGGATCACACTAGTAGTTTTTGTTTGTATTTTGTAATAGTTTGTTTCTTTGAGAGTGTGGCTCCTTATAAGAATAACAGTAATTGTGATTTAAGTGTAAACACAATTAGGGGCCGGAGTTTAGGAGCCAATTAGGTTTTGTTATTAATTAAATTTGTATTTTTTGTGGATAATCAAATTAAGGTTATTATACTTTATTGTTTGATATTTGTTTTTATATTATGTTTTGGTTATTTAGGTATGTTTCTTTGCTTCTGGTTAGTTATGAGCAATTTTCGTGGATTAAGTTTATAAATACGCTGTCAGTGGTAGGACCAGCATGCATCTGGGTGGGCGTATGTTTTTTTAACAGAGCAAGAGAAGCAGGGAGGAAAATGTTTGTCAATTTCTGTTTGCTTGCTACAAAGTAGAAATAAACCACAAACTAAAGAACTTTACCTGGAAAACTAAATAACTCATCCATGGTGCATCTGTGGCCCTTGCAGATTTTTTTGGAGATGTCAAAGCTGGACATGAAGGATTTAAACCAGTTGAGTGCTGTGCCAGAGAGGCCGACCTAGTTTTCCAGGCCCTCTAACAGAAGAAGAGTGATCGATGGTATCAAATACAGGAAATACATCAGCAGTGGGCTTATGAATTGCTGTAGCTCCATTTTTCTTATGGAGCTACAGTTTGTCTAACTATACTCTAGCCATTAGCATGTCCTTATACTTGGTGAGAGGATCTGTAATATGGAACTCACTTCCTGGTGATTTAAAGTCTGTAACCAGTTTTAGTAAAAACAAACAAAACTCTGGTTATGCCAAAAACAGAACTGTAATCATTTTTGATGTTTTTATGTTTTACTGTTTGTTTTTAGATGTTGTCAATATTATGTTGTGCTATTTTAAATGATTATCACTTTAATTTTTAGAGGTACTTTTTAAAAAAAAAAGCCGATCTAGGGACAAGTGCTGCTAATTAGCAGTAGCTATTACACTATGACGCAAACATGGGACTGCTGTCATGTTCGGTTTGTCTGTGTCGATGTGTGTCTGTCCCTACCAAATAAACTTTGAAATTAAAATTAAATGAAAAATAAAGCTGTTTGAGGACACCCTTATATGAGAGCTTAAGTCTCAGTGGCTCTTTACTGGTTAGTATAATTATAATAACAATTAAAACCGCAAGCGGTGATGATCGGCCCTCGCAGCCAAGCGCCGCTCTGGCCTAAGGGCCACCGCTAGGGTACGCGCACCTCCCGCCGCCAGCCACCGCAGAAGCTGTCATGCATTTTCCTCACCCGTCTACCATGCCATACACACGTATGCGTTGGGCAGCGCTCCCCCACGACTCACAAAAAATCTGGTGCAGATCGGTCGATGCACCGAGGAGACACAGCCGTTGAATAATAAAAATGCATTTGGCCACCGGGCCGGACTAAATCGTTCGGCGGGCCAGATCCGGCCCGCAGGCCGTACGTTTGACACCCCTGGTTTAAACATTAGTATACCAACTTAATCAAAGGTATCTTACTAGCTGTTAATCCAGCTTCATGTGAAAAGTTAACAAAACCTTTTTAGTTATTTAAAGTTAATTATTTCATGTGTTTAAGGGTTTCGTTTCTTGCATTAAGACAGCTTTTATGAAAGTTTGACAGTTAAATTGGTGGATACACACCCAAAAGTAATAATGTAAAAGTAACACTTTGGCAATTGGAAAATTGCTAAAGTAACACGTTAGCAATATTCCACATGTGTATGTTGTGTACAAACTTTAGTAATTTCTAACAGACCACTTCACTCTCAGAAAGCAGGTCTGCTAGTGGTTCCTAAAGTCTGTAAAACCAGAATGGTAGGCAGATCCTTTAGTTATCAGGCTCCTCTCCAGTGGAACAAACTCCCAGTTTTGGTCCGTGACGCAGACACCCTGTCTACTTTTAAGACTAATCCTAAAACTTTCCTTTTTCCATCCATCCATCGTCTTCCACTTATCCGGGGTCAGGTCGCAGGGGCAGCTTCAAGAGGGAGCCCCAGACCTTCCTCTCCCCAGCCACTTGGGCCACTTCCTCTGGGGGAATCCCAAAGCGTTCCCAGGCCAGCATAGTCTCTCCAGCGTGTCCTGGGTCTTCCTCTGGGCCTCCTCCCGGTGGGACGTGCCAAGAACACCTCATCAGGGAGGCGTCCAGGAGGCATCCTAACCAGATGCCCGATCCACCTCAACTGGCTCCTCTCAATGTGGAGGAGCAGCGGCTCTACTCTGAGTCCTCCCCGGATGACTGAGCTCCTCACCCTATCTCTAAGGGAGAGCCCAGACACACTATGGAGAAAACTCATTTTGGCCGCTTGTATCCGGGATTTCGTTCTTTCGGTCACGACCCAAAGCTCGTGACCATAGATGAGGGTAGGAACGTAGATCGACTGGTAAATCGAGAGCTTGGCCTTTTGGCTCAGCTCTCTCTTCACCACAACGGATCGGTACAGCGCACGCTTCACAGCAGACGTCGCACCAATCCGCCTGTCGATCTCCCGCTCCATCTTCCCCTCATTCGTGAACAAGACCCCAAGATACTTGAACTCCTCCACTAGAAGCTGGCTCTTGGGACTTTCCTTTTTGACAAAGATTATAGTTAGAGTGGTTCATGTTACGCTGAGCTACCTCTATAGTTATGCTGCTATAGGCTTAGGCTGCTGGAGGACATCAGGGTCTATTGTTCTTCAATTTTGCATGACTGTTGTCATTTCAGCTTTTACCTTTTTGTTTTTTCTATTTTTTCTTCATAGTAGGTACACCTGGTCTGGCGTTCTGTTAGCTGTGACATCATTCAGGGAAGACAGATCACCTGCTATTACCATCTAATGTAAAACACATTACTGGATCAATGTGTGCTTCTGTGCTTTTTTGTCTGTCTTGTTGTGTCTCTTCTCTCTCTTTTGTAACCCCCAGTCGGTCAAGGCAGATTACCGTTCATACTGAGCCCGGTTCGGCTGGAGGTTTTTCCTTCCTGTTAATGGGGAGTTTTTCCTTCTGCTGTCACTTCATGCTTGATCAGTATGAGGGATTGCTGCAAAGCCATGTACAATGCAAACGACTCTCCCTGTGGCTCTACGCTTCTTCAGGAGTCAATGCTGCTTGTTACGACTTTGATGAAATCAACTGGTTCCCTTATATAGGAATTTCTTTTACCAATCTGGATAATCTGACTTAATATGTATAATCTGATTGATTTTGACATTGTAAACTGCCTTTAGATGACATGCAGGCCGGCAGACCCGACATGTATATTAATAATATGTATTATTATTATTAATATTATTATTATTTTATATATCTGCCTCGTTATATTTGCATAATGCATGAAGAAAAATATCAGCAGCGCAACAGTCTGTTCCGATCATCCAGCCCTTACCACAGGCTACTGCAGCCCATTGGTTATCATCCCTGACAGTCTAAAGGGCTAGGCCAATCATAAAGTAGAAAAACACCTTCACGCTCCATGTGGAACTTTGTGCAGCGGTGTTCACAGTAGTAATGGATAAGAAACGCAAGGGAGGCGCAGAGAAACTGCACGAAAAAAAGAAACGAGTTCTTCAAACGGACGCTGCGAAATGTGTCAAACTGACTGACATGTTCCCAACAGCAGGCCCTTCATCTGCTCCGGTGTCTGGTGTAAAATATGGTGGTGGTGGTGGTGGTGGTTGTAGTCAGTGACGTGCGGTAGGGTTCATAGCTGGTGAGGCACTGACGTCATCAGAGTCAAATTTACAAATATATACACTCTACAGTAGACTCGTTGCAAAGTGCTGAAGGAGACTGATTGAGCCAAATCAATTCACCAAGAGATATGGAAAAAATATTGATTCTTTGATGAAAAAAAATGTGTCATTTGATTGGTAACAGTTTGAGTTATGATGGATTTCTGCATTTGTAACACATTCTAAAACTATAACCAACATTACGCACATTTTATCACAAAAACAAAACATGAATAAGTATCGCTGTCTTACCTCTACTTATAATTTAAGTCCCTGTGGCGCTCTTTCTGAACAAAAAAATCATTTTCCGGTAAAAGTTCTCTTTATCTTCTTCAGTTTTAAAAGTCTCTCAGTCTCAGTGGAGCTCACTGCCAGGGAGGAAAGCCTTCCCTGATCAGTCCTGTTCCAGCTGTATGTTTAGTCTTTTTAGTGCTTTACTTGTTTAGCAAAACTCGCTAATAAAACATCAATAACTTGTTTTGACTCTACTATTTGGGGATCAGGAGCGGTGCCCCTTGAGCGCCCCCTGCCTAGCGGCCAAGGAACTGCCGGCCTCACCTACAACCAGTTCTTTGCTGTTTATGATCGGCCAGCACCACAAAACCATGTTATCTGCACACAGTTTGATGACCAAAACACAATTCGTAATCCACATATATTAAATTGTGGAAAATCAGTTCATAACTGTTTGAACAATTGAATTTATGATCTAGAGACAGGAAGATGCATTCACAGAATGGAAGTCAGCACAGTTAACATGGGATTGCGCAATCCCAGGGGAGGCCAAGCTCGCTGCGGCCTCACCGGCTTCGCTATGAAGCGCCACCAAGGATTTACATGAAAAATAGCGAAAAGTCTGCGATTTTAAAGAAAATATGATCAAAAATTAGGAAATTAGATAAATAAAATACTTATTACAAATGATTGAGTAAATCAAAATTTATATTATGTTATTATATATTTTCTTTCTTTCCATGATGACAAGTGAGGCATTTCTCTGGTTCATTTTGTCATTGGCATCCTTTTTTACACTGAGTGCACATTAGTCCAATGTTACCCTACAGTATCTGGAAGATTGAATAGATCTGATGAGCAACTTACAATAACTTCTTATGATGATGTAACGTGATAATATGTGTGATTGACCGTGACACCTCTCTTTCTCTCTCTCTCTCTGATCTAAGAATTGTTGCTGTGCTGTGGTGGAGTTTACATTTTACAGTGTTAATAAATTAAGATTTTGGAAGTACTTTAAGTGTCCACTCTCACTAATTTCCATTATCCTGACCTCAAGGTATTGCACAGTTGGTATACACATTCAGTACACAAAAGAAATGTGGTGGGCCAGTCTAATCCAAAATGCCAGGCCCGATTTTTTTGTCCCAATCCACCCCTGATGACATCTTTCATGATTTGGCGCTATATAAATAAAAACTGAAATGTATTGAACAAGAGTTTGTCAGTTTTCAAGCAGGATTTGTATATCTGTTCAACTTAAATATGTAAGGAAACCAAAGAGTTAAGGTCACTTACTTACCAAGAGAAATTCCTTTGGGGTTTATTTGTGGTCTCTTGCTGCCCCCTGCTGGACAAGTATGATCAAATACATATGCTTTACATGTCAACTTGGTATCAAAATTCAGATTTCAATCTAAAATGGCTTACTTCCTGTGATACTTGCACTATGACATTAATTGTAAATTCTGAGCGTCTTGCTGAGATCTACAACTGTACAAAATTTCATTACTCTACGATGAAGTAAGTGAATACCAAAGGGTCCTTTGAAATTTGCTTGGTGGCGCTATAGAGAAACTAAGTCCTGCTCACTAAAGTTTGTTAAAGATTCCTGTTGGGGGGTGGATAAGGATGCATCCAAATGAGTTTTAAGCAGCTCGGCCCAAAACTGTGGAATTCAGAGCCAAACGTATGACAGCAGCGCTTGAGGTGAATATGCCACGCCGCCACGCCCCCCTGCTCCATCCAATCCAGTTGAGCCTGAAATCTACAACATACCAACATGTGTTCTGTCTGTGGACACAGTTTCATGTTGATTAGCTCAGAGGGGTAACATAGCGACCACTTACAACAAAACATGACACTTCCTGTTGTCAGGGGGCGTGGCCTAAGCAATGTCATCATTTGACCATTGGATATTATAGGAGACCTGATGGTGATCAATCACTGAAAGTTTGATGCCTCTGTGTGTTTCTGTGTAGGAGATATAACAGTTTTATTTTTTGTGGCGAGTAGGTGAACTTTGACCCCTGCTAATGCCCCTTCAACAAGCTCAAAAACTCACCGTTTTGATAACTTTTGATTGGCCATGCCTTATGATCAGACTGCCCGAGTTTCAAGCCGATCGCTCAATATCTCTAGGAGGAGTTAGATCTTATACCGATGCTGTAACTGTCAAAATTGAGGTCAAAATCAGACTTTCAATCTAAAATGGCCGACTTTCTGTGATATTTACACTATGACATTAATTGTAAATTCTGAGCGTCTTGGTGAGCTCTACAACTGTACCAAATTTCATGTCTCTACGACGAAGTAAGTGAATAGCAAAGGGTCCTTTGAAAATTTCTAGGTGGCGCCGTTGAGGCATTAGGTCACGCCCACCAAAGTTTGTTATGGATTCCTGTTGGGGGGTGGATAAGGATGCATCCAAGTGAGTTTTATGCAGCTCGGCCCAAAAATGTGGAATTCAGAGCCAAACGTATGGCAGCGGCGTTTGAGGTGACTTCACCACGCCGCCACGCTCTCCTGCTCCATCGAATCGACTTGGGGCTGGAATCCACAACACAACAACATGTCTTCTGTCTCTGGACACAGTTTCATGTTGATTAGCTCAGAGGGGTAACATAGCGACCGCTTACAACAAAACATGACACTTCCTGTTGTCAGGGGGCGTGGCCTAAGCAATGTCATCATTTGACCATTGGATATTATAGGAGACCTGATGATGATCAATCACAGAAAGTTTGGTGCCTCTGTGTGTTTCTGTGTAGGAGATATAACACTTTTATTTTTTGTGGCGAATAGGTGAACTTTGACCCCTGCCAACGCCCCTTCAGCATGCTCAAAAACTCACCGTTTTGATAACTTTCGATTGGCCATGCCTTATGATCAGACTGCCCGAGTTTCAAGCCGATCGCTCAATATCTCTAGGAGGAGTTAGATCTTATACCGATGCTGTAACTGTCAAAATTGAGGTCAAAATCAGACTTTCAATCTAAAATGGCCGACTTTCTGTGATATTTACACTATGACATTAATTGTAAATTCTGAGCGTCTTGGTGAGCTCTACAACTGTACCAAATTTCATGTCTCTACGACGAAGTAAGTGAATAGCAAAGGGTCCTTTGAAAATTTCTAGGTGGCGCCGTTGAGGCATTAGGTCACGCCCACCAAAGTTTGTTATGGATTCCTGTTGGGGGGTGGATAAGGATGCATCCAAGTGAGTTTTATGCAGCTCGGCCCAAAAATGTGGAATTCAGAGCCAAACGTATGGCAGCGGCGTTTGAGGTGACTTCACCACGCCGCCACGCTCTCCTGCTCCATCGAATCGACTTGGGGCTGGAATCCACAACACAACAACATGTCTTCTGTCTCTGGACACAGTTTCATGTTGATTAGCTCAGAGGGGTAACATAGCGACCGCTTACAACAAAACATGACACTTCCTGTTGTCAGGGGGCGTGGCCTAAGCAATGTCATCATTTGACCATTGGATATTATAGGAGACCTGATGATGATCAATCACAGAAAGTTTGGTGCCTCTGTGTGTTTCTGTGTAGGAGATATAACACTTTTATTTTTTGTGGCGAATAGGTGAACTTTGACCCCTGCCAACGCCCCTTCAGCATGCTCAAAAACTCACCGTTTTGATAACTTTCGATTGGCCATGCCTTATGATCAGACTGCCCGAGTTTCAAGCCGATCGCTCAATATCTCTAGGAGGAGTTAGATCTTATACCGATGCTGTAACTGTCAAAATTGAGGTCAAAATCAGACTTTCAATCTAAAATGGCCGACTTTCTGTGATATTTACACTATGACATTAATTGTAAATTCTGAGCGTCTTGGTGAGCTCTACAACTGTACCAAATTTCATGTCTCTACGACGAAGTAAGTGAATAGCAAAGGGTCCTTTGAAAATTTCTAGGTGGCGCCGTTGAGGCATTAGGTCACGCCCACCAAAGTTTGTTATGGATTCCTGTTGGGGGGTGGATAAGGATGCATCCAAGTGAGTTTTATGCAGCTCGGCCCAAAAATGTGGAATTCAGAGCCAAACGTATGGCAGCGGCGTTTGAGGTGACTTCACCACGCCGCCACGCTCTCCTGCTCCATCGAATCGACTTGGGGCTGGAATCCACAACACAACAACATGTCTTCTGTCTCTGGACACAGTTTCATGTTGATTAGCTCAGAGGGGTAACATAGCGACCGCTTACAACAAAACATGACACTTCCTGTTGTCAGGGGGCGTGGCCTAAGCAATGTCATCATTTGACCATTGGATATTATAGGAGACCTGATGATGATCAATCACAGAAAGTTTGGTGCCTCTGTGTGTTTCTGTGTAGGAGATATAACACTTTTATTTTTTGTGGCGAATAGGTGAACTTTGACCCCTGCCAACGCCCCTTCAGCATGCTCAAAAACTCACCGTTTTGATAACTTTCGATTGGCCATGCCTTATGATCAGACTGCCCGAGTTTCAAGCCGATCGCTCAATATCTCTAGGAGGAGTTAGATCTTATACCGATGCTGTAACTGTCAAAATTGAGGTCAAAATCAGACTTTCAATCTAAAATGGCCGACTTTCTGTGATATTTACACTATGACATTAATTGTAAATTCTGAGCGTCTTGGTGAGCTCTACAACTGTACCAAATTTCATGTCTCTACGACGAAGTAAGTGAATAGCAAAGGGTCCTTTGAAAATTTCTAGGTGGCGCCGTTGAGGCATTAGGTCACGCCCACCAAAGTTTGTTAT
Source organism: Fundulus diaphanus (assembly GCA_037039145.1). NCBI lineage: Eukaryota > Metazoa > Chordata > Actinopteri > Cyprinodontiformes > Fundulidae > Fundulus > Fundulus diaphanus. The sequence goes on from CM073131.1 coordinate 51,388,974, forward strand.
GGATTCCTGTTGGGGGGTGGATAAGGATGCATCCAAGTGAGTTTTATGCAGCTCGGCCCAAAAATGTGGAATTCAGAGCCAAACGTATGGCAGCGGCGTTTGAGGTGACTTCACCACGCCGCCACGCTCTCCTGCTCCATCGAATCGACTTGGGGCTGGAATCCACAACACAACAACATGTCTTCTGTCTCTGGACACAGTTTCATGTTGATTAGCTCAGAGGGGTAACATAGCGACCGCTTACAACAAAACATGACACTTCCTGTTGTCAGGGGGCGTGGCCTAAGCAATGTCATCATTTGACCATTGGATATTATAGGAGACCTGATGATGATCAATCACAGAAAGTTTGGTGCCTCTGTGTGTTTCTGTGTAGGAGATATAACACTTTTATTTTTTGTGGCGAATAGGTGAACTTTGACCCCTGCCAACGCCCCTTCAGCATGCTCAAAAACTCACCGTTTTGATAACTTTCGATTGGCCATGCCTTATGATCAGACTGCCCGAGTTTCAAGCCGATCGCTCAATATCTCTAGGAGGAGTTAGATCTTATACCGATGCTGTAACTGTCAAAATTGAGGTCAAAATCAGACTTTCAATCTAAAATGGCCGACTTTCTGTGATATTTACACTATGACATTAATTGTAAATTCTGAGCGTCTTGGTGAGCTCTACAACTGTACCAAATTTCATGTCTCTACGACGAAGTAAGTGAATAGCAAAGGGTCCTTTGAAAATTTCTAGGTGGCGCCGTTGAGGCATTAGGTCACGCCCACCAAAGTTTGTTATGGATTCCTGTTGGGGGGTGGATAAGGATGCATCCAAGTGAGTTTTATGCAGCTCGGCCCAAAAATGTGGAATTCAGAGCCAAACGTATGGCAGCGGCGTTTGAGGTGACTTCACCACGCCGCCACGCTCTCCTGCTCCATCGAATCGACTTGGGGCTGGAATCCACAACACAACAACATGTCTTCTGTCTCTGGACACAGTTTCATGTTGATTAGCTCAGAGGGGTAACATAGCGACCGCTTACAACAAAACATGACACTTCCTGTTGTCAGGGGGCGTGGCCTAAGCAATGTCATCATTTGACCATTGGATATTATAGGAGACCTGATGATGATCAATCACAGAAAGTTTGGTGCCTCTGTGTGTTTCTGTGTAGGAGATATAACACTTTTATTTTTTGTGGCGAATAGGTGAACTTTGACCCCTGCCAACGCCCCTTCAGCATGCTCAAAAACTCACCGTTTTGATAACTTTCGATTGGCCATGCCTTATGATCAGACTGCCCGAGTTTCAAGCCGATCGCTCAATATCTCTAGGAGGAGTTAGATCTTATACCGATGCTGTAACTGTCAAAATTGAGGTCAAAATCAGACTTTCAATCTAAAATGGCCGACTTTCTGTGATATTTACACTATGACATTAATTGTAAATTCTGAGCGTCTTGGTGAGCTCTACAACTGTACCAAATTTCATGTCTCTACGACGAAGTAAGTGAATAGCAAAGGGTCCTTTGAAAATTTCTAGGTGGCGCCGTTGAGGCATTAGGTCACGCCCACCAAAGTTTGTTATGGATTCCTGTTGGGGGGTGGATAAGGATGCATCCAAGTGAGTTTTATGCAGCTCGGCCCAAAAATGTGGAATTCAGAGCCAAACGTATGGCAGCGGCGTTTGAGGTGACTTCACCACGCCGCCACGCTCTCCTGCTCCATCGAATCGACTTGGGGCTGGAATCCACAACACAACAACATGTCTTCTGTCTCTGGACACAGTTTCATGTTGATTAGCTCAGAGGGGTAACATAGCGACCGCTTACAACAAAACATGACACTTCCTGTTGTCAGGGGGCGTGGCCTAAGCAATGTCATCATTTGACCATTGGATATTATAGGAGACCTGATGATGATCAATCACAGAAAGTTTGGTGCCTCTGTGTGTTTCTGTGTAGGAGATATAACACTTTTATTTTTTGTGGCGAATAGGTGAACTTTGACCCCTGCCAACGCCCCTTCAGCATGCTCAAAAACTCACCGTTTTGATAACTTTCGATTGGCCATGCCTTATGATCAGACTGCCCGAGTTTCAAGCCGATCGCTCAATATCTCTAGGAGGAGTTAGATCTTATACCGATGCTGTAACTGTCAAAATTGAGGTCAAAATCAGACTTTCAATCTAAAATGGCCGACTTTCTGTGATATTTACACTATGACATTAATTGTAAATTCTGAGCGTCTTGGTGAGCTCTACAACTGTACCAAATTTCATGTCTCTACGACGAAGTAAGTGAATAGCAAAGGGTCCTTTGAAAATTTCTAGGTGGCGCCGTTGAGGCATTTTTCTTTAGATTTTTGTGACGACCTTAAAATACAAAATTTTTAAACAGTCACCATGCATCTGCAAAGTTTGGTGAGTTTTTGAAAAAGACAAAGCCCCCAAAAAGGCCCCTCTTTAGGGGGGCAGAATAATAATAATAATAATAATTAACACTACAGATACAATAGGCCTTCGCAGCGCTTAGCTGCTCGGGCCTAATAATTAACACTACAGATACAATAGGCCTTCGCAGCGCTTAGCTGCTCGGGCCTAATTAAAGCCGCAAGCGGCATCGAGCGGCCCTCGCAGCAAAGCGCCGCTCCGGCCTTGGCCACCGCTGGGATTTGCGCACCGCGGGCCGCCCGCCACCGCAGATGCTGTCACGCATTTTGCCCGCCCGTCCACTGGGCGATTTACACGAACGTGTTCGGCAGCGCTCCCCCACGACTCACAAAAAATCTGGTGCAGATTCACCACAACGGACCGGTATAGCGCCCGCTTCACAGCAGACGCCGCATCAATCCGCCTGTCGATCTCCCACCCCATCTTCCCCTCATTCGTGAACAAGACCCCAAGATACTTGAACTTCTCCACTAGAAGCTGGCTCTTGGGACTTTCCTTTTTTAAAAAGCTTATAGTTAGAGTGGCTCATGTTACCCTGAGCTGCCTCTATAGTTATGCTGCTATAGGTTTAGGCTACTGCAGGACATCAGGGTCTATTGTTCTTCAATTTTGAATGACTGTTGTCATTTCAGCTTTTAACTTTTTGATTTTTCTTTTTTCTTCATAGTAGGCACACCTGGTCTGGCGTTCTGTTAGCTGTGGCATCATCCAGGGAAGACAGATCACCCGCTACTACCATCTAATGTAGAACTTCTGTGCTTTTTTGTCTCTCTTGTTGTGTCTCTGCTCTGTCTTCTGTAACCCCCAGTCTGTCGAGGCAGATGACCGTTCATACTGAGCCCGGTTCTGCTGGAGGTTTTTCCTTCCCGTTAATGGGGAGTTTTTTTTCCTGCTGTCGCTTCATGCTAGCTCAGTAGGTAGGATTGCTGCAAAGCTATGGACAATGCAGACGACTCTCCCTGTGGCTCTACGCTTCTTCAAGAGAGAATGCTACTTGTCAAGACTTTGATGCAATGAACTGGTTCCCTTATATAGGAATATTTTTGACCAATGTGTATAATCTGACCCAATCTGTATAATCTGATTGATTTTGACGTTGTAAAGTGCCTTGAGATGACATATTTCATGAATTGGCGCTATATAAATAACATTGAATTGCATCATCTCTTCAGACCAAGTAAACTATCACATTTTTTGAGACAGTTATCTCATTTTAAAGATATAATCATCTAACGTTATTACTCTTAGCAAGTTAAAGCTCCATAATAATATTAGACCAGGTTTTAGTTCCACTCTTTTATTATGCACATCTAGGCTACCTATAAATATAAAGTATGGCATGCCAAAAAACATTTTAAACAAAAGGCAATTTTAGTAATGGCCTTGCGATTTTATATCTAAGCATTAAAAATGATAATATTTCACAAATTTTCACAGCAAGATGGAAATAACGACTATCCAACATTTTAAGATTTTGTAAAAACTTTTTTCCTTTTTTACCTACCTTTTGAAATTAATACTTGTTTCTACTTCTCCAAAATTATACTTCAAGAAAACTATTGTGCTGTCCTGGGGCCATATGCAGCTAGACAGCTAGGACAAAAGTTCCCCACACAAAGCTTCCTTTTCTTGCGTTGTCTGAATAACCTTTGTTCCCAAATCTGGCTTTAAACATTCTTTTTGTAAAAAGACGAATATTTTTCCAAGGCAGAAGCGTGTAGAACAAATTCAACTTCAACGTTAGCAGTTTCCCTAGCTTCATCGCTGAAAAGCAGCTTTTAACGGGAGCAAAATACGTCAAAGATCTTTTTTTAAGGTGAGAGCACTCACTATCTCACGTAATTCACATAGAGATCTAACAAAGTTGTGATGTCTCACTCTGATTAAATATGAACCCAAAACTTTTCTAACTATTTTTGCCTTGGATTTCCTCTGACAAAGAATTAATATCTTATTTATGTAATGTATTCACGACATGAATTCCTTGCTGTCTTAACAAAAGGCAGAACAACTATAATGTTACTTTCTATAATTATTACAGGCTCTGCTGAGATGTCAAATTCTGGAGAATGCTTAGACACCCTGACACACAAATATGGATTAACTTCATTTCATGTGCACTCGTGAACTTGTTTTAGTTGATTTAGTTTTCTTGATGTACTGTAGAGCGTGATGAGGTCTGTTGTGGTATTGTGTGCACTGGATTGAGGGGACAGTTGGTGTTGTCTGTCAAACCCAATCTTCTTAAGCTGCAAATTCAGTAAAGTTACCATATATATATATATATATATATATATATATAAAACGGTTGCAGTTACAGCTCAAACGTCGTAACAACACTTCTAAATCTGAGTCTGACGCACAATTTCAAATACAAACACGATGCAGTTTGACTTTTGTCCGATGACGAGCGAGCGAGCGAGAGAGAGAGAACTGGTAAAGCAGCACATAGTAACAATAAGTCTAGCGCGCCATAAAGATGTTATTAATCAGGGAAATCTTTCTGATTGTTTCACAGCGGTTACCTGCAGCGGGTAAACACGCCCACGACAACACACTTAGGCTCCACGCAGCCCGTTTCTATCGGAATATGCGCCAAAACTGCCTCTTTAAAATGAACTGCACGGTGCAGTCTGCGCCTGTCTGAATTGCAATGTGAAGTTTTACACATCTATGCGTGAGCATAATCAAAAATTCCCCCCAGGAGCAGCGTTTTTTTTTTCCCCAGGACCCGCGGTAACGACAGCGGTGTTCTTACGATGGAGTATTAGGGCCACACATGAAGAGAAAAAATAATTTTGCCATGACGAGATTAAACTGGTGCAGATCAGTTGATGCAGCGATGCATTTGGCCACCGGAGGCAGTGGCGACCCACCAGCTTAAAATCTATGTATTGATGTCTATGTATGTATTTTAATCATCTTAAAAATGGTCTTATAGCTTAAAAGATCATCCTGTTTTGGTTGGTTTTGTAGCCGAATAGAAGAGATGTTCTCAAAGCATTAAATAAGCCTTTTGACTTTTAAAAATGTTGTGCTTTTAAGGTAATTTTAAGTTACTTTTTATTAAATTTATCAATATCCTATGGAAGTCTGGACATATGGCAGTGGCGTTTCAGGTGACTTTGCCACGCCACCACGCCGCCCTGCTCCATCGAATCCAGTTGATCTTGTAGCCGAATAGAAGAGATGTTCTCAAAGCATTAAATAAGCCTTTTGACTTTTAAAAATGTTGTCCTTTTAAGGTAATTTTAAGTTACTTTTTATTAAATTTGTCAATATCCTATGGAAGTCTGGACATATGGCAGCGGCGTTTCAGGTGACTTCGCCACGCCACCATGCCACACTGCTACATGAAATCCAGTTGGGCCTGGAATCCACAACACAGCAACATGTCTTCTGTCTGTGGACACAGTTTCATGTTGATTAGCTCAGAGGGGTAACATAGCGACTGCTAACAATAAAACATGACACTTCCTGTTGTCAGGGGGCGTGGACTAAGTGATGTCATCATTTGACCATTGGATATTGTAGAAGACCCGATGATGATCAATCACAGAAAGTTTGGTGCCTCTGTGTGTTTCTGTGTAGGAGATATAGCAGTTTTTCCTGTTGTCAGGGGGCGTGGCCTAAGTGATGTCATCATTTAACCATTGGATATTGTAGAAGACCCGATGATGATCAATCACAGAAAGTTTGGTGCTTCTGTGTGTTTTTGTGTAGGAGATATAACAGTTTTTCCTGTTGTCAGGGGGCGTGGCCTAAGTGATGTCATCATTTGACCATTGGATATTGTAGAAGACCCGATGATGATCAATCACAGAAAGTTTGGTGCTTCTGTGTGTTTTTGTGTAGGAGATATAACAGTTTTTCCTGTTGTCAGGGGGCGTGGCCTAAGTGATGTCATCATTTGACCATTGGATATTGTAGAAGACCCGATGATGATCAATCACAGAAAGTTTGGTGCCTCTGTGTGTTTCTGTGTAGGAGATATAACAGTTTTTCCTGTTGTCAGGGGGCGTGGCCTAAGTGATGTCATCATTTGACCATTGGATATTGTAGAAGACCTAGTGGTGATCAACTACTGAATGTTTGGTGGCTCTGTGAGTTTTTGTATATGAAATATAACAGTTTTGTGTTTCATGGCGAGTAGGTGAACTTTGACCCCCGCTCACGCCCCTTCAGCATGCTCAAAAACTCACCGTTTTGATAACCTTTAATTGGCCATGCCTTATGATCAGACTGCCTGAGTTTCAAGCCGCTCGCTCAAAATCTCTAGGAGGAGTTCCATCAAATACCAATGCTGTAAACGTCAAAAATGGGGTCAAAATCAGACCTTCAATCTAAAATGGCCGACTTCCTGTGATATTTACACTATGACATTAATTGTAAATTCTGAGCGTCTTGGTGAGCTCTACCACTGTACCAAATCTCATGTCTCTACGATGAAGTAAGTGAATAGCAAAGGGTCCTTTGAAAATTGCTAGGTGGCGCCGTTGAGGCATTAGGTCACGCCCACCAAAGTTTGTTATGGATTCCTGTTGGGGGGTGGATAAGGATGCATCCAAGTGAGTTTTAAGCAGCTCGGCCCAAAAATATGGAATTCAGAGCCAAACGTATGGCAGCGGCGTTTGAGGTGACTTCACCACGCCGCCACGCTCTCCTGCTCCATCGAATCCACTTGGGGCTGGAATCCACAATACATCAACATGACTTCTGTCTCTGGACACAGTTTCATGTTGATTAGCTCAGAGGGGTAACATAGCGACCGTTTACAGCAAAAAATTACACTTCCTGTTGTCAGGGGGCGTGGCCTAAGTGATGTCATAATTTGACCATTGGATATTAAAGAAGACCCAATGATGATCAATCACAGAAAGTTTGGTGCCTCTATGTGTTTCTGTGTAGGAGATATAACAGTTTTATTTTTTGTGGCGAGTAGGTGAACTTTGACCCCTGCTAACACCCCTTCAACATGCTCAAAAACTCACCGTTTTGATAACTTTTAATTGGCCATGCCTTATGATCAAACTGACCGAGTTTCAAGTCGCTCGCTCAAAATCTCTAGGAGGAGTTCGATCAAATACCAATGCTGTAAACGTCAAAAATCGGGTCAAAATCAGACCTTCAATCTAAAATGGCCGACTTCCTGTGATATTTGCACTATGACATTAATTGTAAATTCTGAGCGTCTTGGTGAGCTCTACCACTGTACCAAATCTCATGTCTCTACGATGAAGTAAGTGAATAGCAAAGGGTCCTTTGAAAATTGCTAGGTGGCGCCATTGAGGCATTTTTCTTTAGATTTTTATGAAGACCTTAAAATACAAAATTTTTAAACAGTCTTCATGCGTCCGCCAAGTTTGGTGAGTTTTTGAATATGATAAAGCCCCCAAAAAGGCCCCTCTTTAGGGGGGCAGAATAAAAATAATAATAATAATAAGAAACAACACAGAAACAATAGGCCTTCGCAGCGCTTCGCTGCTCGGGCCTAATTATTACAACCAGTTCTTTGCTGTTTATGATCGGCCAGCACCACGAAAACATGTTATCTGCACACAGTTTGATGACCAAAACACAATTCGTAATCCACATATATTAAATTGTGGAAAATCAGTTCATAACTGTTTGAACAATTGAATTTATGATCTAGAGACAGGAAGATGCATTCACAGAATGGAAGTCAGCACAGTTAACATGGGATTGCGCAATCCCAGGGGAGGCCAAGCTCGCTGCGGCCTCACCGGCTTCGCTATGAAGCGCCACCAAGGATTTACATGAAAAATAGCGAAAAGTCTGCGATATTAAAGAAAATATGATCAAAAATTAGGAAATTAGATAAATAAAATACTTATTACAAATGACTGAGTAAATCAAAATTTATATTATGTTATTATATATTTTCTTTCTTTCCATGATGACAAGTGAGGCATTTCTCTGGTTCATTTTGTCATTGGCATCCTTTTTTACACAGTGAGTGCACATTAGTCCAATGTTACCCTACAGTATCTGGAAGACTGAATAGATCTGATGAGCAACTTACAATAACTTCTTATAATGATGTAACGTGATAATATGTGTGATTAACCGTGACACCTCTCTTTCTCTCTCTCTCTCTCTCTCTCTCTCTGATCTAAGAATAGTTGCTGTGGTGGAGTTTACATTTTACAGTGTTAATAAATTAAGATTTTGGAAGTATTTTAAGTGTCCACTCTCACTAATTTCCATTAACCTGGCCTCAAGGTATTGCACAGTTGGTATTGCAAAGTTGGTATACACATTCAGTACACAAAAAAAATGTGGTGGGCCAGTCTAATCCAAAATGCCAGGGCCGATTTTTTTGTCCCAGTCCACCCCTGATGACATGTTTTATGATTTGGCGTTATATAAATAAAAACTGAAATGTATTGAACAAGAGTAAGTTTGTCCGTTTTCAAGCAGGATTTGTATATCTGTTCAACATAAATATATAAGGAAACCAAAGAGTTAAGATCACTTACTTACCAAGAGAGATTCCTTTGGGGTTTATTTGTGGTCTCTTGCTGCCCCCTGCTGGACAAGTATGATCAAATACATATGCTTTACATGTCAACTTGGTATCAAAATTCAGATTTCAATTTAAAATGGCTGCACAGTGGCACAGTGGGTAGCGCTGTTGCCTTGCAGCAAGAAGGTCCTGGGTTCAAGTACACCCCTGGGTCTTTCTGCATGGAGTTTGCATGTTCTCCCTGTGCATGCGTGGGTTCTCTCCGGGTACTCCGGCTTCCTCCCACAGTCCAAAAACATGACTGTTAGGTTAATTGGCTTCTCCAAATTGTCCTTAGGGTGTGAGTCTGTGTGTGAATGGTTGTTTGTCCTGTTTGTCTCTCTGTGTTGCCCTGCGACAGACTGGCGACCTGTCCAGGGTGTACCCCGCCTCCCGCCCAGTGAACGCTGGATATAGGCACCAGCAACCCCCGCGACCCCATGAGGGATAAAGCGGTTTGGAAAATGGATGGATGGATGGATGGAATTTAAAATGGCTTACTTCCTGTGATACTTGCAGTATGACATTAATTGTAAATTCTGAGCGTCTTGCTGAGATCTACAACTGTACAAAATTTCATTACTCTACGATGAAGTAAGTGAATAGCAAAAGGTCCTTTGAAAATTGCTTGGTGGCGCTATAGAGAAACTAAGTCCTGCTCACTAAAGTTTGTTATGGATTCCTGTTGGGGGGTGGATAAGGATGCATCCAAATGAGTTTTAGGCAGCTCGGCCCAAAACTGTGGAATTCAGAGCCAAACGTATGACAGCAGCGTTTGAGGTGACTTCGCCACGCCGCCACGCCCCCCTGCTCCATCCAATCCAGTTGGGCCTGAAATCCACAACACAACAACATGTGTTCTGTCCCTGGACACAGTTTCATGTTGATTAGCTCAGAGGGGTAACATAGCGACCGCTTACAACAAAACATGACACTTCCTGTTGTCAGGGGGCGTGGCCTAAGCAATGTCATCATTTGACCATTGGATATTATAGGAGACCTGATGATGATCAATCACAGAAAGTTTGGTGCCTCTGTGTGTTTCTGTGTAGGAGATATAACACTTTTATTTTTTGTGGCGAATAGGTGAACTTTGACCCCTGCCAACGCCCCTTCAGCATGCTCAAAAACTCACCGTTTTGATAACATTTGATTGGCCATGCCTTATGATCAGACTGCCCGAGTTTCAAGCCGATCGCTCGATATCTCTAGGAGGAGTTAGATCTTATACCAATGCTGTAACTGTCAAAATTGAGGTCAAAATCAGACTTTCAGTCTAAAATGGCCAACTTCCTGTGATACTTGCATTATGACATTAATTGTAAATTCTGAGCGTCTTGTTGAGCTCTACAACTGTACCAAATCTCATGTCTCTACGACGAAGTAAGTGAAAAGCAAAGGGTCCTTTGAAAATTTCTAGGTGGCGCCGTAGAGGCATTTTTCTTTAGATTTTTGTGACGACCTTAAAATACAAAATTTTTAAACAGTCACCATGCATCTGCAAAGTTTGGTGAGTTTTTGAAAATGAGAAAGCCCCCAAAAAGGCCCCTCTTTAGGGGGGCAGAATAATAAGAATAAGAATAAGAATTAAAACCGCAAGCGGTGATGATCGGCCCTCGCAGCCAAGCGCCGCTCTGGCCTATGGGCCACCGCTAGGGTACGCGCACCTCCCACCGCCAGCCACAGCAGAAGCTGTCATGCATTTTCCTCGCCCGTCTACCATGCAATACACACGTACGCGTTGGGCAGCGCTCCCCACGACTCACAAAAAATCTGGTGCAGATCGGTCGATGCACCGAGGAGACACAGCCGTTGAATAATGATAATTCATTTGGCCACCGGGCCGGACTAAATCGTTCGGCGGGCCAGATCCGGCCCGCAGGCCGTACGTTTGACACCCCTGGTTTAAACATTAGTATACCAACTTAATCAAAGGTATCTTACTAGCTGTTAATCCAGCTTCATGTGAAAAGTTAACAAAACCTTTTTAGTTATTTAAAGTTAATTATTTCATGTGTTTAAGGGTTTCGTTTCTTGCATTAAGACAGCTTTTATGAAAGTTTGACAGTTAAATTGGTGGATACACACCCAAAAGTAATAATGTAAAAGTAACACTTTAGCAATTGGAATATTGCTAAAGTAACACGTTAGCAATATTCCACATGTGTATGTTGTGTACAAACTTTAGTAATTTCTAACAGACCACTTCACTCTCAGAAAGCAGGTCTGCTGGTGGTTCCTAAAGTCTGTAAAACCAGAATGATTGGCAGATCCTTTAGCTATCAGGCTCCTCTCCAGTGGAACCAACTCCCAGTTTTGGTCCGTGACGCAGACACCCTGTCTACTTTTAAGACTAATCCTAAATCCTAAAATTGCTTGGTGGCGCTATAGAGAAACTAAGTCCTGCTCACTAAAGTTTGTTATGGATTCCTGTTGGGGGGTGGATAAGGATGCATCCAAATGAGTTTTAGGCAGCTCGGCCCAAAACTGTGGAATTCAGAGCCAAACGTATGACAGCAGCGTTTGAGGTGACTTCGCCACGCCGCCACGCCCCCCTGCTCCATCCAATCCAGTTGGGCCTGAAATCCACAACACAACAACATGTGTTCTGTCCCTGGACACAGTTTCATGTTGATTAGCTCAGAGGGGTAACATAGCGACCGCTTACAACAAAACATGACACTTCCTGTTGTCAGGGGGCGTGGCCTAAGCAATGTCATCATTTGACCATTGGATATTATAGGAGACCTGATGGTGATCAATCACTGAAAGTTTGATGCCTCTGTGTGTTTCTGTGTAGGAGATATAACAGTTTTATTTTTTGTGGCGAGTAGGTGAACTTTGACCCTTGCTAATGCCCCTTCAACAAGCTCAAAAACTCACCGTTTTGATAACTTTTAATTGGCCAAGCCTTATGATCAGACTGCCCGAGTTTCAAGCCGATCGCTCGATATCTCTAGGAGGAGTTAGATCTTATACCAATGCTGTAACTGTCAAAATTGAGGTCAAAATCAGACTTTCAGTCTAAAATGGCCAACTTCCTGTGATACTTGCATTATGACATTAATTGTAAATTCTGAGCGTCTTGTTGAGCTCTACAACTGTACCAAATCTCATGTCTCTACGACGAAGTAAGTGAAAAGCAAAGGGTCCTTTGAAAATTTCTAGGTGGCGCCGTAGAGGCATTTTTCTTTAGATTTTTGTGACGACCTTAAAATACAAAATTTTTAAACAGTCACCATGCATCTGCAAAGTTTGGTGAGTTTTTGAAAATGAGAAAGCCCCCAAAAAGGCCCCTCTTTAGGGGGGCAGAATAATAAGAATAAGAATAAGAATTAAAACCGCAAGCGGTGATGATCGGCCCTCGCAGCCAAGCGCCGCTCTGGCCTATGGGCCACCGCTAGGGTACGCGCACCTCCCACCGCCAGCCACAGCAGAAGCTGTCATGCATTTTCCTCGCCCGTCTACCATGCAATACACACGTACGCGTTGGGCAGCGCTCCCCACGACTCACAAAAAATCTGGTGCAGATCGGTCGATGCACCGAGGAGACACAGCCGTTGAATAATGATAATTCATTTGGCCACCGGGCCGGACTAAATCGTTCGGCGGGCCAGATCCGGCCCGCAGGCCGTACATTTGACACCCCTGGTTTAAACATTAGTATACCAACTTAATCAAAGGTATCTTACTAGCTGTTAATCCAGCTTCATGTGAAAAGTTAACAAAACCTTTTTAGTTATTTAAAGTTAATTATTTCATGTGTTTAAGGGTTTCGTTTCTTGCATTAAGACAGCTTTTATGAAAGTTTGACAGTTAAATTGGTGGATACACACCCAAAAGTAATAATGTAAAAGTAACACTTTAGCAATTGGAATATTGCTAAAGTAACACGTTAGCAATATTCCACATGTGTATGTTGTGTACAAACTTTAGTAATTTCTAACAGACCACTTCACTCTCAGAAAGCAGGTCTGCTGGTGGTTCCTAAAGTCTGTAAAACCAGAATGATTGGCAGATCCTTTAGCTATCAGGCTCCTCTCCAGTGGAACCAACTCCCAGTTTTGGTCCGTGACGCAGACACCCTGTCTACTTTTAAGACTAATCCTAAAACTTTCCTTTTTCCATCCATCCATCGTCTTCCGCTTATCCGGGGTCGGGTCGCGGGTGTAGCAGCTTCAAGAGGGAGGCCCAGACCTTCCTCTCCCCAGCCACTTGGGCCACTTCCTCCGGGGGAATCCCAAAGCGTTCCCAGGCGAGCAGAGTCTCTCCAGCGTGTCCTGGGTCTTCCCCTGGGCCTCCTCCCGGTGGGATGTGCCCAGAACACCTCACCAGGGATGCGTCCAGGAGGCATCCTAACCAGATGCCCGAGCCACCTCAACTGGCTCCTCTCAATGTGGAGGAGCAGCGGCTCTACTCTGAGTCCTCCCCGGATGACTGAGCTCCTCACCCTATCTCTAAGGGAGAGCCCAGACACACTATGGAGAAAACTTATTTTGGCCGCTTGTATCCGGGATTTCGTTCTTTCGGTCATGACCCAAAGCTCGTGACCATAGATGAGGGTAGGAACGTAGATCGACCGGTAAATCAAGAGCTTCGCCTTTTGGCTCACCTCTCTCTTCACCACAACGGATCGCTACAGCGCCCGCTTCACAGCAGACGTTGCACCAATCCGCCTGTCGATCTCCCGCTCCATCTTCCCCTCATTCGTGAACAAGACCCCAAGATACTTGAACTCCTCCACTAGAAGCTGGCTCTTGGGACTTTCCTTTTTGACAAAGCTTATAGTTAGAGTGGTTCATGTTACCCTGAGCTACCTCTATAGTTATGCTGCTATAGGCTTAGGCTGCTGGAGGACATCAGGGTCTATTGTTCTTCAATTTTGCATGACTGTTGTCATTTTAGCTTTTAACTTTCTGTTCTCTCTCTTTTATCTTCATAGTAGGTACACCTGGTCTGGCGTTCTGTTAGCTGTGACATCATCCAGGGAAGACAGATCACCTGTTATTACCATCTAATGTAAAACAGATTACTGGATCAATGTGTGCTTCTGTGCTTTTTTGTCTCTCTTGTTGTGTCTCTGCTCTGTCTTTTGTAACCCCCAGTCGGTCAACGCAGATTACCGTTCATACTGAGCCCGCCTCTGATGGAGGTTTTTCCTTCCTGTTAATGGGGAGTTTTTTCTTCTGCTGTCACTTCATGCTTGATAAGTATGAGGGATTGCTGCAAAGCCATGTACAATGCAAACGACTCTCCCTGTGGCTCTACGCTTCTTCAGGAGTGAATGCTGCTTGTTACGACTTTGATGCAATCAACTGGTTCCCTTATATAGGAATTTATTTTACCAATCTGGATAATCTGACCTAATATGTATAATCTGATTGATTTTGACATTGTAAACTGCCTTTAGATGACACATGTTTTATGATTTGGCGTTATATAAATAAAAACTGAAATGTATTGAACAAGAGTAAGTTTGTCAGTTTTCAAGCAGGATTTGTATATCTGTTCAACATAAATATATAAGGAAACCAAAGAGTTAAGATCACTTACTTACCAAGAGAGATTCCTTTGGGGTTTATTTGTGGTCTCTTGCTGCCCCCTGCTGGACAAGTATGATCAAATACATATGCTTTACATGTCAACTTGGTATCAAAATTCAGATTTCAATCTAAAATGGCTTACTTCCTGTGATACTTGCAGTATGACATTAATTGTAAATTCTGAGCATCTTGCTGAGATCTACAACTGTACAAAATTTCATTACTCTACGATGAAGTAAGTGAATAGCAAAAGGTCCTTTGAAAATTGCTTGGTGGCGCTATAGAGAAACTAAGTCCTGCTCACTAAAGTTTGTTATGGATTCCTGTTGGGGGATGGATAAGGATGCATCCAAATGAGTTTTAGGCAGCTCGGCCCAAAACTGTGGAATTCAGAGCCAAACGTATGACAGCAGCGTTTGAGGTGAATATGCCACGCCGCCACGCCCCCCTGCTCCATCGAATCCAGTTGAGCCTGAAATCCACAACATACAAACATGTGTTCTGTCTGTGGACACAATTTCATGTTGATTAGCTCAGAGGGGTAACATAGCGACCGCTTACAACAAAACATGACACTTCCTGTTGTCAGGGGGCGTGGCCTAAGCAATGTCATCATTTGACCATTGGATATTATAGGAGACCTGATGATGATCAATCACAGAAAGTTTGGTGCCTCTGTGTGTTTCTGTGTAGGAGATATAACACTTTTATTTTTTGTGGCGAATAGGTGAACTTTGACCCCTGCCAACGCCCCTTCAGCATGCTCAAAAACTCACCGTTTTGATAACATTTGATTGGCCATGCCTTATGATCAGACTGCCCGAGTTTCAAGCCGATCGCTCGATATCTCTAGGAGGAGTTAGATCTTATACCAATGCTGTAACTGTCAAAATTGAGGTCAAAATCAGACTTTCAGTCTAAAATGGCCGACTTCCTGTGATACTTGCATTATGACAATAATTGTAAATTCTGAGCGTCTTGTTGAGCTCTACAACTGTACCAAATCTCATGTCTCTACGACGAAGTAATTGAATAGCAAAGGGTCCTTTGAAAATTTCTAGGTGGCGCCGTTGAGGCCTTTTTCTTTAGATTTTTGTGACGACCTTAAAATACAAAATTTTTAAACAGTCACCATGCATCTGCAAAGTTTGGTGAGTTTTTGAATATGATAAAGCCCCCAAAAAGGCCCCTCTTTAGGGGGGCAGAATAATAATAATAAGAATTAAAACCGCAAGCGGTGATGATCGGCCCTCGCAGCAAAGCGCCGCTCTGGCCTATTGGCCACCGCTGGGATTTGCGCACCGCCGGCTGCCCGCCACCGCAGATGCTGTCACGCATTTTGCCCGCCCGTCCACTGGGCGATTCACACGAACGTGTTCGGCAGCGCTCCGCCACGACTCACAAAAAATCTGGTGCAGATCGCTCGATGCAGCGAGGAGACACAGCCGTTGAATAATGAAAATGCATTTGGCCACCGGACCGGACTAAATCGTTCGGCGGGCCAGATCCGGCCCGCAGGCCGTACGTTTGACACCCCTGGTTTAAACACTAGTATACAAATTTAATCAAAGGTATTTTACTAGCTGTTAATCCAGCTTCATGTGAAAAGTTAACAAAACCTTTTTAGTTATTTAAAGTTAATTATTTCATGTGCTTAAGGGTTTCGTTTCTTGCATTAAGACAGCTTTTATGAAAGTTTGACAGTTAAATTGGTGGATACTCACCCAAAAGTAATAATGTAAAAGTAACACTTTAGCAATTGAAATATTGCTAAAGTAACACGTTAGCAATATTCCACATGTGTATGTTGTGTACAAACTTTAGTAATTTCTAACAGACCACTTCACTCTCAGAAAGCAGGTCTGCTGGTGGTTCCTAAGGTCTGTAAAACCAGAATGGGAGGCAGATCCTTTAGCTATCATGCTCCTCTCCAGTGGAACCATCTCCCAGTTTTGGTCCGTGAGGCAGACACCCTGTCTACTTTTAAGACTAATCCTAAAACTTTCCTTTTTCCATCCATCCATCGTCTTCCGCTTATCCGGGGTCGGGTCGCGGGTGTAGCAGCTTCAAGAGGGAGGCCCAGACCTTCCTCTCCCCAGCCACTTGGGCTACTTCCTCCGGGGGAATCCCTAAGCGTTCCCAGGCGAGCATAGTCTCTCCAGCGTGTCCTGGGTCTTCCCCTGGGCCTCCTCCCGGTGGGACGTGCCCAGAACACCTCACCAGGGAGGCGTCCAGGAGGCATCCTGACCAGATGCCCGAGCCACCTCAACTGGCTCCTCTCAATGTGAAGGAGCAGCGGCTCTACTCTGAGTCCTCCCCGGATGACTGAGCTCCTCCTTGGCCTTTTGGCTCAGCTCTCTCTTCACCACAACGGATCGGTACAGCGCCCGCTTCACAGCAGACGCCGCACCAATCCGCCTGTCGATCTCCTGCTCCATCTTCCCCTCATTCGTGAAAAAGACCCAAAGATACTTGAACTCCTCCACTAGAAGCTGGCTCTTGGGACTTTCCTTTTTGACAAAGCTTATAGTTAGAGTGGCTCATGTTACGCTGAGCTACCTTTATAGTTATGCTGCTATAGGCTTAGGCTGCTGGAGGACATCAGGGTCTATTGTTCTTCATTTTTGCATGACTGTTGTCATTTCAGCTTTTAACTTTTTGTTTTTTCTATTTTTTCTTCATAGTAGGTACACCTGGTCTGGCGTTCTGTTAGCTGTGACATCATCCAGGGAAGACAGATCACCTGTTATTACCATCTAATGTCAAACAGATTACTGGATCAATGTGTGCTTCTGTGCTTTTTTGTCTGTCATGTTGTGTCTCTTCTCTCTCTTTTGTAACCCCCAGTCGGTCAAGGCAGATTACCGTTCATACTGAGCCTGGTTCTGCTGGAGGTTTTTCCTTCCTGTTAATGGGGAGTTTTTCCTTCTGCTGTCACTTCATGCTTGCTCAGTATGAGGGATTGCTGCAAAGCCATGGACAATGCAGACGACTCTCCCTGTAGCTCTACGCTTCTTCAGGAGTGAATGCCGCTTGCTACGACTTTGATGCAATCAACTGGTTCCCTTATATAGGAATTTCTTTTACCAATCTGGATAATCTGACTTAATATGTATAATCTGATTGATTTTGACTTTGTAAACTGCCTTTAGATGACATGCAGGCATGGACTGGTAATCGGGCGTACCGGGCATTTTCCCGGTGGGCCGACGTGCTGTTTGGGCCGGCAGACCCGACATGTATATTAATAATATGTATTATTATTATTTTATATATCTGCCTCTTTATATTTGCATAATGCATGAATAAAAATAAAATCAGCAGCGCAAGAGTCTGTTCCGATCACCCGGCCCTTACCACAGGCTACTGCAGCCCATTGGTTATCATCCCTGACAGTCTAAAGGGCTAGGCCAATCATAAAGTAGAAAAAACACCTTCACGCTCCATGTGGAACTTTGTGCAGCGGTGTTCACAGTAGTAATGGATAAGAAACGCAAGGGAGGCGCAGAGAAACTGCACGAAAAAAAGAAACGAGTTCTTCAAACGGATGCTGCGAAATGTGTCAAACTGACTGACATGTTCCCAACAGCAGGCCTTCATCTGCTCCGGTGTCTGATGTAAAATATGGTGGTAGTGGTGGTTGTAGTCAGTGACGTGCGGTAGGGTTCATAGCTGGTGAGGCACTGACGTCATCAGAGTCAGATTTACAAATATATACACTCTACAGAGTAGACTCATTGCAAAGTGCTGAAGGAGACTGATTGAGCCAAATAAATTCACCAAGATACATGGAAAAATATTGGTTCTTTGATGAAAAAAAAATTGTCATTTGATTGGTAACAGTTTATGAGTTATGATGGATTTCTGCATTTGTAACACATTCTAAAACTATAACCCACATTACGCACATTTTATCACAAAAACAAAACATGAATAAGTATCGCTGTCTTACCTCTACTTATAATTTAAGTCCCTGTGGCGCTCTTTCTGAACAAAAATATCATCATTTTCCGGTAAAAGTTCCCTTTATCTTCTTCAGTTTTAAAAGTCTCTCAGTCTCAATGGAGCTCACTGCCAGGGAGGAAAGCCTTCCCTGATCAGTCCTGTTCCAGCTGTATGTTTAGAGTCTTTTTAGTGCTTTACTTGTTTAGCAAAACTCGCTAATAAAACATCAATAACTTGTTTTGACTCTACTATTTGGGGATCACGAGCGGTGCCCCTTGAGCGCCCCCTGCCTAGTGGCCAAGGAACTGCCGGCCTCACCTACAACCAGTTCTTTGCTGTTTATGATCGGCCAGCACCACGAAAACATGTTATCTGCACACAGTTTGATGACCAAAACACAATTCGTAATCCACATATATTAAATTGTGGAAAATCAGTTCATAACTATTTGAACAATTGAATTTATGATCTAGAGACAGGAAAATGCATTCACAGAATGGAAGTCAGCGCAGTAAACATGGGATTGCGCAATCCCAGGGGAGGCCAAGCTCGCTGCGGCCTCACCGGCTTCGCTATGAAGCGCCACCAAGGATTTACATGAAAAATAGCGAAAAGTCTGCGATTTTAAAGAAAATATGATCAAAAATTAGGAAATTAGATAAATAAAATACTTATTACAAATGACTGAGTAAATCAAAATTTATATTATGTTATTATATATTTTCTTTCTTTCCATGATGACAAGTGAGGCATTTCTCTGGTTCATTTTGTCACTGGCATCCTTTTTTACACAGTGAGTGCACATTAGTCCAATGTTACCCTACAGTATCTGGAAGACTGAATAGATCTGATGAGCAACTTACAATAACTTCTTATAATAATGTAACGTGATAATATGTGTGATTAACCGTGACCTCTCTTTCTCTCTCTCTCTCTCTGATCTAAGAATAGTTGCTGTGCTGTGGTGGAGTTTACATTTTACAGTGTTAATAAATTAAGATTTTGGAAGTATTTTAAGTGTCCACTCTCACTAATCCAAAATGCCAGGGCCGATTTTTTTCTCCCAGTCCACCCCTGATGACATGTTTCATGATTTGGCGCTATATAAATAAAAACTGAAATGTATTGAAGAAGAGTAAGTTTGTCAGTTTTCAAGCAGGATTTGTATATCTGTTCAACTTAAATACATAAGGAAACCAAAGAGTTAAGATCACTTACTTACCAAGAGAAATTCCTTTGGGGTTTATTTGTGGTCTCTTGCTGCCCCCTGCTGGACAAGTTTGATCAAATACAAATGCTTTACATGTCAACATGGTGTCAAAATTCAGATTTCAATCTAAAATGGCTTACTTCCTGTGATACTTGCACTATGACATTAATTGTAAATTCTGAGCGTCTTGCTGAGATCTACAACTGTACAAAATTTCATTACTCTACGATGAACTAAGTGAATAGCAAAGGGTCCTTTGAAAATTGCTTGGTGGCGCTATAGAGAAACTAAGTCCTGCTCACTAAAGTTTGTTATGGATTCCTGTTGGGGGGTGGATAAGGATGCATCCAAGTGAGTTTTAAGCAGCTCGGCCCAAAAATGTGGAATTCAGAGCCAAACGTATGGCAGCGGCGTTTGAGGTGACTTCACCACGCCGCCACGCTCTCCTGCTCCATCGAATCCACTTGGGCCTGAAATCCACAACACATCAACATGTGTTCTGTCTGTGGACACAGTTTCATGTTGATTAGCTCAGAGGGGTAACATAGCGACCGCTTACAACAAAACATGACACTTCCTGTTGTCAGGGGGCGTGGCCTAAGCAATGTCATCATTTGACCATTGGATATTATAGGAGACCTGATGATGATCAATTACTGAAAGTTTGGTGCATCTGTCTGTTTCTGTGTAGGAGATATAACACTTTTATATTTTGTGGCAAATAGGTGAACTTTGACCCCTGCCAACGCCCCTCCAGCATGCTCAAAAACTCACCGTTTTGATAACTTTTGATTGGCCATGCCTTATGATCAGACTGCCCGAGTTTCAAGCCGATCGCTCGATATCTCTAGGAGGAGTTAGATCTTATACCAATGCTGTAACTGTCAAAATTTAGGTCAAAATCAGACTTTCAGTCTAAAATGGCCAACTTCCTGTGATACTTGCACTATGACATTAATTGTAAATTCTGAGCGTCTTGTTGAGCTCTACAACTGTACCAAATCTCATGTCTCTACGATGAAGTAAGTGAATAGCAAAGGGTCCTTTGAAAATTGCTAGGTGGCGCCGTTGAGGCATTTTTCTTTTGATTTTTGTAACGACCTTAAAATACAAAATTTTTAAACAGTCACCATGCATCTGCAAAGTTTGGTGAGTTTTTGAGTATGATAAAGCCCCCAAAAAGGCCCCTCTTTAGGGGGGCAGAA
This sequence comes from Fundulus diaphanus, assembly GCA_037039145.1. Classification (NCBI taxonomy): domain Eukaryota; kingdom Metazoa; phylum Chordata; class Actinopteri; order Cyprinodontiformes; family Fundulidae; genus Fundulus; species Fundulus diaphanus. The sequence goes on from CM073131.1 coordinate 51,409,845, forward strand.
TAATAAGAATAATTTACAATACAGATACAATAGGCCTTCGCAGCGCTTAGCTGCTCGGGCCTAATAAGAATAAGAATAATAATTAACACTACAGATACAATAGGCCTTCGCAGCGCTTAGCTGCTCGGGCCTAATAATAATTAACACTACAGATACAATAGGCCTTCGCAGCGCTTAGCTGCTCGGGCCTAATGAAATTCACATGTGGAAAACTTTTAGGAAAGTTGTTTAAAATCTGGCCATGGTCCTCGACCGGAAATAGTCGGGGTCCATTTTTGCCTCTGGTGGAGTTTCATTATCTTGGTGTCTTGTTCACCAGTGATGGTGGGATGGAGCGAGAGATGGATGGACGGATGGGGGTCTGCAGTAATGCTCAGCCAAAAAGCAAAGCTCTCGATTTACTGGTTCATCCCCTCACCTATGTTCTGAGTCATGAGCCAAAGAACAAAAGGTCTTAGATACAAGCTGCTGAAATGAGCTTCGTCCAGAAGGTGGCCTGGCTCAGCTTTAGACATGGAGTGAGGAGCTCTGTGGTCCAGGGGAAAGCTGAAACAAGAGCTGGTGCTTCTCTGCATCAAAAGAAGCCAGTTGAGGTAGTTTGTGCATCTGATCAGGGGATCCCCAGGGCGGCTTTCTTTTCCAGGCAAGTCCCACCGGGAGTAGAGTCCAGGGAGGACCCAGAACTCACAGTAGGGACTATATTTTCTGTCTGGCTAGGTAACTCCTTGTTGTCCCCCAGAATGAGGACGTCACTGAGGAGAGGGAGTCTCTGTCTCTAAGCAGAAAACGATGGATGGATGGATGGATGGATGAATGGATGGATGTATGGATGGACGGATGGATGGCAAAGTTTGCAGGAGTGGATGTCTCAGATGTTCCTCTGAGAACCATGAACTCTGAAGGCCAAAGTAACTTGGAGTCATATATGAGGTCACCTCCCTAACAGCTGAAGCTCGGCTCAAACCAAACCAGGTCATCTACAGGACAATAATCCCAAATCTAAAGCCCAGACCACAGCCTAATAAAATGCTGTCAGGACACTCAGAGCTATGCAGGAACAAACGTCTGCAAAATCTCATTGACTTGAAGCGACGTTGGAAAACAGAGTGAACCAAACCTCTACAGAGATGAATTTAGACAGGAAACTGCAGCAGAGATTTACTGCATTGCTGCTGATAACGGCTTTACAAGCTGCTGAGTCTTAAGTCGCTCTTAGTTTGTCACAGGATGCATGATCTATAATCTACAGTCATTGTAGCAGTAATTCTAGAGCTGGACTTCCACTAGTCGCACATCAGCCTGGACAACTGAGCTGACTCTATAGTTTCACATAAATAATTAATCTGTTCTAACAATTTTAAACAGTCTTCTATAAATACACACATCCCTGATGTACCTGTGTGACAAATTCCCAAAGTGTTCTGAGTCTGACAGGTGGAGCTGTGGTCAAACAGCCTCCTCTTCATCAGCTCGATTCCTTCATCTCTGAGGCTCACAGCGTCTAACAAGGCTGAAGAAAATAAAACATTCATCACAACTCAGAGCTAAAAATCACCAGAAATAAGAGAATTTAAAGAGGGCTGTGGTGGACGGAAACATGTTTACAGCAGATAAAAAGTCAAACTGAGCCCTGCTGTGGTGGAACATAGACTTAGCAGGGCTGTGTGGTTGATGAGCAGCAGGTGGCGCTCCAACGCATCATGGTTCCTTTTAGAAGAAGAGCAGCAGGTCAACGCACTGACAGATGGGATCTATTTGAACACGTGATTTGTGTCAGCGGTCGCCATGATAAGTGCTGTCTGAATAGTGCAGTCAGTAAGGAAGGAGGTAGGAAAAGGAGCCTGGATGCTTCCTCTCACAGCTACTTTAGCATAGCAACCTTGTGATGTCCCTTGCAGGCCCTAAGGAGCTATATGGAATCCCACAATCCTTTGCATGATATGACATATCAGCACAGCTCACCTGAGAAGAGAGGGCACACTTTGTAGTTCATCTTGGAAGGCTGCAGCCCGGATTTGACTTCATCCCTAAACGTTTCCTTCACATAATGACGTCGGAGTTAAAGGCTGTCTGAATTTAGCACAGCGGTCCAAAGCTGCTTTCCTCTCCACGATGGAGTTGTGACTGTTGACTCCATGAACAGGAGCTAGAAGCTGTCATTAAGGGTATCTGGATGGAGCCATGGAGTGTATCTATAGGTTGTTATCAGCCCCACTCTCAGGCACCTCCACCTTCAGTCCTTTTTTCAAAGATTCAGAGATTCTTTATTGTCACTGCGTGTCACTAAGGTGAAATTTCTTTTTGGCCACTCTGGCTAAGAGCTCACAAATTGTTTGCTAATCCCTTCTGTAACCCAAATCTTAAAAACAGATTATGATAAATCTACCCTGAGGAAATGACATTCTGCTTATTGTGCAGACCTGAACCACAAAGGAACTGGGCGTGGCTCTTTTCCTGTGTGCACCAACCCTGGAGAACATCCTGCGCCTCATGGTGCATGATGACGGAGACGGAGGGCCTTAAAGTGATGTGAGACTGCAGCAACTGTAATGATGAGCAAAAACCTGCCCAAATGTCCCCACATCCTGTGATGTGGCCCATTGACAGCAAATAAAATATGTTTCTAAAACGGTGCTCAACATGTGGCTTTTTATCCTGACCTTCAACTACAATTAAACTCCTTTGGTTTAAACCATGAAACCAGAATCCAATCAGAACAAAGCCTGAAATATAAAGGTACAGCATGTCTTCATCTTCCTGTAAACTGCTCTGACAGACCAGCCAGCAGGAATTTACTTTCTTCATTCTGATGCTTTACTCTTTTATAACCTGAGATCAAATATTATCATCGGCATTGAGTGAAACTCTTGTTCTGCCGGCCCTGTCCTGGGATGCCCTCTGGACTCTGTGGAGGTGGTGGGGGAGAGAAGGATGTTAGTCAGGATCACATCCATCATAGACAACACCGTCCATCCACTGCACTGTCTGGAGCACAGCAGCTCCTCTGGTGGCCGACTGAGGCGTCCTCTTTTAATTATATTTTGTATGGGGATTTTTTTAAATCTATATAGCTTCTTTCTTAATTTTGTTTGATGTTATTAACTATTTGTTACATGAGCTGATGTGACAGATGAAATACTCCATGTGATATAATAAAGTCCTGTTTTGTCTTATCTTCTGTAGCTCCAAAGGTGTGAAGACGGTTCCTCTCCATCACCATGGCCTAATCTACGTTTGATTTATTAATTAAATACCAGGAAGTTAAAACGTCAGTAAACCTTGTCTGCAAAAACTGGGGATTAATATGCAAAGCTTCTAGAGCTGATGGTTTAGAAAATATCCTGATGAATAAAATAAAATGTGCCTTTTCCTGAGAACTGCAGCACTTCATAGGAAAGGAAGAGAGCTGAAGGGAGGTTTTCTGTTACTAATGTCTCAGTGACATGTTCTGTTAGCGCTTTACTTTTCAGATTTACAGCTGTGTGGTTGAACTCTTGGACCATCATATCAGCCTGAAACTTCCTGTTTCCTCTGAATCCGCAGTGAGAAACAAAGGAGGAAGTTCTTGACAACAGTCCACCTGAAACTCCTGAATTAGTGTTGTGTTGACAGTTTAAACCACTAGAGGGCGCTCTTTCCTGGAACTGGTTCCACATCACATTAGTTTCCCAGTCACCGTCAGAATGTGTTGACTATTAAAGTGTATGAATGTAGATGTGCAAGACTGACTGACACATGAGAATGAAGACAGAAAATGTTTAAAAATGAACATAAAGCAGATTTTGGTTTAATTATTCATCTCAGTGAAGAGAAACGTTTGAGCTCAGAGAGCAAAGAAGTCCTGCAGCTGATTGAAGCTTTTTCAGCTCATTTTTCCTCCTCCTGTCTCAGTGGCAGGTAGAGGGAGGGATAAAAGGAATAAAAATCATTTAAAAAATTAGGAAAATATCACAAAATATTTGTGATAAACCAGTATTATGAGAACTAACATGATACGAATACATAACATATAAATTTACAAACAATGCGTTAATTTTATCCATGATTGTCTTGTATTTAGTTGCATTATTCTACCCATCAACCCAGAACAAGGTCCATGTTGCTGCTGAAGAAAAGCAGGCCCACAGCATGATGCTGCCAGCAATTTACATTTTCATCACCCAGGTGGACAAAAAATGAACCTGAAAGGTAAACAAGGGAACAGAAAGAAAAGAAAAACAGCTTTTATCGAGTCCAAAACTGCAGGAACTGTTGGATTTATTTAGATGTTGAAAATAATGTAGAACAGAAAGAAATAACACAGTGTCCCCTATCATGAATGCCTCGTTAATCTTGAACCGGTTTTTTAGGATTAAATGATTGTAGAACACAGGACTGCAGGGATCTTTAAACATGAATTGGGTGAAAGAGTTTAAATGTAATATGGATTTTCTCTAGTCCACACTGGGTCAGAGTTATGCACGTTATTTGTACTCAATAGTAAACATGGACCCACACTAATATTTGGTTTAAAGTTACACAGCCAGGTGGAAATCATTAACCTTTGTTTTAAAGCCAGCAACAAACTTCTGGCAGGATGCTGTCTGGATATCTGACCAGTCCTGGCAGAACTAAGGACCAACCCACTGAGCATCATCCACACTTTTCCTTCAGGCTGAGGCCATCCAGCAGGTTTACGTCAGCCCAGTTCTAGAGCTCACAGCCCTGGAGTTAAACTTCTGCTCTCCACATGGAGGAGCCAGATGCTTTCAGGAGAAAACTTCTACAATCAGAACCCTGAGCCGACTGGCTGCGCTTACGAGAAGTATGTCTGGAAGGGTCGAGGCCTTCAAGCTTCAAACTATTTAAATAACCATGAAGCATGGTGGTGGCAGCATCATGCTGAGGTCTGAGGAGGACTACATAGAGACCCTACAGCTTCTGCATGACCCCTGACCTCAACTAGACTGAAATATGCTCCAATATCCCTAAAGCTGAAGCTCGATGGTGGTAGCAGAGGGATGTTTAAGCAAATAATAATGGAGGCGTATGTATATATTTGAGCCTGTATGTAAACGTTTGACCTTGTTTGGATTAACGTTTGGTCACCACTGAGTTACAGTTTCAACCAACAGAGGGCGGACTTGGACTTTGTTCCCACTGTCGCATCACAATAGTTTCCCTATTGTATGGAAATATGCAGACATGGGCGCTTAATACTTGTGTTTAAAAATCTTTAAAGTTAAATATTTCATCAGCATTCCTCACAAAAAAAAAAAAAAAAAAAACCCGAACAGGTCAAATAAATCCTTGAAGCCCAAAATTAAAATGGTTGTCATTTCTTTGTCGAGAAGACCAGATGTTAGGAGATGTTTTTATATGTCAAACATTTCCTGCATCAAGACGTCTTCTTCGTCTTATTTCCAGCCAGTTATGTATTTTAATATTTCTCCGTATCACAGCTGTTTAGGGTCTCCAGTTTTTCATCAAACCAGCAGCATATCACAAGAATAAAGCAGATTATTTAATATTAACTTTCAGCCTAGACAAGAAGGCAACAGATAAACAGCAGAGGAGAATTAAATAAACTCTAATAATTAAGCTGCGGCCATGATAAACCAAACACCTTAACAGGAAAATTATATCACAGTAAAGTTACAGAGGAAGAAAAACGGGCCCAAATCCAACCATAACATCTGTTATTTGCACTGGATCCTAAACTAAGAAACTAAAGATTCACTGTTGAGCATGAAAGGAATCTGCAAAAGCTAAAGTGGCATCAGTCGCACCCCCCCCCCCAAAAAAAACCATTGAATTTCCAGAGGAAAAGTCAAAGATTTTTTTAAATTTATATTATAGTAGCAGTTTTGGTAATGAAGTCTTGCTTCTTTGCAAGGTTTGTATTTCAATAAATTAGCTACAAACAGAAAATGGTAAAACTTCCACTGGTGAACATGTTGCTACAGAGTTTAGACGCAAAGAAAGCAAAGTGTTAGCTTGTTGTGAGTCTAGACTGCTTCTGGCAGCTAGCCCGGTCGCTGGGTACAACACTTCCTGACCTGCCACTGAAACCAGGTGAGTCAGAAGTGACGTCATCATCTGATCCCAGTGAGGTAGATTAAAGGTGACGATAGAAAAGTCTTTGTGAGCGTGGGTTCGTTGTAGACCAGGTGAAGGAAGCTGCTGCAGATCAGTGGTTGACTTTGCGGCCCTTCACTGAGGAGTAGACCACGTCTGGGTCTGGTTGACTCTCTGGAAGCAGAAAACGACCAACACAGATTCTGTTAAATGATTTCTACGTTAACACCAGATCCACATACAGCAACAGGTTTTCACAGCTTTTGTCTCTCTTCCTAACACCTGCTCAGCACATCGCTAAATATAAATCATGGAAATGTGTGCAAACCTGAGAAGTGAAAGCCACCAGCCTCTGACTACTACCGGCCCCAGTTCAGCTGCAGGGCAGAACAGCAGCTCACTTCTAAAATTATGATCCTAACGACCACAAAAGAAAACCGTAGATGATGTCAGATATTCAGCTGGCGTCTGAAGGAGGACGCTGGGTGTCTTAAGGTGAGAAAATGTGATGTTTAGGGCAGCGGTCTCCAAATCCAGCACTGAGGGTTGATGTCCTGCAACCTTTAGCTGCAGCTGTGCTTCAACCACTCTGACTCCGGCCAGCAGAGCTCTGCAGAGCTCGACTTCACGCCAGGGAGGCAGTTTAGCCGTTTGGTTCAGCTGTATGGGTCAAAGGGCACGTCTAAGAGCTGCAGGACACCGGCCCTCCACCAGTTTGAACTGAAGACCACTGGTTAGGGCGATGAGCAGAAAATAACAACATGGAGAAGTTGACGGTTCTAAGGGGCTGATTTTACTCTGATAACTGCCTACAGCCCAAATTATTTTTATCACCCACCATCATTGGCCCCTGATCAGTTGCACAAATAGAAGCTCCCCGTTTATAATGTATGGGTGCAAAAAATGTTATCCCTCCATTTGATTAAAAGAACATCTGATCAGGCACATTTAATCAAACCTAACAGGCTTCAGTTCCTCATTTTTACTGAAGGTTTGATGTACAATGATAATAAAAAAGTGTTTTATCCCAGAAATTAGCTTGAACTCTTGAAACTTTCATTCATGATGAGATGGACGGCAAGCAAACCAGGTTATGTCCCACAGAAGCACTTTAACCTTTTTAAAGTCATATATTCTCCTAAATATCACAAATAACTTATAATTATCTGTTTAGAGGCATTTAGAATCAAGAGACACTGACATGAACCAGGACGTAATGTTCAAGCTGAATATACTGACAAAAGTCTGCAAACAGTCCTTAGCATCTGATAAGATTTAAATGTTCAAGTCAAAAAAGAGAGATAGCAGACAGTTTACAGGAGAATGTAGTTTACTGTGAATTACTGCATGAATATCACAGACAACATTCCCTGAGAAGATGCAGTCGGCTGTGTTGAATGTCCATACACCTTAAGATAAACCCTGTTTGCTGGCTAAATTAAAGTGGCAGAATACTGACCAATCAGATTGTCTGAGCTCCAGTCAGTTTAGCCCTTCTGTAATTCATTTTACCCATAGAGCCACTGATCTGATGCAGAAATGTAGAAACGTAGATGCATGAGCAGCTGCTCTGACACAGCGTTCTGCTCTTTGCCCCAAACCAAAGCAGATTTCATGCATGTGTAAAACACTGCTTGGCAAAAAACTCTGCTTCTGAAACTACAAGAGTACTGTAACAGAGTATTCAACCTTTTCTCCATGATCTGCTGCAAAAACTGCAAAAAAAAAAATGTGGTCACTCCTCTGGAAAGACAAAAATAGACAAACTAAACAGACACCTGAGAGGAATTATGTTCGTGCTAAAAAAACAAAACCAGCAACAAACAATCAGAAGATTTTTAACAAAAATCCTAGCTGACGTCTCTTGGTAGAATTGTCAGCTGAAACCCAGAAGGCAGGGGTCAAAGGTCATTGTATACTATCGTTTCTGTTTCTGTGGATTCATACTTTTAGATGTATTTGACATTATGACAGTTCTCACTGTTAATTTGCCTCAGATCTGGCTGCTGCTGCAGTTCTTGCTTCATTATTTTCTTGATGATTCGGTTAAAAGTCCAAAGCTTTTTTTGTTTTCAACCAAAACCTTTTAACAGTAAACAGATTTAAAACGTATAAGCAGGAAGGAATGCTGGCGGCTGAAGGATCTCCTGGTGCTGCAGAGATCTTTGTGTGACGAGCCAAAGCCACGAAGCAGAAGCAGAGAGACAACTTCTACTTCTGCTTCTGTCTGCTCAGGTCTGGACTTCTGCGTCTGGGCTTTAATGCACGCGTTGAACATAAAGCTGGTCTAAAAATAACGTTTAAACAGTGGCACTTTTTCTTTAAAGCTGGGAGGAATCTGTTATAATAGATCGTTTTCGCTGTTTCAACCATAAAGGCTCATTAAAAATGAGCCCAGTGTGTCTCTGTGGCTGCTAGTTGGACTTTCCACAGACAGAAGAGCTCTTTGTCCAGACAGAGTCCCTCCACCACATTACCACAAGCCTCCATTCCTCCTTTCACTTATTTCACTGTATAACTGCTCATCTGGAGCAAGTGACAAAGCCAGTTATGTATATTCTGCTATCAGTGACTCCACTTCCTCTACAAACACCTCACCACTTTCTAAAACCAGCTTTACTCCGGTCATTTTAACATCCTCAGCCTTTTATAAGGAGTAGCTACTGTTTCAGTCTCTGTTCAGTTATCTATTATTAAACGTAAATGACCTCTGACTGGGTGCTACACAGGCTTTAATGGTCCAATTCATAATTTAGCCTTTAGAAATATAAGCCGTGCATCAAGGGAAGCAGACATATTGTTGGATTGCAGAATGTGAACACACTGCACTTCATCTCTGTGATGGTCAACCAAACATTTGCAGTAATTTGCCTTTCTGAGATGCAACCATTAATGTAGCCATAAGGCCTGGGATTCAAACACTGCAGAACTCTAAGACAATTGTCCCGGGTCAGTGTGCCACAAACCTTGGACGATAAGCAGCACACGTGTAGAAGAGAGAGAGCTCTGCTAAGATGAGACCAAAAAGCACTTCTGGGGTCTACAGGAAGACCTCGTTCTGCTGACAGCTGGCTCAGATTGTTCTCAGAGCTCCTGAGAAGATCACCTGTCTGAGTCTCAGTTCTGGATGCCACTGCTGTTGAATGCTGCCCCTCCGTCCAGCCTGTCCCCCCTCCAACATGATAAACACAACGCTCCACTCTCAGCCTGTTTAGACACTGATTGCTGTTGCCCACTTCCACTCCAGTCAGTCAGTCAGTCAGGTTCAACGGACAGTCAGGTGAGCCAGACAGCCAGGTGAGCCGGGACGCTGTAGCAGCTTTCAGCCAGAGACCAGCGTGCTCCACCCCCTCCCTTATAACCTGTTATTTGTGCCGTGTTTGTTTTGTGAGAACAGAGCTGCACCAGTCGGCCTTAGAGCTATTTTAATCTTTGCTTTCTCACACTCTCTGCTTCCTCATCCAGTTTTTAAAGCTCCCGCGGTTTTTGCTAAAGCTTTTGTGTCAGTCAGGAGCCTTCCTCAGCTCTGTGATCCATCAGCACCGTTTGAAAAGCTACTGTGGTGTCTTTAGTCTTCATCACGGTGGTGATGAAAGCCGTCAGTCGCTGTCATTCTCCCCGTCTGTTAAGCCCATTAAGCTTTGTTTCCCATTCAGATTTAAAATGACTCAGTTATCACAAATAAAACAAATAACTTCCAGGTAAAGAAAATTCACAATCCTCTTGTGAAAAGCTGAGGGACAGACAGTCCCCCCCATCCTCGCTGTGGTTAGCACCAGTCGAGCCGATAAAGTCAGAAAGCAGCTGAAACAACAGAGTCAGTGAAGGACAGGGAGTCCACAGACTGACTGACGCCATCTTGGATGATCCATCAGACTTCCTGTTTAGGATGGAGCATCGGTGGACCTTTATTTCACCTTTTGAGCTTTTGAGTTAACGGCTAAAGTATGAAATAAGATGGATACTGATGCATTATTACTGCAAGGATTTAAAATGTTACACGTTGAAAACATCATAAATCTCTAGAGATTTCTCAATGAGATGACAGAAAAATTGGTACGTTTGACCGGATTATTTTATGGCTGAGCAAAAACATGCTGTCCTGCCCCCACCTGTTGCTGCACACTGCAGCTCAGCTGGATAACACATTATTTATGCTCGTCTCTCACGTCCAGGATCAACTAATTCTGCTGCTAAGCTCAGGAGGTTGTTGTAGAACCTGATTCTGTCGTGATTTAGGTTTTTGTCTGTTTTGGACTATCAGCCTGTCACCTCTCAGCCACCAGTCATCATCCAATCAGCTCATCTCCCTCCACCACCACCCTACTCTAGATCATCTCCACCTGTTGCCACTAATTAGTCAGCTCAGCTCACCTGTGCACCTGTCTACTTATACCTGCTTCAGCCAACCCATCCCTGCCAGAACGTCTCTCTTCTTCTCTTCTCATCTGATCTGATCTCATGTGAAGTGCTTTGACCACCACTTCCTGTGTGCTCAGCCAGCTGGACTCTACTTAGAAGAAGGTTACCTGTGTCTGCGTGTTGCTGCTCTGCCTGTTTACCTGTGAGTCCCAGCTGCTGCTCTGCCTGTTCTGGTGGTTCCCCGGACCACATCGCCTGTTTGGATCTGTCTCTGCCTGCATGTCTGTTTCTGAGTCTGTGTCCGGCTGAATATCGGGTTCATCCATATAGTTTTGTTGACCATCTTTATATCCTGACCCTTTTAAACAAGCTGAAGAAACTGATTCTCAGTTCAAATGGGACACTGATGTTACTTACTGACCATTTAAGGATGTCTTTCTTTAAATGTGAGCTAACCTCTGACCTTTACACCTGGTAAAGCTAAACTCTGAACAGCCTTAGAAAGCTTTGATCCTTTTTTGTTAAAAAAAAGGATCAAAGAGTAAAAATTGAGCAAGCGGTTCCAGAAAAGAGGAAGTGTCCAACATTAAGCAACCCGTCTGCAAGAGAGAACTTATTACCTCGGTTCTTTGACTTCTCCTTCTTCTTCTTCTTCTTCTGGATAACAATCTCTCCATACGTCACGTCTCCTGTCCTCACCGCTGAGTAAACTGCTGCCGGATCGCTGTCTGTGAAAACATCACATTTACTACATTAGATAAAGCTGCCTGCAACAAAAGAAAACAGATCAATCATTGGAGAAATAAAATAAGTGTTTTATTTTGTTTTAAAAAAGAGGAAAGCAGTCAAACATTTGTAGCTCAGATTTCAGCTGAAGTCCAGAAACAGGAAACGGTCTGACTGCAGAACGATGAGCTAAATATTCAGAGATCTGCTGGAAACCAAAGCAGCCAGAGATCCACTGAGCTTTTATCTGCTGGTTCTAATCTGAACCCTGAAATGAAGGCAGCAGCAAAATAAAAAAGTAGATATCTGTTCTATTAATTACTGCAGTACAGATTATAAAAGGTCAGTTTGGACAGAAAAGCCTTTCTCAATAAATTATTTGGTCAGCTGCTTAAAAGCGAGTCACGCTGGAACATTTTCTTCTTTATTATGTTTTTTTTCTGAATATATTTTATTTTTGTTACAAATGTTTTAAATTATCTAGAAAATTCAGTTTCCAGACAGGAACTTAGTTTCCAGAAACACCGTGTTCATAATTTTCCATATTGCACATATTCAATATTCTTTCAGTTCCTCTAATTTTTGCACCAGAGATCTATTTTTGCTCGGTGTGACAGAGAAACTGCTGACACCACGTAAAATAGTTCCTACTGTTTAAATTATTCATGCTTCTAAGGTCGTCTGTCACTGGGAAAACTGTCTGCTCAGAGAACAGAGGGTGTTAAAGTGAACTTTGACCCATCAGGACATTAAACTGACTTCTGTTCACACTGTGTGTACAGTCAGTATTTAGATTATATCTTTATTTTAATGTGTTTTCACCTGCTACCTGTGTGAACTTAAAGTTAGTTGTATCTGAGCACATCAGGTGACGTCTGTCTGTTTAATTAGGCATAGTCTGGCTGAAAGAGACAAACGCTTCATAGTATAATCAGTAGCCTGCTTCTATTCTTCAGGAAAAATGGGCCAAGAAGAGATTCACATTTAAGAGAGTCTTAAAATTTGCAAACTATAAAATGTTCTACTAAAAGATGCAGCGTTCTTTGAAACACCATCATAAGGGGGAGTTCACAGAACCATCAAACCTCTTATTGTGAATGATCTGCAGGGTCATCAGGTTCAACTGATCCGGTTGAAAATGGACTCAAATCAACTCCGACACCTGCTGCCTGTTTTAGCAAGATGTGGTCTTCAGCCAATGGTTTTAGGAAAGGGTTTCCATTATTCAAGAAGAGCATGATTTGTCTGCATAAGAACACGTGACACAGCTAAGGAGCAAAGACCTTAAAGAGGAACGCAGAGCAGAATATCTGGTTTTCTCTCCTTATTTTTTGCTTGTTATTTTTACAGTTAGTTTCACGGGTCACTAGTTCTCCTACTTGTAAATGGAACTAGCAGAACTCAATACCCCCAGCATAGGTCCTCACGATGTAACAAAAACAGATTCATCTACGTTCACAACCACACACTTCCACATATAAGCAAACAGCTGCCCAAAAATGCACTTTAGGACATTTATAGAATGCAAATCATTTCTTCTTTAACCTCTTTACCTCTGTGGTAGCATCAGCCATCTTCTATGGTGTGGTTTGTTGGAGCAGCAGCTCATCTTTAGCCGAGAAGAAGCGACTGGATAAACTCATTAGGAGGACCAGCTCAGTCCTCAGATGCCCTTTGCACCCAGTGCAGGTGGTGGGAGACAAAAGGACTGTAAGGAAAGTCACATCACTGATGGACAACGTCTCCCACCCACGCATGGAGCTGCTGCAGAGCTGGAGAACTCATTAAGCTTCTTTATTTTCTTTATTTTAGCTTCTTTTTCCCATTTAGCCTTAAGATATGTTGTATTACATTTTCTGTTTGTAGACATGAGTATAGTTTGGATATTGTTTTTTATTTGGGAGGTCTTCCGTTGCTGGAATCTAATAAGATTTTAAGTATACCTGTCTCATCCTGCTCCAAAAATGTTATGTTTTTATTGTAATGGTATCTTAGCTGAAGGTATCTAAAGAAATCAAATTTTCCAGGTTATATTTGTCTTGAAGTTAATTAAAACTCTTTAATTCACTATTGCTTGTAATATTCCAGTAACGTTTTTGTGACCACTGTGTAAATCCCCTGTCGTTTTAATTAATGACTCAAATTCAACATAACCTTCCATTAAAAGCTCTTGTTCTGCTTGGGAGAATAACTGTGGGCGTTCTTTGGCCGTGCTGACCAGCCAATAGCAGCGTTGCTGATCATTGTTTCTACTATCGATACATTTCCCCTTTTAAACAAACGCATGAACGCGCAGTTATCTCAGATAACTCAATCCAGTGATACTAATCCTAAACAACAGGTGTGTTGAAGAACCCAATTAGCTGGATCATGATTAGCCGGATGAAATCATCTTGGATGTCTCTTTTGATCTCGGATGTTTTAAGCAACGTACGAAGAACGGGGCCCAGAGCAGAAAGAGGAAAACAGCCAGTCAGACCAAAAATACAACAGGAAAGAGACAGAATGCACGACATCAACTATTTGTTCCCCCACCGTATCTGAAAACAATCTGTCTATGAATTGCAGTCATGTGATTTAACCAAGAAGTTTGTCTCACCTTTAGGTTTGCGGTGAACATGTCTCACCGGGACAACCAGCATAACCAGGAGAACCAGAAGACAGACACATGCAACTGGAACCAGCACCAGGTGGAGAATGTTAGGAGAGCCAGGACCTGGTAAGTTTTAGAGAGAGACATGTTGGTGGGTTCCTCTAGAAAAAGATGGGTACAAATATTTGACTGTGTATATCTACACTAAGAGAGCTGAAGGACTGGTTTAACATCCCCTCCTGTGAGAGACGTCTGAATGGAAGATTTCTTTATAACAAAGATGCAACGTTAATGTCACTCAGGATGGTTTTTCCTGGATGTTCAGATATTCTGCACATTTAGTGGAACTGCTGACCTGAGACAGAGATGCTGCTGGATGGAGACTCTCCATGAGCGCTGATGCTACACCTGTAGAGGCCTTCATCAGAGCTGGTCACATGGTGGAGGGTCATGTGACCTGCAGGCTCAGTCCTGATGATGGAGCCATCTTTATAGAAAGCAGCTTCGAGGTTGGAGGGAGCGGTCTTTGTGTGACAGCTCAGAGTGACGTCATCTCCCTCCATCACAGGGAGGACAGGACTCTGCAGGATCACTGATCCACCTCAACACAGAGACAAACTACAGCATTTCATCCATTTCCACACAGCTTCATCAACACTAACTCCACAGTCTGATCTTACCAGTGACAGTGAGCTGGATGCTGCTGCTGCTGGCTGCTCCCTCTCTGGACTCACACCAGTAGAATCCACTGCTGCTTAAGGTTAAAGAGCTGATGCTACACAAAGAACCATCAAACAATCCCCAGTCATCTCCACACTGAGTCCTGGTTCCTCTGGTTGTGTTTCTCCTCACAGTCCATCCAGCAGAGATGTTGTCCTCCTCACAGCTCAGAGACACAGAGTCTCCTTTAAAGAACTGAGATCTGCTGGGACTCACAGTCAGACCAGCTGGGAGGACTTAATAAGGAGGAAAAGAGGAAGAACGAATCTGTTATTCCAGTACTTTTACTTCCCTTTTCCAGAGAGAATGTGTTCCTAATAACTTCTAAAATATTTTATATTAATGCCAACAAACCTGGAGCTGTTGTCCAGCACAGGAGGGAGGTTAGAACTGAAAGGAAATCGACCCAATGTTTTTGTCATTTTAGAAAAAAAATTAGAAACATAGAAATTGGGTTCTCTTCATACATGTGATTAATTTAAGTAGTATTTAACAAAATTCCTACAATAAGTACTTAATATTTAATATTTGTTTTTAGATATTTAAGCCATTCCCCCATGTATTAAGTGATTTATGGGTTTCACCCTTGTAATTGCTCAGTAGATTTTTGTTTTTAACTTGATAACTTTGGATTAGCGCTTCACTATCCTGCTGTTTTTCTGAGTTTATCATGACATCATAATATTTAATGTATATATGAAAAATAAAAACATAAATTATTTCATATTAATATCTGACTTTAAATATATAGAACGTACAGACTAAGGTTTCTGCTAATTTCAGCTCATCTGATTTGGTTATAACAAAACAAAAACAGGGAATAGTTCTCTACTTACAGAGCAGACGTTGAGGAGATGTTTCCATTACTGCTGCTATCACTTACCAGCTTATCCGTGGTGTGTTTAAGAGAGAAATTGGGTCCGCCCTCTTCCTTTGCATGTGGTTTTATTTATTTATATATTTTACACTTTTAGTATTTCTTTCCTCCATAAATCTTCCCAATGACAGAATACAATTTATTTTTCCAAATACGGTACATATTGAAATTTACAGCCAGAGAATTGAGTTAGTGTTTCCAAACTAAAGCCTTTTTTTGTAATGTTCTGTTCTGGTTTATGTTATTATTTGGTTTAGTTTAGTTCTTTCCTGGTTTTTCTGTTCTGTTTAGGCTTATTTTTATCTTTAGACTTGTCCTTTTTTGCGCCCTTGATTATTTCCACCTGTTTTGGTTAATTAGTTCCGCCCTGCTCTCCTGTTCCATTCGCCTATTTAAGCCCGCCTTAGTTTTCTGTTTGTTGCCAGGATGTCTTGCTTTGCCTCCACTTACTCCGTCAGTGGTAAGAACAATCCAGCGTTTCTGGTCAGTCTGTTTACCTGTCCGTCACCTGTTCTGATCTGTTTCTGTTATTTGAGTCTGCCCAAGATTTTCCTGTTTACTTGGATGCCAGCTCCGTACCTTTTTGTTTTTGCCTGGACTACCCATCTTCTCCTTTAATAAATCTTTGGCATCAGCTCCGTGTCTGGCTCTTATAGGATTCCTCCTAATTCATTACAGTACATCCTGGCCACCCAATTGAATCCTATGCCGACACGTTTTTTCCGTTCTGGAGGAGCTATGCTATCTCAGACCGACTCTCCACCCCCCCACCCCTGCCACATAAATCACTCACCGGAGCTCTCCATTCGATCATCTTCACCGCGGTGCCTTCCAGGTCCGGACGTCTTCCTGGAGGTCGATGCGGAGGTGATCCGGGAGCTCCGTCCGGACCTATTTCTGGAGTCGATCCTGTTCCCTTCTCTTGGCATTGAGGCGCATGAATCGCCGCGGGCGTCGGTGGTCCCGTCTCGTCAGGAGAAATCGGAGTCCCCGCCAAGCCCGCCATCCCGCCACCGGAGGAGAAGGCGCCGGCCTGTTAACCAGTCCTCCAGCCGTTCTGAGCAGCGATCGGCCGTTGCTTCTCAGCCTTTGCCGGCTGCCCCGTCGGCGTCCTCTGCCGCTTCCTGTTCAGTGGACCGGGGTCCTCCACTTCCCTGTCCGAATCCGCCCACAGCTCCTCCTAGTGGCGCTGCAGAAGCTGATTACAAAGCTTTGGAGGACAAGATAAGGACATTTGCTCCCCTCATCAAGCGTCTCAGGGAGGCTCTTTTTCTCCAGTATTCAGAAGAGCTGGAGAAGAAATTAAAAGAAGTGGAGGAGCATTACAGGTCTGCACTCAAGGCTTTCTACAGCCGTCCTGAATCTGTCCCCGAGGGTCCGGCCGACGCCTCGGCACCTGAATCTGTCCCCGAGGGTCCGGCCGACGCCTCGGCCCCTGAGTGTGTCCCCGAGGGTCCGGCCGACGCCTTGGCTCCCGTTAAGCCCTATGAGGGGGTCCAGGAGGACCTGCTTCTTCTGGCCAGCGACAAATTGACCCAGGAGGGTCCGTCGCCGACCTGCGACGTGGGCACCCAGGAGGGTCCGTCGCCGACCTGCGACGGGGGAACCCAGAGGGGTCCGTCGCCGACATGCGACGGGGGAACCCAGAGGGGTCCGTCGCCGACCTGCGACGTGGGAACCCAGAGGGGTCCGTCGCCGACCTGCGACGTGGGAACCCAGAGGGGTCCGTCGCCGACATGCGACGAGGGAACCCAGAGGGGTCCGTCACTGACCAGTGAGGCGGGAATCCAGGGGGATCCTTCGTTCTCCGGGCACCCTGGGCCTCCGAAGAGGATGCAACAACTGTGGTCTCCTGAAGACTTTGACCCTCTCGGAGTTGTGTCCAAGTCTAGACCCCTTATTGCCCTCATGGACTGCCAACTTTGGCAAAGACTTTATTGGATGTCACTTTCTGAGACCCTCCAGCAGCTGGTCCTAAGACTGTTGGTTGCGAAGGGCCTGACGGGCCCTCCTGAAGCCTGTAGCCCGGGCCCTCCTGAAGCCTGTAGCCCGGGCCCTCCTGAAGCCTGTAGTCCTGTGGCTTTAGTAGTCTGTAGCCAGGCTCCCTCCTCAGTCGCCTGTAGCCAGGCTCCCTCCTCAGTCGCCTGTAGCCAGGCTCCCTCCTCAGTCGCCTGTAGCCAGGCTCCCTCCTCAGCCCGTAGTCCAGCACTTTACTTAGCCCTTAGCCAGGCGCCGCCTCCTTTAGCCTGTAGTCCGGCGCCTCCACCAGCCGGTAGTCCGGCGCTCTCCTCAGCCTGTAGTTCGGCGCCTCCCGTAGTCTGTAGTTCGGCGCCCCCCTTGGTCTGTAGTGCGGCGTCTCGCCTGGCCGGTAGTCCGGTGCCTTCCTTAGCCTGTAGTCGGGCGCCAGGATCTGCTTTCTCTCTCTCCAGACCTCGCCGCCGGCCTCCTAGATTCCTGCTCCGCCGCCGGCCTCCGAGGTTCCTGCTCCGTAGACGGCCTCCTGGACGCCCGCCGGAGAGCCTGTCACGCCGGGGCCGTCCGCCGGAGAGCCTGTCACGCCGGGGCCGCCCGCCGGAGAGCCTGTCACGCCGGGGCCGCCCGCCGGAGAGCCTGTCACGCCGGGGCCGCCCGCCGGAGAGCCTGTCACGCCGGGGCCGCCCGCCGGAGAACCTGTCACGCCGGGGCCGTCCGCCGGGGCCGTCCGCCGGGACGACCGCCGGAACGTCTGTCACGCCGGGGTCATCTTTCGGAACGTCTACCAGACTTTTGAATCTAGAGACCTTCTTGTTTGGACCATGTTGTTAGTTCTAGTCCGCCCTGTCTGGGTTGTTTTTTGTTTAGATTTTGGTTTTGATTGGACTATTTTCTACGGCTCACCGTGTCTAGGTTGTTTTGTTTTGTATCAGGTCTGTCCCTCCGTCCTGCAACCCCCTCCACCCACCCGGTCTGGTCTGTTTGTTTTTGTTTTCAATGGACGTCTGGAATCCGTCCTTGAGGGGGGGGCTCTGTAATGTTCTGTTCTGGTTT
This sequence comes from Fundulus diaphanus, assembly GCA_037039145.1. Classification (NCBI taxonomy): domain Eukaryota; kingdom Metazoa; phylum Chordata; class Actinopteri; order Cyprinodontiformes; family Fundulidae; genus Fundulus; species Fundulus diaphanus. The sequence continues at coordinate 51,428,207 of CM073131.1, forward strand.
ATGTTATTATTTGGTTTAGTTTAGTTCTTTCCTGGTTTTTCTGTTCTGTTTAGGCTTATTTTTATCTTTAGACTTGTCCTTTTTTGCGCCCTTGATTATTTCCACCTGTTTTGGTTAATTAGTCCCGCCCTGCTCTCCTGTTCCGTTCGCCTATTTAAGCCCGCCTTAGTTTTCTGTTTGTTGCCAGGATGTCTTGCTTTGCCTCCACTTACTCCGTCAGTGGTAAGAACAATCCAGCGTTTCTGGTCAGTCTGTTTACCTGTCCGTCACCTGTTCTGATCTGTTTCTGTTATTTGAGTCTGCCCAAGATTTTCCTGTTTACTTGGATGCCAGCTCCGTACCTTTTTGTTTTTGCCTGGACTACCCATCTTCTCCTTTAATAAATCTTTGGCATCAGCTCCGTGTCTGGCTCTTATAGGATTCCTCCTAATTCATTACATTTTTAAGGTATACTAAAAGATTATGGTTATATTAGGCTGTATACATTCAGTGTAGTGGGGATTAAAATGTGAATTCTTATACGTCTTCAGTGAATTATTCTGAGATGGCATTTTAAAGGAGAACAGGAGATAATATCACATGACACCAGGCTAGAAAAACAAGACAGAAAAGTTTAGTACGAGCATCCATCAATCCATCCATCTGTTGTCTAAACTCTCTCATCTTTTCAGGGTTGAACTGGTGCATATCCCCAGCAGTCACTGGGTCAAAGGCGGGGTTATTAACCCAGGTCTCATGTTTTTGGACTGTGGGAGACAGCCAGAGTACCCAGAGAGGATGTACAGGGAAAATATGGAGACTCCATGCTGAAAGACCTCAGGCTGAGATCTGATCCCAGATCATTTGTGTTGCAGCCAACAACCACACATCATTGTGGATGACCCATTAAAATCCAGTCATGATATCTTGTTTATTTTCTGTTGGACTAGCCCGTTCTGGTCGCTGTCCTCTTTACCCCCCCCCCCCTCCCTCCCTCAGGTTTACTCTGTCTCCATTTTGTCTTTATATTTCAGTCCCTCTCATGTTCAGCTGTGTCCAGTTTTGAGATCTTTTCATTTTCTGTTCTTTGCATGTTTAATTTCTGCTGCATTATTCATTCCAGTAGATTATCTCTGTTCTCTCATCTTTAAGGAAGCTTCTCACTGGGTTTAAAGTTTCTTCCTGTTACGGGTTCAACCTGTGATGTTTCCAATGAAAAAGCAGACTTGTATTGTATAACGTACGTCATAACGACTACTCAATGCTTATTCATCATAGCACATATATGTCTGCCCTCTGATGGTAGGAGTAATAATTACTGATTTCACTACATTCCACTTTCTGTAAGACGAAGCCACACAGAAAACATTTATTTATTCTTTAATTCTGGTTGTGAACGCAGCTGTAATGAAAGCTAAATATTAAGTACCCTTCTGTTCATAACCAAATAAGTAAATAAATAAAATGTTAGTGGATGGATTATGTGTCCTTACTCCAAGGAAGAGCTGCCAGTTGGCTCAGATTCACTACTGGTACATCAATATATGCCACTGGCAGAAGGTTTGCTGTGTCTCCCAGTGTTATGTGGATTAATAACTGATCCCTCAGTTACTCATTAAATAAAAGTAAACAGTGATTCAATCAAGTCCCAGCATTTAATTAAAACCAGAGCAGAGATAAAGTAATCACACCCGTGCCTAGGCTGCAGCCTGCTCCCTCTTCTGCTCCTAGCCCTGGTCTCCACCTAATCTGAGGCCAGCCCCTCCTCCTTACACCTTCCTATACCGGCTGAATAAGCAGATGTAACACCAACTCCTCAAAATCAAACATTTACAGTCCCACCGAGTAAAATATGTGATAGAAAACAGAGTCAATAAAAAGTTCAATAGCATAACAGTTTTCCTTCCTTTTGCATTGTAGCCTATCGTGTAGGTTAATATTACAGTTATTACATCCTCCCAACCAATCAGAAACGCTCTGGACCATACATTTATGGAGCTGACTGAATAAATCCTGAGCCAGAATCTTAATGTGTTTTTCTTTGTCACAAAGCATTCATTTTTGCTAATGGACATCAAGGCGTACAATAAGGTTTTGTTTCCCCTTGCTCCCTCCATTAGTAGGAAATCTCTCCAGTTCTAGGTAACTGAGATGTAATGCTACTGACTCACTATATTGTTTCAACGTTTCCTAGACGTAAGCCCTGGTTCTGGTTAAATTAAACAATGATAAAAATGAAATTCACATGTGGAAAACATTCTGGGTCATGACCAAAAGAATGAGATCCTGGGTTCAAGTGGCTGAAATAAGCTTCGGTCAGAGGGTAGCCAGGCTCAGCCTTGGTGAGAGAGGTTGAAGAGCTCTGTTATTAGGAGGGAGCTTGAGGTAGAGCTGCTGCTTCTCTTCATCGAAAACAGGCAGGTGGTGAGTTGGTTTGGACATCTGGTCAGTATGCCCCCTGGGTGCCTCCCTTCAGGGTGCGTCCAGCTGGGAGGAGACCCCAGGAAGACCCAGAACCTTCTGGAGGGACTATGAATCCCGTCTGGCCTGGGAACTTCTTGGGCTCCCCAAGAATGAGATGGAGGATGTCGCTGGGGGGAGGGATGTCTGGGTGTCCCTCCTGGACCTGTTACCCCTACGACTCGACTTGGTAACCTTACCTGCAAGGTGAATTCTTCTGGTATTTGTATGTTCACAAACACATGAGAATCCATCTTTTACCACTCTGCCTTAAAAGGTTTGGGTCCAAACTAAATACAGTCCAGGCCAATCACATTGCAGTATCGTGGGTTAAGGCGGGACATACTGCTGTGATGAAAGCCAGAGCTGCTGAGCCCACAGCCCAACTAACATTAACTTGGCAGTGCAGGAGGACCAACCTATAATAATAATAATAATTGAACTTTATTGATCTCACAATGGAGAAATTCACTTCTACATCTTAACCCATCCCCTTGGGGAGCAGTGGGCTGCCATGTGGGGCACCCGGGGAGCAATTGGGGGTTAAGGGTCTTGCTCAGGGACCCAGAATGGCAGCTTGTGGGAGTTGAACTCAGAACCTCTGGGACCGAAGCTCTGTGCTCTAACTACTAGGCCACCACTCCCTTTAGCTATAGCTGCTTCTATCACATCTGCTACATCAGAATCTACAACTTCACCTTTGAAAGAAGCAAGAAGTGCCTTGACTAGCTTTCCTTGTTGTGGTTTATAATGTCGTCGGCTGTTTACGTTTTAATTGATACCATGATTGACTAAAATTAACCTTTGATAGGTGGACACTAAGTGTCGCTTTGCCCAATCAGCTTGGAGAGTTCTGCTGAATGTCCCTGCTTTCCCAAAACGGTTTTAATGGGAGCAGACCTAGAAAAATAATGTGCAGAATGGCAAGTGCTACACATTATCAATCTGACTGGCCTGGTTATGATCTTGGATAAGTGGGAGACAATGCATGGATGAATGGATGTATGGATGGATAGGCCAGTTGAAGCCAAAGTTACCTGGAGTCAAATATGAGGTAATCTGAAGCTAATCAACAGGAAATAGCCCATTTTCCATTTCAAGCCACGTTATAAACCAAAGCCATGTTTTTTTTTAAGTTTTATGTGTTTCTATTTGCTAACGGCCATTTATGTAGCGAAGTTACCACCAAACCAAATTAGCAGATGGTAAAGAAACACGGAGGGACTGATAGACTGAAAGTGATTTATATATATATATATATATATATATATATATATATATATATATATATATATATATATATATGTGTGTGTGTGTCCCTCAAATGTGGCAAATTAATTGTACATAGTGAAAGAGGTGGAGCTCAGCCTCCTCTTCATCAGCTCGACTGCTTCATCACTGAAGCTCTCAGCGTCTATAGGAGCTGAAAAAATAAAACCTTCAGTACAACTCAGAGCTAAACTTTTCCTCTCACCTCTTGGTCTATTGCTGCCAGTGGAGTGAAGACGGTTCCTCTCCATCAACATGGCCTAATCTACTTTTGATTTATTAATTAAATACCAGACAGTTAAAACATCAGTAAACATTGTCTGCAAAGACTGGGGATTAATACACAAAGCTTCTAGAGCTGATGGTAGTTTAGAAAATATCCTGATGAATAAAATAAAATGTGCCTTTTCCTGAGAACTGCAGCACTTCATAGGAAAGGAAGAGAGCTGAAGGGAGGTTTTCTGTTACTAATGTCTCAGTGACATGTTCTGTTAGCGCTTTACTTTTCAGATTTACAGCTGTGTGGTTGAACTCTTGGACCATCATATCAGCCTGAAACTTCCTGTTTCCTCTGAATCCGCAGTGAGAAATAAAGGAGGAAGTTCTTGACAACAGTCCACCTGAAACTCCTGAATTAGTGTTGTGTTGACAGTTTAAACCACTAGAGGGCGCTCTTTCCTGGAACTGGTTCCACATCACATTAGTTTCCCAGTCACCGTCAGAATGTGTTGACTATTAAAGTGTATGAATGTAGATGTGCAAGACTGACTGACACATGAGAATGAAGACAGAAAATGTTTAAAAATGAACATAAAGCAGATTTTGGTTTAATTATTCATCTCAGTGAAGAGAAACGTTTGAGCTCAGAGAGCAAAGAAGTCCTGCAGTCCTGATTGAAGCTTTTTCAGCTCATTTTTCCTCCTCCTGTCTCAGTGGCAGGTAGAGGGAGGGATGAAAGGAATAAAAATCATTAAAAAAATTAGGAAAATATCACAAAATATTTGTGATAAACCAGTATTATGAGAACTAACATGATATAAATACATAAAATGTAAATATACAAAAATTGTATTCATTTTATCCATGATTGTCTTGTATTTAGTTGCATTATTCTACCCATCAACCCAGAACAAGGTCCATGTTGCTGCTGAAGAACATCAGGCCCACAGCATGATGCTGCCAGCAATTTACATTTTCATCACCCAGGTGGATAAAAAATGAACCTGTAAGGTAAACAAGGGAACAGAAAGAAAAAAAGCTTTTATCGAGTCCAAAACTGCAGGAACTGTTGGATTCATCCAGGTTTTCCATCAGGTTGAAGCCATGTCAGCAGGTTTATGTCAGCCTGCATGATCCGTGTTGCAAACATTTAGGACGTGTGTCAGCGATCATTGCTCTGCTGGAGCAGCCAGCTGTGTCCACGTATCACCCATCTGACCCCAGCGATCAGCTCAGGAACAACCATCATCGGCTGTGTCATCATCCACAGTGAGCCGGTTCAGCTGTTCTAGTGAGTGCCAATCAGTTAAACTACCCAGTTCTAGAGCTCACACCCCTGGACTGAAACATGCTGCTGTCCACATGGACAAGCCAGATACTTTCAGGAGAAAAGTTTTACAATCAGAAGACTGAGCCGACTGGCTGCAACGATGAGAAGTATGTCTGCAAGCTTCATAATATTCAAAGAACCATCAAACTCCATGTGTCACTCAGTGTGACAGCACACTACACCCTAAAGGAGGGGTTAAAGGCACAAATGCATTTTACCCTCTATGGGTTTATAAAGCAAAATAATTTTTATTTAAGGTAGTAGTGGATGTTTATGTATATATCTGAGCCTTTATATACAAGTTTGACCTTGACTTGACACTTTATTCTTGTTTTGAAAAATCATTAAAGCTAGCTTTATAGTTTTCAACCCAGCGAAAAGAACAGGTCAAATAAATCCTTAAAAGCTCAAAACTAAAATGGTTTTCATGCCAGTGATGAGAGGACAGAAGCTTGTGATCCAAACTTTATGGCACATATTACACGTCAAATTCCTCCTGCATCAATATGTCTTCTATTTACAGCCGGTTGATGTCCTGAAGACTAAAATCAAATCTGCCTCTTCCTGACAACCGCAGCACTTCAGAGGAAGAGAGTTGAAGGTAGATTTACTGGTTCTATTGCATCAGTGACATATTTAATTAGCACTTTACTTTTAACATTTAAAGCTGTGCGGTTAAACTCTAGAACCGTCTTCTCAGTCTGAAACTTCCTGTGTCCTATGACTCCTCAGTGAGAAGTAAAGGAGGAAGTCCTTTATGGTTAAAAATATAAGGCTTCATCTAAAACTGTCTTTTCGGTGAGGACTCTTGAACCAAAGCGGAAGTGCGTCAGCGCTCGCCATGATAAGTTCTGTCCAAATAGTGCAGTGCAACTCCTTTAGCATCGCAACCTTGCAATGTCCCTTACCAGTGCTAAGGAACTATAATGAATCCCACAATCCTTTGCATTGCATGACGTATAACCACAGCCCACCTCATGGAAATTAACAAAAATGTTTCGGAGAGAAGAAAGAGTGAAATTTGTAGTTAATTTTCTGAAGGCTGTAGGCCTGGATTTGACTAGAATAGTCCATGTGTGTTCAATATTCTGATGGAGCCTGAGTCATTAGTACTGTGTTTACAGCTTTCAACCACTAGAGGGCCCTCTTTCCTGGAGTTAGGGTCTAAATTCACATCACACTAGTTTTCCCACGGTGTGCAGAAATGTGCAAACTTGGTCAATTAAATGTTGATTTTAAAAATCATTCAAGTTAAATATTTCATCAGTAGTCCACCCAGAAAACAGAACAGGTTATATAAATTCTTAAATCCCAAAGTTAAAATGGTTTTCATGCTCGTGATGAGACGATTGGACTTTATGGCCCATTTTACATATCAAAAATTTCCTGCATCAGCACATCTTCTCTGTCCTATTTAGGGTTTTTCATTTAACCAAACATTAAATTACCTCCATAAGTACAAAAAAAAAAAAACAGAGCTCAAATTCCAACATGGCTGCTGCACATATATAGTGACAGCTTTGTTACTGAATTATTTCTACTTCCCAAGGTTTGTATTTCACTAAATTAGCCACAAACGGAAAACAATCCAACCTCCGCTGGAGAACAGGGTTAGGGTTTAGATGCACAGAAAGCAAAGTGTTAGCTTGTTGTGAGTCTAGACTGCTTCTGGCAGCTAGCCCGGTCGCTGGGTACAACACTTCCTGACCTGCCACTGAAACCAGGTGAGTCAGAAGTGACGTCATCATCTGGTCCCAGTCAGGTAGATTAAAGGTGACGATCGAAAAGTCTTTGTGAGCGTGGGTTCCTGAAGATCAGTTGAAGACCTGCTGCAGATCAGTGGTTGACTTTGCGGCCCTTCACTGAGGAGTAGACCACGTCTGGGTCTGGTTGACTCTCTGGAAGCAGAAAACGACCAACACAGATTCTGTTAAAGGGTTTCTACGTTAACACCAGATCCACATACATACCTGGTAGAGTGTGCAGAGAATGATTTATCTGCATATGCCTTATAATTTCTTTCTGAGCACTGGGTGAGCTGGCAGCCTTTGAGAGTGGCTCCGTATCTCTACTAAGTTTTCTATATTTTTATCCTTTTTCTATTACTCTGGTTGTGCAATTCTATACGGATCTAAGCGTTCTGTGGTCAATTTTACTGCTCATCCTACTTTACATGACATTGGTTTTCAGGGACAATAGAGGGCAGCGTGAGGCCATTGTTTATACCAGGGATCAGTTGCTAGCCCTTACTACACTAGTGTATTTGTCCTTGATTTGAGCAGGTAAATAAGATTATCTGCCGATGAAATGAGTAATTTTACCCCTAAAATAAGATAATTAGATATAATGCCCTAGAAGTAAGTTGATGGATAAGAGTTGTTCCTATTTTAAGTGCATAAATCTTATTCCATTGGCAGATTATCTTATTTACTCAAATAAAGTACAAATTCACTCATTTCAGAAAATTATAACTTATTTAACCCAACCCAGCCACAGAGGCAGCAGCTTGGTCAGAAAATCCCAGGGAGATGAGGAGGAAGTGTTATGGGAGGCGGGTGAGGAGAAGCTGACATGACTGGAGGAAAACATGTAGACCCGTGAACCTGAGATGGGTGAGCTAAATCTGCACTTCCTCAGGTTTGACCAGCCTGCCCCCCCCCCCCAGCCATGCTGCAGAAACCCTCACCTGCCTGTTTGTCTACCCAGAACTGCACATCTTTCAGAATCAGAAAGTTTATTGCCAAGTAGGTTTGCACTTACAAGGAATTTGACTTGGTGTTGATGGTGCAGACAAAACATAAAATAAAATCGATATATATACAGAAGCTATATACTCAGTAGACTGTGCGTTAATGTAACACAGAAGCTTGTAAGTCCTGAAGGGGGGAGAGAGGCAGTGTTCAGTGTCACGGGCGGCTCTTGGCCTTGTTCATAAGGCCGGTAGCAGATGGGAAGAAACTGTTCTTGTGGCGTGAGGTTCTGGTCCTGATGGACAGCAGCCTCCTGCCAGAGGGAAGTGACTGAAATAGTCTGTGACTGGGGTGAAGGGATCAGCCACAATCTTCCTGCAGGCCTCAGAGTCCTGGAGGCGTACAGGTCCTGGAGAGATGGAAGATTGCAGCCAATCAGCTTCTCTGCAGACCTGATGACACGCTGCAGTCTGCCCTGGTCCTTAGCGGTGGTACCAGCGTACCAGATGGTGATGGAGGAGGTGAGGATGGACTCAATGATGGAGGAGTAGAACTGCACCATCATTGTCCTTGGCAGGTTGAATTTCTTCAGGTTGTTCTCCCTGCACCAGGTCACCAGATGGTCAGCCTCCCACCTGTAGGCGGACTCGTCACCATCAGAGATAAGTCCCATGAGAGTGGTGTCGTCAGGAACTTCAGGAGCTTGACAGACTGATGACTGGAGGTGCAGCTGTTGGTGTACAGGGAGAAGAGCAGAGGAGAAAGAACACAGCCCTGGGGGGAACCAGTGCTGATGAGCTGGGAGTCAGAGTCATGTTTTCCCAGCTTCACGTGCTGCTTCCTGTCAGACAGGAAGTCTGTGATCCACCTGCAGGTGGAGTCAGGTACATTCAGCTGGGAGAGCTTCTCCTGAAGCAGAGCTGGGATGATGGTGTTGAAGGCAGAGCTGAAATCCACAAACAGGATCCTGGCGTAGGTTCCTGCAGAGTCCAGGTGATGGAGGATGTGGTGAAGGGCCAGGTTGACAGCGTCGTCTGCTGTCATCCACCCCCTCTGCCTCAGATGACTCCACTAATGACCCCCCCTCCACCACCCTGTCCTTCTCAACGCTCCAGGTGAGGAACATTCTGCTAACAACCAAAGTAAGGAAGCTGTATGTCTGGATGGCATCAGCTCCAGGCTCCTGAGGCGCTGCATGCATGAGCTCTTCCTGGTTTCCATGGGGTCTTAAAAAGTCGTACATCCATAGAATTAGAGGCCTTTTAAACACTATAAGTAACTTTAAATACTTGATGAAATCTGACAGGGGTGAAGTTGAGGGTTTGCCTGAGGCTGAGTGGTTGTGTATTGAAATGACCCTGTGGAGAACATCCTGCAGATGTTGCTCACCAAATATTTAGCTGCTGATTCTCTGTTGACACCCACTGACTCTCCATCTGATGATCTCATGATGATCAACCCAGGAAATGAGACCAGAGTTATTTTAGGAAGATTCACTTTGGTCTCTGCCATGGTTTGGACTTTTAGATTCAACCTCCTGGAGATTAAAAAGCTTTGACTAATGAAGATGCTAGGAGGCTTATTGACGCCAAGACAGTTAACAGCTACTCATCACCTTTAGTAGATCCTTTTACAAACCCCAAAAAATAACTATTAAACAACATCATTTCTCCCACCTTGGTGGACCCAGGAACCAGCTCACTGGACAAACCACAGCAGGCCCTCATACAGACCTATAATGCAACACTCTTGAAATGTCATCATAGTCTAGGAGGCATCATGTCTGACCATCATGCATCTGGTGTGAGTCTCATGTTTTTTCCTGTCTTTCTCACTCAGTCCAGACCAACATCCAACTACAGCAATGAGGCGGTACGACCCAGGAATCAGCTTTCAACATGGCTGTCTGTGATTGGTTGTTCTAGGCACAGTGTTTTTTTGGTATCTCCATCTTCTGATGCTCAGGTCTTCACAGATATAACAGAAAGGATGCACATGCTGGGCCTGTCTGCTGTCTGTTCAGTATTTGCCCACATGCAGCTGGGGGTTTTCCTCACTCAGCTCAGCAGATCCAGTGTGAAGGTCCAGGTACAGTTGGTCCGATGGTCTGTGGGGAGCCCTGGCTATGCTGGGCTGATCTAGACATGAACATGGATGCCACACAGTGGAGGCTGCATTGATGCCATCAATTTGGAAATGAAGAATCCATGTGTTCCATGCAATAAAACACTAAAAACAGCCATTGTTTTGGTCCTGTAGATTTTGGGGTTGGGGGGCGTGATTTTATCACAGTTGTGTCAAGGGAGGACATTTAATATTACATTTCATTGTCCAAGTTACTGTGTGAAAGACTAAAGTATAGCGAGTGCACAGTAATTGTGAAGCTGTGCCCCGTCTCCATCTCAGCCCCTCTGAAGGTCAGGGTGCTGGGTTGAGTCCTACACCAGACAGAGGACGGCACCGCAACCCAAAACAGGATGCACAGTATCGGTTTATGTTAAACACCGTCTCAGCTCCTCAATAAATATAAATCATGGAAATGTGTACAAAGAAGTGAGAAGTTAAAACCGCAGCTTCACTGCAGCTTCACACGTCTACCGGCTCCAGTTCAACTACAGGACAGAACAACAGTCCACTTCTAAAATTATGGAAGCGATGACCACTAAAGAGAAGCACAGACGTTGTCAGATAGTCAGCTGGCGTCTGGAGGAGGAAGCTGCTCATTTACTTTTTCTGGTAAGGAAACGTCATTTTTAGGGCAGCGGTCTCGGGTTCGAGTCCCTGGGGCTGGTGTCCTGGTGTCCTGGTGTCCTGGTGTCCAGTACCAGAGCTCTATAGAGCTCGGTGAGACAGGACTCAGAGAAACAGAGGACAGCACATCAGCTAAAGTCCAGGTTAGTTCTGTTGTGGAGCAGAAGTTCATCTGTTTTACTGGCCAGAGTGCAGACATTCACCAGGTGGATATGAGGCAGCGCAGTGCAAAGATCTCGCTGTCTCATCTTAACCAGAAGACTGACCCGCTGTCTTCTACAGTGGCGGCGTCTCTGCTAGGTCTAATGCAGGGCTGCTGCTTCCTCTGACTAATAACACCAGGAAAGTTCCAGGTTTGATCAGCAGTGGTGGAATAATGTTGAAAGTACGATGTTTAATAGCTCTTCTCTGACATAAAACCAGAGAGTGACTAAACTATAGCGCAATAACCCCAATGCAAGAATATTGACCAACCAGATCCTCTGAACTCCAGGCAGGGAGGCCGGCTTCACCCCTGCTGTTAGCTCCTCTAGCGTCTGATCTGATTCAGAAACGTGAGCAGCTGCTCTTTGCCCCAAACTACAACAGGACTAGATCAGAGTGTTCAACCTTCTCTCCATGATCTGCTGCAAAACCTGCGAAAATCTGTTGTTACTCTCTTGGAAAGTCTGAGGGGAATTATGTTCATGTAAAAAACAAACAAAGGTTGCCTCATTTCTGGTTGCTGTTGCAGTTCTTGCTTCATCTTTCCTGAGGAAATGTTTGACAGCTCAGAGCTTCTTGTTTTCAGACCAAAAGTTTTGCTCACAACCGATTTAAAAACACGATCATGTCGGCTCCACGAAGCATCTTCTCGTGCTGCAGAGAGCTTTGTGTGACGACCCAAAGCCATGAAGCAGAAGCAGACAACCACTTCTACTTCTGCTTCTGTCTGCTCAGGCCTGGACTTCTGCGTCTGGGTCTTTTAATGCACGCGTTGAACGTAAAGCTGGTCTAAAAATAACATTTAAACATTAACAGGTTTCATAAAGGTCCACAAAAACTGAGCCCAGAGTGTCTCTGTGGGACTTTCCACAGACAGAAACAGTTCTTTGACTAGACCATGGCTTGTACTTCTATACTGCTTTTAACTAGTCTGACAACCCAGTTAAGGTGAAGTGTCTTGGACAAGGACACAGAAACTGAGACTATCAGAGCAGGGGATTGAACCGGCCAACTGTTGATCACAGGACAAACTACCTGACCTCTGCGCCAGGGTTCTGCAACCTTAACAATCCAAAGAGAAAGTTTTCCCCTCAGTCCAGTCAAAGAAAACTCAGCTGCTAACATTACATGACCTTTTAAAAGATAAGGACTTTTTGATAAATATCTACTGTAGGAAATCTGTTTTCATTTAAAAGAAAACACAGAATTTCAATTCTATCATTAGATTTTGAAAAGCTATAAAAAAAACCATACAACTTTTGAAATAAGAAGATGGATCCATTTTTTTCTGTTATTTGTCTAAAATTAAGAGTGAAAAAAACCCACTAATTCTAAAACCTAATGCCAAGAAAAACAGATAAAAAAGATTATTGGTACTTTTAGTGTATTCTGTTGAGTAAATGCAAATGTAATTATTCAATAAAGACTTCTAAAACCTTCATTTGGTGTTATGTCTGTATTTAAAAAAATGTTCCGCTTTAAACAGAACCAGAACCTTCTCCCTGACCCGTCTGCTGGCTCCCTTGGTCTCCATGATGCTGGTTATTCTCTAACAAACGTCTGATCCATATAGTTTTGTTGACCATCTTTATATCCTGACCCTTTTAAACAAGCTGAAGAAATTGATTCTCAGTTCAAACAGGACACTGATGTTATTTACTGACCATTTAAGGATGTGTTTCTTTAAATGTGAGCTAACCTCTGACCTTTACATCTGGTAAAGCTGTTATCATATTCTTCTAAACTCTAAACAGCCTTAGAAAGCTAGTCACTCTGGTCGGGTTGAATGCAGGAAGCACCTGCTTCATCTCTTCTTTTTTACTCAAAGAAAGAGTAAAAACTGAGCAAGCGGTTCCAGAAAAGAGGAAGTGTCCAACATTAAGCAACCCGTCTGCAAGAGAGAACTTATTACCTCGGTCCTTTGACTTCTCCTTCTTCTTCTTCTTCTTCTGGATAACAATCTCTCCATACGTCACGTCTCCTGTCCTCACCGCTGAGTAAACTGCTGCCGGATCGCTGCCTGTGAAAACATCACATTTACTACATTAGATAAAGCTGCCTGCAACTGAAGAAAAGATCAATCATTGGAGAAATAAAAAAAGTTTTTAATTTGTTTTAAAAAAAGAGGAAAGCAGTCAAACATTTGTAGCTCAGATTTCAGCTGAAGTACAGAAACAGGAAACGGTCTGACTGCAGAACGATGAGCTAAATATTCAGAGATCTGCTGGAAACCAAAGCAGCCAGAGATCCACTGAGCTTTTATCTGCTGGTTCTAATCTGAACCCTGAAATGAAGGCAGCAGCAAAATAAAAAAGTAGATATCTGTTCTATTAATTACTGCAGTACAGATTATAAAAGGTCAGTTTGGACAGAAAAGCCTTTCTCAATAAATTATTTGGTCAGCTGCTTAAAAGCGAGTCACGCTGGAACATTTTCTTCTTTATTATGTTTTTTTCTGAATATTTTTTATTCTTATTACAAATGTTTTAAATTATCTAGAAAATTCAGTTTCCAGACAGGAACTTAGTTTCCAGAAACACCGTGTTCATAATTTTCCATATTGCAGATATTCAATATTCTTTCAGTTCCTCTAATTTTTGCACCAGAGATCTATTTTTGCTCGGTGTGACAGAGAAACTGCTGACACCACGTAAAATAGTTCCTACTGTTTAAATTATTCATGCTTCTAAGGTCGTCTGTCACTGGGAAAACTGTCTGCTCAGAGAACAGAGGGTGTTAAAGTGAACTTTGACCCATCAGGACATTAAACTGACTTCTGTTCACACTGTGTGTACAGTCAGTATTTAGATTATATCTTTATTTTAATGTGTTTTCAACTGCTACCTGTGTGAACTTAAAGCTTGTTGGATCTGAGCACATCAGGTGACGTCTATCTGTTTAATAAAGGAGGCTGTGGTCTAAACAGATCAATGCTTTTTATTTAGTAAAATCCTTAAAAAGCTGGAAACTGGCATGTGCTATTAAGCAGTTAATAAGATCTGGTGCAGCCAGTCACCTTCAAAAGTCACAGAATTAGTGAAATGAAGTCAACCTGTGTGCAATCTAAGCATCACATGACCTTGTCAGGATAAACACACCTGTTCTGAAAGGCAAGGGAGGCTGCAGCAGCGCTAAGCAAGATGCTTCACACCATGAAGTCCTAGAAGCTCCACAGACAAGTCAGGGACAGAGTTGTTGAGAAGAACAAGTCAGGGTGGGGTTATAAACCACAACAAACGAATGGTCCGCCCACCAGAGCTCCCAGACCGGGCCAGGAAGGCATTCATCAGAGAGGCAGCACAGAGACCAAAGGTCACCCTGAAGGAGCTGCAGAGGTTCACAGAGAGTGGAGGATCTGGCCACAGGACCATAAAAAGCCGTAAGATCCACAGAGCTGGGCCTCATGGAAGAGTGGCAGAAAAAAGACATTACTTGTTGGTAAAACGAAGAAGGCAGCGTTTGCTGAAAGGTTCACCAAAGGTTCACGTTTGAGCAGGACAACGACCTGAAGCATTCTGCTAAAGCCGCACCAGAATTGTGCTGGATGATCCAGAGATACTGGCAGCTGGAATTGCTGCTGAAGTCTCTACAAGCTATTGACTTCACATACACCAGAGGTTTCTGATATTCAGTCGTATTTGTTGTTGATTCACAACTAAATAATCCATCTTCAAAGTTGTAGACATGTCATGTAAATGAAATGGTCCAAACTCAAGCAATCCATTTTAATTCCAGGTTGTGAGGCAAGAAAACCTAAAAAATGCCAAAGGACATGAATACTTTTGCAAGGCACTAAATGGTTTCCCTCAACTCTAACCTTAAAGTGACTTAATTACACACCTAAAAGTTATCATAGAACGTTCCTGGTCCACCCAACCTACCTGGTAATGAGCTGAAGGACAGAAGAACCTACAGATCTGTATGCAGAGATGCATCTACAACACCTCACCGAGTCAGGATGTGGCCCCACATGCTACAAAGCCAAGTCTGTGATGTACTTAGGTGCTAAGCCATTCATCTATTCTCTGAGATAGAGGGAGTCAGTGTAGAACTGGGGTGATGTTCTCTACTTTCTTAGTCTTAGTCTAATCCATCCATCCATCCATCCATTTTCTGACTCGCTTATCCCTCATGGGGTCACGAGGGGTGCTGGTGCCTATGTCCAGTGTTCAATGGGTGCCAGGTGGGGTTCACCCTGGACAGGTCGCCAGTCTGTCGCAGATTTTTTTATATTTATAAGGCATATATAGCTTAGTCTAATCAATTCTACTAAAGATAAACACATGGATTAGTTTTTCCAGATCCTGCTAAGACATCAGTCCTTTAATCCTAGAAATGTTCTTCAGGTGATAAAAAGCCGACCTTGTGATTGTCTTTAGATGCTTTTGGAGGTTCAGGTCTGAGTCCATCACTACTCCCAGATTTTGAGTCTGATCAGTGGTTTCTAGCTGAAGCGACTGAAGCTGTGTGCTATTGATCTCTCCTCTATTGGTCGAAAAATTATTAAACATTTACTCAGTGCTTTAATGGGTTCATAGTCACCTGGTGACATGGTGATGTAGAGCTGTGTGTCGTCTGCATAGTGATGGTAGCTGATGTTGTTATTATGATCTGAGCTAGAGGGAGCATGTAGATATTGAACAGGAAGGGACCCAGGATGGACCCTTGGGGAACCCCACATGTGATTTTTGTGGTCTCTGCAGCTACCAACAATAATCCCAGTCCTGAAGAACAAGTTGCACTCACCTCTACCCACTGGGACTTTTAAATAACCGGCATGCACTAACATACAAGTATGTTTAATCTGACTCTAAGCATTTATGTTTTAACTATTGCTTTACTGCCACTTCCATACCAGCTTTTATCCCCCATGAACATCCAGACTGTGGCTGTGATGCACTGAGCTATATAATACACTGGAGTGTATTATATAAGTCACAGGTAATTATACAGTCAGTGGATGTACTAACACTATCAACTACTAGGAAATGAGGTGCTGAAATATTTTACATGTTATTCATATTAAATATGTATATATATATATAAGTATGTGTATATGTATATATATGTATACATATATGTGAATATATGTTTTTGTATATCGTTATCTATATATTTATAAATGTTATATATATATATATATATATATATATATATATATATATATATATATATATATATATATATATATATATATATATATATATATAAATAAATAAAATGCAAAATATTTCAGCACATGACTTTCTCAGTACGTGATAGTTTTAGACTAAACTTTTAAAAGTTTTAAGCCCCCCTGAACATGAGAAAATCCTCGTTATTCGATGCTGTAGCGCACATATTCCCTAGTTACTGGGGGGAAATAGGGAGTACCAATATGGCGGCTGGTGGCTTCACGCGGGCTATTAGCACTTCAGTGTATAATATAGCTCAGTGGTGTGATGACAGAGAAGAACTGGAACTGACTCTAAACTGTCACTTTGTCTTTTTATTGCCTTTAGTCTCTTTGTTTTACTTGTGTTTTTAAATCAAGGATCTACTGTAAGGAATGTCTTGGCATTGTTTGTTCTACACTTAGTGTTTACGACATTTTTTACTTATTTTAGTTGCATTTAGTACATTTATGGTTTATATTCATGGTTGCAACTTTGGGTGACTGCATATGTCCTGTACATATTCAATGCTGACATCAAAACTAAGATATGATCTCATTTTTCTTATTAGGATCTCTTTTCTGATGCATCATATTGAGCAAAACGATTTTTAAGAAAGTGGAAAAACTCTTTTGGTAATGGGCATTTTTTCTTATTTGTTGTCTAAAAGGAAATTATTCTTAGCAAGCAAGTTTAGCTCAACAAAATAAAGCTCATTTTAGGAGGAAGTGTCTAGAATTTTGTTAAAAAGTTACTTCAGCATAATTTACAGGGGTCACAGACATTAAACGTATACAAAATAGCTGTCAAGATTCACATGACATGCAGAGTTGGGTGAACAAAAGCTGCAACACTCAAAGCCCATGGTAGACATGAAATAAAGTGAAGCACAATGATCTGAAAAACAACCTATGAAAAGCAGCACAAGTATCAGGATTTTGGATTATGCCTAAAAACAATAACACATGGACACAATCATCATCACCTTTGCTTGGTTTGCTTTCCTGATTTCTTTGGGATGTTTTCACATCACTGTACATGATTTCATCCTCTTCTCCTCTTTCTTTATTACCTGAAATGAACCCAATATAAACACAAAGATGCTTCAGGAATATCTGAAAACAATCTATAAAACGCAGTCATGTGATACGACCAAGACGTTTGTCTGACCTTTAGGTTTGCTGTGAAAGTGTCTCACCAGGACAACCAGCAACACCAGGAGAAGCAAAACACAGACACATGCAATGGGAACCAGCACTGAGAAGAGATTGTCAGGAGAATCAGGACTTGGTGATCTTGTAGAGACAGACATGTTGGTGGGTTGCTCTAGAAAAAAGACGAGTACTAAATCAATCTGACTGCAACACTCAGAAAGGTAAGTTAGTGTTTTAATCTCCTCACCTGTGGTAGAGGCCGTGGTGGTTGTAGGTTTCTCTATAAAAAGACGGGATTTTAACGTCACACTGGATGGTTTTTCATGGATGTTAAGATATTCTGCACATTTAGAGAAGCTGCTGACCTGAGACAGAGATGCTGCTGGATGGAGACTCTCCATGAGCGCTGATGCTACACCTGTAGAGGCCTTCATCAGAGCTGGTCACATGGTGGAGGGTCATGTGACCTGCAGGCTCAGTCCTGATGAAGGAGCCATCTTTATAGAAAGCAGCTGGGAGGTTGGAGGGAGCGGTCTTTGTGTGACAGCTCAGAGTGACGTCATCTCCCTCCATCACAGGGAGGACAGGACTCTGCAGGATCACTGGTCCCTCTCAACACAGAGACAGACATAGTTTTAGCTCAGTCATGCACCAGAAATGTCTGTTTGTGTAATAAAGCAACAATGATTGCATCATTAATAGTTAAAACGGAACCAACATGTTTCAAAAACACTTAACCGTTTGTACCGCCGACCTATTTAACCTCGGACTTTAAAGATAAAACTACTTTTATTAACTGTTTGAGCTGAGAGTTCATCTATATTGTTTTTTCTGCTTCATAAGACAAAACATGTGAACTTATAAGTTACAGGGTGTTTACAGCAACTTTCAATGAGAATAATGATTCTAAAACTAAAAACTACCAAATCTCAAATCAATGCATTGAATGCAATGCAATCATCTTAAAAAGTATACATTCCTACTTATTAAATATTGGCATAGCAGGTTATAAAGCTATTAGACACAACAAATACTAGACAACATTAGGCAACGGCCATATTAGGACATTTTTTGACACATTTATTAACTGTTTTCCAGCTCCCAGCTTGAGTATGAAATCCCTCAAAAGTTACAAAATGTAAAATTGTAATAAACTCTAAAGGTTACGTTGTCTGAATACATAGATTGAGCGTTTGATCTTACCAGTGACAGTGAGCTGGATGCTGCTGCTGGCTGCTCCCTCTCTGGACTCACACCAGTAAACTCCACTGTCTAATGGGTCCAGGTAGCTGATGGTACAGGTAGAACCAGCTGGATTCCCCCAGTCATCTCCACACAGAGTCCTGGTTCCTTTGGTTGTGTTCCTCCTCACAGTCCATCCAGCAGAGCTGTTGTCCTCCTCACAGCTCAGAGACACAACGTCTCCTTTAAAGAACTGAGATCTGCTGGGACTCACAGTCACACCAGCTGAAGAGAATAAGAAAACTCACTGTTCATTTATTCACCTAAACAGTTCCTCATAATCTGTGACAACTGACACATGTGAGCTAAAACCAATTACCATGTCTCCTGAACCCTCTCTGAACCTTAATCTGTTAATTAGCATCATTACTTCTCACCAGTTTGAGCTGGTAGTGTCTTAGAAACTGTAAGGATGAACTTTGACTCACCCTGAGATGTTGTGGAGCACAGCAGCAACACTCCAACTGAAATACAAAATTAAGGGTTTAGGAACAAAAATAACAGTAAAGCTATCACTACTAAAGCGTAATAAAGAGACTGCTGTAGGAGCTTAAAATGGAAATTTAAAGTCATACAAAATAAAAATAGTTTGCATAAACAGACAAGTGTGACTTACAGAGCGGCCAGAGTGGAGCTGCTTCCTCCATCCTGCTGCTGGTGATGTGAGAACAGCTCTGACCAGTTTATATGGAGTGAAGCCCCGCCCCCCTCCTCCTTAGTCACAGAGCTGTAGTTTCCTGTCCACATGCCTTAGTTTACACATCTTTCTAGAAACTATCACAGACTCCTGGAAAACAACTTCACCAAGCCTTTATATGTCCGGCCTGACATTTTATTTTACAAGAAGAATCCAGACACAACCTTTAATCTAGATTAAGAAGACATATTTTATAGAATAAAAGTGGAAATAGATCAAATGTAAACAAATGTATTAAAGATTAATATATAGTTCCACAGTTTAAATGTTTAAATTTTTAAACAGATTAGATTCAATAATACTTTATTAATCCCAAAGAGAAATTAATTACTAGTGTAACTCAAAGGGGTTTCTTCAATGGGTTGTTGTTAATGGTGATGGCTGTAAGCAGGAAGGATGTCCAGTAGTCTGTTTTACTGAAGACGCTCTGCATTAGATCATCTGTTGTGTTAATCTGGTTCCAGTCAGATATTCAGTTACACTAAACTATACACCTCCAGGGCCCATTTCAGAAAGTGGGGTTTGTGGACATCCAGAGTAAGTTCTGGAGTAACTTTCTGCTCCATCTGAATACCTTTAATAATAGCTGCTAGCTCCTGTTCATTGACCTTTCATAGAGACTATAGTGTTTTACTCCCCACTCTATCACTGGGATTAAAGAAGCTTCGGACTGCTATGCCGATTTCATACATTATATATATAAATATAAATATATATAAAAGTGTCATGATAAGGATGTGAGACTCTGAATAAGAGCAATTACTGAGGCAGACGGTTTAGTTAAAGTGTTTATTGTCAGAATGTAGCTGAACAAGATCAAGGTGTCAGCGGGTTGGAGGTCTTTTGGGCTCTGCTGGGAAAGATTGAGCGGCTGGTGAATAACTTGGGTTTGGATTGTGGAAAATAATGTTGGGAGGATCAACTCACTGAGGAGGAGGCTTGGGTTCGGTCGGGGGGAAATTGCTGTCCAAATGTCCGGGTTGTCGGTACAGATCCGGTTCCTTTCTCTGTGTTGGTTTGTAGGAGGGTGGACAGGCAGGCGAGCGTAAACGAACTGACGCCCTCCTCCTGGTTGCAGCTCCTTATAAAAGGTGGTAATTATAAAGGGGAATGTACCTGCCCGTCCAGCCCTGCAGAGGAGGGAGAGAAAGAAAACCAGACCTGCACCCAGACCACAGAGTATGACAAAAGTATATACATCATTCTGTAAGCATTAGAACCTGGATTCCCTGCACCCAGAGGTGATTAAAAAGGTGGTTGATAGTTGCTACATATTTAATATTCCCTGACTGTAGTTCTATATTTAGGGGGTTCTGTAAAAAGCAGTAAATTGTCGTGAACCGACGCAATCTGAGACTTTTGAGAAAGATTCTAGAAATCTAATCACTTTAGAGAGAGAGAGGTGTTTGAGTGCTGAAGATAAAGTAATACATCAACATGGCAGAACCTTCAAATTTCCTTTAAATAATAAAGCAACACAATGAAAACACTGCAGTAGTACACACTGAAGCTAAAGAGACGGGATGAAAGGTTTTCCTAAATTGACTATTAAGCCCCAGGAAGGCCTTCAGCAATGAAGACTTCAACAAAAGTGACAAAAGTCGGTGTTTAGATGTAAGAACATGCAAAGGAGTTAAAAGGCAAATACAGAACATCAACCAGAACATACCAGCATACGAACCATCACGTCTGCCCTGATGCTTCTGTAATAAGGTTCTTATTTAAGATAAGATAGGCTTTATTGATCTCACGTTGGAGAAATTCACTTGTCACATCAGCTCAATAGTCAATAGTCAGAAGAAGGTGCAAAAGTAGGACAAGGTGCATCAGTTATATACAGTGTATCTTCATATATACAGTGGATCAAAGAAAAAATGAGAAAAAATGAGAATAAAAATACAAAAGAAATCGGAGTAGGCAGATGATGTCATATGTACATATGTCATATTTGAGTTCAAATGTGCTTTTTTCACAACTTGTTGTAATCCTTCATAAACTCCATGGTTTTACTAAATAGGACACCAAATTATTTAATTTGTCAGCTTTATTTCGGTCAAACAGTTTGAGTAGATTTCTTTATATTTTGTTATATTTATTTCCAGAGAGTGATTTATGGCTCCCTCTGGTGGCTGCTGGAGGTAAGGAAACAAACCTCAGTAGCTGCCTTGCATCTTTTTTTTCCTAAAATAGATTTGGGTTCATCTGTGAAGATTCCACTACTACCCCATAAAATCTCTTTTGTGATTTTTCATTTCTTTTACATGTCTTTATTTGGAGGAAATAGATATTTAGCTCCGATTGCTGGATTTATTCTCCTTTTTACTCTTTTATTCAAAAGGAAGGATCTATTTTTGTCATGTAAGATTTTTAATCATCGTCTACTGTTTCAAAGGAAGGTTGTTGCACTTTAATAAACACTTCAAATCCTCACAATGTTCTAATTAAGTATGCAAGTATAGTATCATCAATGTTCTTTGTAACTTGATGAATAATTACTTTTGTAATATTTCTTGTCAATCAAGATTTCCTTTATTTTTTTGCAGTCTGGGGCTTTGTGAACTCCGTTTTAAAGATGAGCGACTTAATTATGGAGGACCACAACTGGTAGCATTTTATTAAAAATAAAAGCAGAAATATATAAATGGCCGCAATAAATAAACCAATACAATTAATAAACCAAGACGATTAAAATGCACCTGCGACAGACTGGTGACCTGTCCAGGGTGAACCCGCCTCTCGCCCAGTGAACACTGGAGATAGACACCAGCACCCCTCAAGACTCCAACAGGGATAAACAAGACGGAAAATGGATGGATGGATGGGTTAAAATGCACCAATTAATAAAAGAGAATAATATATTTATTAATATGTCTTTGTCCTGTTTTTTTTCTCTATTATATCACTAACACTGAGTGACAGCACAAACTGGTATGTGAACTGCTCAGAATGGAAACACGGGTAGGAGATAAAGAGGATGATGCTGATTTTGATGAGTGGACACCAGTAGGTAGTGGAAGAGGACGCAGCAAGATGGAGGAATGGAGGATGTTTGACAATAAATGTTTGACAAGTAAAACGGAATTGGGAGGAAGAGAAAGTAAAGCTCTCACAGCATCACCCAGGCCTGGTGCTCACACACAGACTGGGTTATACACCAGAGGAAGAGAAAGTAATCAGGAGAAATATAGTGAGAGAGGAATGTAAACTAATATTGACATTTAGAAATTATGAAGGACAGGTTGATCTGAGCCCCATTTTGTGAGTGAAAATTAAAGCTTTGTAAGTTTAAAACACAAGTCAACAAATGGTGATAGAGAAGGAGAGTATAGGAGAAAATAAAATAATCCATGGTGTGATTAATTAAATTCCATTAGACGAGGGCCTAGACAAAATAAAACAAAGCAGTGTTGATGTACTGAAGAAAAATCTTAAGAGACCAATAAGATGTAAATGGAGATAATAAAAGCCTGTCTATTCTAATTGAGTTTTTTTAGAAACAGTTTTGGCTCAAACAGCATTATGTTATGTAAGTTTACCAGTGAGGCCTTTCATCCCTCCACCACCACAATGTTATGAATGTCAGTGATATGATATGTTCTCCTAGCAGCAGCATGTAAAGGAAAACAAAGGTGTCCAAAGTGTGGATCACTGATCAAGGTTAACAGAAACAATCAAAACAATAGAGGGGCTTTTTTTGGGTTTCAAACAAGGATTTTGGGAGAACATTAATAAAATGTTTGAAACAGATGAGAGGCCAGAAACCTCAGCTGAATAAATTCATGAAAAATCCATACAGAAAGGAGAGAGACAAAATGATAATACAATGGCACGGTGGTGGCATGTGAATGTAGTGAAGTAGGTTAGTAAAATTAAGAAATAAAACACAGAATAATCAAATTCACCAGAATATAACTGAATATAACTGATAAAATATTTATTAAGAATGCAACAAAGAAGACAATTATAATGAACATGCACATAACGGAATTAAAACATGGACCATACTCCATACCACCTGGTGGCAGTAATGAGCATAGACATCATATACGTAGACGCGTCGTTGGGCGCAGGTCAACGTCACCGCCATATTGTATGTGGCAGAAAAAAGTTAAGTTCTGTTGTAGTGAACGTGGATCAGAGAAGATGCCTCATTCCTGTGCTGCATGGAAATGTATTCTGGCTGATTTCACTACTTGTATCTGCCTTCTATAAACTAAGGCTGCACCATGTTGCAAAACTGGACACACTAAAGCTGCAGAGTGGCAACACTAGAAAGAAGCTGTGCAAGATATACCATATATATATATATATATATATATATATATATATATATATATATATATATATAGTCGTGTATATGTATGTATGTATATGTGTTTGTATATATATTTGTGTGTGTATATGTGCATGTGTTATGAATATAAGGATCAATTTGTTAAATCTAAAAATCCATCAATCCATTTTCTAACACGCTTATCCCTGCTGGGTTCGTGAGGGGTGCTGGTGTCTATCTCCAGCTGTCAATGGGAAGATTGACAGCTGGAGCTGAAGGAAGATAGAACAGTGAGAAGGAAAATGGAAAAAGAGGAATTTCAAATATTACTGAAATTCAGGAAGGAGGAGGAGGAGATGATGAGATGATTGCAGTTTCCAGGGAACTGAAGAAGAAACTAGGTGAGTTGGAAATAGTGAAAGTTCTGCGAGATGGAAACATGTTGATTCATTGCAGTGGCGGCTCCTGCCAAATGTCTCAGGGGGGGGGCAATAGTTGCAGTGATAGCTAAAGTGACCCATCTAATGGGTAAACTGACAGCTACGTAAACCCTGTTTACCGTCAGTGCTTTGTGAGTTTGCACTTACAATTAACATTTCACACATTTTGATGTAAAGTCAACGCCCAAATCTTAATCTTGTTATCACCCTCGCCTCTTTTCTATTTCGTCTTCCATTTCTTCTTTCTCTTACTGTTTTTTTGAATTTTATAAAACCATCTACCTGTTTTTTCTTCATCCCACCTTTTTTGCCATTTTTCCATCAGTTTTTCTTTAATAATTACTTACTTGTTTTAACTATACAATTAATAGGATTTTGAGTCGCCCTCTTTGCTAATTTATCTGGCCTCTCATTTCCTTCTACCCCAATATGTGCTGGAACCCACAGAAATATAACTATTAAACCCATGTTTTGTATTCTGAATAATGTATGAAATATTTATAATAAAGTGTCCATCCTACTATCTGATTTATTATATTTTAAACTTAATAATGCAGAACTTGAATCTGAACAAATGACTGTTTTTAATGGTTTTATGTCTTCTACCCATTGTAAAGCTAATAATATTGCCAACATTTCTCCTGTGTATACTGATAATCGGTCTGTAATTAGTTTTCCTATTCTTATATTGAATTCTGGTACTACAAATGCTATTCCTATTTTTTCATTTATTTTTGATGCATCTGTATAAATGTGATTATCTTGATAATAATTGTTTAAATGTAACTGTACTGAATAACTATCTACAATGTAAGATTTATCTTGTTTCTTTTCCATTATTACCATATCTACTGTTGCTTCCGGTAAAATCCATGGTGGTATAATTGATATTGGTGTTGTTTGAGTAATTTCTAAATCATTCATTTTAAATTCTTTTCTTTTCTTTTCAATTGTCCATTCAAAACTCCTCATTTCTTTCTTTTCTTTTTCCCAACATGGATTTAAAATTTTCCAAGTTGGATGATCTGAGTTATTACCTTTTAAATTCAGCCAATAATTTATTTCTAATTTTGTTCTTCTTAAATCTAATGGCATTTCTCCCATTTCTACTTCTATTGCTGCTGTAGGTGTGGTTTTAAATGCTCCAGTACATTTCTCACACTTTTTTTTTATATCAAACTTTATTCATACTCGGACATTCTTCTTCTCACACCTGACAGTAATCCAGCAGATCTACGTACTGTATGACGTAAATACGTTAGTGCAAGCACTCCCGGAAGCCACAGAGAATGCATTGCGTATTGAAAAAAACGTTGGACTCGCGTTCTCGTCAAGTCCGGTCTTGGCGAGAACACAGGAAGATCGGACTTGACGAGAACGCGAGCACGCAGCACGCATTGTTTTTTTTTTTTTTTTTTTTTTTTTATTAATTTCAATTAAAGTCATACAACAATATATAAACAAACAAACAAACAAATATGCCAGGGGGTATGTCAAAATAAACAAGTACAGTTAGGAGAAAAGACAAGCAATTATACAAACATATGCGCTGGGGAGTGTCATATATACGTGTATGTAATCCACAAGTAAATATATGTTCTACATCATTAAGTTGTCTAGAATTTCTAGTTGGGAACAGATTGCTATAGTTTTCTGTGCCTTCTGATGAGAAGAGAGTTGAATTGTATGAAAATATTGCTTAACTTCTATTAAAAAAACTTTAAAGTCCGGCTTTTTTTTTAGAAATTTAAATTTATGCAAGTGAAATTTGGCTAACAAAATTAAAAGATTGATAAGGAAAGGTTTGGGAAACATTTTATCTTGCAGTTGAAAGCCAAATAAAATGTTTTTCCAATGAAGCTGAAAATTTTTCATAACATTTGAATTCACATAGTTGCAGAAGTGTAGCCAAAACATCTTAGAGTATGGACACAACCAGAACAAATGTGTTACAGTTTCTGGGAGAAAATCACAAAAAGTACAGTTCACAGGAATATCATGTTTAAACTTTTTTAGGTAGTCTTTCACAGGATAAATCCTGTGAATGAGTTTGAATGATATTTCCTTCACCTTGTTAGTGAGGAGAAAGTGATTGGGTAACAGCCAAGTACGTTTCCAGGACACATCAGATACAAATCGGGTCCAATATGATATAACAGCAGGAACAGTGGTCATTTCTTTCTGAAAGAGGGATCTGATTGACTTATTGTTCTTAGGTAGAGATGAGGTGAGACATATTTTTCCAACAAAAGAGTCCATGGGAGTCAGAGAGGGAGATGAAGAAGAATTAAGTCTAGGCCTCTGTCTGTATAACATGCAAATCCCAGATGAAATAGCACCAAAAACCTTTGCGTATTCTCCAGAAGAAATGGGGAGGTCAAATTTAGAGAGAAACCCCTCATAACTCAATAATGTGCCATTGTCATCAAACAGTTGATCAACCAGAGTAATGTCATGTCTGAACCAAGAATCCAAGAACAATGATCTTTTCTTGTACAGGATGTCCTTATTGTTCCAAATAAAATACCGGTGAGGCGAAAAGTTGTGTTTGTAGATAAGTAACCATGACAAAAAAGCCTGACGGTGAAAATTAGAGAGATTGACAGGAAGTTTATGTACATCAAAATTACACTTCAGGAAGAAGGTTAAACCCCCAAGTTTTGAAAAAATGTGATGGGGAATAGTATTCCATATAGAAGTTTGAGATGCGAAGAACTGGCGAATCCAATTTATTTTGAAAGTGTTATTTAAGGTGGAGAAAGATAAACAGTTAAGCCCTCCATTTTCGTACGAGTTAATTAAAGTAGATTTTCGAATGTAATGGATTCTATTCCTCCAAACAAAGTTAAAGAGCAATTTTTCAATTTCTTTTTCAGCACCTTTATCAAGATCTAAAGCCTGAGCAGCATAAGTGAGCCTAGAGATGCCTTCAGCCTTACTAAGTAGAATACGACCTCGTAGTGAGAGATCCCTGACCAACCACTGATTAAGTTTCTTTTTAGCTTTTAGAATTAAAGGCTCAAAATTTACGGAGCTACGATTTTTTTGTTCTTTTGTAATGGTTATGCCCAAATAAACAACCTTGTTTTTAACTGGAATGCCTTCAATTGACGTCTCTGTGCAATCTTTAACTGCCATAATTTCACATTTGTTGAGATTCAGATGCAGACCAGAAGCTTTTGAGAAACCATTTATTACTTGGATCGCTAATGGAACTTGATCCTTGTCCTTTAAGAACAGGGTAGTGTCATCAGCCAGTTGTGTTAGGATAAGTTCTTTTTCAGCAACAATTAATCCTTTCAGAGGACTCGTTTTAATATGGTCTGCCAGAAGCTGAGCTACCAAAAGAAACAGGTAGGGGGAGACAGGACACCCCTGTCTGATTCCTCTGCTGATGTTAAATCTAGGAGAGGAGCCATTCTTTAATTTGATAGAACTGTTGTTGTTTCGATACAGAGTTTTGATAATCGTTATAAATAGCTTTCCAAATCCAAACTTTTCTAAACTTTGAAATATAAAACCATGTTCTACAGTGTCAAAAGCCTTATAGAAGTCTAAAAATAAAATAAATCCATTATCAGAAACAAAATCAGGATAATCTAAAATATCAAGAACAAGTCTTATATTATTCGTGATATGCCGATTTTTCATAAATCCTGATTGAGTTTCGTCAATGATTGAATGAAGGACTGATTTTAATCTTTTAGCGATCACCAAGGCTAATATTTTATAGTCGGTATTAAGAAGACAAATCGGTCGCCAATTATCAAGAAATAAAGGGTTTTTGTTGGGTTTCGGTATAAGTGTGGTTAAGCCCTGTGTAAGAGTTGCTGGCAGAGAGACATTTTTAATGCTTTCATTGAAAACCTCTAGTAAAAAAGGGGCGAGGTTATTAGAAAAGTTTTTATAGAATTCGGCACTTAGACCATCGGTGCCAGGGGATTTGTTGGTTTTGAGATGTGCAATAGCATCAAGAATTTCATGAATGGTGATTGGTTCCTCACAACGTTTTTGGTCGATATTAGAAATCGGTTTCACTATTAAATTATTTAATAAGGAATCAATTGATGCTTGACAGAGGTTAGAACGATACAGATTCTCATAAAAAGAACAACAGTATTTAGCAATATTATCGGGGTTATCAGTTGTTGAGTTGTTAATTTTTAGTCTGCTAATAGAATTATTGACAGCATTATGTTTTTCAAGATTGAAAAAGTAATGGGTATTTTGTTCTCCTTCTTCCATCCATTTTTTTCTTGATCTAACAAAAGCACCTTTACTTTTATTTATATATATATTGTCTAACTTAATTTGTAATTCAGCTAATTCTTGTTGTTTTAAATCACTTAAAGTGGAAGGATTTGAATAAGACATCTCAACAATTCTGGAAATTATATAATTTTCTTCTGCTCTAATAGTTTTGATCCTATTACTACTAAATTTTCTTAAGAATTTGCCAGCTTCAAATTTGAACAATTCCCAATTAAGGTTATAGCGAGCATCTACATGAGCTTTAGACCAGTATTGATTTAATAACGTTGATATACTTGCAGAGACTTCTTCAAATTGCAGTAAGGAATTGTTCATTTTCCAGTATGATGGTGAGTAAAAAGACTGTTTTTTGTCTGAAAAATTTAAAATTAATTCAATAGCTTTGTGGTCAGTAAGAGGAGTAGGAAGTATTTTAACAGTTACATTATCCTTGTTTACTGTGTTTGATATTAACCAGAAATCAATTCTGGACATTCTAGTTGAGGATTTATTATTCCAAGTGAATATATAGTCATGAGGATGGATAGCTCTCCAGATATCAGTCAAGTTGAATTTTTCCATAAAGGATTTGACAGTTGAGTTAGAGGCATTAGGTCTGCTTGGAGGCCATTTATCAAGATCCCCATCAAGAACAGTATTAAAATCTCCTCCTATGATAATTATAGCTTTGGGGAATTTCTTCAACCATTCTAAAAAAAAAATCTCTATTAAGTGAAATAGTTTATCATTCTCTCCTTTGTTGTTGTAACCATAAATATTAGCACAAATGAAGCAATGGTTTTCAAGAGAAAAAACTTGACAGATATAGTGTCCCATTAGGTCACATTCAGAAGCAATAATATTTCCCTTAAATCTATGTTTTAATGTCATAACTCCTGCAGAATGCTCAGAACCATGAGAAAACCAAATGGAATTTCCCCATTGGGCTTTCCAAAAATTAACATCAGAAACAACTGAATGACACTCCTGAAAGAAACAAAAATCAGGATTGACATTTTTGGCAAATAGAAATAAAGCTTTCCTTTTTAACATATTACGCATCCCCCTGGCATTGAGAGAAATAAATGAAAGATTTAACATTTAGAGAACGAGAAAAAAAGTGCTCGGTCAGAGGAGGTGAATAGTAACATAAACATCGTGGACCAGCACCTTATTAAGGAACTAAATATTATTTGGCAGTAGAATATACATTCTTAGAACAAAAGAGTGATCCAAGCAGGATATTTAAACTCCAGATTACTCCTCCACTAGGTCAAAAGCTGCAGGAATCTCTACGCCATTGATGAAACCGCGACCACCTACAAAATATGCTGATTTCCCCTCTTTTCGAGCTTTCTGGATGGACGGCCATAGTTTCTGTCGGAAGTCGCGGTCTTCTTTGCACAGATCTTCGGTAAACCGGAGACCATTTTTTTTTAGAAAGTCGTTGCCTTTAGCTGCTTTCCATATGTAATCTCGGTACCTTCTGGCGTAGGGTGACCACCTGCTAATAAGCCCAAGGGGGGACAAGGGGTATGTTTCTGAGGGACAAAGTGGGACACTGCTTGGCGCGGCGGTGCCCCCACCTCACGGGCAGACTCACTGATAGTGGTTTACACATTTGTAGCACATACCACCTTACATGGTATATTAATAATGCCCTATTCCCATAAACATGTGTAATTGCTGATGTATGTTCAGGAATAGGCCAACCAATGTGTATTTCTTTCTAAATAAAGATTCATAATACGTTGAACATTCAATGAACAGATGCACTTCCAATTCCGATTTACTTTAGCTATTTAATTTTATAAATTAAATAGATGTTTTCATTACAATTTATTCACTTTAAATAAATTATAATTTAAAATTAAAGGATTAACAGGAATTGTAGTTGCTCTACACCACAGGAACTGTACAAAAGTCTTAACTCACGACTCCAGAGGTTCACAGAACGAGAAGGGGGAGGAAGGATGGTGAACTTGGATGTTGGTAAAGGCAGGCGCAGGAAAAAAAAAACTGTTCAGTGTTCTGGGGACACTTTTAGGACTTTGGGGTCACCTTTAGGACTCAAACCTTTTCAAGCCAAAACATGAAGTGGGCAGAATGTTTAGATGTCCACTTATAACATCAGTTTAATCCAAAACATTACAAAATTAACTGACCAGCAATCTAATCACAACGAGCCAACAGCCAGGATGTTTCTGAATCAGACCATTCATCAGCCTACCTTCCATAAGGTCGCCGCTGCATGACTGAAGGCTTCCCTTGGAGCCGCAGCACCAGAGCGCTTCGGCCGTCTCGGTGGAGCCGGTTGATGCAGTCAGGATCCAGCAGCGTGAACGTCGGACTAGTTTTGGCTTGAACGGCCAACAGCCTCCATGAATACCAGGTTATCCTTGTTGATATTTATTAACACCGATTCAACTTTTTCACTGCGGAGGTTCGCCTCGGTAAAGTCGCACTGCCCGCACCAAGTGACGACACGAAACAGGTTAAAATGTCCTCGTACGTTATATGAGGCACTTATTCATGTCATCTTCTCAGTCATGAATAGTTTGAAGCTGTGGCCATAGTTACTTCGTCGTTCGAAAATAAGGTGGATAGAGCGACCAACTTTTTTTTGAGAAAGCATTGATTATGCGTGACACGGTCTCAATTTGCGGGACGCATGAATTGGGCTTCAAACGCTGTGCGCGCACGCGCTACGCGGGACAGGTGGTCACCCTATTCTGGCGACAAAACGAATGATAATAGGTCGAGGACGGGAGCTGCCGGTGAATATTTTTCCAGCACGGTGAGCAACATCAATAAAGAGCTGAAGCCTCTCTTTTTCCCTCGGCAGAATTTCCTGGCAGACCTGGGTCACCTCCGTCACCGCGTCCTCCTTCTCCTTCTCGGGGACGCCGTGAAGTCTGAGGTTCCAACGGCGACTATAGCGCTCCAGCTCGGTAACACGAATCGAACAGGCTGTGGTGTTTTTTTCAGTGAGCTCTACACGTTTTTCAATGCAGTCAACCTTCTTTTTAAAAAGTTCCATTTGCTCAAGCATATTTCCCAACTTCATTTCCAGTGCATCACTTCTTGTGTTGATCAGGTTAGCAAGCATGGTAATGGGATCTTCAGTGTTTGGGTTGCTTGTTGTTCGAGGAATACTAGGAGAAGGTTTCTTGGCAGCTGGAGACTTACTTGGTGTAACCGGGAGCGGAGGAAATTCATCCTCCTCAGCATCTGTTTGTGGCTCCATGCCAGTGTAGTTATGGTCGTCAGTAGCAGGCGTGGTAGTTGTGAGCGACTTATGCTCATTGGCTCTTTTCTGGGCAGCTTTTCGCATTTTCTTTCAAAATGAGTAGTAAAATTTGATAAGAATCAAATTCTTCTTAAAGTGTTATTCGGGGAATCTATCATATAATTGCCATATAATGTTCTGGTACTGAGAGCACGATGCAATATGTCTTACATGTCCGCCATCTTGTCCGGACCCGCAGCACGCATTGTGCATTGGAACAGAAGCGTACTTGTGACGTCATGAGACGCACAGTTCTTTAGCATTTCTTTAACATTCAAAACTATTTATATACTACACCACAATAAATCTTATTGACACATTTTTTTAAAACAACATTTTTAATTTCTAAAAAGCCTAAAAATGATCTTGCCGCGGTGCATTCTGGGAAAGCGGTCAGTCTGAAGAACGCACAAGTCTGCTCTGATGCATGCTCGATAAAGAGGGCGGGGCGAGAACAACATCCGGGGAATTCGGCGCGTTCTTGGGCCGTTTCTCAATATGCGTTCTTGAGCGTTCTCGTGTGCTCGTGACACGTCATCAGCCTCAGCCCGAGCACTGTTCCAATACTGAGAACGCCAAATCGAGAACGCCCAATCGCCCTGATGAACAAACCGTCTCTGATTCATTGTAAAACTGAAGAACAGAAAATTAAAGCGATGCAAATTGATAATGTTTGCAAAAAAGTTGTGTGCGAAAGGAAACTATTTGGGGAAAATAAGGTATGTCGTGGAGTTATCTATGGCATTCAGATTGAAGAGCATCTTGAAAAACTTAAAAAAAAATATCCAGGGAGGTAAAGTCAAAAGACTGAAAATACTGTTAAGATCAGTGGATGGTCAAAAAGTTCAAAGTTTGTCAGTTTCAAGGGGATGTTCTACCAGATAAAATTAAAATAGGTTTTATGAGTTTTCCGGTTAGGCCGTATGTCCCTCCTCCCCTGCATCAGAGATATGGTCATATAGCATTGGTTTGTAAAGGGAAGGAAAGATGTGCTAAATGTGGAGGAGACCATAAATATGAGGAATGCAAAGGTGTTCAGATAAAATGTTGTTACTGTGGTGGTCAGCATAATGTTGCATAAGGCGGTTGTGAAGTTTGGAAAAGAGCAGCAGAAATACAACAACTTAAAACAGCTAAAAAGATTAGCTATGCAGAAGCAGCCAAGAAGGTTCTGGAAGGAAAAAGAACAATTCAAGGAGGTTCATAGATTCATCAGAGTGCAAGAACAGAGCAAAACCAAAGAAATATGTCAGGATTGGATATTACAATAGATAAATTTATTCTATTCATGGCTATTAACTGTACTGGTCAAGTGAAACAAAAAACAGAAAAAATCTAAATTATTGTGAAAGGGGCAGAAAAATTATTTTCTGCAAAGGATCTTTCTTGGGAACTAAATAAAAAGCTTGAGAATGATGGTAAAACAGGGGGAGGGAGAATATGATTCTCCTTCAGTGGAATGCTAGGAGCTTAATAAGTAATGGCCAAGAGTTTAAAAGTTACATAAATTATTTGAAAAATAAACCTGATATCATTTGTGTGCAAGAAACATGGCTTAAAACAGAATTAAATTTTGTGATAGTGTACGAAGGGACAGGGAACAGGGAAGTGGGGGTGGATGTATAATCTTTATAAAACAGGGAGTTCAATATAGATTTCTAGGAAAAGGGAAAAATTAGAATGGATAGCTGTAGAACTTTGAATTAAAAATGGAATTATTAAAATATCCTTGTAAAAAACTTTGTTTAGAGGAAATGGGTGAACTGATAGAAAATATAAATGGAAAGGTCATTTGTTGTGGGGACTTTAATGTTGACAGTTCACTTTGGGATAGTATTAATGACTCTAATGGAGAGGTGATAGAAGAAGTAATGGATATAAAGAACTTGGTTTGTATTAATGATGGGAGTGGTACCAGAATTAATATTAGGAATGGATCAGAATCAGCAATAGATCCTACATTAGTATCTAAAGATATTGCAGGAATCAGTAATTGGAAAGTTTTAAATGATTCAACCATAGGAAGTGATCATTATCCAATACTAATAAAAGTGGGTTGTGAGACAAGACAAAATATATTGAAGGTAAAGAAAGATGGGTTTTTGCAAATGCTGATTGGGAAAAATATAAGAGAATTAGTGATGAAGAAATGCAAAAGGTTGATATTAATTTGGATGTAGATAATATAATTGTTTCTGTTTGTGAAGCTATATTAGTTGCAGCTAGACAATCTATACAAAGGAAAACAGGAAGCGGGAAGAAGAAAATAGTACCGTGGTGGACAAAAGATTGTGACTTTGCTATTAAATCTCGAAATAAAGCGTTTCGAATGTTAAAGAAAAATCAAAATTTTCAGTATTTTATTGAATATAAAAGGTTGCAAGCTCTAGTCAAAAGAACTGTAAAATATGCAAAAAGGGTTTACTGGCAATCGTTTTGTGATTCGGTTGGTAGAGAAACAAAAATTTCAAATGTCTGGGGAATGATAAAAAGAATGTATGGAATTAAGAGAGATTATGGATATCCAGTTCTGAAGGATGGGGATATATGTGCTGTGACAGAGGAGGAGAAAGCAAATATGTTAGTGGAGAAGTTTGCTAAAATTCATAGCTCAAATAATCTAACTGAAAAAGAAATAAAGGAAAGAGAAGGTACAATTAATGAAAACAGGCAATTGTTAATAAAAATATAAATAGTAATGATTTATTAAATCTTCCATTTTCTTTTGTAGAGCTTAAGAATGCTTTAGGGAAATCAAAAAATTCATCTCCAGGTAAAGATCAAATTTCATACATTATGATAAATCGGTTAAGTAATTCATCTAAAAGGATTTTATAGGATTTCTACAATAAGATTTGGGAAGTAGGTCATTTACCTAAAGTTTGGAAGGAGGCGATTATTGTTCTTATTTTAAAACCAGGTAAAGAAAGTTTAAATCCAGGGAGTTATAGACCAACTGCATTAACATCACATTTATGTAAAGTAATGGAAAGAATGATAAATGAACAGATGACTTATGTTGTTGAAAAGATAGGGTATTTATCTAAGTTCCAAAGTGGATTCAGGAAAGGTAGAAATACAATGGATTCTATTTTGTTATTGGAACATGAAATAAGAAAGGCACAAGTTAATAAAGAGAGTGTGATAGCTGTATTCTTTGACATTGAAAAAGCTTACGAAATGATGTGGAAAGAAGGATTTTTGATAAAATTAAAGATGGGAATCGGGGGTTCAATGTTTAATTGGATAATGGATTTTCTCCATAATGTATAAAAGTAAGAATAGGAAATCATTATCAGAAAATATTTATGTTGATAATGGTATCCCCCAAGGAAGTATAGTTAGTCCGTTATTTTTTTTTCTATAATGATTAATGATATGTTTGGAGATGTGGAAAATAAAATGGACGTTTCGTCGTTTGCTGATGATGGAGCAATATGGAAGAGGGGTAAAAATGTAAGTTTCATCATTAAAAAAGTTCAAGAAGCCATTAATAAAATAGAAGATTGGTCCTTTAGATGGGGATTCAAGATTTCTGTAGATTAAACAAAGATTTTGTTTTTTACAAGGAAAAACGTTTCTGAAGAAATAAAGTTACAAATTTATAAATATGATTTGGAAAGGGTAAACCAATTTAAATTTTTGGGTATATGGTTGGATGAAAGGCTGACTTGGAAAGTTCATATTGAGAAGATGATCGATAAATGCTAAAGAGTTATAAATGTTATGAGATGTTTGGTTGGGACTGAATGGGGAGCTGAGAGGAAGGCATTGAAATAAATTTATACAGGTTTGATTAGGTCTGGTTTTGATTATGGATGTATCGCTTTTGGTTCAGCATCAGTTTCATTACTTAGAAATTGGATATTGTTCAGTATCAAGCATTGAGATTATGCACAGGGGCCATAAGAACTACACCAACATCAGCATTATAAGTAGAAATGGGAGAAATGCCACTAAAATTCAGGAGATTACAATTACTTTCCACTTACTGGTTTCAGATAAAGAATCATTGTGAAAATCATCCATGTCAGGAAATTTTAAAACCAAGTTGGGAAAAAGGGAAGAAGAAATTAAATTATTTTGGGTGGATAGCAGATTCCAATATAAAAGATCTTGAACTATCTCAAATAAATGGCAGTAAAACAGTTATTAGATCTATACTTCATCCATCTATGTTACCTGAAATTGATGTAGATTTAACCTTGTTGTATAAGCAGAAAAACAAAGAGAATATTTTAGATTCAAATATGGTTCAACAATATATAGATAAAGAATATTATGGATATGTAAAAATTTCTACGGATGCTTCAAAAGATTCAAATAATAGGAATGGTGTTTTGTTTGTAGTTCCAGAATTTAATTCTAAATCAGGTAAAAGAATCAGTGAAGAAATTTCAGTTTACACAGGAGAAATGTTTGGTATCATATTAGCCTTAGAATGGATTGAAGAAATTAGACCATTAAGAAGTGTAGTTTGTTCAGATTCTAGTTCAACATTATATTCATTTAAACACAATCATTCAGACAGCAGACCTGATCTATTAGTAGAAAATCAGCAATTATTATACAGAATACAAGCAATGGGATTAATAGTTTCTTTTATATGGATTCCTTTTCATGTAGGAATAAAAGGGAATGAGATGGCAGATAAATATGCAAAAAGAGCAAGTAAACACAGTTTAATTGATATAATAATTCCATTTAGTAAAGGTGAAATAAAATCAGTAATTAAGAAAAAGATCAGAGCAAGACGGCAGAAACAGTGGGAAGAAGAAAGAACTGGAAGATGGTTTTATAATATTCAAAGAAAAGTAGGATTAGTGTGGAAACATCAAGGAATAGAAAGGAGGAAACAGTAATGTCAAGGTTACGTTTTGGTCATACAGGGTTAAATAGCAGGTTATTTAAAATAGGGAACAATGCTACAGGGAAGTGTGATTTTTGTTTTGAAGAAGAAACAGTGGAGCACGTTATATTATTGTGCATTAAATATGATGTTGAGAGGAATGAATTGATAAATAGATTACAAAACAGTAAATTAAAGTTAAACATAAAATATCTTTTAGACGTGGATACCAAATCAGAGGGTTATTCTTTATTATTGAGATTTCTTAAAAAGAACAATTTGATAAAAAAGGATTTAGTTTATTTATTTATTTTTTGTATTAATAGTAGTAGGATATTAAGATTAGGTCAATCCCGATCCACACTTCATTTCTGTTGGTGGCGGTAATGCACCAAAAGTTGTTTGCCAACCGCCATTAAATAAAAGAAGAAGAAGAAGAAGAAGAAGATTTTTTTTTATTTTTAACAATACATTTATTTACAATTCATGAAATGCACGAAATACAATTAAAAACACAATGTATCACATCAGGACAAATTTTTAAAAAAAGATTAAATAAGGTGCTGGTTAAATTCTAATTTTCCTTGAGTTGTTATACTGCACAATATCCCATTAAAACCCCATAACTGTATAAAATTTTTCATATTCCCAGTGGCTCTGTGGAAACAAAACTCTAGTCTCAATCTGGCCTTTATATTAACCTTCCACAGAACCACGGCATCGAGTTGAGGTCCAGCCTGGAGTCTGTCTCTACGAGATAAATAAATAGCCATTTTTGCTTCTGCAATTAAATAATTTAAAATCTGACCTTTTGACTTATTTGCTTTGTTAAAACGCAGTCCATTAATAAAAATAGAACTGGTAAAAACAAAACCAAAGTGGCTAAAAACAGTCATCAATAAACTAAAAAAAAGTCGTCAGTCTCCTACAATCAATAAAAAGATGAAAAACATTCTCAGACAGACCACAGAAAGGACACTCGTTTAAAACCCCTGGACTAATAATTGACAAATACGAGTTCGTAGCGATGGCACCATGTAAAATTCTCCATTGGAGATCACCAGTTGGTTTTCTTATAGGAGGTTTATAAAGGGTCCTCCACTGAGGGGTTTGTCCTTCCAGTCGGTCCGCCCACACGCTCATGGCTCGACCTCGCAGAGTTCTTTCATTCAGGACTTTAACACAATTTTTATAGAGTACTTTTGGGCCTGTACTCTGAAGGCTCATCTGTGAACTTTCTGTGGCAAGGAGAGGACCGCTATCTTTTGTGAAGCCGGTATTCAAGGTCAACTCAGGGATCGGGTCTGTCGGGTCCGGTGAAGCTTCTCTCTCTTTGAGCAGCTGCAGGAGACGCCTCTCCCCAGCTGTCAGTCTTTCTTTCACCAGACTCAGGAAGCGCTGCACCAGTCTAGCAGATCGGACTCCAAGTAGAGGAGCAACGGCCTGGGCGTTGGCAAAGTCTGGTCCAGCCGTCTCCACCAGGTGCTTCAGTGTTGTCGTCTTGGACTTGCACAACGCCTCTGACAGTCCAGGTATTTTGCCACGACATACATCCAGTCTGGCCCCACAGACTAAAGGCTCGTTTAAAAGCCAATGCAGAGAGTTCTGCGCCTGCCAACGACATAGTTTAAAAAGGCCACAGGATTTAAAAACACCCTGATAAAATTGAGGCAACCCCTTTAACTTAAAAAAATTAAAATCAGTTAAAAACAGAGCAGCATCCAGCCCCAGAAAATTAACACGTCTGAGAATGCAACTGGCCACATCCTTCCATACAGGCGAACCTGTCAAATACTTCTGGATGAACTGTAATCTAAAAGTAGCCGTTCTACTGGCCAGATGGACGAGGCCCTGGCCCCCCTCCTCTCTCGGTAAAAACAAAACAGACTGTGGCACCCAGTGTAGACCGTTCCAAAAAAAATTAACCATCTCCGATTGGATTTTTACAAGTAGCCCAGATGGTGGGTCTAACACTGCTAGTTTGTGCCACAGCTGTGAAGCAACTAGATTGTTTAAAACCAGCACTCTGCCTCGGTAGGACATTTGTGAGTGTAAACATTTCCACTTTGATAACTTGTTTTGAATTTTTTCTTCAATATCTTCCCAGTTCTTTTTCACAACATGTTTATCACCTAAAAACACACCGAGATACTTAAAACCATCCTTTTTCCATAAAAGACCCTGAGGGAGAACTGGGAGCCCGTCGGACCACTCGCCAACTGCCAGGGCTTCGCTTTTTCTCCAGTTCACCCTCGCAGCGGACAGAGTTGAGAACTTTTTCGTGATCTCGGTTAAAACAGTGACATCCCGCTGATCTTTAATAAAAACAACGACATCATCAGCATAGGCAGATAAAACCATATTATTCTTAAAACCGGGTAAAACCAGACCATGAACAGTCAAGCGCATAGCTCTCAACTCTCACGCATTGACCGTGTGACACACGCATTTCACTAACGTCACACGCTCACACGCAACACATGACATTTCACACGCAAACATGGAATTTCTCACGCATAAAAATCACAAAGCCCATCTGGGCTGCGGACGACAAAACTCCGCCTTCTGCTGAGCTGTTTCAGCTTCTTTCACAGCTTGTGGCCATCAGTAATTCCTGCTGCAGTTCTTTTTAACAGAGCAGCAGGAAGAGTGATCAGAGTTATGAATAATTTTAGTCTTAACAGTGGTGAAAGTGAGCCGGTAAGGTCCTGTACCGCGTACAGAGGGGAGGGGAGGGGGCGGGGGGAGCTGCGTCAAGATGACCGGTTCATTCAGAACCAGTCATGGCTGCACGCTGGATCATAAAACAGTTCTGCTAACCAGATGCAGTTTAAAACGCCACTTAGTCTGTTTATAAGTTTCATTTTTATTAATTCTGCATTTTTTAACCTCCGCGCTTGCTCCTCTCCCCCCTCCTTTCCCTCGGAGCAGGTGCTTTTATCACCGTTCACCATTCAAAACGTGAATCACTGCGTTTAATGTCCTCACATCAGTAGCAACGTGTGCCAATTAAAGTCAATAGGAGAGCTGTAGCTGTGTTTAACGCTGTTTCGTTTTTAACAACATAGATTCAGTGGTGCTTCGGTGGGCGTGCTGCCTTGCGCTTTAATTCAGGTGCGCACTGTTAAGGGTCATTTTAAAGAACTTGTAACATCAGGGGCTTCACCCCTGTTCCCTCTACAGGAGCCCTTTACAGTAATTATGCATTTTCCCCGCTGTTTATCCCTCGCACGTAGCGCACGGAGGTAAAATCCGCCCACCTCACCGCCCAGAGTGCACTGACGAGAGCAATAGAGATTTGACTTGTCAGCGCGGCGACTGACTGAGAAACCTGTCGCTGTGAAAGGTGATAATGGTTATAAACTGTAACAGTCTAGAAGTTCATTGAGCTGAAAGGAGGGACACATCAGCAGCTGGATCGTGCGTAAAGACGCAGCGGGATCCTCTGTGTGCTTCAGTGTTGCTGCTGAGGGGATCATAAAGGCTTGATGAAACTCAGCCTGATTCACCAATCAGGTTATAGATTTACAATGATAAACAACCCATAGATGAATGTGTAACAGTATAATAATTCGGTCAATAATTTAAAACTACTTAATTTTATTCAGTATTATTTGAACAATTGTGTATTTTTTATGTTTTAATCCATTAACTGAACAATAAGGTATTAATATGTCTCTTTCTCTTTTTAACACAAGTAATACATGTCTACTTCAATGTCTGGTGGGATAAAAATGAGATGGAGTTGACTCCACCGGCTCTTCCAGGGTCCGGTTGGCCCCGCCCCCAAAACAAGCCCCGCCCCCAAATTAGCATAATCTCACTCTTAACTTTTGATAAAAGTTGAGAGGTCTGGTCAAGCGTATTTTCTGGAGGAGGGGTTCCAGGGAGAGTGCGTAGAGCATCCCCGAGAGCGCGCAGCCCTGTCGAACGCCTCTACACACCCTAAAAGGAGCACACAGGCTGCCGTTGATCTTCAGCACACTCTCAATATCACTATACAAAACCTGGATCTTAGCAATAAGACCCTCGCCGAACCCAAACCTCCTCATGGTTTCCCAGAGGAAGTCGTGTTCGACGCGGTCGAATGCCTTTTCTTGATCTAGTGAAATCAAGCCCGTTTGCAAACCCAATGAACCGGAGACCTCCAAAACGTCCCGAATTAGGTAGATTCGGGACGTTTAAGAAGAAGAATCTGCGCTCCCGCCGTTCATTGGCCAGGGCGGCCATAGACATCATATATGTAGACGCGTCGTTGGGCGCAGGTTCGCACGTCAACGTCACCGCCATATTGTATGTGGCAGAAAAAAGTTCTGTTGTAGTGAACGTGGATCAGAGAAGATGCCTCATTCCTGTGCTGCATGGAAATGTATTCTGGCTGATTTCACTACTTGTATCTGCCTTCTATAAACTCAGGCTGCACCATGTTGCAAAACTGGACACACTAAAGCTGCAGAGTGGCAACACTAGGAAAAAGCTGTGCAAGACCATTCTTTTTCAAGGTTTTTAGCATGCATATAGTACAGCACAGACTATTGTATTTAGACATAGATGTGCATATACAGATTTTCAAGTATTATAAATAAGCCAAATAAATAGCTGTGTGATTATCTATCTATCTATCTATCTATCTATCTATCTATCTATCTATCTATCTATCTATCTATCTATCTATCTATCTATCTATATCTATATCTATATATATATATATATATATATATGTATATATGTGTGTGTGTATATATATTTGTGTGTGTATATGTGTATGTGTTATGAATATAAGGATCAATTTGTTAAATCTAAACATTGTGGTCTTCATTATTTCATAAAAGGGATACGAAAATAAACTTGTAATATTACAAAGATAAAAATATTATGAATACAAAGTATATTCTGAGATTAAAGTCCCTCTGATACTGTTTAAGTGATTGAGTAACTGCAGATTTGCCACATTCAACATGGCGGACGCTCTGACGCATCCCAGCATAGGCAGAAGAACCCGCCCAACGACGCGTCTACGTATATGATGTCTATGAGGGCTGCGACGCAGCTTCCGAGTTGTCGCGACGGTTTAACCGAAAGAAAACAGAAAAACGGGACAAAAGGCGAAGGTGTGTCTCTGCTTTCCTTTCCCGTCTTTCATAACGGCGCCAGAATCTATTTTATCTGTTATTGTGGATCCAGACAGGAGAGAGAAGACTCCGCGGGTTACGGGCCACGCTACTTCCTGATTGTTGGGCGGTGTTTGTTATTAGAAGCGCTCCTTATTTCACTCCATTTCATATTTTATTCTCAAACGAAAGTAATTTATTTCCTTACTGTGGTAAACCCAACATTTTCCTGTGTTAAACCCATCTGTAGATACAGATGGTGATCTGTATCTACAGATACAGATCACCATTTAGAGCTCAGATTGGTTCGGCCATCATTTCTTTGTCCTCCGCAGGTAACGTCTCACCTGTCCTACTGTCCATTTGTCTCTGCCGGACGTCATGGATGTCCTGACGTCATCCCTCTATGGCACCGTGCTCTGTCTGGCTGTTCTGGGTCTCACCTCTGCAGGTGTCTCCACAGGTGAGCGGAGCTAACTCTCAGGTCCACCACGATCAGGCACAGATTAAAGGTTTTCTAATCACCATGGCAACCAGTGGTCCAGATCTTGTGACAGAAACTAGCTATTAGCTAAAGCAGCTAACTTTGCTTTATCACGATATATTGATCAGTTCATAACGATAAAGTTATTTATTTCCTTAATAAATAAATAACTATTATAAGTGGCGGCGATAATGCTTCACCTCCAGTTATAGCAGGACTTACAACTTTTATGGACAGTTAAGAGTGAGCAGGTCCAGTTAACTGCGTCTCATTTTTAACCAGCTAAACATGGAGGTAGACATGTTTTACTTTAGTTAACAGGTGAAAGAGAAGTGTCAGTACATTATTATTCACTTAGTGGTTAACACACCTGTTCTCCTGTTATTGTTTCTACACACCAACACTGCCTGATGTGAGGAGAATCACTTCTGTTTAAGCTCCATTTACATCATTTATGCTCAATATTTCACTTTCTAAACTAGTAAACAAGGCTGTAGTCATTTTCTAGATTTCTGATGGAAATATGATTTGTTCTGATTGTCTCTGATCTCCATAAATTCTGTCTGCTGCCTCTAAACTCCTCCTTCCTGAGTCCATCCAGCTTTCTGCTTTATCCTTGTAAAACATTTTGTTTCTAGATAGACCCGCATGAATGGATCACATGAAACAGACCCCAAATGTACAAATAATCACTGAATTAAGTAATAAAGTAGTTTTAATTTCTTAATCCGGTATTATTACACTTCTTCTTTTTTAAGAATGGAGAACAGCTTTTTTATTTTATTTTATTAAATAGTCCCACTCCTGCAGGGTTCCTCCATGCTGCGCCTCTTCTCTCTTTTCTTTTTACCTCGTCCCTTAGGAGTCAGATACAAGAAACCAGTGTTTAGCCTTCTTTTTTAGGCAGAAGACAATCAATTACACTAAAAACATTGATGCCTCAGTGTTGACCTGGGTCCTTAAAGTCAGTATCTGACACTGACGACTACAGAGCTGAGTGTAAGACTAAAGAAGTATTTTAACTTCGATGCACAGATAAAATCTGTGGTCCAGTCCATCTTTTTCAAACTGAGAAAGCTGACTAAAGATGTTTATCTATGCTTTAATTAAAACTTAGGTTCCTACACTTCACCTCACTCTGGGCTTCATAAAACTTGACAGCAGCTGGTCCAAAAGGCTGCTGCTTTTCTTTTAACCGCTACCAGTTACCAGAATAATGCATAAACAGACTGTAAAGGGCTCCTTTAGAGGGAACAGGAGGAATAATGGGTCTGAGCTGAAACCGTTGATGTTACAAGTTCCTTAAAATGACCCTTAAAAGTCCACACCTAAACTACATGTAATGTAATTATGCGCACCTGGATTAAAGCGCAAGGCAGCAGCCAAACGAAGCACCGCTGGTTCTGTGTGGTTAGAAACAAAAGAGCATGAAACACAGCTACTGACTCCTGTTGACTTTAACTAGGACATTTTGCTACAGGTGTGAGGACATTAGAGGTGGTGATTCACGTTTTGAATGGTGACCGCTGATAAAAACACCTGGCTCTGAGGGAGAGGAGAGGAGCAGTAAGAGTGTTAAGGCACAGAAACACACCGCATGTAGTTAAAAAATGCAGAATTAATAAAAACAAAACCTATAAACAGACTAAGTGGCGTTTTAAACTGCATCTGGTTAGCAGAACTGTTTTCTGATCCAGAGTGCAGCCATCACTGGTTCGGAATGAAGGCTTTATCTGACAGCAGCGCTCCTTTCCTCCTGCATACAGTACCAGACTGTACCAGCTTACTGTCACCACTGGTTAAAACCAAAATTATTTAGAACTGATCGCTCCTCCTGCTGCTCTGGTAACAGGAACTGTAGGAATAATGACTGAGGCTCAGGGCCACAAGCTGTGAAGGGCAGGTTTAGACTGAGCTCTGATGGACAGAGCTGTGAACGCATCACCTGATGGGCTTTGTTATTTTAATGAGTGAGAAATGCTGTGTGCTGCGTGTGAAGTCAGGGAGATGCGTGTGTCACACGGTGATTGTGTGAGAGTCTGGAGCTCTGGTTATAGTGATGGTATAATTCCCCTGGACAATCACAGCTAAATCATCTCCATAGATGCACCTCCCAACAACACCTCTGTCTTCACATTGTTTTATTTAGAAACGTATTAAAGACGATGACTGATGTCAGCACTTTAACTTTCACCACAGCACCGACGTCCTTTAGGGATGTTTATGTCTCATTTTTCTCTAAACCTTTTTAATTTAGGTCTCTGGTCATTCTGAGTGTCTCACCAAAGATCCATTATGGTTACAGAACAATAAAGACTATTGATTCTTAAAAGTTAGTTCAGAGTCCTGTTCCTCTCTCCTAGACAGTCCCTTCACTCAGACTTTGTCCTCAGATTAAAATTTAAAGCTTAATCAACAAATTATTACCATCAGAATGAAATTGTATTCCTACTGAGAGAGCTGGTTTCTGATCCATAATCTGATCAGCGTCCATCTAAACACTTGTTCTGATGAACTCATGAAGGATGGAGCTGTAGCACAGAACATTCTGGGAGGATCATAATTTCCTCCTGTTCTCCAAACAGCAGCAGCAGGAGTTCTCCACCATCTCAGAACCTGCTGCAGGTCCGTTCTGTGAGCTCAGGACGGTCAGAACCAACACAGCTCTGTGTTTGTTTGTTTTTCTGCATGAAGAGGAACAAAAAATCTGGACCCTCATCAATGATTCCATGTTTATTTAGGTCCTGTGTCACTGTGGAGCTCTAGTGCCATGATAAATATAACATGTTACTTATTTTTTGTATTTGTGAAGAGTAACAAGCTCCCTATTAGGGCTGGACGTTAATTTAATAACAACATATATCCATCGATAGAGGTTTATCCAT
This sequence comes from Fundulus diaphanus, assembly GCA_037039145.1. Classification (NCBI taxonomy): domain Eukaryota; kingdom Metazoa; phylum Chordata; class Actinopteri; order Cyprinodontiformes; family Fundulidae; genus Fundulus; species Fundulus diaphanus. The sequence continues at coordinate 51,472,937 of CM073131.1, forward strand.
GATAGATAAAAAAAAAAGGGCCAAAAAAATATTAGTCATTACATCCTCCCAACCAATCACCACGCAGACCCAGGAACCAAGCTCCGCCCCCTTCTAAGAGTTCAGAGATGTTCTTTTTTTCTTTTTAAAAAACTTGCATTTTTGGTAAAAGTTGGTTGAATAAAGGGTTGAGTTTGAATTCAGTGTTTGTATATTCTGTATCTAAAAATAGGTTGCTAAGCAACAGCATAAAACGTCCAGGGCTGCACTTAAAAGAAACGTTTTGAATCTGTTTATAATTATCGATATCGGTCAATATGATTTCTATTTTATCTATTTGATTTTTTTTCTGTCTTTTGAGGACTTGGTTCCAGCCACTTGCTCTGTGTCGTCATTTGTAAAATTTAGTAAAAAATACCACCTCATTTACATCGCTCTGCACTTTAAGTGAGAAAAGTCATTTCTTTCTCTGTTCTATGTAGACGTTACATTCAGGGTCGAGGAAGATGTTGTCCTGCCCTGTGAGGTTCCTAAAACATCTGCCCTGCGGGTGTTGGAGTGGAAAAGAGACGGCCTGGGCTCAGACTACGTCTTCTACTTCAGAGACAGCAGCGCGTCAGAAAGCTTTCAGAATGTTTTGTACCGAGGTCGCGTGAAGCTGCAGGATCCGCAGATGACCGACGGGAACATGGCCGTCATCCTGTCCAACCCCTCGCTCAGTGACGCAGGGACGTACACGTGTCACGTCGTCATGGATACCGAGACGACACAAACCGTCCGTCTGAAGGTTGAAGGTGAGTCTGAGTTCAGTCTGTTGGTTTTAGTCCAGGTCTGATCATCAGCTTCAGGAGTAATAAACCAAAACGTTGCTCCGTCCACACGGTGACAGGTCTGGAGATGATGGATGTTTCTGCTACAGGAGGCCTCTGGCAGACAGTTTAGCATCCACTAACACAGATATTCTGTCATTACTGAGGTTGTCTTCCAGTTCTTTAGGTTCAGCTTTTAGATTTCCCCGCCTACAGGCCAGACACGGTACTGCAGCAGTTAAAATGAGCTGAGTTGTGTAGCTGGAGCCTTACGCTCCTCTCAGAGAGGACGTGATCTGCCCTGTACCTGCCACTGGGTTCAGCCCATTTATGCATATATCTACAGATACAGATACAACATTTAGAGCTCAGACTGGTTCTGAAGATGAGTTTTTACACACTGACAACGTCGCAGAAACCCAACCCATAAACCGTACTTTAATGCTTATTAATTAGTTGTCTCTGTATTTGACAAACTGAGGCTGAATCACTCCCCAATGAAGTACCTGGAGTTACAGCATCAGCACATCGAGCTGTGCTAAACATTTCTCTATCAAGGGCATTAAGCTCCTGATCCAGTAACAAGCAAAGTGTAAAACTCTGGAATGACCTGGACATTTAAAACCTTTATCCAGGCTTAAAAAAACTGTATGAATGTGAATATAAACAGCAGGCAAAATATATGGAGAAATTATTGTTGCTGGTGTGAAAACTCAGGATTAGATGTGAGAGAGTGAAAAATGAACAATAAAATGTATTAGTTAATGTTAATGTGTTATACCATGTCTAAAAAATACCAAAAAACCATTTTGATATGAAAACAGGGATTTCTCTACACATATTTCTACACATTGTGTAAACATCAGGGCGTTATTATTAGTGGTTTATTATTTAACATTTTATGGCACCAGCATCTTTTCATTCCATGTCCAAAATAAAAATATTTTTGTACAAACATGTTTTTTTTACTAATCTATTGCAAAATTGTATATTGAAAATGCCCAAATAGGCTTTTACACTTTCAGAAATAAAAAGATAAACTATGCAATCATTGTTCCTGCCTGACAGGACAGAGACCATCAGGCATCCTGGTGGACATGCAGAGAAAATATAAACTCTTTATTCTCATCAGTAGTTCTCCTTCAGGCTTCTTTCCTTTTATCTATCCTGTTCGGTTCTTCCAGTGGTTTAATGAACCCTCTTCTGTCTCGTTTTGTCTCTGCAGAGCCTCCAAACCTTGGGCTGATGGTGGGCCTGCCAGTGGGCCTGGTGGCTGTTGTTGCTGCAGCTGTCGGTGGATTTCTCTATGTTCATAAAAGAAAGAATGACAGCCCGGTCTGAACATTATCCAGCATCACCTTAATTCTGCATGCTTCACTTTTCCTCTTATAATATCACAACTAGGGCTCAAATCTGTGTGCTTTTATTGTTTATGGCTAAGTGCGATATTTTAAAAGTGGTCAATATTCTGACATAACTCCTGGTTCTGTTACTTAATTCTCCTGTAAGCAGGGACTGAGCTTTTCTGTAGAGCTGAATCAGCTGTGCAGCATTTGGTGGAGCAGCTCCGCCTCTTCTCTGTATCTGGAGATGTTTGAGCTGCACACAGGGACCAAAGAGAACCACGCTGGTTCCTTAGCTCTGCCTCTCTAAGACTCTGTTATCACAATGTCTTCTGAGTCTCCTGTGCTACGGGCCACCATGCATCAGACGCAGCGTCTGACCAGCGCCACGATCCACCAGCCTGTCCTGTCTGGATGCACCGCAGCGTGAGTGGGAGGCTACATAGGCTGGAATAAAGCAGCCAGATAACTGTTGACCCTCAGTCCTGTCTGGCTGAAGTCAGTGTCGGGGAACAACATGACTTAAATGTTGTTAAAGCCTTAATGTATGTAAACGTAGACAGCAGGTAGTGAGCAGTCTGTCCAGCTACTGCAGGGAAAGCAGCTTTATTTTTTATCTCAGCAGCAGCATTGTTTTAATGATGTCATGAACCAGAGACAGAGGAGCCAGTATTCAGGCGGGACAAGCAGATGAGAATTTATTAAAGGCTGTCTGGTAAGACAGGGACAGGCAGACTCGGTGGTCAGAGTACAATCCAAGGTCGCTACACAACAATGGCAGTTCAAAACCGGCAGAAATACAGACAGGGATGAGGCAAGCTCAGGTTCTCCAGAAACAGGATCAGGTCAGTCAGTAACAGGCAGGCAGTCAGAACAGGGCAGGAAAAAACAGGATCAGGGATCAGGTTGGCTCACATGTTAAAACAGGCAATGGTTCAAATCAACAGGAAAAGGGGAATGCTGGACTAGACTCACCAAGGGCTAGTTAGACAATGATCTGGCTGCAGCAGACAGAGGCAGGTGAAAGTAGAGGAGTGAGCAGGTGAACAGAGTAAAACTAATGACCAGAATGGGTGGAGCTGATCAGGAGGGAAAAAGTGGCTGGAAGAAAACTGAAGCTGATTGGATGGTGACTGGTGAAGGGGAGTGACAGGAAGATGAAAGAATGCTGGCAGGTGAACTGAATAAAGGCAGGTGACAGAAGTGATCAGAGCAGGCCAGAAGAAACTGATAATATAAATAAAGTACAAAATCAAACCACATTAACACCCAAACTATTCCATTAACCAAAACTAGTACAGAACCTAAACCTAAGACAGAATTAATTACAAGAAGAGAATTACTAAACCAAAACAGAAATTAAACTAGACTAATCCAGAACCAAAATCACCATAAAGACCAAACCTAAGACTAAACAGAACATAAGCCAATAATAAAAACCAGAGCTAATACTAAGACAGGACAGCAAACTAATTAAACAACAAACATAAACCATAACAAAAACCCAAATCATGACAAATGAAACCGATGCATCAGCTGCTGTCCTTTGCATGAAGTCTCTCAGTTTTAGTTTCTAAACATCTCTGTTAGAACATATTAATGCTCTCCTGAAACGTTTTCTGCTGCAATAACCAATAAGCATCAGGTGTCCCCCTGACTGCAGCGTCTGTCAATCAGTCACAGACTCAGGCTGAAAGCACTAAAAATAGATCAAATAATACAAATGAAATACTTTAAAAAAACAGTAAATTATTTCTGATTGGAGTCTTTATCTGTAGTTATAAATATTCCAGTAGCAACCATTTAGTAAATGTAACCCAACAACCTCTCTCTGGCTGAAAAGTAGGAAAATACGTCTCTAAGTTTACACTCACAGGTCCCTCCATTGATACCTGCTCAGGTTATTCTGGGTTTCTAATTAATGTGAATTGATCTTTGAACAGCTGCAGAAACGTTTGCAGAAGAATTTAGAAAAAGCTGCTCCTCCTGTTGAAACCTTAAATGCAGCATGAAACATCTGCTTCTCTCCTCTCAGGGTCAGTTTAGAGGAAATCTCAGCTCCACTTTAACTGAAGCAGAAAAAACGATAAATTCATGAAATAATTTCATCTTTTTTTCACCATTTAAAGGCAGTTTCATGTCAGATCCTTTGAGCCACAGATTTTCTGACCTGAATTCCTGCTCCTGGTAAAGCTGCTCAGTAACAGCTTTCTCTGCTGCTGTGATGGCATCATGGATCCATGTGGAGCCAGAACCTGCAGGTCCTCTCCTCCATCCATGATCTGCTCAGGACATCCGTCTCTGACTGAACGGCTGCCTCTCAGTGACCTCCTCCTGCTGCTGATGATGCTTTAATGTCTTCATGTTGAGCCTCTTCCTGTTGCTATCTGCCTGTAAATAATCGTCCCATTAAACAGTCTGAATGTGTGGACATGCTGTCGTGTCTTATGTTGGGTTAACTTCAGGGACACCTTCCTAACACCTGGACTCATTTTAGAACCACTCTACTGCATCAAAATGAGTTTAAGATGCTTCATGATTCATTTATAAACAGCAGAGCCATAAAGAGCAGGTTTAGCAGTAATGCGCTTGTGCATTAAAGGATCTTAATTGCTTTAATTTGTATCTCAACAGGCACTGCACTAGAAACTAGATGAAACCTTTCCTTCCAGAGAACATGTTCTGCTGATCTGGTCTAATCTGGGCGTGGTCACACCTTTACGCTCCATGAACTCATCCTGCTCAACAGGTTTCTGCAGCTACAGTCTAATGTTTTTCACTGATAACAAGCTCCAGCTAGTTTCCCTCAGAATCCAGTAAAATGTTCTTATTTAATCTCTTTTATCTGTAGTTCCAGTTGTTGGATTTAACTCCAGACATCTGAGCGTGTTTGGGGTCATTGAGCATCTTTAGGTGACTAAATGGTCTTTATTTATATATATATATGATAACCCTGAAGAACCCGTGTTCACACTTTCTCTTTGGTTCTAATTTAACCTCTGACCTTTAGCTGGTTCTGGTCTCAGCAGCAGAGGTTGATGTCCAGTGTTTAGGATCAGTGCATTCAGGCGGTTTTACTCCACAGCAGTGAGAAGCTCTGCTGACTGAACCACCTAAAGCTCAGTTATCTGATCAGGAACCAGTCACCATCTGAGCCGTCTGCACCTGATAAGGTTCTGGTGAACTCGGTCAGTAGCGGTTCTGTCTGCAGCTCTGGGAGGAAGCCTGGACGTGTCTGATTGGGTCTGTTTAATCAGATAAGATGGAGGTGGAGCTCTGTGGAGAGGACCAAGGCTCCTCCTGTTGGGTCCAGACTGGAGCTGGTTTCTAGTTCCAGTTTCACTCTTCATGGGACCATGAAGCAGGTTTTAATCTATTCATTCATCCCCATCCCTAAAATAAAGGGATCAGCTCTAAGTGATGAAGCCTGACCCAGTTTCTCTGCTGCAGAAGCACAGGTGAGACGTGATGAGGAATCACCATGATACTGAGAATAAAGGAGCAGTGCAGGATCTAGAGCAGCCTGCCAGAATCGACCGCAGAGCTTCTGAAGCTGCAGAGATCACTGCACTGATGTTCTGGAAGGATTAATGCTCTCCTGAAACGTTTTCTGCTGCAATAACCAATAAGCATCAGGTGTCCCCCTGACTGCAGCGTCCTCATATGATCACCCAGGACAGGCTGCTGCCCACAGCTTCCCTCAGACGTCCACTCTGACGGTAAATCTGTCGTCTTCTGGGCTGCAGCCGCTCACAGTGACTGTAGGGTGAGATCCTGACTACAGAGACTTCAGCTGCCTGCACCGATGAAACGCTTCTGAAGTAACAAGAGGACGAGACTTTGACCCCAGCTGTTGCTGCTTTAAGCTACAAATATTGTTAATAAGTCAATCAGTCACAGACTCAGGCAGAGAAACCCAATCCAGTCTGAAACCACTAAAAATAGATAAAATAATAGAAATTAAATACTTTAAAAAACAGTTAATTGTTTCTGATTGGAGTCTTTATCTGTAGTTAAATACAGATAAAGACTGTATTTAACTACAGTTACCTGTATTTAACCGATGGGTTTTATTCAATAACACAGAGGTTACAGAGCGGATCTCCTCAGCATCTTTAATCACTGATAACCAGCATGCAGGGCGGACTGAGGCAGGTCTTTATTCTGCCAGAACCAGACGGTGGGTCTGTGGTGTCTGGAGGTTCTGCAGGCCTCCATCAGACACAGTCAGAGCCGGTTCTGGTATGAACGGCACCAGGAACACGGTCCTCCTCTAACAGGACTTCCTGCATCAGACGTGTTTCATCCTCCATAAAGGCCCATTCATACCCTACGTTTGGCCTGCACGTCCGTATTTCTGTCCGTACGTTCTATCCGTTGACTCCTTCATACCTCCGCCCGTTGAGGTGCGCAATAACCAATATGTCCTCTAGGTGGCAGTGCTGGGCGCCAATGATTCGTCACTGATCAAACATGGCGACGGTCCAAGATGTGATTTTGTTGTATTTGCTCCGTAAGTAAACTTTTTGTTTGTCCCTGTGCCCCGGACACGACACATCATATGTGTGGGCAGTTGCGGACAAGCTCCGCAAGTCGTTCCTCGAATCCCGCCATTGTTTAAAGCCCAGAATTACAACCTTCTTCGTGATTTTGTTGACATTTTGTACTACAAACTCAATAGCGCCCCCACCGTTTCCGGTAGTATTGCTCCGTATTGATCCGTTTCGTCCGTAATCGTAAGCTCCTGATTTTCGTGTCAAAGTACGGACGAAATCGACGGTTAGAACGTATGAAACACTCCACACGTATCCGTATCCGTCTTTTACGTGAGGTATGAATGGGCCGCCACCAGCCAGCAGAGAGATATTCACCTTCATCCGTGTTCAGGGATTTTGTTCCATGGAAACTCATTTCTGGCAGCGTAGCTAAAGACCAGTTAATCTGTTTCAGAGGTTCTGTGTGACGTTCATTCAGTAATTTATTATTATTTATTGCAGGGTTCAAAACAATGCGAGGACTGTTTTCAGCGACTAACGATGAGCTTATTGACCAGCCTAAAATATGCAAAGACAAACAACCAAAGACCTGTAGAGATGTCTTCCTGCTTTCTCCTGTCACTCATGGGACATCTGGAGAAAAATCTGAAGTCCATCTGGGGACTTTTAACTGAAAGCAAACTGGCTCACTAATCTGCTGCCCCCTGCTGGTGGACTGCAGTACTGGAAACAACCAGCGCCAGAGTCACGACAGACTTTGAACTCGCCGACACCTGGTCACGTGGTTCATGGAGGCTCAGCGCTGTCAGTCAGTCTGAGCTGCTGATGAAGGGACAGACAGCAGAAAACAGCTAATTTCTCTTTCCCCTCATAATTACTGAGCAGTAAAATGCTCTGGTTACTCCTCTGACTGTTTAGGAGCGGCAGGAACATTTATCTGTGTTCTAAACATTACAGTTGAAACGTTATTCTTTATCTGTACTGTTTTTATTTGTCTTTTATCACCTTTTCATTGTTCAGCGCTTTGCATGAAAGCACTGTATAAATGAAGTTCTTATTCTTCTTCTTCTTATTATTATTATTATATTTCATTTTATTATTATTATCTCCCACACATTGTAGAATACATTGGGGCTGCAGATCATATTTGAGAAATATAGGTGTTTATGTAATACACTGGTCAAAATAAAATGTCTACGATGGTTTAGAATAAAGTTTTGCACATAAGCAAACCATACAGGAGAAATATCACCGGTCTTAAAGCTCTTTCAGTTGTTCTCTGCATGCTCAGGTGGGAATGTTAGAACTAGTCCTCCGGCTTTGTCCTGCTCCAGCTCACCTTCAGTTCTACATCCTTTATCAAAGAATGAATTTTCAGGACTTAGTCCTATATTTCCCCCAAAACAAACATGTTTAGCATGTTAGTCCTTTTGCTTTATCTGGTATCAGATAAAAAATGAGCTGAATGGTAGAACTGATTAAAATTTATATATATATATATATATATATATATATATATATATATATATATATATATATATATATATATATATATATATATATATATATATATATATATATATATTGTTTTAGGTTTGAAATGAGTTAGAGGAAAATATGGACTTGTAGAAGTTTTGACTGATGACCTGGGATGAATGACTTTCTGTGGAATAGTTGTATATTTCCTCTTTTATTTTGCATGTGAACAGAAAAGCACATGTACTGTATGTATAACCTAGTTGATTGTGCATATAACCTTACAATTATTGTATAATAGTAATTCATTAAAAGGCTAATTTAAATAAAGCTTTATCAAATCAGGGAACTGAGGTGAAAAAACTGAGGGAGGAATTACAAAGGAATAAAGGTCACATTTAAAGGATCAAAGGAGAACTTAAAGAAAACAAAATGTATCCTGTCCTACAAAAAAAATAAAAAATTGACAGTGGAAGAATAATTGGGTCACATTCTTGCCAAATATCAGATAAAGGCCGCTGACAAATAAAAATACGGGCATTACATGGAGCAAATGCACATAAATGAAACAGAAAACCTGTTTTCAGCGTGCTCAACAAGCTACAGGCTTCTTCAGGTCATATCTTCCTCTGCATGGCATCAGAAACCAGCAAAGAAGACTGAACACGTTAAGCTGGAATCAGGCGTCCTAACTGTGGAGGAAATGGATGCAGCATTGCCTCAGCATAGAGGAGAGCAGCAACACGTCTGTATTTTTATTATGGCAGGAAGAACAAGATGGAAGCAGGCAGTGGCTCAGCATTTCAGTGGTAATTCCATTAATGGGGCAAATTACAGCCACTCATGGTAGAAATATCTGAGATCAGCTTCCATAATAGTTTTTGTTGTAAACATCACCACTGACATGGTCATACCAAATCCAGCTGTGTGGTGGGTTTTTGGAGTGGGTCACAACAGAATATATATCCAGAAAGACCTGAAAACAGAACATTTTCCACACGAGGTCCGGTGTTTGTCCTTCAGCAAGCTCTTAAATGCCTCGGAGAGGGAGTGTCTAGAGAAAGAAGCAGGTCTGTTAGAAAGCAGGCTCCTTTATGTCATGATGTGCAAAGATAAATAACCAGCTTTATAAAAATGCTAAAATAATATGAAACAAATGCATTTCCTGTCACACAGTAAATACCAACTTTGTGAAGATTGTGGTGTTAAAGCGGTCAAACATCTTGGTTCAACTCTTATTTTGGAGGACAGAAAAGGGCATCTTGTTACCTTGGTAACCTGTGTAACATCAGTTCCCTTGAAGACAGCCTCATGTTTGACTGAAAAATATTAAATAGTTACTAAACTTCATGCTGCTGTCTATAAATCAAACTACATTCACCATTTCTATATGACAGAACAAAAGATGAACATGTTTTTTTAACTGAGATGGTTTAGTAACTTGAATTATAATCAGTTAAAGATTTTGGACACAGCAACAAATAGAAACTTTCTCTTGTAGAATCAGTCCACCTCTCTGTCAGGTGGAGCCTCCACTCCACAAACATTCAGTCTCCCTGTTGACCTATTTTATGACGGACCAGTCAGCTAAAGCTTCTCTCAGTTATATCCCTCTAACCACAACCATCCCACTGGGGACCAGGGAGGATTTCCCAGTCCCGTTGTCTTCTGGCGTCCTTGGCCCAACACAGACACTTTATAACCTTCCCTAGGCCCATGGCTGGATCCGCTCCGGCGTAGCTGGCTGCTGGTGGAGCCTGCATAGCCTGACATGGTCATACTCAATTCTAGTCAGAATTTGAGTCTGATACTGCTCCATAGAGCTGTGATTATGGGGCGTGTTTCGAACGAACCAGGAAAAAAAATGCCTCTGCATACCTCAACCAATAAGAGCAACGGAGCGTGTGACGTATGTTAAGCGACGCATAGTTGTTGTCATGGACCGCGGAACGCATTTCAAATTGGTCGGGCCCATCAGGCAATACTCACAATACCACTACCCATCACATACGCACGCGCCCGCATACACATAAAACACCAGCATCACCTTGATCACGCAACTGGTTTGCGTCACATGACACAAGCCAATCCATTTTTAGACACCAGAATTTATTGCTTTCTCATAGGGTGTGGTCCCTGAGCATGATAAATGTGTCTGCCATGTTATAATTAAAATCGGCACCAAATTTTTATTTAACTTTTTTTCTGACGTTCCAGCACACACGCCCCGGATTTATTTCCACTTACAATCATTATATTACAGCTAACACAATATTTACAGAATAAAAATACTTTAAAAAGAAAAGTCAAACTCACCCCTGCTCTAAATATTCCCGAAAAAGTGTCTCCGTCTGTCATTATGCTGGAGAAGTCCCTGGCTATCCTCAAAGCATCCACTGTGGTCAAAAGATCCCTGTGTGTGTGTGTGTGGGCGCACATCAAGCTATTTAGTCTTTTCTGGGTCATTGTTGATCTCAGATAGGTCTTGATACGACGGAGGGACGAGAAACACCTCTCAGCACTTGCAGTGGACACGGTTAACTAAGCTAACTAAGCTAACTAAGCTAACGAAGCAAACGAAGCTAACGAAGTAGCGGTCATAAGCAGCGCAGAGGTGGGAAAACTTTTGTTTACATCACATGACACAATCAGCCAATACATTTTTAGATGGGATGATTTATCGCTTTCTCATTGGAGAATGATGCTGCTGCCATAGACTACTGTGCATTTGAAAAAATAGCTATTGAATATTTTAATTTTATTTATATATATTATTTTACATGTTTGATCATCAAAAGTAGGTAGGGCTGCGGCCCTACTGGCCCTACCCGTTCCGTGGTCCATGGTTGTTGTCAACAGAACTCAACTGTTAGCCTAGAATAAGAAGATGAGCGTGAACGATTTTTGCCGGTGTTGCAAAAAGAATGTAAGGATCCAAGGAGTCATTCTACACACCTCAACTCTCCAGCGGCAGCCATCGTTGTTGTAAACGAATTCAACCCAAGCACGCTTTGGTGACGTGGTTGATTACGTTACTGTTACAGACACAAGCGCACTCTCACAAACACCTGCAGGTTCTTGGATTCAGGTGCTTACAGAGTCACTTCCATACAGAAAAAAAACTAATATTATCTTTACTTTTTACATATCCTATTAATACTGTATATACTTCAGTGATGATATCAAGGTGTTGGTTGTTTTTACCTGTCGGCTGGTGCTCCATTTATACATGTAAATGGTTTTATTATAATTCATGCAGGGAGTATTTCATGTTATATGGACACTGAAACAAGAAGGTAGACGAGAAAAAAAAGGAGAAAAGGTGAAAGAAAGAGAACAAAAAAGGAAGAGAATGATACACCTTCAGTCAGATGTAAAAAGAACAGCAGAACCAGCCGATAAAGTATTAAAGATACAATCAACCAAAGCCTTGATACCATCACTGAAGAATATACGGAATAAATCAATATGACATAATTATGAGGGAACCAAAACCCCAGATGCCCAAAGTGGCATCCGACTCCCTGGCACCCAGCCCCATACATCGAGTACCACCGATGCTCCACCAGGCCAAGGCGTCAGCCAGCGGAGGGAAGCAGGACGGGGGGGGTTGGCTCCACAATAACACCTGGAGACCTGAGATTTCATTGGAGAGGGGGCAGTACAATAGGACGCTCTATACACACTCACACTTATAAACACACACACCCTATAATCCCAGGTCCGAGTGCCGGCACCCCAAAGGGGTATTTCACTGAGGTGTGTAGGGACACGGAAACTGGAATGGACTTAACAGAGACACAGGAACTTCTGAGTAGACCCTGTGCTCCATCCCTGACTCTGAGAAGGCTGGTGACTTGAACTTTGAGTTCTCTAGCTCTCATTAAGTTCTCCACAACCTGCTGTTGACCAAACACTGAGGTCAGCAGGCATGGCTCACTCATGCTTCACTCGTCTCAAACTCCAGTCACTCATGCTTTACTCGTCTCAAACTCCAGTCTTTGAAGGCCGGTGTCCTGCAACTTTTAGATGTGCTGCTGCTTCACCACACCTGATGCTGATTTTAGATCATCAGAGGTTGACTGAGCACTACTGAGATGGTTCAGCTGTTTCAGTTAGGTGTGTGGAGAAAAGGACTACAGCGGCGTCCTACAGCTAAAAGCTGCAGGACACCAGCCCTCATAGATCTGAGTTTGAAACAACTTTCCATCTCCATGTCTATATCCATGAAACAATAGCTCTCTCACTTGCAATTGAAATCAACAAGAGGCGATGGAGATTAGATCAGTTGGACCCATCAGGCTGGCTGGAAGTTACCATTACTTCTGCTCTTGTGTAAAATATTCCTATTGATGGATGTTTCTGTCAATGACCTGTTCCAGTTCATGAACCTCTCTCTCCACCTTTAGTTTGCCAGATATCACACCAATGCTGCAGCTTAGCATCACAAAAACAGTCCCATCAGTCCTTGCACTAGTGGCCACTACAGTATTTTATTATAGGACCAGATGGTTTAAGTAGCATTTTCCATTAAGAGAAGAAACAGGTTGAATAATGTTTTATAGGTGACACGGAAATATGGAAAGTTTCATATCATAAAAACAAAATAAACACAAAAATGTTTCATAAAATAAATTTCATTAAAACAGATTTGGTTAAATGAGCTCAGTCTCTTCATATCAGCACTGTAATGAACTCAGTTTACAGTGTGGGCATGAGAACATATAGCTAACACCTAGAAACAGGAAACTGGACGGCTGGAGAGTCTGTTAGAGTCAGTTAGCAGAAAAACCACAGACTGCAGCACAAGGGGAGCAAGAACACAAAGAATGAGAAAAAGAAACAAACTCACCTTATTTTTTTGTTTTTCTGCTGTCTATGCTGTGATATATCACCGTACTGTCAGTTAAAGTTTCCTTTTTCTCTTCCTGGTTACCTAGAAATGAGCAAATATTGATCAAATTCACCAATTAACCTTTTTTATACAAAATGAAAACATTACTCAAATTGTTGATTGAAAACATGAAACATTAGCAAATGTTAGTAAAACCTAAACATAAAAATAACTGGGTAACACTATTTGAAGGGCTGTGCGTCAGACTGATATTACACTGTAACAACAATGATGTAACACCTATAGTGAACATGAAGGAGTCTTTATGAATGTTTATCACTGTTGTTTTCAATAAATTGTGAAACTTTAATGCAATGTTGACACTTTAGATGACAGCTGAAATACACCAAGAAATCAAAACCCATCATAAATATCATAATAGGTGTAATTCCTTAAAAAAGTTATTTTTTTCTATGCATATCCTTTTTTGTTACCAATTAATGATATTCATGTCAGATGTTGATCTCACCTTTAGATTTGTTGTAAGAATGATGGATCACGACTAAAACCAGCATTAAAGCACCAACAATGGCACATGACAGGAAGAGGAGTCCATAGGGAAGAAAGTGGGAAGATGTGGCAGATTTCTCTGAAATAAAGAATTATTAGAGGATGAATAATTGATATTAACACTAAAAGTTAAAGATCTGTTTAAATGCTGCTGACCTGAGACAGAGATGCTGCTGGATGGAGACTCTCCATGAGCGCTGATGCTACACCTGTAGAGGCCTTCATCAGAGCTGGTCACATGGTGGAGGGTCATGTGACCTGCAGGCTCAGTCCTGATGAGGGAGCCATCTTTATAGAAAGCAGCTGGGAGGTTGGAGGGAGCGGTCTTTGTGTGACAGCTCAGAGTGACGTCATCTCCCTCCATCACAGGGAGGACAGGACTCTGCAGGATCACTGATCCACCTCAACACAGAGACAAACTACAGCATTTCATCCATTTCCACACAGCTTCATCAACACTAACTCCACAGTCTGATCTTACCAGTGACAGTGAGCTGGATGCTGCTGCTGGCTGCTCCCTCTCTGGACTCACACCAGTACACTCCACTGTCATGTTGTCTGATGTAGGTCATGATACAGGAGGAACCAGCAGGTTGTCCCCATCCTTCACACTCATTCCTGGTTCCTCTGGTTGTGTTCCTCCTCACAGTCCATCCAGCAGAGCTGCTGTCCTCCTCACAGCTCAGAGACACAGAGTCTCCTTTAAAGAACTGAGATCTGCTGGGACTCACAGTCAGAGCAGCTGAGAGGACTGAAATTAAAGTACAAAATATTAATGATTTCAGTTATTGTGAAAATTTGTTAATCTGAGATTAAGGTGTTATATTTATTTATTCAAATCTGACATTTTTTAAGTTTTTTTCTTCTGAAACACATTTTAAATAATAATAAAAAATACAACTGTGAAAAAAGTGACTGTGTGCCATATCTACACACATATCCAATATATTTTATTTTTGCAATGTACATAACACCCAGGGCTCTACACTTTATCCCTCAGTGTTTATACTCTATACATTTTTAATAATTTATATTTAGATATTTCTGCACTGGTTGGAGCTGCTTTAATCTCATTGAACATGTGTACAATGACAATAAAATTAATATCCAAATGTTTAAAGATTTTAATACAACAGAAGTTTACCAACCTTTATTTACTGTACAGCAGAACAAGAAGGTCAGAACTGAAGAAAAATGAAGATATTTTGATCAGGAACTGAAACCGTTTAACTTCTGACAAACATAGACGGGAAACAGATTATCTCTACATTTTAAAACCTGCTTATTTTCTTGAATGTTCTGATTTCTCAACTTTCATTCAAAACTAAACCACCAGAAATTCTAAACCCAGCAGGACTTTGATCCAACCAGACTGGAAAGGTTTCTACTTACAGAGCAGATGTGGTAGAGCTGTGCCTCTCATCGTACCTCTGAATGATCTGACCATCCTTCACTTTAGCTGCTCACACCAAGCTGAGCCCGCCTCCTTCCTCTACGTCATGGAGCGCATTTTGTAAAGAGCAGAGATACTTTTCACAAGATTAAATAACTAAATTAAACTGACAAACTAAGTTCAGAATAATAACAAATAGTAAAATGCTTGTGTCTACTCAGAAACACCAGGTTTAAATGCGTTGAAACTTCTGATGGTAGGTTTTCTACATAATGAGTAACAATGAACAAAGCATCCTAAGCTGGAGGACTTTGGCAGGAGGAACAGATGAAGAGAAGGTTCATGGATGTAGAAAATGGTTGATAAGACAGAGGAAGAGAGGAGAGGATGGAGGCTAAAGATCTGCAGTGACGCCCCCTAGTGGAGGCACCAAAGCAGGAATGATTGGAGCTTGAAGGATTCTACAGTAGAGTATATTGTTACTGGAAACATGAGAGGAAACATGGATTTACTACCCAGGAACTGTATGTATCTATCTAAATCTATGCTTACTGTCATGTTCTTGCATCAGTTAGAAAATCTCTGCTTACTATGTTATAATATTAGTCAGCTGCATGCTGGGTGCTGTTCTAGTGAGCTCAGAGAGTCGGTGCCCAGGAGATGAACAAAGGAAAGGAGTCACTACTCAGAGATTAAATGAGGATAATCTCCCTAACCTGCCTGAAACCTTGTTTTTGGCTCAATCTACCTTCTGTTCTGGGTGACGGTGGTTAAAGAGTGAGGAAGTTCATCCCTATAAGATGAGTTTCCATCAACAGTAGAAATATCACAGCTCAGGGGTTGATAAACTCTACAGTTGCTCCTTCCTCCTACCTGGCTGTGAGCTGAGCTGCTCCTCTGTCTGAGCTGTGGTTACTCAGGTTCATCAAGCCTTAGAGGTTCTGCTGAAGGCTACTTTGGATCCTTATGGTCAATTATGAGAGGTGGTTCTCCTGTGTTATATGCTGTATTTCTTCTTTTTAAAGTGATATCTGCTAGGACCACATCTCCACTCTTAATGATGGAAATCCTCCATCAACCAGATGCTGCCCCTGAGCCCAAGAACCTAGAATACAGAGAAGGCTGGATAAACCTCACACCTTACAGACACAAGCACACTCTATACAGAAAACCCTGTTATTATCTTTAGCTGTCACTTTATGCATTCTGTGTTAAATAATACTCTATATTCTTCAGAGATGGCATCAAGGCATTACTTGTTTGTATCTGTAATACTTTATCAACTGGTTGTGCTGTTATTTTTACATCTCTCTTTGCAGGTGAAGAAGCAGACTGAGGATGTTGTATCATTCTCTCCCTTTTCTCTCCTCTTTCTTGTTCTTTTCTCCTTTTTCTCTTCTACATTCTTGTTTCACTGTCCATTTAACATGAAATATTCCCTGTATAAATCATAATAAAGCTTCTTGCATGTATAAATCAAGCGGAGCACTATGGTGAAAGCAGGAAGGCTCCACTTGTGAAAGTAAAATCTGTTGGGCTCTTTTTTGGCTTTAAGACAGCAATGCTTATTTCCAGATTTCCACACAAGACACAAAAATAATACAAACAAGACTCGTGGGTATACATGCACTACTGGGGTCTCCTGGTGGTTAGGGTATAATTACTGAAGCTAAAGTTGAGTTATTTTTGTAAAAAGCTTTGTGTTTGTTTCCTTGTATAAAAGCATCTTGTAGCTGCAACATTTGAGCTATAATATGTAGAGAGTTAATATATGAATGCTTCTGCTCACTGTCTTCATATTATTGATGCTGCTTATCTTGCAGCTCTCTGCTTCCTCATTCACTGTAAAGCGCTGACATACAAGTCTCAGCTATACTTCAATGTGGGATGGCTGGCTGTGGCCACAAGAAGGAACGATCCCTGTACCAATGCATTTGTACATTTCTAACCTAATTGCAAAGAAAGGTGCTGTTCCTGACCTTTCACAACGCACATACATGTACATTCATGTAGGCCATGGTATGGGGGGGGGGGGGGGGGGGGTGAAGACATCTGGGGGGGGGGGGGGGGGGCTTATGTTGTGTGAGCCTCGCCTCAGATGGCTCCCTTCACCCCCTCTCGCATTTAGACATTGAGGGTTCTGGGCAGTTGCTTGGAGAGGGGCACCAGCTACCTTCCGGAGGGGGGGTGGACTGTGCTGGGCACCCCCTTCGGCGCTCCCAGTTTTAAACACACTTGAGAACAACATGCAACAACACAACATCTGAGCGGGCGTAGGGAGGATCGGGGTCTTTTCCACACCCCCGTTCTCCGATTGCAGCATGAAGTCTGGGGCCTGGAGGAGGAGCGGGCCACCTGGTCCGGGGTCTTGGCGGGGGGTTGCTGTGTGGCCCAGGTGGCTTGCCGCGACTGGGGCTGACGCCTCTGCTCTCCCCAAAAAGGGGTGGGGGGGGGAGGTGTGGCTAGGGTAAGGTGGGGAAGGGAGTGGGTTTATTAGGTATTTAGGGGGTGAGGGGGGTTCTGGTTGGGTGGCCCGTACGGGTCATGTTGGCCCCCTCCCTGGGGGGCCTGGGCCGGGGGCGGGATAGGGGGTCGGGCACAGGCAGTAGGATAGTTGGATTGTGGTGCCCCCTCCCCCCCTCCCACACTTGGGATTGTTGGATGTGAGTTTGATGTGGTAATGTGTGTACGGCGTCGTCCTTTTTTTTTTTTTTGAAAGTCTGTGTGTGGTGAGTGGGGCACTAGGGTGGGATGGTGTGAATGAGATTTTTTTTATTTATTAATTATTTTTTTTTCCCCCCCAGGTTCTGGTCCGAACCGCTCCCTCTCCCAAGAACATCTCAAGTCTCCGCTAGGTGCGGAGCCCATCCCCCCCACGTTCTGCCCCCCTCCGCCCGCTGGCGCATTGGCGGCCCTCGGGTTTGGGGCGGGTTCCCGGGTGGGTGTCAGCCCATTCCTGGCGGCTGCTTCGCGGGGCCTGGCCCCCCGGCCTCTGGGCCTCGGGGCCCATGGCCGGGACCACTTCAGCGTAGCTGGCTGCCGGCGGAGCCCACGGGCTCGTCCCCGCGGCTCCTGGGGGCTTCGGCATTGCGGTGGCTGGGGGATTTCCTCGGGGTCGTCTCTCCTCTTTCCTTGGGGGGGGGGGGGGGGGGGCAGATTTCCTGTGTTGGCCCCTCTTGGGCGCCCTGCTTTGGGGGCCCCTTTGGAGGTCCGGGGTTATGAGTCCCCTGGCGCCTGCCTCAGTGCTCGGGGAAGGTGGGCCTTTGGTTCTCCACAATCACTATTGAGCATTTTTCTTCTGGATAAATTTCACCTAAACTAGTGCACTCTCACAAACACCCACAGGTGCTGGGTTCCAGGTTCTAAGTGTTCACTTATATACAGAAAGCCCATAATTTATTTATTTTTTTACTTTCTTTTCTCAGGTATCACATTATACATGTCAGCTTAAATAATAGTGCATATGATTTAGCAATGGTATCAAGGTGTTATTCTATTGTATCTGTTACACTATGTCTGTTGGTTGTGCTGTTCTTTTTACATCTCTCTTTCCAGGTGATGGAGCAGACGGAAGACGTTTTATCATTCTTTCCCTTTTATCTCTTCTTTCTTTCACCTCTTCTCTTTCTTTTCCTCTTCTTGTTCTTCCTTTACTCTCCTACTTTCCCATTGTAGTGTCCATATAATTTGAAATTGTTCACAGTGTGTATATACTGTAGATAGATGATAGATAGATGATAGATAGATGATAGATAGATAGATGATAGATAGATAGATGATAGATAGATAGATGATAGATAGATGATAGATAGATGATAGATGGATGATAGATAGATGATAGATAGATAGATAGATAGATGATAGATAGATGATAGATAGATAGATAGATAGATAGATAGATAGATAGATAGATAGATGATAGATAGATGATAGATAGATGATAGATAGATAGATAGATAGATGATAGATAGATGATAGATAGATAGATAGATAGATGATAGATAGATGATAGATAGATAGATAGATAGATAGATAGATAGATAGATAGATAGATAGATAGATAGATAGATAGATAGATAGATAGATAGATAGATAGACAGCTGCTCTCCCCAAAATATCAAATTTGCTGGAATCAGTCTGATGAGCTGTGAAGATGATAAGGTGACATTTCTCTAGAAATGTTAATTTGTTTCTTTTTGTTCTTTTTGTGTGTCTTTTACTGAGCATTCTGAGCCTATTTCTCATCAAGATTCCATTACAGTAACAAAATGACAATAAAGACTCTTGATTCTTGATTAATTATGCATAATATTCAACACTGTTTGATTATGCACAACTGCATAATGGATATTTCAGAGTTTAGCTTGAAACATTTTAATGTGTCAAACTGACCTTGCACCAACCTAAACACCCAGAGAAACCGAGGCGTCTCTGCCTCTGCAGTCTCACACGTCTACCAGCCTTCACCACAGACCCTCAGTGGTCGGAAAAAACATGAGAGAACCAGAAGCTCAGCAGCTTTGGTCTGTTTCTGCTCCATCAGCTGTGATCGTATTCACTAATATTCTCTCAGAGAGCTCCTATCTTAGCCTAGAAATTCATACCCAGGAGTCTTAGCTTCAGACTGATTCAGACGCTGCTGACAGCAACTTCCCTTAATAACAGCTCCTGCTCCTTGACCTTCCATGTGGTCATCAGTGTTCAGACTGAATTTACTGAATTTGGACAACCTTTAACTCCAACGTAATTGCGTAATTGAAACACACATGGATGATGTATTGATTACCATGAGGGGCTGTGCTACTTCGTCATGTCATGCAAAGAACTGTGGGATACCTAAACGGTTCTAAACACCAGTAGTTTACTTTATCTTCTGATTCAGTTTAGATTCTGACCTCACCTCAGGTCAAGAGTCTGGGTGTCATCCTTGATAGCACCTTGTCCTTCTCCTCTCACATTAATAACCTTACCCGCTCCGCTTACTTTCACTTACGCAATATCAATCGCCTTCGCCCCTCTCTCTCCACTAGCTCCACCTGCACTCTTGTTCATAGTCTGGTCACTTCCTGCATCGATTACTGTAATTCTCTTCCTCAAAAATCCATTCACAAGCTTCAGTCAGTACAAAACTCAGCAGCTCGCATCATTTCTAGAACCCCCTCTTTCCATCACATCACCCCAGTCCTGCAGCAGCTCCACTGGCTACCTGTGAAGTTCAGAATTCAGTTCAAAATCCTCCTACTTACGTTTAAAGTTATTCACAATCTCTCCCCTCCATATTTCTGATTTACTTCAAATTTCTACTCCCTCCCACATACTTAGATCTTCTTCTACCACTCACTTAGTTGTTCCTTCAGCCCGTCTTAAAACTATGGGGAGCAGAGCTTTTTCTCGTTCTGCGCCCACACTCTGGAATTCTCTCCCCCCTGACATCTGCAACACCGAGTCTTTACCCGTGTTCAAATCAAAACTCAAAACTCACATGTTCAAGATTGCCTTTTAATTATGATTTTATATTACTTTCCTCTGTGTAATTTGTGTTGTTTCTTTTAATTATGACGACTGCTTTTACCATTTATTGTTTCTACATGTACAGTGACCTTGAGTGTTTTGAAAGGCGCTTGAAATAAAATGTATTATTATTATTATTATTATTATTATTATTATCTTAACATATAATCCCAGTCAGAAGTAATTTTCAGTTTCAAACTTTGCTCCAAATATTTTCTGATTGTTTTTTCTTAAGAAGATAAATAAAAAAAAACATCCAGACTGATCAAACAAACACCGAATATTTAATGAGACTCAATTAATTTAAATATATTCCTAATGCATTGCTTTAGTTAAACTCAACTCATTAACATCAAACAGATAAAGCTGCTATTGTGTTTCTGTGAGTCAAACAGGCCAGAGCTTCATGTCAGATAATCTGCATTAAACTAATATTTTATTGTTTGCATCTGTGTTAAACCTGCTCATTTAAATCAAAGTGAAAACTGAGATCTGCTTCTCACTGTGAAAATATTTTTGTGTTAAGTTGGTGAAGTGATACTAGCTACATGAAAGCAGGCTGAATAAAGTGTGAAATATTTGCTATATTTTACAAAAGTGAGGAAAATGTTCTAATAGTAGAAAATTAGGTCTGGTTGTAAACAGCAAGTATAAAGCTTTTTAGTTTCTTCAGCAGTTACTTTTCTCATGTCTCATTATAATCACAAATGTTGATGTTTGTTATTGACCCAGTTCTACGTTCTCCATGGTTCTGTTTGCTCTTTAGTGAACATGTGAGGTCAGAAAAGGAAGAACATCAGTTCTACTCAGATTAAATTACACACAGAAAACCATAAAATGTCTGTTGTTGGCACTGCATTTTATTTGTTGGTATCTGAATAAAGGGACTGAAGACAAATACAAGCCACACTTTTCAGATTTTCTGTGTAAAAACATTTCAAAAACATTTCATTCAACATTGTTGTTTAACCACTGGTTGCAATTCTGAAATATGACCTGAAACAAGATCTTTAACAGAGGGCTGCATTTCATTTAAAGTCAATTTATCATTAGTGATTCAATAAGAGACATTTCCTAAATGTTTTGCTCAGTATAATCAAATATATTTTTATAGAACATTTTGTTATATAAGCAGATTAAACTTTACCAGATAAAAAATAAAGGACTTAACTTGTTATAAACTTTAAGAATCTGAATTGGTCAATAAACCAAAACCAAATAAGACCAATTTAACATCTAAAGAGCTAAATATGGAGACAAGCTGCAGATTTCATCAGGGGGTAAAACCACTGATGACTGAGCTGTGATCCATCAGGAAGCTCTGATGAGAAACAATCAATGAACCAGTGGGTCCAGTTGGATTTTATTAAACTTTAATGACATAAATTACACATAAAAATGATGAAGATATAAACTGTTGCAAATATGCAATGTTTGTTATTTATGGTAAATGGTAAATAGCTTGTACTTGTATAGCGCTTTTAACTAGTCTTGACGACCTCCAAAGCGCACATTTATGTACAAAATGTGAATTAGGATTATTCAACATTACCTTAAGTTTGTGGCATTTTAATGCCTTTCTAGATCAAAACCTCAAAAACAAATTAAAGTTTTGGTTTATCACATTTTCTGCAGCTTTTACCAGGTTTGATTCTGTGGTTTTGGTTTTATTTGCAATGCAAACTGCTGTGAAGAATAGTTTCTATCAGTCAGCCACAAACAAACAGGAACAACGTGTCTATTTTATCAGAAACAATCTAAAGAACCACAGGTGAGAACATGATGAAGCTGCAGAGGAACCATCATGCTGCAGAGGTTATAGGAGTAAAACAGTGAAGGTACTGAGAACATCAGACAGAACAGTGACAGGGAAACACTGAGATACATTCAGGACGCCTTTGTTTGCATCTTGTTGAGCTCATTTATAGAAAAAAAGACATTTTCACCAGAAATAGATCCCCAGTAGCAGGCTGTAAATGAGCTGACAGCTGGAGGTTTCTGCTGGAACTGGAGGACTACCTCAGTGAAGAACAGACAACTTCTGGTTCTGGTGGATATTCTAAAAAGAGAGGAAAAAAATAATACTGTAACAAAATTAATACCAATAGTTAATTTCATCTCAAAATTAGGGCAAACTATTAGCACCAGTGACAGATTATATAAGAAGAATCAAAATACTCCTTGGAAAAATACCGTCACCAGAGGTGTAGTTATCATATTATTGTTGAAATAATTATAGATTTTCTCCTGGTACCCTGGTTTACGATCAGAAAAACTTTAACGTTAAACGATTAACCGATCTCTCTAAATTACTCTTAACAGTAAGATGTTTTGTACATAATTGTTTGGTACACATTAAGTAATTTTTGTGTGTGATTTTGGGTTTCTTGACATCCCTCCTGATTTTGTAACACTTTCTGAAGTTCAGTCCTTGAATTAAAACGAGGAACAAAAGGTTCATAAACTAATAACCTCCAACCTAATGTTGGAGTTCAGCCGAGATTCATTTTATCAATTAAGAATCAAGAATTTTTATCATCACTACATGTTATCATGGTGATATTTTTTCCAGGACTCAAGCTTGGCCATGAACAATGAGTGCAGGCCAATAACTCAGCAAAAAAAAAAAAAAAAAATGAAAATAAATAAATAAATATTTTTTATATATATATATATATATATGTGTGTGTATATGTATATATGTATGTATCCTGTTTAAATATGCTTTATTGTGTTGCATTATTTACCCAAAGCATCTGTTTCATTTGGACAAAGATGCTTTGGGTGGTTTGGACACTTTATTTTTTCACTTTGTCATGTACTTTGGATTAAGTCCTCTATGGGTTGCTAATCTTCATCAGATAATGTCGCTTCCTACACACACAGACAGAAAGAAAGACAGATAGATGAATCCAAGTATATCCTTACTTGCTTTTTGCTTTTACGTGTGCAATTAGGTCATTATGTTATTGCATTAAAAGTCTAACTATTTTGTGGCTTTTATCCACTTTTATCAGGAGGGCCAGTTTTGTGGAGGGCTGGTAAGTCATGAGAGTTTTTATGAAGCTTTGCAGTGGAAACCACAGGACATCTCACCTCTGTTTGCTCGATGACATGCATTCACATCAAAGTAAGAAGCAAACAGTGTCTGAGGGTTTAGAAGGGATCAGTTTCTACAAACACCAAACCACAGCCACAGTTTTAGCCTGATAATACCAACTAAAAGGGCTTCAACTGCCTTCTATAGCTTTGCACCACATGAAACAAACATAGATATTGATATTTTGTACAGCATGAAAATCACACGTGTGAGCAAGAAGGTCGCCTTTCTGTGAGTTCCTGTATTTTAATCATGTAAAGCACTTTGCATTGTCTCTGTACTGAATTGCGCTATACAACTAAATTTGCCTTGCCTTGCCTTGCCTTGCCTTGCCTTACTGCTGTCTGTGCCTACGCCCCAAACAGCAGTTAAGATCCCCCGGCCTTCCTGGAGTCTCTGGACGGTGTCTTGGAAGTGATGCCATGTTGGGATTAAAGTGGTACTCATGAGGGGGGGGGGGGGGCTTCAGCATTCATGTGGGCAATGATAGTGTCACCTAGAGGGATGTGATTGGGATAAATGGTTTCCCTTATCTAAATCTGAGCACTGTTTCATTGATAAACGTCTGTGAAAGGCACAGAATGTCCATAGCAAACATTGTATTTGAGTCTAAATTGGTCCGTAGGTTTATTGGTACCAGGCCACCTTGGGCTTAAGGAGGATGATTGATTTTGTAATCATATCATCAGATCCATGGCGTTACGTCTTGAACTCTCTGGTGAGGAGAGGGACAGAGTTGTCAGTCACCACCTGGTGGTGAGTTGAAGCCGGTGGCAGGGTAGATAGCTGGACAGATCTGGTAAACCCAAACAAGAGGTGAGGGTGAACTGGGAACATCTAGCTGAAGAACCTGTCCAACTGATCTTCAGTTCACACTTCTGGGAGAATTTCTCTCATCTCCCAGGGGAACTTGGAACACAGAAATTGTAATGCACCAAACGCTGTAACAGCTGATCGGACCTGGTGTACCCTCCCAAATTCTGAGAAGCTTAATTGCTTCATCTTTGAGTTCATTAGCTTTCATTGATTCCTCCACAGCTACTACCTCTTAATGTATAAAGCCCTTAATAATCAAGCTCCATCATATATCAGAGCTCTGATTACCCCGTATGTTCCTAACAGAGCACTTCGCTCTCAGACTGCAGGTCTGCTGGTGGTTCCTAGAGTCTCTAAAAGTAGAATGGGAGGCAGATCCTTTAGCTATCAGGCTCCTCTCCTGTGGAACCAACTCCCAGTTTTGGTCCGTGAGGCAGACACCCTGTCTACTTTTAAAACTAGGCTTAAACGTTTCCTTGCTGAGTTCTCCTACTGTTCTCCAATCTGCATTGTTTGTTGTTATTTCAGCTTTTAACTTTTTGTTCTCTGTCATTTTTCTCTTCATAGAAGGTACACCTGGTCTGGTGTTCTGTTAGCTGTGACATCATCAGGGGAGGCAGATCATCCACTATTACCATCTAACATAGAAAGTACTCCTGGATCAATGTGAGCTTCTGAGCTTTCTGTGTCTCTGCTCTGTCTTCTCTAAGCCCCAGTGGGTCGAGGCAGATGAGCGTTCACACTGAGCCTGGTTCTGGTTCTGCTGGAGGTTCTCCTCCCTGTTAAAGGGGAGTTTTCCTCTCCACTGTCGCTTCATGCATGCTCAGTATGAGGGATTGCTGCAAAGCCATCAACAATGCAGACGACTGTCCACTGTGGCTCTACGCTCTTTCAGGAGGAGTGAATGCTGCTTGGAGAGACTTGATGCAACCTGCTGGGTTTCCTTAGAGAGGAAACTTTCTGACCAATTTATATGATTTGATTAAATTTGACTTTGTAAAGTGCCTTGAGATATGACATGTGTTATATAAATAAAATTTAATTGAATTAACCACTCTTTCCTTTTCAGTTGTTCCTATAAGTTCTCCTGGCAGTTTCCTGTTTCCCACCAGATAACAGTTTTCAGGTTCTCTGTCTATGTTATTACAGTGTCAATCCATTTGAAGTGTTCGTCCTTGTCCATCAGGTTAGGTGGCTGGCAATGGTGGCATGAACCTGGTAGGTCAGGTTGTGATGGTGCCCTCTGATGTTGACTTTAGGGTTCACTTACCAGGTCCGGGGCTGGGTATCCCTTTGGGGTGCTGGTGCCTGGATCTGGGAATATGGGATGTGTATGGTAAGTGCGAGTGTGTGTACTACCGCATCGAGGACTAAGCAGACTGCAGCACAAGGGGAGCAAGAACAGAAAAAACGAGAAATGAAACAAGTTCACCTTGGTTGTTTTCCTGTTGTTAAGCTGTGATATTTCACCATACTATAAATTATAGTTTCCTCTCCACCTTCCTGGTTACCTAGAAATAAATAGATATTGATCTAATTCACAATATACTATTGCATATACAAGTGAAAAGAAAACATAAAAACTTTCATCTAAAATAATTGATATTTATGACAGATGTTGATCTCACCTTTAGATTTGCTGTCATGTATCACGACTAAAACCAGCAGTAAAACACCAACAATGGCACAAGATAGAGAGAGGAGTCCATAGGGAAGAAAGTGGGATGAGGCTGGAGAGCCTGATGTGGGAGAAGGAGTGGTTGTTGGAGAACATGTGGAGTATTTCTCTAAAATAAAGAATTATTAGAGGCTGAATAATTGATATTAACACTCAAAGTTAAATATTTGTTTAAATCCTGCTGACCTGAGACAGAGATGCTGCTGGATGGAGACTCTCCATGAGCGCTGATGCTACACCTGTAGAGGCCTTCATCAGAGCTGGTCACATGGTGGAGGGTCATGTGACCTGCAGGCTCAGTCCTGATGAGGGAGCCATCTTTATAGAAAGCAGCTGGGAGGTTGGAGGGAGCGGTCTTTGTGTGACAGCTCAGAGTGACGTCATCTCCCTCCATCACAGGGAGGACAGGACTCTGCAGGATCACTGATCCACCTCAACACAGAGACAAACTACAGCATTTCATCCATTTCCACACAGCTTCATCAACACTAACTCCACAGTCTGATCTTACCAGTGACAGTGAGCTGGATGCTGCTGCTGGCTGCTCCCTCTCTCCACTCACACCAGTAAACTCCACTGTCACTTTGGGTGAGGAAGTTCATGATACAGGAGGAACCAGCTGGTTTCCCCCATCCATCACACTCAGTCCTGGTTCCTCTGGTTGTGTTCCTCCTCACAGTCCATCCAGCAGAGCTGTTGTCCTCCTCACAGCTCAGAGACACAGATTCTCCTTTAAAGAACTGAGATCTGCTGGGACTCACAGTCAGACCAGCTGGGAGAACTGAAATGATAAAATATTCATGACTTCAGATGTTGTGAAAATTTGTAAATCTGAGATTAAGGTATTATATTTATTTATTCAAATCTGACATTTTTTCAAGTTTGTTTCGTTAAACACTGTTTAAATTAAAAAACTGAAAAAAATTACAACAGTGAAATAATGACAATGTGCCATATATACACAAACATATTTAACAATTTTTACAATATATTTTATTTTTACAATGTACATAACACCCAGGGCTCTACACTTTATCCCTCAGTGTTTATACTCTATACATTTTTAATAATTGATATTTACATATTTCTGCACTGGTTGGAGCTGCTTTAATCTCATTGAACATGTGTACAATGACAATAAAATTAATGTCCAAATGTTTAAAGATTTTAATACAACAGAAGTTTACCAACCTTTATTTACTGTACAGCAGAACAAGAAGGTCAGAACTGAAGAAAAATGAATATATTTCAGCAACTGAAACCGTTTAACTTCTGACAAACATAGACGGGAAACAGATTATCTCTACATTTTAAAACCTGCTTATTTTCTTGAATGTTCTGATTTCTCAACTTTTATTCAAACCAAAACCACCAGAAATACTAAACCCAGCAGGACTTTAACCAACCAGACTGGAAAGGTTTCTACTTACAGAGCAGATGTGGTAGAGCTGTGCCTCTCATCGTACCTCTGAATGATCTGACCATCCTTCACTTTAGCTGCTCACACCAAGCTGAGCCCGCCTCCTTCCTCTACGTCATGGAGCTCATTTTGTAAAGAGCAGAGATACTTTTTCCGCAAGATAAAAAAAATATATTACTGACAAACTAAGTTCAGAATAATGTAAACAAGTAGTAAAATGCTTGTGTCTACTCTGCAACACTGGGTTAAATGTGCTGAAATATGCGGTGGTAACAGTTTTCTACATAATGAGCAACATTGAACAAAACATCTTAAACTGAAGGAGTTTAGCAGGAGGAACAGATGAAGACCTCAGAGAAGGTTTATTGTTGTAGAAAATGAGAAGATATGGATGGTTCATAAATGCTGAGGTCGCTCCCTCCTTCCTTCATTTGTACATTCTGAAAATTAAACTGAAAATAAATCAGACTAAACAATGTTAATAATAAATATAGTTATGCTCTTAATTGTGAATAGACAGTGGAATCACAACTAATAAAAGAGAAGTAAAGGTTAATTATGGGTATCTAGAATAAATTATGCTATGAGCTGTCAACTGGATAAGTTTGAAAATGTTAAAAATAAATATTTTAATATTTAAGGTAAAAGTTGGAATCAAAACAAGTGAGCCCCACATTAATTATGTGTATAGATACAATTTCAAATCATTAATAAACTGGAACCTACAGAGTTAACAAAGAGCAACACTGGAAGTCTGAAGGTCAAATCACCGACCTGACTCTGGATCGAAGACCAGACCCTAAACAAGTGTTAACGGGCAGAAGACCAGACTGATCAGATCCTAATCAAGTGTTACTGGACCTGACACCAGACACAGACCACGACATGATGGGATCACACAGTGCTATCAGTGGTGTGTCCATCTATCCATTTTCTGCCACACTTATTTATCCCTGCTGGGTTCCTGAGGGGTGCTGGTGTCTATCTGCAGCTGTCAATGGGTGAGAGGCGGGTTCACCTGGACAGGTAAGCAGTCTGTCACAGGGCAACACAGAGACAACATCTTACACATCTTGCAGCATTTTACTGTATTGGATGGATCAAACCCATCCTAACAATAATTATAAATAACAATTAGAAATAACAGTGGTTAAATACATAAAACAGAGATTGTTATAATATGTAGTTAAATGAGTTAGAAATGTAGTTCACATCAGGCACAACAAATAACTGTTTCTAATCTAAAGTAAAGCTTTTAAACAACCCACCACCATTTTCTTAACTATCAACTTTTGGACATACAATAATTGTGTAACAATCCTTCTATTTAAATTACAACATATTTCTAATATATACAAATTAATGCATCTTTAAAATGTTGAGGTTTACTATTCTTTGGCCGTTAAAAACTCAGCTTTGACATATTTAAAACAGATTCAGTAAAGGTTTGACAAGGATTTCAACACTACAATCCTTCAATATAGATCCTTATTTAAACTAAATGCGCATTAAATAAAACACTTTTGATCTTAGCTATGTAGTAATAAGCAACAATATCCATAGAATAAGTGGGATGATTAAATTCTGATACAGATAAACTTCAACTGCTAGGCACTGAAAGGTAAAACACGTGTTGAATTATTTCTGTTAATAGATACTGAAAATACTGCTGAATATATATTTAGACATTTTGATTAGTTGCATGTGATGATTAAAGTGCAAATGTTTAATCTGAGATAAAGGTAAGTGTTAACAAGATTATCTGGCTGTGAAAATGCTTGGAGAAATCAAACATTTTCACAGCCGGTTGAGTAAATTATGAGTTAATTGTGGTCTTGATAAAAACAATAATTGCACTCTGTTTTGTGTTATGCTGAGTCATCTTAAAGAAGTGACTTAATAGGCTATGAAAAATGGACTGTGGATCAAAGTCGCCAGGACAACATTGAACAGAACCATCAAATAAAGTCAACTCCTATGAGCCATAAGGAAGACACCAACACCAAAGAGATAATCAATTCAACCATCTTATTAACTAACTGATCAAATGAATCTAAGACAAAGTAGAGACAATAGGACAATCCAGAACCAGCTACTTTATGTGTGATGTCATTATTTGCAATTTGCTTTGACGATGGATGAAAGGATTATGTCTTCTCCTTGACTTATTGTGTTACATTATTTTTGCTTTATTTCATTTTAAATTTTCTATTCCCCCAACCCACATGATCGGGTTTTAATCTCTGTTGGACCCGTTGTACTGTGATGTTGAATTATTGTGATAATTAAATTATTTTTATACTAAACAGTGAAAACATTTTACTCCAGAGTCACCAAGACCAATGTTTACACACAGTGGAGCAGTGGGTAGTTGCTTTGTAGCAAGAAGGTCCGACCCTGGGTTTCTATGCATGACGTTTGCATGTTCTCCCTGTGCATGTGTGGGTTCTCTCCGGGTACTCCGGCTTCCTCCCACAGTCCAAAAATCTGACTGTTAGGTTAATTGGCCTCTATAAATTCAGCTGGAGATAGGCACCGGCACCCTTTGTGACCCCAACAGGAATAAGCGTGTAGGAAAATGGATGGATACATTTTCCCCTGTGGACCAAGATGGATATTAGACGTTTTTCAATGAGACAATACAGAACATTACCTATAAAACTTTGTTCTGAAATAAAACAGTAAATCTGTTATATTATCAGAAAAAAAACGTATATGAAAATAACCAGATAAATAAAAAAGTCACCAAAACTCTTCCAGAAAGGGTAATGGGGACATACAGACACTAGGTGGTGCTAGAACATCTGCCTTCTGGATGAAGAAAGTGCAACCCTGAAATATTTTTTCTTCCTTTATTGTACAGTGTACAGTGTGTCCCAAGGTAATATTTCTGGATTTTAAAGCCTACTTATGTGACCAGTTCCCCCACATTTTTTGTTATCCTGCCCACCAACATCTCAGAGTTGTAGTTACTGTAATTGTTCTAATGGTCTCTGAGGATTTCTGTTTGACTCGTATTTTTTATTGCTAATACAGTTTACCAGTTACATCTGTCTGTTAATTTCATTAAAATCCATACATAAGGCCTAATGACTTGGGTAATGCTATATAATTATACTACACTACTAAAATTCCTTTAATAACTCACTGTTCAGTAAAAGTGAGGCAAGTAGATTGATTTATTTTCTATTTTTCTGTAGAAATTATGTGATTGTCAAAGTATTTTAATATGTAAATAATATCAGCAGGCATCATGTTATCAGTTCTAAGGGCTTGTTGATAATCTCACAGGCTACATGTTAAATACAGATGGTTCTTCTCATGGCCGTATCCTAATTAATATTATTCTGTCCTGTTGGTTTCATTTTGACACAAACATAGAAGTTTGTACACATGTTCACTGTAGGCTGTAGGAGGACTTCACTTCTGTGTTGACCTTTATGTAGCAACTGCATCAGACTTCATATGACTTGAATTAAAATCTGTTCATATAAATAATGTTCCAGTTGCACCTGTGATTAATCTCACACTACTGAGGCAGCCGGTGGCTCCATGTGCCACACACGGTTCCCTTTTATACACTTGAGCATCTGCCCCTAAAATGTCTGTTCATGCCACTGGATCCAGCATCTCTGTGGTTCTGGTTCTGGGTTTTCTCATTGTTTGGTAAAGACTGATCCCAGGTCTGGTTTCAGCCAGTTTTCCACCTTACTGAACTATTTTAAATCCCTCAGGGTGTTTATTTCTATTGCTGATGCATTGAAGTGGTGGTTCTCTCTCCGAGAAACACGACTGGCTGGATGTGGTTCTGGAGCGAGGTCCGTAAAGTCAGAAGCTTTGGACCCACGCTGCGGTCTGAGGAGAGTTAAAGGAGAAGTTAAACCTGCCTGCAGCAGCAGACATTTAAAGGCACGCCCACATTTGCATTGTGTGGATAAAAGGAACTGGTAAACTGGAACAAAGCAGGAAATCAACACAGATCCCCACTGATGGTTCTAATAGCTGCAATAAAACCTCTACAGCTCAGAGAGAAGGTGCTAAATTGAAACCTAAAATGACTGAAATATTTAGAGTTTACACATTAATCGCTCATTACTTACATAAATATGTCTGTGTCTCCGTGCTGCAACATATCCTCTCCTCTTGCCAGCAGATGTCAGGCCTTCCTCCCATGTTCTCCTCTGATCTTATCGTTAAAACCTTGTTTCTGTCTCCTGGATTTTCCTGCCCATCTTGTCTGAGTTGTACCAATCTGAGGATTTCTGGAGATTGACCCTGTTTCAGTGCCCCGACCTTTGACCTTTGCCTGCCTTCTGGATTTACATTGCCGTGTTCTTTCTTTTTAATCAAGATTAAAAACATGTTTATTTAGGATTGCCTTTGATTGTTCTAGTGAAAATGTTTTTACTGAAACATCATTGGTTCAGCTTTGTTGTCCAACCATTTTTATTGTTTGATAGTTTCTATTTTCACATGTTTTATTTAGTTTCATTATTTCGTTGCCTTTATTCTGTTTTATTTTCCTATATTTTAATCATGTAAAGCAGTTTCCATTGTCTGTGTACTGAAATGTGCTATACTCATTGCTGTGCCTTCCTCCATGTCTCCTAACTGCCTGTTTCTCAGGTCCTGAACTATCCTCTGCTGACCTGTCTGACATCGCTGCAGTGAGTAAAGCCTGCTCCTTATATGCAAATATGTTTCCTTCTTGTTCCTGCAGAGGTTCCCCGGCTTTCACCTGCTTTTCTGTTTGAATAAACCTTTTTAGACACATTTAATGTCTAGCTGGAATTCTGAGACCACGGTCTGTTCCTAGACATAGAAAATAATGTGGATGTGTTTTTTAAAACATGATTTGTGGTCTTTAACTTTAGCATTTAGATTTTTCAAGCTGTGACTCCTCCGTTTTTTCCACATCTGCCCCACTGAGGGAAGAACATCATCCTTTCCAGCTCCTTTCACATCCTGCCTCACTAGAAGAGGACCCAGCATGACACCTCCTCTGCCATGCTCTCCAGATTTGGGTCTACAACTCGCTGATTCAAGATTCAAGAATCTCCTATTGTCACCACGTGTTACTGTGGTGGAAATCTTTTTCCAGGACATACTCCAGCTGGGAATACACACAATAAACAACAGGCACTAAACAACGAGTACATGTAACAACATAGCCAACAATGTGTAAAGTGTGTTTTTTAGAGATAAAATCATACAAGACAGACTTTAGGGTCTGCTAGGACTCGTACCATGTACCAAAAGTCCGTTGTATTTAAATATGATTTATTGTGTTGCATGAATTAGTCACTCAACGCTTCTTTGATGATAGATTCATGTCTGTAGTAAATCTTCTGCAATATTTACAGACAACATTTACAGTAGTGATGTTGCAACATCTACACATGTAGATGCACGGGGCGACAGCCCTCACAGCTTTTCTGAAGAAGCTTTTTTTGAATCCTTACTGGATTTGATGTCCCTGAAACATTTACCTGATGGATGAGGGGGAAACAGTGCATTGCCTGGGTGGATGGGATCTGTGGCAATGCAGGTAGCCCTTCTCTGGACTTCACCGCTGGTGAAGATCCTCTGTCATCCAGTTCATGATCAATCCAAAAAGTTGAAACGTGAGCCCCCCTCATCTGTATAAGGTTGTTTTTTTTCTTGCTCTACATAAAAGGCTTCCTTCACCCCTCTCTTTCAAAACTTTACAACTAAGTGATAGGTTTGATTCCTACTAAGGTTCGCCCCCATAAATGTGACCACAGGATTTCTCCTGTGAGCCAGGCAAACAATGGACCTGCCGACTCTCCATTGTTGAGGGACGATCAGTTCTACATGCAGATCTAAACTCTAATCAGGCCTCCCCGGCAGGAAGAAAATAGTCTTCAGCTTCCAGTTCAGAATAGAAGTTCAGTAGTTTGTTTTTAAACCTGTTTTTGGATTAACTCGTGCAGTATAATCTGAGTCCAGATCTTGTAGACGGCACCCCACAATTTCCTGTGCTGTGGTACACCCCAAGGTTCTTTGCCTGAATGATGGTGTTTCTATTATAGACTTCTGTAGTATTAAAAAGACTCTTGAAACAGAAACTGTATTTTAATATTGTCAGGATCCTCGAACATTGGTCTTAATTAGTGATCAGGCTCACCTGTGTGTGTGAAGTTAATTCCCAGCTGGATTTAAGTTCCCTCTGTTTGTTTCCCTATGGTCGTGTCACCCTGTTTGCTCCTGTGTTCAGATCCTGTTTTCCTTGTGCATTCTGTAAATTACCTCCACTAAAGACTTATTTTCACCATGCGCCTGCCTCCGCCTCATTGCCACTTTGGTCCTCCTCCGTAAATCGTGACACAAATAAAATAATGTTCTAATAGGAACTTAAAACAGCCTTAACTCAATTAGTTGAACCCTAAATTGTAGATAAATGCTGGGACTGTGGTCTTGAGTTAATATATGCTGAATTATGAATTATTAATGCTGATTGGTGTTAAATGTTTCCATTGATGTTTATCCAGCCCATTTTTGGATTGCTTTCGTTGTGCTGCGCCTTCGGGGCACACCAAGGGGGGGGGAAATGAGTCAGTAAGGACACGTCTGCATTACAGCATGATCTTCTCCACCAATGTGATGAACAGAACACTGATATGTTACTGATACATGCCTCTGGATGGGTGAATGCAATCTGTCCTATTCAATGTCTGAGTGAGAGAACAAACGGGGTTCTCTCGGGTGCCGGTTACGTTGTGTTGTTAAGAGAGTCCAGTACTGAATCTGTAAACATCCCTCTGCCTTTTAGATTAAATATGGTAAAATATTGTTACCGTTTGAGGAGTCTTTTTATAACTACAGAAGTCTACAATAGAAACACCACATTATCAGATAAAAGAACCTGGGGTGACCGTGAACAGGTCTATTATTTAACATCACTCATCGCCTTCAATGCACATCAGGACAAATACACAGCTAAACAGCCTCGCCTTTCAGAGGAACATTTCTAGTGAAGAAGTAAGTAACTCATAACTTTATAATGCTGGTAGCAAGAGAACATTTGATCTGCTGGTGGTGCTCTCTGCCATGTTGCT
Organism: Fundulus diaphanus; assembly: GCA_037039145.1. Classification (NCBI taxonomy): domain Eukaryota; kingdom Metazoa; phylum Chordata; class Actinopteri; order Cyprinodontiformes; family Fundulidae; genus Fundulus; species Fundulus diaphanus. The sequence continues at coordinate 51,507,441 of CM073131.1, forward strand.
CCAGCACTGCGTTGCTCTGATGATGACATTTTAGGACAGGGAGGGGCTGACCCTGGGTGGGAGCAGCTAGTCACAATTCACATGCATGTACATGTACACATGTGGTGTGTACCAGGCATGTAAACAAGAGACTGGAGAACAACACAGAGAGATGTGATGTGACGACATACCATAGTCCATCTGAAATATCACCTTTACTTCTTCATATCATTATTTCTTAGTTCTTTCTATCGGGAAAAAAAATAAAATTTGCTTATTGCCTCTTTAACTATACTATTGTTAAGTAAATGAAATATAGTTTATAAAAAAGTCAACTTCAAGTACACTGCTCATTTTCAGTAGTAAATACTAAGTATACTTGCAATAAACTTGAATAAACTACTTTTTGTTTTGGGATTCAAGCCAATGTCTCATTAAAATTTCATTATGTTTACAAAATTACAATAAAGACTCTTGATTAATTGTGCATAATAATTACAAATGTTTAGAGTTGAGCTTGAAACATTTTTATGTGTTAAACTGTCCTTCTACCAACTAAACACCTAGAGAAACCGAGGCGTCTCTGCCTCTGCAGTCTCACACGTCTACCAGCCTTCACCACAGACCCTCAGTGGTCGGAAAAAACACGAGAGAACCAGAAGCTCAGCAGCTTTGGTCTGTTTCTGCTCCATCAGCTGGTTTTTACCTCTGGTTCAGTCACGGTTCTTCTGACACGTTTGATAATAGCTTAGCATGTCTGCTAGCGCTACATGTCAACCTTCCTGTGAGCCGGAGGACCAGCTCAGATCAAGCTTCTTCCATCAGACCAGAAATCAGGTGGTCGATGACATCACTTCCTGTCCAGACCTGATTCAGTCCCATCTGGTGGAGAACTCCTTTTTACTTAGCAGAAATACAGTGCTACTGACACACTGTCGAATAGTTTATCCTGTCTTCAATGCTTACTCTGGTATTTACTCTTATCTTCTACTCTTGGTGTTTCTTTAGAGCTAAACTTAAATTAGACTGCTTTGCTCTTTTTCTTCTCTTTTTTTCTTTGCTAAAATTGTGTGCAACCCATGTGTTTGCTGCTGTCACGCCTGAATTTCTCCATTGCATGACAATAAAATAATAATTAGTTCTTAGTACTTAAAACGTTAGTAAAACCATAAAGAAACAAGAAAGGAGATGAAACATCTTTGTTTCATTTGGTCTTGACACAACCTACCATGTGGGTTGGGTCAGATTCATCAGTGATAACAGCGGCGACAAGTCTTAGTAGTTTAGTAGTGTTGAGCTGACTAGTTTCGGTTTGAGGTGTATTTTTCTATATGTTTCTGCTTAAACTACTTTTAATTCATGTAGTGTGGTGGGAGGGGGGGGGGGGGGGGGTCAAAACACAAATTTTCCAGAATCTTTTTTTTTTTATTAAGTAAAAAGATAACTTTCTGATAAGGAAATAAACAATCTCTAGACTGACTAATCAACTTCATACCCCTTTTCTTAATCACGAAGGTATGCGTGAGAATCTGACTTGCGTGTATGCACGTCCATGTGTTCCTATGGAGGTCTTACTGGTTAGCAGCGTGATTTTAGCATTTAATGTAATAGTGGTCTTTTGCTCAGACACACATAACATGTGGAGTAGTTGACAAACATCCACATATCAAAGCAACAAAATTAGATTTTTTAAAAACAAACATTATAAATGTGTATCTTACATGGGGATGTTGAGTTAGCAACATTAGCAGTTTATCATTGTTTCCTGGTGTCCTACACAATAGGCTAAAAGTTACTCAAGGAACAACACTTACTGACTGCACTACAGAAGAGTCCCTAATTGTTGGAATCACCCCTTTCTTCAAACGCAGGTTTGATGCCATCTTCACCTGGTAACACTCGGGTGCAAAATATGAAGCACATACATAGAGTTGCAAGAAGAGTCACCGGAGCATCGTTATCAAAGATTACTTTAATCCACTGCTCCCTGGTAGTAAGGTCCACAGATGCAGGCAGACAGAAAACATTTCCATGTTTATTTTGCCAGCCAACAAAGGAGCAGTTAACATTTGGACATCTTTACTTTTAACACAATGCATTGGTGGCGGAGATGAAACTGATTTCAGGTGGTTTACAAGAGGCTGGTATGGCTTAGGTCAGCTTCCTTCCATAAGTGACCAGGAGGAGCACCAAACTCTCAGTGTGGGGGACCAAACTCTTCTGGGTTTTTATTGCTTTGTACAAAGAGTCCACAAAAAAAAAAAAAAACTCGTTATTTTCACACTCCTGATTTTCTGGAAGGTTTTAACTGTTGCCCAACACCAACACAGAAGTTTAAAAAAAAAAAAAAAATCCAATTTCCAGGTGATGACTCCTTTAACAACTCATAATTACCATAACTGTAAAGTCAATATTGTGTTCCTGTGGATCTAATAGGGCCAGACCAGAGCTTCATATCTGAAATTCTGCATCAAACTACTTATTGACCCGGTTCTATGTTCTTCATGGTCCTGTTTGCTCTCTAACAAAGCTGTGAAGCTAGAAAAGAAATAGCTGCAGTTCTACTCAGAATAAATTACACGCAGGCAATAAACAATAAAATGTCAATTTTTGGGACTGGGTTTTATTGAGTGGTATCAGAGTAAAGGGACTGAACACAAATGCATGCCACACTTTTCAGATTTTATTTGCAAAACCATTTTAAAGCCATTTTATTCCATATTGTTGCTTAACCACTGCATGCTATTCTGAAACATAACAAAACATTAAGATTAATAAAGATAATTTTTCAGGGGGCTGCATTCATTTTAAAGTCCAATTATCATTACCTCTTTAAAAAAAAGACATTTAATACATTTTTCAGTTAAATTAATATCAATGGAAAATATATTTTTTATTGAGATTATATATTTTGTAGCAAAATATCCACTGATCACTGAGCTGTGATCCATCAGGAAGCTCTGAGTGAGAAAGAATCAAGGAACCAGTGGGTCCAGTTGGACTCCATCAAACTTTACTGATGTAGCTTACACATAAAATGATGAAGATATAAGTAATAGCAGATATGCACTTGTGTGTTATTAACGAATAAAACCTGAATTAAGGTTCATTCAACATTTCCTAAAGTTTGTTTATTTTAAAGCATGTCTAGATAAAAAAAATAGAAACAAGCTAAACGTTTTGGTTTAACACATTAACAGGCTTTCTGCAGGTTTTAACGGGTTTGATTCTGCGGTTTTGGTTTTATTCGCATTGTGAGCTGCTGTAAAGAATAGTTTCCATCAGACAGCCACAAACAAACAGGAACAACAAGTCTGTCAGAAACAAGCTAAAGAACCACAGGTGAGAACATGATGAAGCTGCAGAGGAACCACCATGCTGCAGAGGTTATAGGAGTATAACAGAGAAGCTACTGCGAATTTTCGTTAGCACACTGACAGTGAAACAATGAGATGAATTCAGGACACATTTGTTTGCATCTTGCTGAGCTCATTTATAGGAAAAAAAAACATTTTCACCAGAAATAGATCTTCAGAAGCAGGCTGTGAATGAGCTGACAGCTGGAGGTTTCTGCTGGAACTGGACGACTACCTCAGTGAAGAGTAGATGACTTCTGGTTCTGGTGGAGATTCTAAAAAGAGAGAAAACATAAGAATGAAACAAAAATATACTCTGATAAAACTAAAAACAATTCTTAATTTCATTACAAAACTGAGAAAAATCTAAACATAAAAAAATACTTTTTGGAAAAATACCCTGTCACCAGAGGTATAGTTAAAATATCATTGTTGTGAATTGTGGAACTTGATCTGGAATATTTATGACTGTGCCGAGTAAGGATATGCCTTGCATTAAGTTGTTACAAGTACTTGGATGTGGAGCAAATATTCAGAGATAATTGTATTAACATCGTTGCTGTTTCTGAGACCCATCTTTATCATTCATTCTCTGACTCGAGCATAACCGTTGATGGTTTTTCTGTTTTTAGGAAAGACAGAAATAGATTTGGGGTGGAGTGGCTATTTATGTACAAAATAATTTACCTGCCAAAATATGTTTTGATTTGATGAGGGAGGACATGGAAGCATGCTGTGTACAAATACACGTGCCTTATTTAAAACCACTTTTAGTTTGTTGCTTCTATAGACCCCCTACTGCAGATGCTGTATATATGACTGGGTTGTGTGAAATGTTTGATAAGATATCAGATAAAAATAGAGAGATTTATCTGCTGGGTGATGCAAATGTTGACTGGTTGGTGCATTCTTGTCCCAACAGGAAAAAGTTACTCTCTATATTGAGTGCATGTAGTCTGTCTCAAATTGTTGAAGAATAAATATTGGTAGTGATGGAATTATTTCTGGGACATGCATTGACCACATTTACACAAATGCTGCTCTGCAGTGCGCTAAGGCAATCTCTGTGCCTGTAACTTTTAGTGCACATAATATTATAACTATTACTAGAAAAACAGATTCCAAAACCTAAAGCTAAAGTAATTTTATGACAGTCCTATAAGCGATTTAATGAAGGTTTATTTGTAGGTGAAATCGTTGATGCAAACTGGGATATGGTTTGTAGTGAAGCAGCACTGGATCTATTTATGTCAATGTTTATGGATGCTGTAAACAAATATGCTCCCTTAAAAAAGTTTGTTGTCAAAAATAGGTCTGCCCCTTGTCTTGACCTTAGTCTTAGGAGGCTATTGGCAGAGAGAGATTCAGCTAAAAAAGTCTTTGTGCTTTCTGGATCTATTGATGACAGGCGGAAATACTGTTCTCTACGTAATCAAGTCACAAAATTAAATAAGGTAAAAAAGGGACTACTTTAAACAAAGGTTATATAAGATGAAGTACAATAGTAGAGGAATATGGCATGTTTTAAATGATATCATGGGTTGGAAGACACCCTTTGTTGAATCAAATGGATTTGTTCTCACAAAGCCAGGTGATATTGCTAATCATTTTAATGACTAAATTATTGAGAAAGTATCTCAATTAAGGCAGACTATGAACACTTCACACAACATTAGATCATATGAATGTATTAAGAACATTATAATGAAAGATAAAAGTTGTGAATTTGTATTTAAACAAGTTGACGTCCATAGGGTGGAACGTTTGCTCCGTTCTCTTCCTGACAGTAAACTAGCTGGATTAGATAACCTGGATAGCAAACTGCTGAGAATGACTGCTGGTGTCATATTTTAAATAGTTGCTTGGATGTGGATCTGGATTTGTCCAAGGAACTGGAAGGAGGCTAAAGTTATTCCTTTACCCAAGTATACTGAATCTGCTTTTAATGAGGGGAACTCTAGACAATAGAGACATTTTACCTGTTTTAAGTAAAATTATGGAAAGATTGGTACATGCACAACTTCAAGATTATTTTGTAACAAACAAACTTTTTACAGACTGTCAACATGCATATAGAGCTGGCCACTCAACCTCTGCTGCATTGATTCATATGACTGATGACTGGCTTAAAGCGATAGATAAATCTATGTTGGTAGGTGTTGTGTACCTGGATTTTAGTTTAGCTTATTCTTGACCAGCTGAGAAACTTACATTTTATGGTTTTAATTATTCTGCATTAAAGTGGATTGAAAGCTATATGTCTTTTAGATCACAAACGGTTTATCTGAATGGCAGCCTCTCCAGTAGAAGAAGTTTGGAGTGTGGAGTTCCACAGTTAAGTCAGTTAAGTCAGCTGAGCTGCTTGCAGGATAAGGTCAAACTCAAAAGTCACACCCCATACAAGCCGTGCAAAGATCTCCACAAGCGTTTAGTGAGCACTGCTGATCCGCCACATTGCAGCCTCCATAGGTCTGAGGACAGTGGCAAGCGCAGCCGCACCAGAGAAGCTGTGGAGAAGCACTCTGGAGCTTCTCCACAGAGCTTTAAAGGAGAGCTTTCATCCTGAGGTGGACCACTAGTTAACTGCTCCCCTGCAACAGTTCATTGCTACAGGACACCCAGTCACCAGAACCTGGTCCTAACAGGATAAACTACCTACTAGTGCTCTTCTGAAGCAAAGCTATGTGAATGTGTTGTGGGTTGTGTTTTCAGGTTTAAAAAAAAGTTTATTTCTGTAAGGGTTTTGTTAAAGGGGAAGTCCGGTCAACAAGGAAAAATCAGGGTATCATTAGCTATAACTAAAACTAATACATTTGTGGTTATTTAATGAACTTATCTTTAATCAATAAGAAAATAAAAACATAAATTGTCGTCTGAATCACTGTGTATGGGGGCTGACATTACTGCCCATATACTGATGGAACATTGATGTTTGTTTCTGACCCGCTTATTACATGAAATATGATGAGAAAGTCCTTTAAAATAAACCCAATTGTTCGCTAGCAATAGCTTTCCTAATAGCTTTGCTACTAGCAAGTTAAACATAACTACGGTTTGTTTAAAAATAACAATTGTGTTGTTTTGTCTGGATTAATTGTATTCTGTGTAACTTCTGAAAAAAACATCAACATCAATGGCCACGTGACCTGGATGTGCCCCAACACAACTCCCAGTCATCTTCCCCTTACAGCGCCCTCTACATTGTTAAGTTACTCATTTGAGATAACTTCTTTCTGCAGAAATAATTAAATTAAGTGAGTGTCCTAATGCTTATTGATTTTTAATTTAGCAAATCCTTCTTTAAAATGTTATTTCCTCAAACCTTTTATCTGCCTTGGATCGCATTTTGAATGGATTGAACAGATGCCAAATGTTCAAAATTAGTTAAGATAATTTAACTTCCTTCAAGACTCTTTAAGATGGACTTTGGTTCTCTAACATTAACTTTTGCTTAGTTTTAATAGGATAATTAGGGTTCCACATAATAATAATGCTATTTATTTGACTATTTCTACTTCTATTCTACTTCTAGAATCAGAGTAAAGACAAATACAAACAGCGGAACACTATTTACATTGGTTTTATTGTACACAGTATTCCACACTGTCCATTAGCAAATTAGTACAAACCAGAGGCGGAGTTAGACATTCTCATCATCAGGGGCTTAGCCCACAAAATATTTCATCATTACGAAGGTTATTAGGTACACCAAAAAAATAGAAATTATTTAATATGTTGATGTGGTCGTAAAATTAATGTAATATAGGCCTTTACATATCTTAAAGTTTAATCTACTGTTCTTTAATATTCGTACTAGTATATACCAATAATATATTAATATGTTCTCATTTTAATGATGAAATGGACAACCACTCATGTAACAATTCAGTCTTGGTGTCACCAATCTTACTCAAAGTACAGTATTGGGTCCTCCATGCTGCATATGTATTAAGATTTACTGCACATTTAAACATCGACAACTCACTATTGTTAGGGAAATAATTAACTGTCTGAGAGGATATAGGTAAGGACCCAATACATTTATTTTCAGTCCCTTGAATGTATAATTTTGCTTTGTTTTATGGTACAGAGAGCGTATTAAAAAAGAAGGGTGCGCATTTCTATATCTTTAAAAGATAACACAGGACAGATCTACATACAACAGACATACACTCACCGGCCATTTTATTAGGTACCCCATGCTAGTAACGGGTTGGACCCCCTTTTGCCTTCAGAACTGCCTCAGTTCTTCGTGGCATAGATTCAACAAGGTGCTGGAAGCATTCCTCGGGGAGTTTGGTCCATATTGACATGTTGGCATCACACAGTTGCCGCAGATTTGTCGGCTGCACATCCATGATGCGAATCTCCCGTTCCACCACATCCCAAAGATGCTCTATTGGATTGAGATCTGGTGACTGTGGAGGCCATTTGAGTACAGCGAACACATTGTCATGTTCAAGAAACCAGTCTGAGATGATTCCAGCTTTATGACATGGCGCATTATCCTGCTGAAAGTAGCCATCATGGGTTGGGTACATTGTGGTCATAAAGGGATGGACATGGTCAGCAACAATACTCAGGTAGGCTGTGGCGTTGCAACGATGCTCAATTGGTACCAAGGGGCCCAAAGAGTGCCAAGAAAATATTCCCCACACCATGACACCACCACCACCAGCCTGAACCGTTGATACAAGGCAGGATGGATCCATGCTTTCATGTTGTAGACGCCAAATTCTGACCCTACCATCCGACTGTCGCAGCAGAAATCGAGACTCATCAGACCAGGCAACGTTTTTCCAATCTTCTATTGTCCAATTTCGACGAGCTTGTGCAAATTGTAGCATCAGTTTCCTGTTCTTAGCTGAAAGGAGTGGCACCCGATGTGGTCTTCTGCTGCTGTAGCCCATCTGCCTCAAAGTTCGACGTACTGTGCGTTCAGAGATGCTCTTCTGCCCACCTTGGTTGTAACGGGTGGTTATTTGAGTCACTGTTGCCCTTCTATCAGCTCGAACCAGTCTGGCCATTCTCCTCTGACCTCTGGCATCAAAAAGGCATTTCCGCCCACAGAACTGCCACTCGCTGGATGTTTTTTCTTTTTCGGACCATTCTCTGTAAACCCTAGAGATGGTTGTGCGTGAAAATCCCAGTAGATTAGCAGTTTCTGAAATACTCAGAGCAGCCCTTCTGGCACCAACAATCATGCCACGTTCAAAGTCACTCAAATCACCTTTCTTCCCCATACTGATGCTCGGTTTGAACTGCAGGAGATTCTCTTGACCATGTCTACATGCCTAAATGCACTGAGTTGCCGCCATGTGATTGGCTGCTTAGAAATTAAGTGTTAACGAGCAGTTGGACAGGTGTACCTAATAAAGTGGCCGGTGAGTGTATTTTGACAATATTATTATATTATTATTATTTTTTTGGGGGGGGGGGGGGGTTAAAGCCAGTAGGCTTGGTGGGTGGGCTGGGGGAGGTGGAGGTGTTGGTCCTGGTGGGTGGTTGGCTGGCGGGCCCTGCGGCCTCTCCCCGGCCCCCGGGCTACGGTGGTGCCGCTGGAGGGGCCCCTTTCTCCGGGTGGGGCTTTCGGGGAGCGGGGGTGCCTATTGGAGTCAGTAGGGGAGCTGGCTCCCTGGGTTGGCTCGCCAGTCATTTGCTCCCCATCCCCGGACTCCTCCCTCTGCCTGCTCCATCACGCCGCCACACATGTAGGTCCTTGGGGAGGGGGCGTTACTGGAGGTTGCCACTTTCTGGTGACGCCCCTTTCCCCAATTTTATCATGCATCTTAGACACTTTCACTTCAAACATTTTCACAACGCACATTCATGTAGGCCAAGATATGGGGGGGTGGGGGGAAGACGTCTGGGGGGGGGGATTATGTTGTGTGAGCCTCTCTTCGGATGGCTCCCTTCACCCCCTCTCGCATTTACACATTGAGGGTTCTGGGTAGTTTATTGGAGGGGGGGGCGCTGGCACCAGCTTCCTTCCGGAGGGGGGGTGGGCTGTGCCGTGCATCCCCTTCGGCGCTCCCAGTTTTTAAATGCACTTGAGAACAACATGCCACAACCCAACATCTGAGCAGGCGTAGGGAGGATCGGGGTCTTCTGCACACCCCCGTTCTCCGATGGCGGCAAGGAGTCTGGGGCCTGGAGGAGGTGCGGGCCACTGTGTCCGGGGTCTTGGAGGGGGGCTGCAACGGGTAGTCAGCGGCTTGCCAGGTCTGGGGCTGACGCCTCCGCTCCCCCCAGGAGGGGCGGGGGGCAGGGATGGCAAGGGTAAGGTGGGGGAGGGAGGGGGTTTATTAGGTATTTAGGGGGTGAGGGGGGGTTCTGGCTGGGTGGCTCGTACGGGTCATGTTGGCCCGCCCTCTTTGGGGGGCCCGTTCCGGGGGGCGTCTGGTCTGGGGGCGAGGCCAGGGGTCGGGCACAAGGAGTCGTATAGTCGATTTGGGGTGACCCCCCCCCCCCCCCCCCCCCCTGGTCAGTGTTGGATGCGAGTGTTATGTGGGAATGTGTGTACAGCGTCTTTTTTTTTTTTTTTTTTTTTTTTTTTAATCTGTGTGTGGGGATGGTGTGAATGAGTTTTTTTTTTTTTTTTTTCCCCCGGTATGGGTCCGGTCCGCTCCCTCTCCCAAGAACATCTCAAGCCTCCGCTAGGTGCGGAGCCCATCCCCCCACGTCCTGCCCTCCTCCGCTGCGTTGGCAGGCGCCTTGGCCCTCTGGCGCGTTGGTTGGCCTCGGGTTTGGGGCGGGTTCCCGGGTGGGCGCCGGCCCATTCCCGGGGGCGGCTTCGCGGGGCCTGGCCCCCCGGGGGGCGGCCAGGGCCCCTGCCGCGGGGGCGGGGTGCCCCTGGGGCCTCTGGCCCCCAGGGCCCATGGGCGGGACCACTTCAGCGCGGCTGGCTGCCACGGGCTCGTCCCCGTGGCTCTTGGGGGCGTCGGCATTGCGGTGGCTGGGGGATCTCCTCTGTGTCGTCTCTCCTCGGGGGTTGCAGATTTCCTGTGGTGGCCCCTCTCGGGCCCACTGCTTTGGGGGCCCCTTTGGGAGTCCGGGGTTATGGGTCCCCTGACCCCTGCCTCTGTGCTTGGGGAAGGCGGGTCTTTGGTTCTCCACAACCACTATCGAGCTTTTTCCTTCTGGATAATCTTCACCTAAACTAGTGCACTCTCACAAACTCCCACAGGTGCTGGGTCCCTGGTATTATGTCAGCTTAAATAATAATATATATGATTTAGCAATGGTATCAATGTGTTACTCGATTGTATCTGTTGCTTTATGTCTGTTGGTTGTGCTGTTCTTTTTGCGTCTCTTTCCAGGTGATGGAGCAGACAGAGGACGTTTTATCATTCTCTTCCTTTTATCTCTTCTTTCTTTCACCTCTTCTCTTTCTTTTTTTTTCTTTTCTTGTTCTTCCTTTACTCTCCTACTTTCCCATTTTAGTGTCCATATAATTAGAAATTCTCCCTGCAGGAATCACAATAAAGCTATTTACATGCACAAATCAAGCGGAGCACTATGGCGAAAGCTGTTTGCTCCACTTGTGAAAGCAAAATCTGTCGAGCTCTATTTGGCATTAAGACATCAATTCTTATTGCCACATTGCTAGACAGGACACTGGAAAAAAAAAAAGACAATATTATGTTAAATATTATGGATGGATGGATGTTAAATAGGCATGTACAGTATTTACCGTCTTTCTCTGTTGCTGTTAAGTTCAAATGCAAACCTTTTCAAAGTGGAAAAAAGTCCCAGTTTGACATTCATCAGAGCTGGCGATGCTTCAAACATTGACAAACAGCATCTAGTGTGTGTAGTGCTTATAACATTTGTATAAATCTAGGAAGAATTGCTGTTTTTCTTTTAAGACCAGACGAAAGGCGCCCTGATGCTCAAGTCAAGCATCAAAAATAGGATCATACATGTTGTGTTGGACAAATGACGTCAGACCAATGAAACTTAGGACCAGTAGTGTCTCTACCAAATTTGAAATCAAACCTACGCCCTTGAGGGACACAATGACCTGTACAGCATAAATGATTGCATCCGACAGCCATTAGGTTTTGTGATTAAATCTTTAGCCTTAATTAGTAGACCCATCCTGGTAAATTATTTTACCCAGGTTCATATGACAAAAGGATGCATACAGTTGTCCTAACAAATCTCAATACTTCAGGTTGGAAAAAAAATTCTTTGTTGAATAATTTTCTTTTCTCCAAGAGTCATCTTCAGTCTGAGGAGTTACCAATTAACTCAGCCTTATAGCAGTACCTTTGCATAGTTGCTCAAAGAGTTAATGGCTACAATCAAAAGAGGAGGAACATCAGGCTAGTAACCGATCATTAGCTCCTTTCATAGTGGCTCAGAGTTAATTGCTGCAATCAAAAGGATGATTGTAGCAATTAAACATGTACGTGAGGACATCATGTTTAGGTCAACGTGACACAGTCAGTTTAGATAGATAGATAGATAGATAGATAGATAGATAGATAGATAGATAGATAGATAGATAGATAGATAGATAGATAGATAGATAGATAGATAGATAGATAGATAGATAGATAGATAGATAGATAGATAGATAGATAGATAGATAGATAGATAGAGTCCTTGAAATCAAAGGCCAGTTTTTATTTTTACCTTTGTGAGATTATGTCATTGCAATAAATGTCTGACTTATTCTGAGGTTTTTATAAATTTTTGTCAGGAGGAACAGTTTTGTGGAGGGTGGTAAGTCATAACAGTTTGAATGAAGCTTTGCAGTGGAAACCACAGGGCATCTCACCTTTGTTTGCTTGATGAGATGCATTCACGTCAAAGTAAGAGGCAAACAGTTTCTCAGGGTTTGAAAGGAATCAACAGCTACAAACCAAACCACAGTCACACTTTTAACCTGCTAGTTCCAACTAAAAGAGGCTTCAACTAACTTCTCATAGTTTTGCACCTCCTGAAAATAAAACATATATATTGCTCATTGGTACAGCATGTGAAGATACACAACCATTGAAAACTCTGTTTAACGACTAAGAGCTCTATATAATTATAAAGAAGTCCACTGAGATGCTAAATCATTAAGCATATTAAAAAAGAGGCACTTTAAGAATTCAAACAACAGTTTTCTACTGGCATATATGATATCATGAGAAATTGCATCTCGTTATTACATAATAGTGAGTTATGTTCTTGTTATCACATAGAAAAAGAGTTTGGAAAGTTTTGCTATGCTTCCATATTTAGATTTATAAGCTGAAAGTGAATAACTTAAGGCTCCCACATACTCGGGCGTACTGTGCGAATACTGTGAGCCAGGCTCACTCCGGACTGACTCTCAAAAGACATTTTACACTTTATAGTCGAGTTTACCTATTGCATACATTTCTTGTGACAAATTTCTACACTCTGTCATTGGGGCAAAGTGGTGTAACAAATGGTGAAATGGTAAAAGGCTTGTACTTATATAGAGCTTTTAACTAGTCCAATGACCCCAAAGCGCTTCACACTACAGTCTTTGTCATTCACCAATTCACACACACATTCACACCCTAACGGTGGTGAGCTGTGTTAGTAGCTACAGCTGCCCTGGGGCAGACGGACAGAAATGAGGTTGCCATACATCGGCGCCACTGGGCCCTCTGACCACCGCCAGCAGGCCATATGGGTGAAGTATCTTGCCCAAGGCAACTGAGACAGTCAGAACGGGGGATCAAACCAGCAACCAGCTAACTGCAGTACGAACTCCCTAACCTGCACCACTGTTGCCCTGTTTTAATTGTTTGATCAGCTAGCTAGGCACCTAGACTCGTAGACCTTGAGATGACATGCTTCATGAATTGGTGCTATATAAATTAAATTGAATTGAATTGAATGTTTTTCACCCTTTTTATGGAAGCTAATGCTGTCAAAGATGCCATTCATCAGGAAGCCATTTTTATTTATATAGCGCCAATTCATGAAACATGTCATCTCGAGGCACTTTACAAAGTCAAATCAATCATATTATACAGATTGGTCAAAAATGTTCCTATATAAGGGAACCAGTTGATTGCTTCAAAGTCCCGACAAGCAGCATTCACTCCTGGAGAAGCATAGAGCTACAGGGACAGTCGTCTGCATTGTCCATGGCTTTGCAGCAATCCCTCATACTGAGCAAGCATGAAGCGACAGTGGAAAGAAAAACTCTTCTTTAATGGGAAGGTAAAATCTCCACCAAAACCAGGCTCAGTATGAACGGTCATCTACCTCGACCGACTGAGAGTTACAGAAGACAGAGCAGAGACACAACAAGACAGACAAAAAAAGCACAGAAGCACACATTGATCTAGGAGTACTTTCTATGTTAGATGGTAATAAGTCCTCCAGTAGCCTAAGCCTATAGCAGTAAAACTATAAAGGTAGCTCAGAGTAACATGAGCCACTCTAACTATAAGCTTTGTCAAAAAGGAAAGTTTTAAGATTAGTCTTAAAAGTAGACAGGGTGTCTGCCTCACGGACCAAAACTGGGAGTTGGTTCCACAGGAGAGGAGCCTGATAGCTAAAGGATCTGCCTCCCATTCTACTTTTAGAGACTCTAGGAACCACCAGCAGACCTGCAGTCTGAGAGCGAAGTGCTCTGTTAGGAACATACGGAGTAATCAGAGCTCTGATATATGATGGAGCTTGGTTATTAAGGGCTTTATACGTTAGAAGAAGAATTTTAAATTCTATTCTTGATTTAACAGGAAGCCAATGAAGGGCAGCTAAAATTGGAGAAATATGATCCCGCTTGTTGATTTTCATCAGAACTCTTGCTGCAGCATTTTGGATCAGCTGAAGACTTTGAACTGCATTTTGTGGACTTCCTGATAGTAAAGAATTACAATAGTCCAGCCTTGAAGTAACAAATGCATGGACTAGTTTTTCAGCATCACTCCTGGACAGAATGTTTCTAATTTTGGCGATATTCCTGAGGTGAAAAAAGGAAACTCTGGAAACCTGTTTAATATGGGATTTAAATGACATGTCTTGGTCAAAAATAACACCAAGATTTTTTACTTTATTACCAGAGGCCAGGTTAATGCCATCCAGATTAAGTGATTGATTAAGAAGTTTATTTTTTGAGGACTCTGGCCCAAAGATTATAACTTCTGTCTTGTCAGAATTTAGATGCAGGAAATTTAAAGTCATCCAGCTTTTGATGTCATCAAGACATGACTGCAGTCGAAGTAATTGATTGGATTCATCAGGATTTATGGATAGATATAGCTGAGTGTCATCAGCATAACAGTGGAAATTAATCCCATGCTGTCTGATAATTTTGCCGATCGGAAGCATATATATAGTAAAGAGAATTGGTCCAAGGACTGAACCCTGCGGTACTCCAAAAGTGACCCTCAATTTTATTTATATAGCACCAATTCATCACACAAGTCATCTCAAGGCACTTTACAAAGTTCAATTTATTCAAATCCTCCAGGTTGGTCATAAAGTTTCCTCTCTAAGGAAACCCAGCAGGTTGCATCAAGTCTCTCCAAGCAGCATTCACTCCTCCTGAAAGAGCGTAGAGCCACAGTGGACAGTCGTCTGCATTGCTGATGGCTTTGCAGCAATCGCTCATACTGAGCATGCATGAAGCGACAGTGGAGAGGAAAACTCCCCTTTAACAGGGAGGAAAACCTCCAGCAGAACCAGAACCAGGCTCAGTGTGAACGCTCATCTGCCTCGACCCACTGGGGCTTAGAGAAGACAGAGCAGAGACACAGAAAGCACAGAAGCTCACATTGATCCAGGAGTACTTTCTATGTTAGATGGTAATAGAGGATGATCTGCCTCCCCTGATGGTGTCACAGCTAACAGAACGCCAGACCAGGTGTACCTTCTATGAAGAGAAAAAAATGACAGTGAACAAAAAGTTGAAATGACAACAAGCTATGGAAATCGGAGAACAGTAGGAGAACTCTGTTCTCAATGAGAACAATGAGAGAAATAGACCCTGATGTCCTCCAGCAGCCTAAGCTTTTAGCAGCATAACTACAGAGATAGCTCAGGTTGACCCAGGGCACTTTAACTAGAAACTTTGTCATATAGGAAAGTTTTAACCTTGTCTTTAAAGTAGACAGGATGTCTGCCTCACATACTAAAGCTGGGAGTTGGTTTCCACAGGAAATGAGCCTGATAACTAAATTATCCTCCTCACAGTGTTTTCAGAAAATCTATGCTAATCTATGCAGTAAATAAAATCCAAACTGAACTGTTAACAAAATAATAATAAAACAAGTGATTTTCAACGATTTGGCAATTCTGGTGAGATGGTGTTCTACGGTCCCACTCTGCGTGAACCAGGCTCTGATCGGAGCACACCACTGATTGACAGGTGGAGCAAATAACTTTATAGTAGGGCAGGTTGCGATGTTTGTCTCTGTCCAGCTAATGATATCATGTGGTTCACGCCTGTACTTACGCAGCCAATCACTGTCATTAGCAAAGCTTTGGTGCATGTGGCGCTTTTGCTAACAATATGCTAAAGACGGAATTACGGAGGTAAATTCTGCTAACCGCACTTTTATTATGGCAAAATGACATTGCTGTGGAGCTTCCCCTCATCAAGGGAAAGGTAAAAAAAGATATGGTACATTTAAAATGGAATAGCTGTTGGAGCATGTACAAACAGAATAATGAGAAAGGAATCTGGGTGATTTTTTTTTCTTTTTCAAGTGAGAAAGGGCTGCTCTGCAATGCATGCTGGGAAGCTAAAGTAGCAAGTGAGTTTTTAGATGGAAAGGGGGGACTGAATGGAAGTTGAACTACCTTAAACGTCATAATCAGCAGAAAGATCATTTGAATAATGTTGGAACAGAACAAATATGCAAGATGGGAATGGAGATCAGTACATTACTGCAGAAGAGCTCCAAAGATAGAGAAAAAAAAGAACAAACTGTCAGAAAAAAGAAATCAGACCCTGACTGAGTTAAAGTTTTTATTGATGACATTCTACTCAAATTAAATCCATGATCAAGTGGCAAAGTATGAGTGTACCAGAAAGCTGGCAAAAATTATGCCTTTGAATTTGTGAACTCAATCAATGAGATACTGTAGAATGAAACTATGCACAGTGTTTAGTTCCTTTAGTAGTTGAAAAGCAAAGACATAACGGTGCAAAAATGCTAGTCTTATAAATCAAATGCAGGGAGGAAAATGATTTCAAATATAAAACTGTGTTTGGTCGCATCACTAACAATGTGCACTGCTGCTGATATTGTGCAGGTAATCACCCAGTTCTACTCCAACCACGGAGTGAACTTGCAGAAAATGGTAATACTGACAACTGATGATGCCTCAGTAATGCTGGAAAAGCATAATGTAGTTACAACATGATTAAAAAGACAAATACCACACCTAACCGAACAATGTCGTGTGGCCCCTAGAGAGGACCTGGGCATTGATGATGCCTGGAAAGATGTGCCTTTTATGCAAGATGTGGAAACTCTTCTTAGAACTGTATATTCCACATATATATTTTCCCGATCCTCTGTGAAGAGGGACCAATAGGGGGTTTTCAGGTGACGTCACGCTCACGTGACTACTCTGCGCGTCCGCCATATTGGGTGTCAGTCGTTTCGCACCGTTGACCCGCATTGTATTACGCCTTAGGCAGTATTGGAAGTGAACAATGGTGAAAACGTGTTTAATGGTTGGTTGCACGGCCCGTGGAGGTGGAGATCAACGCTCTTTCTTTCGCCTACCAGCCGTGATAGTGAATCAGTGTGAAAAAACAAAACAGCTCTCTGAACAACGCCGTCACCTATGGCTGACACGGATATCCAGGTCCGATTTGGACGGTGTTAAGCTGGAATACGCCAGAGTCTGCGGTGCTCACTTTGTCACAGGTAATTAACTGTTAAGTATTTAAAACATGTAAACCGTTGCTGTATTGTGGGCTGTAACAGCGCAACACATGATCGCCATGGGAAAAACATAGAAACGGGTTAATTTTCCACCGCTTTCCTGCCTGGAGGCGCAACCAAGGAGAACAACTGTTAGAGATAACAAAGAGTCGTCGGCTCGCTTGGATCGCGGCTGTAAGACGACCTAACATAACTTTCCACAGTATCCCGATGTCAATGAGAGTGTGTTCTAAACCTTTGAAACACATAGCAGTTAGTTAAAAGTACATTGCATGCGTGAGTGGTTGTTAGCACTAACGGTTAGCAGCTACTAACAGTTAGCATGTGCCAGAGCCCGTCTGAGCGCAGCTTACCTTTGTACGAGTTGCTGTGTTCCCACTGTTTGCTGGCTTTAAGATCTGCCGCTCCTGAACCCATCCATTCGTAAACTGCACATGAGACTCCAAGGACTTGTAGCTTCAGAACTGTTCTGAAGTATAGGCGCTCACACCACAAACAAGGTAGCCGAAGACGTCCGATATGGACAGTGACGTCCGCGCTACTTCCGGGTTACGCCGGTAGGCTTTTGCCGGCGTAAATACGGTAAATACAACTTAATTTTGCACTGGTCATTGTTCTGATTAAATAATTAAAGCCGCGAGCGGCGTCGATCAGCCCTGCAGCCAAGCGCCTTCGCGCACCGCCGGCAGTCAGCCACCGCAGAAGCACGCGCCGCATTTGCGTCGGATTGTTTACATTTTTACCATCTTATTAAAACTCACCCGTCCACGTATGATGGCGATTTCCTTGATGTACATAACTTCGACATCTCGTACCCAACCAGATGTGAACTGGTTGTGAGCCTCTAGACCCTTGTAAGCTCTCATTTCCTCAAGAGTGTGCAGAGGGTTTTCACTGAACACCAGGTAATGCACTATGTCGCCGTGCTCTACATTTGGCCAATCATCTGGATTACGGCTAAACAAGGCACCGTGGAAGGCATAGGGGTCCATATGGTCGATCACGGAACATTTCCTCAGATAGACGTCCTTATCTGGTCGCTCTAGCGTGCTGGCGTACTTATCCATTCTCGATACGAAAATACGTGTAGGACAACTAGAGATAAGGAAGTGTGACACCCAATATGGCGGACCGGAAGTTGGCCAGTGACGTCAGTGAAAACCCCCTATTGGAGGACCTAGCAAAGATTCTCGATGACAATACCCTGTCATTCAGGCCTCTGAGTGCGATGGCTGTCGTGGCATGTTGTGTGAATGCTATTCTTTTGTACTACACTGTGCTTGAGTTATACTGCAAAAGAGAATCCAATGATAACAAGGATCCGGTGGCAAGTTATTGCTACAAAAAGCTCAGTGATTCAAAATTCAAAGTTACTCTTAGAGCTCTGGGAGATATTTTGGGCGAGCTGGCAAAACTCTTTATGTGCTGATGACCTAAACACCAGTGAGATTATTGTTTTAATTTGTAAGCTCTGTGATCACTTTGATGCTCCTTTTTCTAAAGGTGAATTAAGGGAGAGGTCTGCATTTGATGTAGAAGCACTGAGCTCAGACATCGGTTTTGGATCAGCAGACATTGCACTGGCAAAGAAATATGAGGGCATTCTGCACCTCTCACGCTCCATAGAGACCATCCACAGTAAATATGCTGAGTTTAAGTACATAGTAAAGCAAAAACTTAAACAAGGGTCAATCAGCACATTCTCAGATTTGGTGGCTGCAACACTTGGATGTGAGGAGATAAAGGAAATCTCACAACTTGTGGATATTTGTGCAACTTTTCAAGCAACCAGTGCAGATTGTGAAAGACGCTTTAGTTTTATGAATCACATCAAAACAGGATCCAGAAATCATCTTGAAGTTGCACATTGGTACCAAATGATGCACATAAAGTCAACACAAGACGCAGGTGGAGCATCAACCTGGACAAAGTCTGCAACCATTGGATAACCAAGAGGGACAGACGAGAAAAATAGATAACCTTTAAATTTCAGTTCAGATTCGTCTGTATTCTAGTGTCATTAAGACTTTTGATTTAAAGATATTAATCATTAATAGATAGATAGATAGATAGATAGATAGATAGATAGATAGATAGATAGATAGATAGATAGATAGATAGATAGATAGATAGATAGATAGATAGATAGATAGATAGATAGATAGATAGATATACACTTACACACACACACACACACACACAGAGTAACAGTGATTTACAGCACCACGTGCCTTTGCTAAAACTCACTCCAAAAAATGTAAAATTGTTTGATGACAATAATTCAGACAGATGTACCTCTCTCAGTTCTTCCTTAGCAGGACCCATACTCTGGCATAAAACAT
Organism: Fundulus diaphanus; assembly: GCA_037039145.1. Lineage (NCBI taxonomy): Eukaryota > Metazoa > Chordata > Actinopteri > Cyprinodontiformes > Fundulidae > Fundulus > Fundulus diaphanus. The sequence goes on from CM073131.1 coordinate 51,526,998, forward strand.
ACTACACAGTTTATAATACAATCCAAGATTTTTGTCTTTTTCAGATAATCGGGCTAAATCAGTTGCATCTAAACTAAGTTATCTAAAAGACACAATTGCTTTAATTTGATTATTTTAAAGCATTTACTGGTAACTGGTTATAATCTTATGATCTCAGGTTTATGACAGGCGTAATATTGATGTAGCGTCAGTGTGCACTTGTGATGTTCCTCACGGAGGTCCAGTGAATGTTCAGGGAGTTTGTGTGTATGCTCATACACATGAGGCCATGAGAATATCATTAGTGACCTTCACCAGAGCTGTTTCAGTGCTATGATGAGCTCTAAAGCCTGACTGAAACTCCTCAAGTAGGTCATTAATTTGTAAATGTTCACAAAGTTGATTAGCAACTACTTTCTCAAGAATTTTAGGTAAGTAAAGAAGATTAGATATAGGTCTGTAGTTTATGAAGTCATCTTGATCAAGAGAAGGTTTCTTAAGTAAATGTTTATTAACAGCTACTTTAAAAGTGATGGACAGTTTTTTTGCTGTATGAAACCCTGACCCCTCAACAAGCCCAGAGAAAGAGGATAAATAGGGGATACATTTGGGCTGGTGTGTAAAAAGGTGTTTTAGTGGAAGTAGCTCAGTCTCTCTATATCAGTTCTTCTGCAGTGGACTCACTTTACAGCGTGGGCATGAGAACCTATAGCTAAAACACAGAAGCAGGAAACTGGATGGCAGCAGGGTCTGTTAAAGTCAGTAAGCAGAAAAACCACAAACTGCAGCACAAGGGGGGGGGGGGGTTTACTGTACATAACCACAAACATGTAGTGCATTACCAGTAAAATAAACAAAATCATAAAGTGTCTCACGTTTCCTACAGCTTCAAAACTGTAGAGCTATTAGAATGTCAGTCAGGTCCAGTGGTTCATTACCTATTATTTAGTTGTTTAAAAGGTTTATTGAATTATTATTTTAAATGGTTTAACAGTTTATTTGTGATAGTGTTCTAATTAAGTTACTCAATACTTTGGACATTTTTCATGTCCTAAATATCTACCACATTCTGTGGTGAAAGAAGAAAATGTAACAAAATACTAACAAATACATGAAATGAAAGATATTTACCTTTGTTTGGTGTGTTTGTCCGACGTCTATCCTGTGATATTTTAACATCACTGTAAGTGACACTTTCCTCGCTGTTTTCCTGATTACCTGAAAATAAAGAAATATTTATCTAATTCACCAATTAATCTTTTTTATACATTATGACAACATTATCAGGATTATGGATAGAACATAAGAAGTATCCATGTGAAGCCAAAACATAAAAACTAAGAATTGATATTCATGTCAGATGTTGATCTCACCTTTAGATTTGCTGTAAAAATGATGTATCACGAGTAAAACCAGCAGTAAAACCACAACAATGGCACATGACAGGAAGAGGAGCCCATAGGGAAGAAACTGGGAAGATGTGGCAGACTTCTCTGAAATAAAGAATTATTAGAGGATGAATAATTGATATTAACACTAAAAGTTAAAGATCTGTTTAAATCCTGCTGACCTGAGACAGAGATGCTGCTGGATGGAGACTCTCCATGAGCGCTGATGCTACACCTGTAGAGGCCTTCATCAGAGCTGGTCACATGGTGGAGGGTCATGTGACCTGCAGGCTCAGTCCTGATGAGGGAGCCATCTTTATAGAAAGCAGCTGGGAGGTTGGAGGGAGCGGTCTTTGTGTGACAGCTCAGAGTGACGTCATCTCCCTCCATCACAGGGAGGACAGGACTCTGCAGGATCACTGATCCACCTCAACACAGAGACAAACTACAGCATTTCATCCATTTCCACACAGCTTCATCAACACTAACTCCACAGTCTGATCTTACCAGTGACAGTGAGCTGGATGCTGCTGCTGCTGGCTGCTCCCTCTCTCCACTCACACCAGTAAACTCCACTGTCATGTTCTCTGATGTAGTTCATGATACAGGAGGAACCAGCAGGTTGTCCCCATCCATCACACTGAGTCCTGGTTCCTCTGGTTGTGTTCCTCCTCACAGTCCATCCAGCAGAGATGTTGTCCTCCTCACAGCTCAGAGACACAGATTCTCCTTTAAAGAACTGAGATCTGCTGGGACTCACAGTCAGAGCAGCTGAGAGGACTGATATTAAAGTTACAAATTATTTCAGTTATTGTGAAAAATAACAATACAAAGATTAAGACATTTCATTTAACAAGTCACATTTCTTTTTCTGAAACCTTTTTTTAAATGTCTGAATGTTAAAAGATTTTTTAATATAACTGAAGTTTACCCACCTTTAGTTACTGTAGAGCAGAGAAGGAATGTAAGAACTAAAGAAAAATGAATTTATTTTGATCAGGAACTGAACATTTTTAACTTTTATCAAACATGAAATTCAAACTTATTATCTCTACATTTTAAAAGCTGCTTAATTTCTTAAATACTCTGATTTCTTAACATTTTTTCAAAATAAAACCACCATAAATTCTAAACCCAGCAGGACTTTGATCCGTCCAGACTGGAAAGGTTTCTACTTACAGAGCAGATGTGGTAGAGCTGTGCCTCTCATCGTACCTCTGAATGATCTGACCATCCTTCAGTTTAGCTGCTCACACCAAGCTGAGCCCGCCTCCTTCCTCTACATCATGGAGCTCATTTTGTCAGCAGCGGAAATACTTTTCCAAATGATTAAAGAATTAAATTTAACTGACAAACAAAATAAAATCTTTGTTTGTAATCAGCAACCCTAGGTTTAAATGTGTTGAAATATCTGATGATAATAGTTTCCTACATAAAGAGTAACAAGTAAAAACCACAGAGAAGGTTTACGGAAGTAGAAAATGAGTAAATATGGATGGTTGATAAGACAGGAGGATGGAAGTGTCATGTCATACAAGGAGAACCCGAACACAACCACACACATAGAGCTATGTTTTGTGAGTTTATTGAAGATGATGAATTTTGGAGGATGAGGACCAGAGTCTTGACCAGGCTGGAGCAGGAGGCTGTTAAAGGCTGGAGCTGGACAATGGAGACGACAGGAACTGGCAAGCAGGACGGAGCCGAAGCACGGAGGTAGCAAGACCAGCAGCACAGCAGGGTGAAGACTTGGAGCCAGAACCACAGCAGGCAGGCGGAGATGAAGGGAACTCGGGCTGGACAAGAACAGGTGAGTAGAAACGAGCAGAATGAGCAGAAGTTAACAGTGCAGACGAAATGACAAGGAAGAGCTGAATGAAGGGAGCTTAAATAGAAAGGATGACAGGTGTGCTGAGTACTGGCTTAATTAGTGGCTGACAGGTGTAGATGATTATTGAGGTGGAGAGGAGACTGGGGCATATAGAGGGTGAAAAGTGCCCTGAATATGTTCATGGTGCAGCAGGCAAAGCTGCACCATGTCAGGAAGAGAGGAGAGGATCTGCAGTGATGCCCCCTACTGGGGGCACCAAAGCCTAAAAGATTCTTGCGAAAAGAATATTGTTACTGGAAACTTGAGAGGAAACATGAATTTTCTACCCAAAATGCATCTTAAAGTGTTGAAATACCAGGAACGGGGTGTAAACCACCATAACACCACAGATTACCGGGAGGGAGGACCAGAGGACCATCTCCCTTGCATGTTGGGTTTTGAGTGGCGATTCTTCCATTGATAATGGAGGGGGGGGCTCTGGCCATGTTACGTTACAATGGGTTCCTGGTTAGCAGCCTGTGGTTTTTTGGGATGTGTGTACTAGTCAGCACTTTAATCAGTCCCACCTGCTTCCCTAATTTGTGTACTCTGGTCACCTGTTCTCCAGCCAACATATACCAACGTTTCACTCTTTTCTTCGTTTTCTCACTTAGTGTGATGTGCCTTTCACTACCGGAGGCTTCATGATCAACCAGCTGGACTCTTCAGTTAAGTTGCTTGTGCCTTTAACCCCGAGAGTTCCAGCCGCTTGCTCTGCCCGTTCTGGTGGTTACCCGGTTCACATCGCCTGCTCTGCCTGTCTGCTCATTCAGCCAAGACTCATCTGCCAAGTCTGTTACTGCTTGCCTGCCTCATTCTCCACTTTTAATAAACATTTTATACGTATCTTTGTGTCCAGCTGAATACCGGGTTCACCTGCAGTAACACATAACAGCTAAGTCAATCACTCTTGTACTGCATGAGTCAGTGTGTGTTTCGTTCATGCTGTCACTGAGCTTAGATTCGTGAACTTACCGAACACGTAGTACTGCACTGGGGAGTAATTTTTGCGCTTATTAACTCAATCGCCTACTGTACAAAACAGGAATTAATAACCCGTGCAGTGACATAGCCTATGAAGCCTGTGTTAAGGCGTGAAGTAATATACAATACATACAGCACGCAAATCATACTGAGTGTTGCTCTCAGTTCCAATGGACTGAGAAAGAGCTGACATGATTTGGGATCCATACAGTCGCTTATGTAATGCATTTTTCCTGACCTAATTTAGAATCATATATATTCTTTGGAAGTAATGATTTTTTAATTTAAGTCATATCAAGAGACTTCAGGTTACTAGACCTTCAAAATAAGGTAAAGAGACAGTCTTTATAGTTTTTTAGCGTCAGTAAGGGATGTCGCGGGGTTCCTAGGCAAAACTAGTTGACCGAGGAGGGAAACGCAACATTTAATCAATTATGTCTTGCAGAATATTAAACTGATTTTCATGCGTTCTTTTTGTTGTTTTTTCTGCTCTAAACCATAAACATCCAGCTGTCATAGCACATGGTTCAGTATTCTGTTCTTAGTGGGGTTCGTAGTAATATAACATTCTTCAATTTAGTTTCAATTAAATTTTATTTATATAGCACCAATTCACAACACATCATCTCAAGGATCTTTCCAAAGTCAGACTCCATCAGATCCTCCAGGTTGGTCAGAAGGTTTCCTCTCTAAGGAAACCCAGCAGGTTGCATCAAGTCTCTCCAAGCAGCATTCACTCCTCCTGAAAGAGCGTAGAGCCACAGTGGACAGTCGTCTGCATTGTTGATGGCTTTGCAGCAATCCCTCATACTGAGCATGCATGAAGCGACAGTGGAGAGGAAAACTCACTTTTAACAGGGAGGAGAACCTCCAGTATTATACATTTTTTAACTTCGCTTCCAGTCTATCCTCAGATCTGAACGTTGGATCCCAGGCCTTCAGCAGGGACCGCACCAAGCTGTCCACCCATGGTTTCTGGTTAGGAAACACTGTGATTGTCGTTGTAGGTAGGACAACATCATAGCAAAAGTGGATATAGGAAAGCATCGATGATGTGTAGCTTTCTAAGTCAAAGCCCTCTTTGAATACATCCGACCTGTTTCCAAAACAGTCCTGTAGAGCTTTGCGTGTGCACAATTAATTTGTAGGTGCACAGCAGGGTGAACATGTCCAGCTCTGACTCGATTATGAAGGAGCGACTGTGGGAATTGTATGCTCCATCCAAATACCCTTAATAATAGCTTCTGGCTCTTGCTCTTAGCTCCTGTCCCTTAACCTTTCATAAAGTCCACAGTAAAAAAATATACTGGGGATTTTGGACTGCTGAGCCTTTAACTCTGACTTCATTATGTGACGGAAACGCACATGGATGGTGCGAGTCTAATACTACTATTACTGCGTTCCATTTGTCTTCGGTAGTCGTAATTCTCAAACTCCGGATCTGAAACGGCCCCTACAGTCGGTATTACGAGTCATAAAGTAATTGTAACAGGATGGTTACCAAATTTGGGCAATCATGATGGCTGCTAGTCGCAACGACGTTGAGTAAAACCTCATACTTTGACTGTCTTTTAGCGCCTCTCTATTATTTATGTAACATTTAGTCGGTTGTACAGATGCTGCCTTTCAGTTTTTTAAAGGAGAAGTCTGGTCAATATCAGAATTCAAACTGCTGAAAGTACTTTAAATATAAAATTATTACATACTGTTCAATAAATGATAAGCTTTTTTAATTAAGAGTAATTTTCATTTGAAGGTTCTTTTGTGGGGGCAGCCATCTTGGTGAAGAACAGTACTGCCTCCTCCCAGTTTGTGACGTCACTGTGCGGTATCGACTGTAGAGCAAGTCCCAATGCCCTATCTGTCCCCTTGTAAATAAATATCCGTTTTCATACCGAAATATATTTTTTAACCTGTTAAACAAAGATAGACATGGTATTAAGCATTTAAATTTAAAGTAATACTAATTTTACATTTTAGAGACATAAAAAGACAACAATTAAGCATTAAAGTAAGGTTAATGGGTTGGGTTCTGCAATGTTATAAGAAGAGTATAAAACTCATCTTTAGAACCAATCTCTGCTCAAAATGGTGATCTGCACCGCCTAATCTACTTTCAGCAGTTATCAGTTATTGCAGCCGTAAACTGCAGAAAATACGGGCAGAGCGTCTCCTTCTGAGTTTTACTCTCTGCTGCTGTCAGGATGAGCTGCAGTGCGTTATGAGGCGGAGGGATATTTCAGCGTCACTTAGTTTAGACCCCAAACAATCGACTACACTTTCAGAAACAAGCCCAAAAAAAACTGTAACCCGCAACTCATGAAATTTACAAGCGACTTTAGAAAAAAGAAGACTAAAGTCGCATAAAATAAGTGGGCTTCACAACAGTGAGCAAGCTTTCTAAGTGTGTTGTATCCCTCCGCTGCTCTGATTGGGTAAACAAATGTTCCGACAAATTCTACATTATAAAAAAGAAAAACATACCGAAAATCCTCGCTCTCATGTCATCTTGAAGACATTCTTCTTCCAAATGTTGGCTACAGCCGATGTGTTTTCTCTCTGGCCAGAAGCACGATGGAAAATCCTCTCTCTTCAAGTAGGCAATCCAACAAAAGAACCCGGTGGATCATGAATGGGAAAGGTGAAAAAGCTAATGTTTTTTTCACTTTTACCCGATGTATTGGAACATCCAACTGCCATGCATGTGAGCATTGTTGCTTCAACAATAGCTCTCATGAATTTCAATGGTGAAGTCCTCTGGAAATCTGAAATAATTGTTGTTGATCACAGCTGTGTACAACAGTTCCTATTGAGTTTGCTTGTAAAGCGCGGAGAACTGCTGTCGGCTTTCCGCGACTCTACGTCACAGGATGTGATGTCAGGCGGCCATTACTGCCCATATTTGGGCAGTAATGGCTGCCCCCATACACAGTGATCCAGACGACAATTTATGTTTTTATTTTTTTATTGATTAACGCTAAATTCATTAAATAACCACGAACGTATTAGTTTCAGTTATAGCTAATGATCCACTGATTTTTCCTTGTTGACCGGACTTCCCCTTTAACAGACGAGAGGTTTCAGCTCTGTTTATTTGCACAAAATATTGTCATTGTTATTGACACAACAGTGTGAACATCCATGTGTTTTCCTACTGTCCGACAAGGGAAACTTGAACGCAACTTATGAGTTCTGACCTCTGAGGCAAAAGGAACACACCGACCAACCTTCAGAAAATGAACTACAAAGTGCAAAGTTTTGCAGTACACACGTCTGCAGCTGATTAACCTTGTGGTACGCTTCTTTTACCTCAAAGGTCGAAACTAATGAGTCATAGATTATGTTATCACCTCCTTTTTGAATAACAGTTTCCCTCTTCTCTGACAGTAGGAAAAAACATGGACGCTCACACAAAGCCACTGTTCACCGTACAAATACATCCAACCTAAGTCACAGAATGTGTTTTAAAGTCACATTTTATTGTAAAATCTTTTTCTATTTTAAAGTCGTGCTGAACTGTTCAGCTGAACATGAACTTTTAAACAACAGTAGGTGGAGATCCTTCATTGCTTGTCTCAACAAAGGCTACTGTTAAAACGATAACAATCACAATAACGCTGTTCTAGGCGGTATTTTGTGCAAATAAACGGAGCTAAAACGTCCCATCTAATGAACACTGAAATGTAGCACCTGTACGACTGACTAAAAGTTACATAAATAGTAAAAACAGTCAAAGTATGAAGTTTTCCTCAATGTTGCTGCTAGTAGCAGCCATCATGAATGCCGAGGTCAGGAACCATCCTGCTACACCGACTTTCAGACTCATAATGCAGACAGTAGCGGCCGTTCCATTTACAATTTCTGACTCGGAGGTCGAGAACTCCGACTACCGAGGACAAACGGGACGCACCGCTTGTCTTCATCCAGCTCCTCCTCCTTCCGTATCTAACAGCGAGGTCAGTTATCGGAGTTACAGAGCTATAAATATTATCTTTGTTCGTATATAGCTAATATAGTGAGGTTTGGAATGTCTAATTTGGCTGTTTTTGTCTTGTTTTTGTTAAAATCATGTTATTGATTTGAGATAAATACATGAAACTTTGGGACGGTAGAAACCCGGAAATGGATCATTTAGCGACGGCCTCGCTGCTGTTGAAACTGACTTCTATCTTCTTCTTGTCTGCAGCTGCAGGTAAAGTATCATATAGCTGGAAAAAATATTTTGATTTGAGATCCAGAGATCTCTCTATTGTTCATGGAAACCCGTCTATGTTCTCATTAATGGCCTTTGTCGTTGTTTTCAGGTGGCGCCAGTGTAGCTGAATGCTGGGGCGTAACCATCTTCTCAGAAATGAGGGGGCATGTTTTTTCAGAGGACAATTGACTGATTTATCTTTCTCCTCCTTTCAATCACTCCTTTGTGTCTAATGAACCACATATTCACCAACAGCGACAGAGTAGCACATTGGGGACAGACTTTAGTTCTTTAAACTAACAAATTATAAAGTTTAAGCTGCCAATCTGTGGTTGCATTGACACAATGACCCTCTGACATCTACAGGGGAAGTAATTAGATCATAAGATGCCAAATAAAGGCACTGAACAGGAGATGTTTGGTAAAAAAAAAACATTCCTGTAAGCAAATTATTGTAATTATTTGCTTGTATAAATTCCAAAATAAATACTTAACAAACTAAACAAATAAATTATCAACTCCCTGCTCCATCACTGCAGGCTCTCCCTGACTGTCGCTGCTGCAGCCTGGTCTCTGTCCTGACTCATGGGTTAATTTCTCCCTGGGCTAACTAATACAGATTAAACATATTTTAGAATGTGAATGAGGGTTATCCTGAAATATCAGTTAAAGGCCTCTCCGGATGACTGCTTGGTTTCTCCTTGTGTTAATTTAGTAGTACTGGCCTAATCCTGCTTCGCTTTGAAGGCTCATTTTTACCCCGGTTTAAGATTTGACAATAAATGAGAAAAGTATTGATCAGATTGGGGTTAGGAATTATAATGTTATGCACCTTGTAATATGCATATTTAATTCATTAGGAATTGCGAATGGAGACAGAGTTTTCATTACCATTCTGTAGTATTCATTACAAGCTGAAATCCTGTCTCATGGCGATGCAAAGTTTCTGTCTGCTTTTTCACAATTCTGAACACATTTTAAAAGGCTGACTCCCCTCCCATGTCTTCAGGAGGAGGGGTGATCCATTTGAACAAATGAACTCTTCTTCCCTGCAAAAGGTCAAGCCAACTGAACTACCCCTCTGCCATAAAACTCATGTAATGTTTACCTTACCCTGCAACAGGGAGAGACAGTCAAAACCTCTGCATTCCTCAGAACTCCCAACTAAGAAATTTATTTTCCTCAACAATTCCCTCTGTTTTGATCCTACAGATCAAACCAATAACTAGGCTAGACTAAGTTTATGTCTTGGAACCCTCAAACAAAGTGTAAATGATAAGATGGTATGTTCTAATCCACTGTCCCTCTGTAGGCGACTTGTGAAACCACAACCCAAATGAAATACTATACCTATTTTGAAACCAAATGAAGTTTGAATGTTTCCCTTTAAAAGTAAGATAACCCAACTTATAACTAAAAAGCTACTAAATCTTAAAACATACTAGAACCAATAAAAGTAAGCACCTTTATCCATTAGGTGTTTATCCCATGATATATTTGCAACTACCAAGAAACTGTGAATCTTATAACTGAGGAGGAGGTCTTATATCCCACACTGAAAGATTTCCTATTAAATGTATGCTCTACTGTTATATTAACTGAATATGACTCTAGGAGTCTTAGACCATATTAACAAAGATGTCTTTTAGAAATTAATATAACCTGTGAAAGTACTACACTCCAATCAAACCACAGAATAAAGACCAAATTATCATGCAATGCATAACCAAGATTCTAACAGTACTAGTATTTAACATCTTAGGAATATGGAACTTATAAGACAAATGCAGTGATTACAAAATTATTTTTTTTACACAATGCATTCAATCGTTGTCATGATGTCTTGTGTCTCAGAGATGTCTTCTTCTCGCCCTTAAAGATAATGGTTATAGAGTCATTGTCCCATCCACGATCTCCACACAGCTGTATGTTAATCTTTTATTAAAAATAAAAAACGAAAACAAAATAAAAATCCTGCTGCCTCATCCGCGAGTGGCTCCGCGCTTCAAGCTGCTCCGGTGATGTTTCCTTGAACCCTCTGTGGCTGGCACGCACGGCTCCAACATCTGTTCAGAACACCCTAAATCATGACCCCCCATCTGTCTTTTGATGATCTTAGCGCGCACTTAGTCGATGTCTGGGCGTTGATACACCCTCCTTCGCATTCCTGGATCTCCTGGTTCATGTCTCCAATACAAACTGAAATTACAAGACAATCTTTAGATTATAAATTTTTGTGTGCTACCTGTGAATCCGGGAGGTTGACATCGCACCCCAAAAAACTCCTTTCTGTCATATGGAATGTATCCTGTAATGAAATTAACTGAACACTCCAACAAGAAACAAACATCAAAGCTTTACCCCATATCAATTTAGTCTGTGCAGAGATTGTTAGCCAATTTTCTTTTTCAGATTCCCATTAATCCTTACCACCTTCCATTGTCCATCTTCATCCTATCGGGAAACCTATTTTAGAAATGTAATATCTAATGAGACACTTTATCACAGTTTCTCTATCTTCTCCTTTCACGGGCCTCTGATCGTCCTGCAAAAGAATCCACACACGCACACACAAATACTTTAGACCTCTGGTGGGGACCCCCGTGTCTCTGGAATCAAAAATTAGTTAATTCGGTTTTGAAATCAATGTACATTTTTCCTTTAAGAATGTCAGCATCTTCTTTGGATTCAAAAATTACCATACATCGCACCACTTCACACAAAACCTTTCAGCACACTGTATGTCACCACTCTATTAAATTCTGTAACCTATACTCAACCTGAGATGTCCTACTCTGTTTGCTTCAAAAAAAGAAAAAGAAGACCAAAGTCGCATAAAATAAGTGGGCCTCTCAACAGTGAGCATGCTTTCTAAGTTTGTCGTATCCCTCCGCCGCTCTCGTCGGGTAAACAAATTCTACATTATAAAAAAGAAAAACCTACCAAATAGTCTCGCTCTCATGTCATCTTGAAGACATTCTTCTTCCAAATGTTGGCTACAGACGACGTGTTTTCTCTCTGGCCAGAAGTTTGATGGCCAATCCTCCCACTTCAAGTAGTTAATCCAACAAAAGAACCTGAAATGGATCATGAATCGGAAAGGTGAAAAAACTAATGCTTTTTTCACTTTTACCCGATGTATTGTTACATCCAACTGGCATGCACGTGGGCATTGTTGCTTCAACAATAGCTCTCGTGAATTTCAATGGTGAAGTCCTCTGGAAATCTGAAATAATTGTTGTTGATCACAGCTGTGTACAACAGCTCCTATTGAATTAGCTTGTAGAGCGCAGTGCCTTACCGCAACATTACGTAACAGGATGTGATGTCGGGCGGCCATTATTTCCCATATTTGGGCAATAATGGCCGCCCCCATACACAGTGATCCAGACGACAATTTATGCTTTTATTTTCTTATTGATTAACGCCAAATTCATTAAATCACCACGACCATGTTAGTTTTAGGTATAGCTAATGATCCCTTGATTTTTCGTTGTTGACCGGACTTCTCCTTTAATTTGTCTTCTTTAAGCCGTGCTGAACTGTTCGGCCGAACATAAAACATTAAAAAGGGGGTGATTCTTTCCTCATTTAGTCACTATGACCACTGTTTAAACAATAACTAGTTTGCCATTCTGCGTGTTGTTTTGTGCACATAAAGAGTATCATTCCAGGCAGTCGTCATTTTGAAATCCTATCTTTTAGTTTTTTTTGTTTTTAATTTTGACATCCTGACTTGGGTCCCCCTTCCGATGGGCTCACCACCTGTCGGAGGAGCCAAAGGGGTCGGGTGCATTGTGCAACGGGTGGCAGTAGAGGGCGGGGACCTTGGCGCTCCGATCCTCGGCTGCAGAAGCTGGCTTTTGGGACGTGGAATGTCACCTCTCGTGGGGAAGGAGCCTGAGCTCGTGCGCGAGGTTGAGAGGTTGGGGTTTTCCCCGGTGAACGAGAGGGTGGTCTCCCTCCGCATTCGTGTGGGGGACGGGTTCTGACTGTCGTTTGTGCTTATGCACCAAACGGCAGTTCAGATTACCCACCCTTTTTGGAGTCCTTGGAAGGGGTACTGGAGAGTGCCCCTCCTGGGGACTCCCTCGTTTTGCTGGGGGACTTCAACGCTCACATGGGCAATGACAGTGGGACCTGGAGGGGCGTGGTTGGGAGGAATGGCCCACCTGATCTGAACTCGAGTGGTGTTTTGTTGTTGGACTTCTGTGCTCATCATGGATTGTCCATCACAAACACCATGTTCAAGCATAAGGGTGTCCATATGTGCTCTTGGCACCAGGACACCCTAGGCTGCAGTTCAATGATCGACTTTGTTGTCGTTTCATCTGATCTGCGGCCGCATGTCTTGGACACTCGGGTGAAGAGAGGGGCGGAGCTCTCCACCGACCACTACCTGGTGGTGAGTTGGCTCCGATGGTGGGGGAGGAAGCCGGTCAGACCTGGCAGGCCCAAACGTATTGTGAGGGTTTGCTGGGAACGTCTGGCAGAGTCCCCTGTGAGACGGAGCTTTAACTCCCACCTCCGGGAGAACTTTGAACACGTCCCGATGGAGGCGGGGGACATTGAGTATGAATGGACCATGTTCCGCGCCTCTATTGTTGAGGCGGCTAGTCGGAGCTGTGGCCGCAAGGTTGTCGGTGCATGTCGCAGCGGCAACCCTCGAACACGCTGGTGGACACCAGCGGTGAGGGAAGCCGTCAAGCTGAATAAGGAGTCCTATCAGGCTTTATTGGCCTGCGGGACTCCGGAAGCAGCTGATGTGTACCGTCAGTCGAAGCGGCAGGACGCTCGGCTGGTCGCTGAGGCAAAAACTCGGACATGGGAAGAGTTTGGAGAGGCCATGGAGAAAAAAATCCGTACGGCTTCGAAGCGATTCTGGTCCACTATCCGGCGTCTCAGGAGGGGAAGCAGTGCAGTACCAACACTGTTTACAGTGGGGGTGGTGTGCTGCTGACCTCGACTCGGGACGTCGTGTGTCGGTGGGCGGAATACTTCGAAGGCCTCCTTAATCCCACCAACACGTCTTCCATTGCGGAAGCAGAGCCTGGGGACTCTGGGTCGGGTGTCCCATCCCTGGTGCTGAGGTTGCCGAGGTTGTTAAAAAGCTCCTCGGTGGCAAGGCTCCGGGGGTGGATGAGATTCGCCCTGAGTACCTTAAGGCTCTGGATGTTGTGGGGCTGTGTTGGTTAACGCGGCTCTGCAGCATTGCGTGGACATCGGGGGCAGTTCGCCTGGATTGGCAGACTGGGGTGGTGGTCCCCCTATTTAAAAAGGGGGACCGGAGGGTGTGTTCCAACTACAGAGGAATCACACTCTTAAGCCTCCCTGGTAAGGTCTATTCAGGGGTTCTGGAAAGGAGGGTCCGTCGGATAGTCGAATCTCGGATTCAGAAAGAGCAGTGTGGTTTTGGTCCTGGCCGTGGAACACTGGACCAGCTCTACACCCTCAGCAGGATCCTGGAGGGGGCATGGGAGTTTGCCCAACCAGTCTACATGTGCTTTGTGGATCTGGAGAAGGCATTCGACCAAGTCCCCCGAGGGATCCTGTGGGGGGTACTCCGGGAGTATGGAGTTCCGGGCCCTTCAATAGGTCAGGTCTCTGTACGACCGCTGTCAGAGTCTGGTCCGCATTGCCGGCAGTAAGTCGGATTCGTTTCCGGTGAGAGTTGGACTCCGCCAAGGTTGTGGTCCTATTGGCTTCATCAGGGCGTGATCTACAGCTCTCACTGGAGCGGTTCGCAGCCGAGTGTGAAGCGGCCGGGATTAAAATCAATGCCTCCAAAACCGAGACCATGGTCTTGAACCGGAAAAGGGTAGAGTGCCTTCTCCGGGTTGGGGAGGATGTGCTGCCCCTAGTGGAGGAGTTCAAGTATCTTGGGGTCTTGTTCACGAATGAGGGGAAGATGGAGCGGGAGATCGACAGGCGGATTGGTGCGGCGTCTGCTGTGAAGCGGGCGCTGTACCGATCCGTTGTGGTGAAGAGAGAGCTGAGCCAAAAGGAGAAGCTCTCGATTTACTGGTCGATCTACGTTCCTACCCTCATCTATGGTCATGAGCTTTGGGTCGTGACCGAAAGACCGAGATCCCGGATACAAGCGGCCGAAATGAGTTTTCTCCGTAGTGTGTCTGGGCTCTCCCTTAGAGATAGGGTGAGGAGCTCAGTCATCCGGGGAGGACTCAGAGTAGAGCCGCTGCTCCTCCACGTCAAGAGGAGCCAGTAGAGGTGGCTCGGGCATCTGGTTAGCATGCCTCCTGGATGCCTCCCTGGTGAGGTGTTCCGGGCACGTCCCACCGGGAGGAGGCCCAGGGGAAGACCCAGGACACGCTGGAGGGACTATGTCTCTCGGCTGGCCTGGGAACGCCTTGGGATTCCCCCGGAGGAGCTGGCCCAAGTGGCCAAGGAGAGGGACGTCTGGGCCTCCCTACTGAAGCTGCTGCCCCCGCGACCCGACCCCGGATAAGCGGAAGAAAACGGACGGACGGACTTCCTGACTTCTCAAACTGTGTTAACTACAAGGCTTTTTTACTTTTAGTTTTGATTTCCCATGCAAATTGAATGCAACAGGACTGTCTTTGTATGTGCAAGTACATTCTGAAATTTGTAGTCCTTTCTATAGACCCACAGTACTGGTGAAACATGCATGTTGTGGTTCCCTGGCCTTCAGACTGATGGGAGGTCTTTAAAGTATCAATAATGTAAAAGGCAGCTTCTTTTTCTTCCTATCAGGTTTGTTTGGTTAATAACCAACAGTTTAATAAATGACCTCTAACCTCTCTGCTCTGTTTCTCTCCTACAGATCCAACAAACATCACAGCAGAACCTGGACAGAACGTCACTCTGCCATGTAGAGCTCCTGACAGTAAACCTGTTATTGCTGTAGAGTGGAGCAGAACTGATCTGGGGTCAGAATATGTTCTTCTCTACAGAAATAACCAGTTTGATCTAGAAAACCAGCATCCATCCTTTAAGAACCGGGTGGATCTGCAGGAGGGACAGATTAAGGTTGGAGACGTGTCTCTGGATCTGAACAACATCTCGACTGATGACAGAGGAACATATGAGTGTCTAGTCGTCCAGACGGAAACAAACAACAGGAGGAAGACGGTTCTCTACATAAAACTGGATGTAGTTCCTCCAGGTGAGTTGTTGTCTTTTAGTCTCTGGATCAGAGTTTGCAGTTGGTTTGGATAAATTTTAGTGTTTGGTGGTTTGGTATTGTTTCTCAAAAAAGGTTTCATTTTCATGGTCAAACGTTTGTGTGGATTTTCGGTCTGTTACGCAACGTTCATCCGGAGTTGTACACCCACTTCGTACATGAGACTTCAGGACTGCATGTCTTCTTGCAGAGAGGAACATTTCTATAATGTTAGTGGTTAAAACATCTCCACCATAATAACACAATGATAGAAAGAAGGAAAAATCCAGTTGCTGTTTCTATTCCCTACATTTCTAAACACAATAATTAGGCTTTATAGTAATGATTCTGCAGCAAACGTGTTTGACCTCTAACCCAGGGGTTAAACTAAAAATGATCAGTTTGACTGAATTTTTTTTGAGTCAGCCCATGTCCAGGGCTGTGGACATAATGCCACATTAGTTATCTCACTTGCTTATTGTGATTTGATTGTTGACGATTTGGCATGATCTTGGAATGTCCTTCCAGTCCGAACATGATGGTGGTTCCCCATTAAGCCTCCTGATAGGTATAGCTTTCTTTGCACCTGCTATTAATAATAGCAGGATATATCTATGGGACTTCCTCAGCTCTTGGGGTAAACTACCCAGGAAAACCGTAGTAAAATCACAGCGTAAATTTAAGTCCATTTTAGTATTGATTTCTTTTATCACTCCTGACCAGTAGGATGCGATCTTAGTGCATTCCCAGAAGACATGAAAATGTCCTGCAGACACGTTCCCACAGTTCCCACTCCAACATTTTGCCCTCCACAGGTCAGAACTTGACGTGTGGATCACAGAAAATGAGAAAATGTGCAGAAGATAATAAGGATGAGTTCAGCAAAGAAGCTGTGGATAAATTGTTTCACTCTTTTTATGTTGATGACTGTTTGGTGTCTGTGGCTTCAGAAGAGCAAGCATTGATGCTTTACCATGAACTCTTCTCTATCTGTGCTAAAGGTGGCTTCCATCTTAAAAAGTGGATTAGTAACAGGCGATCTGTTTTGGCCAAAATTCCTGAAAGCCATCAAGCCAAGGACATTCAGAGGTTGGACATGAACAAAGATCCTTTACCCATGGAAAGAGTGCTCAGAGTTGAATGGTGTATCCAGTCTGATTCATTCAAATTCAGGATCAGAATTAAAGACAGACCACTCACTAGAAGAGGAATCTTGTCTGGTGTGAGTTCTATCTATGATCCTTTTGGTGTATTGAGTCCTGTTGTTCTGCTCACAAAGAAAATCTTGAACGATCTCAGCAAAAGAGCATGTGGCTGGTATGACATCATTCCTGAATCAGTTGCCAAGGAATGGACAAACTGGTTGCAAGAACTGCAGCTTGTTGAGAACTTCAGCTTCATGAGATGTTTGAAACCAACAGACTTTGGAGAAGTAGTCAGTGCACAGTTACATCATTTTTGTGATGCAAGTGAGTTTGGATATGGGACCGTCACTTACTTTATATCACAAAATGAGAACGGCAGAGTACACAGCGCCTTCCTTATGGGAAAATCAAGAGTGGCTCCTTTAAAATCCGTAACGATTCCTCGTATGGAACTAATTGCTGCTACAATGGCAAGCCGCATTGATGTGTTATGGAAACGAGAACTGCATATGCATTAGAAAGACTCTGTGTTTTGGACAGACAGTGCATCTGTGTTGAGATAAAAAATGAGACCTCAAAATTCAAAGTGTTTGTTGCGAATAGAGTTTCAGAGATTCGGAAAGAAGAACTGGCTTTAGTCTTGTTGTCAGAAGAAAAAACAATTAACTGTGGAGCTCACCAAAAAGGGTTTGTCTGTTGAACAACAAAGTCAGTGGCTGAAGGATAAAATGGACAAGATCAAAGGAGAAGTGGACCATGGCTTTTTGACTGTAAAAGAAGTAGAAACAGCTGAGCTGGAAATAATAAAGTTCTCCCAAAAGAAAATCACCTTTGATGAGGAGATTTCAAGGCTTAAGGAAGGCAAAGGTGTAAAAGCCACTAGTCACATTCATAAACTCTGTCCAGTAATAGAAAATGGGATTTTGAGAGTTGGTGGTTGGCTAAGAAGATCATCCATGCCAGTGGAATCTAAACATCCCATAATACTAGCCAAAGACCTCCACATTTCAGATCTTCTTCTGAGGGACATCCATCAACAAACAGGGCATGGTGGACGTAATTACATGCTATCCAAGCTGAGAGAGAAGTACTGGATTACCGGTGCTAGTACCGCAATCAGAAGGATTTTGTCAAGATGTGTTATGTGTCGAAGAATAAATGCATCTTCAATTCTCCAGCAGATGTCATACTTACCTCCTGACCGATTAACTCCAGATGAACAACCATTTACCCATGTTGGCGTAGATTATTTTGGTCCATTTGAAGTGAGAAGCAGGAGAAGCATTGTGAAAAGGTACAGTGTTATTTTCACCTGTCTCACAAAAAGAGCTATCCATATTGAAGTTGCAGCTTCACTGGACACAAACTCCTTCATAAATGCTCTGAGACGTTTCATAGCAAGGCGTGGTCAAGTTAAAGAGCTTCGGTCAGATAACGGGACAAACTTCATTGGAGCAGAGCGTGAGTCGGGAGCAACTATTCAAGAATGGAACCAGTCACAAATCAATGGTGTCCTTCTTCAGAAGGGAATCAAGTGGACATTTAATCCTCCTGCTGGTTCACATCATGGAGGATCTTGGGAGCGACTGATTAGATCCATACGGAAGGTCCTCAATTCCACCTTAAATGTGCAACATCTAGATGAGGAAGGCCTTCACACGGTTCTTTGTGAAGTGGAAGCTATACTTAATAGCCGTCCAATCACCAAAGCCTCCACAGATCCTGATGATCTTGAAGCTTTGACACCAAATCATCTGTTACTGCTGAAGACTCAACCTTCTTTACCACCTGGAAACTTCCAGCAAGCAGATATGTATGCACGAAGATGATGGAGGCAAGTTCAGTCTATGTCTGACTTGTTCTGGAAGAGGTAGGTTAACGAATACTTGCTTCAGGTACAGGAGCGTCAGAAATGGTTGGGGACTAAGCCCAATCTTGTCCCTGGTGACATTGTGCTTATTATGGACGGGACAGCACCTCACAATTCTTGGCTGATGGGAAGAGTTCTGGAAACCTTTCCAGACAGAAGAGGATTTGTACGTCAAGTGCGTATTAAAACAAAGAACAGCATATTGGATCGTCCAATAACCAAACTCTGCCTGCTCCAAGGAACAGAAGATGGAGGAAGAATAAAGTTGGACTACCTGCTAACTACGACTAATACACTCAAAATCTACTAACCTTTGATTAGTTCCTGATAGGACTTAAACCTTCTGGACTTTAACAAAAAAAAGAAAAAAGATATTGTGCACAGATTTTGTATGAACTTGAGTTTTTAACAGATTTAATCTTTATGTCTCCTACTTATTTTAAGAATGTAATTGTTATGTAATGACTTAATAATTAGGGGCTGGTGTGTAGGAGCCTTAAATGAAAAGATAATTTGATGTTCATACTTTTTTTTACATTTTTATAGTTATTAATGATTATTTCTCAACAGCAGGTCATTTTTTGAGCTTTGCCAACAAATAAATAAATGTCTGGCAGTGATGCACTCCCAGTGTATGTCATAAAATAACTCATCTGAGGTAAATTGACACTTAATCCTGCTATAAAACAAACCAAAGTTTGTGAATGGGAAATCCTGTATGTAGGAGCCATAAATGAAAAGATAATTTGATGTTCGTTTGTCTGGGTTTGGAGCTGTTTTGTTTTTGTTTGGTTGTTTGCTGTGGAGGTATGGTAAACATGATGTGGGCGGAGATTGGTCATTTACGGTGGCCGGGAAGTGCAAAACAAAAATACAAAATCTGAAACACTTTTACAAATCTTGAAACACATTTACATTTCAGAAAACAAATTTACAAATGACAAAATCAAACGGAAAGGGAGGGACTGTCTTCGAAGTTTACCCGGAAGTGATAACGGGAGCCTTCATGATGAACCAAGATGGACGCCAATCGAGTTGCGTATATAATAGGAGCATTCATATTGCGTATGACCAATGAAGCTTTGGGCCAATAGTGTCCCTAGGGTAAAAGTTCAAATCAAAGTTCAAATCAAACCTACGCCCTTGATTCCATGTTACATTCTTTATAGAATGGGTTGGTACGTTTCAACCGGTTGTATAGCAAGGTATGTTTCTGTATCGTGTTTTAAATCCGTGCCCCATGTGCCCTCTTTTAACTTTCAGCACCTGCCCCTCCAACGGTCTCTGCACGTCCCTGCTTATCCCCATGTTTTTGAAAAGTTCTCTGGTATCCTGGTGCTGTTTGCAGGATGACCACTGCAAGATGGTGGCCGTATTTTATGTGTCACAAGAGTCAGTCCAGGTTCTACTCTTTTATATGTCTATGGCAGTAGCAGCCACTACAAAACATACACCCTGCTAAACGTACCTTTCTCTGTCCCCCTGCCTTAAAGTCAGGAGGTGCTTTGTAGGACAGGGAGGGTGTTTTGCAGTGTCCACGTCTGCAGCTGGCTAACCTTGTGGTACGTTTCTTTTACCTCAAAGGTCAAAACCAATGAGTCAAAGATTACATTATCTCCTCCTATTTGAATTCCAGTTTCCCTCTTTTCTGACAGTAGGACGCTCAGACAAAGCCACATGTCGATGTGCCCCTGAGCAAGGCACTTAACCCCAAGTTGCCTACTGAGCTGCGTCTCGGTGTATGAATGTGTGCGTTACTGAGAGTGACTGGGTGAATGTGGCTATAGTGTACAGCGCTTTGGGTGTTCAGCATGACTGGAAAACTATACAAGTTCAGTCCATTTACCATTTAAGCCACAGAATGTGTTTTTAAGCAACATTTTATTGTAAAATCTTTGTCTTTTTTAAAGTTGTGCTGAAGTGTTCAACTGAACATGAACCATTAAACAACAGTAGGTGAAGATCCTTCATTTCTTGTCTCAACAAAGGCTACTGTTAAAACGATAACAATCACAATAACGCTGTTCTAGGCGGTATTTTGTGCAAATAAATGGAGCTGAAACATCCCGTCTGATGAACACTAAAATGTAGCACCTGTACGACTCACTAAATGTTATATAAATAATAAAAACAGTCAAAGTATGAGGTTTTACTCAATGTTGCTGCTAGTAGCAGCCATCATGAATGCCGAGGTCAGGAACCATCCTGTTACACCGAATTTCAGACTCGTAATGCAGACAGTAGCGGCCGTTCCATTTACCATTTCTGACTCGGAGATCGAAAACTCCGACTACAGAGGACAAATGGGACGCACCGCTTGTCTTCATCCAGCTCCTCCTTCTTCCGTATCTAATGGCGAGGTCAGTTATCGGGGTGTCAGAGCTGTAAATATTATCTTTGTTCGTATATAACTAATATAGTGAGGTTTAGATTGGCAAATTTAGCTGTTTTCTCTTGTTTTTGTTAAAATCATATTATTGCTTTAAGATAAATACATAAAACTTTGTAACAGTAGAAACCCGGAAATGGACCATTTAGCGAAAACCTCGCTGTTGTTGGCACTGACTTCCATCTTCATCTTGTCTGCCTCTGCAGGTAAAGTATCATATAGCTGGAAAATATTTTGATCTGAGATCCAGAGATCTCTCTATTGTTCATGGAAACCCATAATGGTCTTTGTCATCGTTCTCTGGTGGCGCCAGTGTAGCTAAATGCTGGGGCGTAACCGTCTTCTCAGAAATGAGGGGGGCATGTTTTTACAGAGGTCTATTGACTGATTAATCTTTCTCCTCCTTTCAATCACTCCTTAGTGTCTAATGAACCACATATTCACCAACAGCGACAGAGCAGCACCAGGGGACAGACTTTAGTTCTTTAAACTAACAAATTATAAAGTTTAAGCTGCCAATCTGTGGTTGAGTTGATACAATGACCCTCTGACATCTACAGGGGAAGTAGCCAGAGCATAAGGAGCCAAATGAAGACACTGAACAGGAGATGTTTGGTTAAAAAAAGCATTCCTGTAAGCAAGTAATTGTAATTATTTGCTTGTATAAATTCCACAATAAATACTCAACAAATAAATAAATCAAAGAATCAATCCCCTGCTCCATCACTGCAGGCTCTCCCTGACTGTCCCTGCTGCAGTCTGGTCTCTGTCCTGACTCGTGGCTTAGTTTCTCCCTAGGCTAACTAATACAGATTAAACATATTTTAGAATGTGAATGAGATTATTCTGAAACATGAGTGAAAAGCCTCTCCTGATGACAGCCTGGTTTCTCCTTGCAAATAGACATATTTTACCCAGTATGTAGTAACATCTCCTTATCTGTGAACACCCAGCATCATCATCCACTACTTCTGACTTCTTCTCTCCCTGACTCTGCTATTGTGGCAATAAAGGTTTATTTTAAATATGTGAAAGCCATAGTGAACAAAGTTCTACGCAGAAATTAAACAGGGTTGAGTTTATTCTCGCCATGAACTAAGAAGCAAGGGAGGAAAAACAGGTAACAATAGTGTTCTCGTTAAGTAATATGTATTAACAAGTCATTATTTAGCTAACGTTATCTACAGCAGCATTACTCAACTTTCACGGTTTATTTAGAAAAATATGTCATAGTTTTCTGCCTTTGCTCTGGCTGGTTTGTTGAGCATCTTAACTCACACTGTGAAGTGATGCTCAGCTGCTTTATGTCTCCTGTGATCCATGGCAGAGTTTGCCTATGGTGCGTTTAAAGACGGCTCGGAAAAACGCATTACCTAATGTGAATAAAGGATTAAGGGGTTGTGGCTCCTGGAAAAGTGTGTATGTGTGTGGGGGTGGGGGGGGGGATGTCCCACTCGTATCTTCTGTCCTTTCCCCCTATGGCTAATAGCATCAGTCATGATATGGGAAGACTTAAGAAAGAGGAACAGATAAAATATCAAGACCGGGAATTTGATCCATCTGAACAAAATCTCTTTAAACGAGAGATTTACATCGATTTTGATGAACGTCTTCATAGGAGTAGACTCCTCATTAAATGGTTGCTTTTCTTGTCGGACTGTCTTTGTATGTCCAATTGCATTCTGGGATTTGTAGTCCAGTCTGTAGGCCTAATGTATTGTGATATTTTAACACCTGAACATTGTGGTCCCCTGGCCTTCACAGTGACAGAATGTCTTTAAAGTATTAATTATTTAATGTAACAGGAAGCAGCTTATTCTTCTTCTTTCTATCAGGTTTGTTTGGTTAATAACCAACAGTTTAATAAATGACCTCTGACCTCTCTGCTCTGTCTCTCTCCTACAGATCCAACAAACATCACAGCAGAACCTGGACAGAACGTCACTCTGCCATGTAGAGCTCCTGACAGTAAACCTGTTGTTGCTGTAGAGTGGAACAGAAAAGATCTGGGGGTAGAATATGTTCTTCTCTACAGAAACAACAAGTTTGATCTAGAACAACAGCATCCATCCTTTAAGAACCGGGTGGATCTGGAAGAGGGACAGATTAAGGATGGAGACGTGTCTCTGGTTCTAAAGAACGTCTCGACTGATGACAGAGGAACATATGAGTGTCTAGTCATCCAGACGGAAACAAACCACAACAGAGAGACGGTTCTCTACATCAACCTGGATGTAGTTCCTCCTCCAGGTGAGTTGTTGCCTTTTAGTTTCTGGATCAGAGTTTCCAGCAGCTGCCTGGTTGTTGATTTGAACAGAGTGAAACATCCAGAGGGTCCAGAAAGTCGTTTATCTAAGAGCTCAGAGTATTTTAACCCTGTGTTTGAAAACCCAGGGTTTTCCCCTCCAGAAAGAGGGTAAAGTTTGAATGTAAATAAAAATCAAACTTCATCGTGTTTCTATTTTGCCGTGTTAAAAGTGAGTCAGATTCAGATTTAGAAGCTGGTTACATGAAATAAACAAAGTGAGAACACACACAGGTAGGTTATCAGAGTTTAGTCCGTGAATCCACCTGGATGGTCTCTGCTTCAGAGACGCTTCAGGTTGTCTGGAGGTTTGACTGATCTGAGCGTCTCTTTCTCTGGCTCCAGGTTTGAAAACCCTCAGGATCGTGTTGTGTATGTTGTGTGTAACTCTATTGCAATTTAATTCAAATTATGTTCTAATTTTATGTCCATAACCTTTGTTATGATGGTAGAGTTACAACTGCAATTTTATTTATTTATTTATTTTTTGAAGATTGGGGCTGTGTAAACCCGGTTGGGACACAAAAGGGGGTGCACGGCTAAAAAAAATTTGGGAACAGCTTATTTATTTTATATAACATATGAAAGGAGATTTTGATGGAATATCCGACTCGGAAGGAGCATCTTCTGACCAGGGGTCATAGTGAACATTCGAAAGTTGTGACACAAAAAATGTAGATGTCTAAAACGATGCGTAGACACAGAGAAGTTAGAGCAGCTTCACGTGTAACTAGGGCTGCCCTGTCGTTGTTCATAAATACATATGCACATCAGTATAAAGACCCAGAAGACACCATCACGTACCAAATAACCATGGTAACAGACATGTCAGTCAGAACAATGACAGCGTTGGCTTTGCTGGAAGACTGATCCAATGGAAGAATGTGTTGGGAGAGTTTCTACACACCTTAAGTCAGCCAATCGAGACTTAGACTTCTCTTATTTTGTTCTCTACCACTATAAACAGAATAATTATAATTATGACACTGTGACAGAATCTGGAGGTGAATAGGATGTGAGCTCAGTCACAGCTTACATTTGTTAATGGGCTCCTTGCTGCTAATGATCCACAGATTAGGGAACTTCTCTGTATCTGAACAACATGGATTAGTTCATCCCAGGAGGAAGGTTTGGGATGTCTTCAGTATGTTAAATATACGACCTTCTAGTCAGCTCCTTCTGAAAAGCTCTGGTTGTCATCATCATGTGTCAGCAGGTCAGCAGGATCTCTGACACTACAGTCCCTCCAGTAGTCTTCAGTTGATGATGTGGGGGCCTCTGGCCATGTTACATTATGATGGGTTCCTGGCTGGCAGCCTATGGTTCTAAGGGATGTGTGAACTCAATGAGTCTCTGCTCAGTCCCCACATCCCAGGATGTCCCCTAGGTTAAGATGGGACTGAACCTAGAGGACACATGTTGCTGAGGAGTGATTTCCCAAGAAGTACTGAGCCGTAAATGGTGCTGTGTTACTCTTGTACTGCAGTGTTACGGCTGTAAGTGTCTGCTCCCAGTGGTGCAGACTGGACTCATACTAATGCTAAACTGGCTGTGGCAGCTCGTGTCTGGGATTGGCCAAATGGACGTTGGCCTCGCCTCCAGCATGCTGGACTCCTGATTGGAACAGCTCCTCAAGAAATGGACCAATCCGGACCTTCCACCACTTTTAAAAGACTCTCTCACAGACACATCCAAGGGGGGAGCCGCATTAGGAACAGTTAACTCTGTTTGCTCCTCCCGTGCAGCTTGGAACTGCTTTGTGACTTTAGTGGTTGGTCACTGTTTGAATATTGTACGTCTGTGAGTTTGCCTGCTGTTGATTTAGCTAAGTTTTGACTTAGTTATTTTCTGTGTTGTAGGGTTTTTACCTGAAGGAGTTGGGCTGAGTGCCACTCCCTGTTTGAGTTTTCCAATTGTGTTTGTTTTGTTTAGAAACTGTTTTATTTAAATCCAGTTTGTTTGTTTTAATTTTGGTAAACAACATGTTGGATGTTGTCTCTTTTTGTTCAAAGAAACTTTATAAATAAACCTTTTAATTTAATTTCCATCTATAAGACTATTTTATTATGTTACCCCATCTTCCTGCCTAAAGAGGTCGTAACATAAGTGGGGGCTCGTCCGGGAGCTTCCTAATCTGTATCCCTGGTGACGTTTTGGAAGATTCCGGTGTCTTATAACTACGGGTTTATTTGTGAGGGTTTTTCTTTTTTGTGTAATGGCTGCTACATTTAGTTTGGAGCTGTTTTTAACTGCTCCATCTTTTGAGCTTGTAAACAGTTACCGAAAAAGTGATTTGCTGGAAATTGTGGATCACTTTAAGTGGACAGTTCCTCCAAAAATTTTGAAGTCTGACTTAAAGGTGTTGGTGGTGGACCAGTTGGTGAAAGCTGGGTTGATTGAAGCTCCTGAGGTTTCTGTGGAGCCGAGTGAACTTTTCACACCTGAGCGTGATCGTAAAAATGGTCAAATTCTAAGTGCTGTGGAGGACCCTGAGGTGGTTGGACGGGGACGTCCACCGTTTACACTTCCTCGGTACGATCCTACCTCTTCCACTAGCTCAGAGGGCCGAGAAAATGCTCGGCTAAAGGTTCGCTTGGCGCGCCTTCAACTAGAGGCTGAGGAAAGAGCTAAAAAGGCTCAGATGGAGTTGGAAATCAGGAAACTAGAAATAGAGGCAGAAACAGCTGTAAGGCTACGTAAGCTTGAGCTTGAATCTCAGACTCGTGCACTGCCTGCTTTGACTGGCCCTGCTATTCCCCCAGCTGTGTCTGCCCCACTCTTTGATGTTGGAAAGTGTATTCCGTTGGTACCTGCATTTAGAGAAACGGAGGTTGACTCCTACTTTGCTGCGTTTGAGCGCATTGCAGGTGCATTGATGTGGCCTCAGGACATTTGGCCTCTTTTGTTACAGTGTAAACTGTTTGGTAAAGCTCAAGAGGTGGTGGCAGCGCTCCCATTAAAGGACAGCCTTAGCTATGAGACTGTTAAGGCTGCGGTTCTACAAGCTTATGAGTTAGTCCCCGAAGCTTATCGACAGAAATTCAGAGAGCGGACCAAGGCTGCTGCGCAGACTTATGTGGAGTTTGCAAGAGAGAAGGGGATATTGTTTGATAAGTGGTGTCACTCATCACAAGTGAATGACTTTGATGCTCTACGACAGTTAATATTATTAGAAGACTTCAAAAAGTGTATTCCTGAAAAAGTTGTACTGTATCTGAATGAACAAAAAGTAACTACTCTAGCCTCAGCTGCTGTCCTCGCTGATGAATATGTGCTTACACATAAATCGACTTTCAAGGTTGATGAAAGGTCTAGAATTGCCACTTTGCCATCATCTCCAGTGGGGAAACCCACTTTGTTGAAAGAAAGTCGGGAATGTTTTTACTGTCACACACCTGGACATGTCATCGCGGAGTGTTTTGCGTTGAAACGAAAAAAACAATCTAATTCCAAACCTACCAAAGCGATTGCTTTGGTAAAAACAGATATCCGTCATAAGGTGCCTGATTGTGGTAGTAAAGGAAAATCTGATCCTTGTTTTAAACCATTTATGTTTGATGGCTTGGTGTCACTGACAACTGACCCCGTTGATCAGAAGCCAGTGCGCATATTGAGAGATACGGGAGGGTCTCAGTCCCTTATTCTCTCAAATGTTCTGCCTTTTTCGTCCGACAGTGCTTGTGGCTATAATGCTATCCTTTGTGGGATAGAGATGGGTTTTAGTACCAGGCCAGTTCATCGTGTTTACATAAAGTCTGGTCTTGTCACAGGATATTTTCCTGTGGCTGTCTGTCCTGCACTACCAATAGATGGGGTAGCGCTCTTAATGGGAAATGACATTGCAGGAGGGTTAGTTCATCCAAGTTTAGAAGTTTTAGATAGTCCACTCGACCAAGGAACGTTGAGTGGTTGTCCTGAAAACCCTGGGCTGTACCCAGCCTGTGTGATTACTCGATCCCAGTCACGAATTCCTGCAGACATTTCGCTGTCTGATTCTCTGTTGATGTCTTCATTTTCCGGTGAACCAGAAGTTCCACTTGTAAAACAGGGTGTTAAGCCACCCCCAGAATCAGTGGAAATTGATTCGGGTTTTAAGGACACCCCATTTCCCTTGACCCCCGAATGTTTAGCTGCAGCCCAGCAGAATGACGAGACATTACACAAATGTTTCAAGCAGGTGGTAAGTGCTGAAGAAGCCAAGGTTGTGCAACAAGCCTATCTCATTGAACATGGTATTTTATTACGACAGTGGTCTCCATCAGGTGCAAAGGGTTCTGATTGGGGTAATGTTAACCAGGTTGTTGTTCCTACAATGTACAGACAAGGGATTTTGTCCCTGGCTCATGAGGGTCAGTGGTCAGGACACTTAGGAATTACAAAAACGTACCAGCTCCTGCTACAACACTTCTTCTGGCCAGGTATGAAGAAAGATGTTTCCAACTTTTGTCGTAGTTGCCATGTGTGTCAGATTGTGGGTAAGCCAAACCAAAGTATCACCCCTGCTCCACTGTGTCCGATTCCGGTAGTTGACAACCCCTTTGATCGTGTCATTGTAGACTGTGTTGGCCCACTGCCGAGGACAAAAACTGGAAACCAGTACATGTTAACTGTCATGTGTGCAGCTACTAGATTCCCTGAAGCTATACCTTTACGTAAAATAACAACAAAATCTATTATCAAAGCTTTGACTAACTTCTTTTCTACATTTGGCTTACCAAAAGTTATTCAAACCGACCAAGGAACCAACTTTCTGTCAAAATTATTCAAGCAGGTTACTCAGACGTTAGGCATTAAACATGTAGTTTCTTCTGCCTATCATCCTGAGAGTCAGGGAGCTTTGGAGCGGTGGCATCAGACTTTAAAGTCAATGCTCAAGAAGTATTGTCTTGAGTCAGCTAAAAATTGGGATGAAGGGGTCCCATTTGTGTTATTTACTGCTCGTGAAGCCACACAAGAGTCCCTGGGTTTTAGTCCAGCTCAGTTAGTGTTTGGACACACACCCCGTGGTCCGCTTAAAGCACTGAAGGAAAAGGTGCTAATTCAGAGTACGGGATCAACTCAAAGTGTTGCAGACTATGTGAAAACATTTCACCAGCGTTTGTGTCATGCAAATAGTTTAGCCAAAAAGCATATGGCCCTGTCACAAAGAAATATGAAAAAGAACTATGATAGTTCCTCTGTAAAAAGAGATTTTAAAGTGGGTGACAAAGTGCTTGCTATATTACCTGGGACAGGCTCTGCTTTGTCTGCAAGGTTTGAGGGTCCCTTTGATGTTCAAGGAAAGGTAGGGGAAAGTAACTATGTAATCGGTACCCCTACCCGCAGACGCAAGTCCCGTGTTTGTCATGTGAACATGCTCAAGTGGTACCACTCTCGACCCGAACCAGAAGCATCCTTGGTGAGTGTTCCTGTTGCCGCTAATGTTAAAGTTGAGGTAAGTGCTGATGTTTTTGATGGGTTAAAATTGATTGATCCTAGCCGAATTAGTTCGCGCCTTAATAACTCAGAGATGCTAAAATCTCTGAAAGAGCATCTTACTCATTTAGTCCCTGAACACCAAGAGGACATATTGGGCCTAGTGAATGAGTACCAATGTCTTTTTGGTGATGTGCCCACGTGCACTACAGTTTTGCACCATGATGTAGATGTAAAGAATGCCAAACCCATTAAACAACATCCATACCGCGCTAATTTCATAAAGCGGTCGCTGATGAAACAGGAAACAGAATACTTGGTGAAACATAACTTGGCTATACCTAGTATGAGTCCTTGGAGCTCCCCATGTTTAGTCCAGATCAAGCCTGATGGCTCGCCTCGATTCATAACAGATTTTCGTAAAGTGAACTCTGTTACAGTTCCGGATTCGTTCCCTCTACCCAGGGTCGAGGATTGTGTTGACAATATTGGAGTTTCTAAATTTGTAACAAAGTTGGATCTCCTAAAGGGTTACTGGCAGGTCCCGTTAACTGAGCGGGCCTCTGACATTTCAGCTTTTGTAACCCCAGATGACTTTTTACAGTATACTGTTATGCCTTTTGGCATGTGCAATGCACCTGCAACTTTCCAAAGGTTGATCAATCACGTTTTAGCTGGATTATCCCACTGTAGTGCTTATTTGGATGATGTGGTGGTATACACTGAGACTTGGCAAGATCATTTGTTTACCCTAGATCAGGTATTTAGAAGGTTAGCTGAAGCCTCTTTGACACTTAATCTAGCTAAATGTGAATTTGGAAAAGCTACAGTAATATATCTGGGTAAAGAAGTTGGAAATGGACAAGTACGACCGGTACATGCTAAGATTGAGGTGCTACGTTCTTACCCTCCTCCTACAACCAGACGTGAGTTGCGCCGTTTCTTAGGTATGACAGGATATTACCGAAACTTTTGCAACAACTTCTCTACGGTGGTAAAGCCTCTAACAGACCTTCTCAGTGCTAAAGCCGATTTTGAGTGGACTTCTGAGTGTCAAATCGCCTTTGAGAGCGCTAAAGCTCTTCTCTGTTGCGAACCAGTGCTAGTTGCACCAAATCTGCGCCACCCATTTAAGTTGGAGGTAGACGCCAGTGCCGTTGGAGCGGGAGCTGTGTTGTTACAAGAAGACCAGCAGGGGTTAGACCACCCAGTCTGTTACTTCTCCCGGAAATTTAACACTCACCAAATTAACTATTCAACCATTGAAAAGGAGACTTTGGCTTTAATACTGGCTCTTCAGCACTTCCATGTTTATCTTGGTTCAGGCGTTTCCCCTATTGTTGTTTATACCGACCATAATCCACTTATGTTTCTCTCTCGAATGTACAACCACAACCAGCGTCTCATGCGGTGGGCTCTGTTATTACAAGAATACAATCTTGATATTCGTCATAAGAAAGGGTCAGAAAATGTTCTGGCAGATGGCCTTTCCAGGTTGTGAGTAAGTTTTTGTTATGTTTTTCTTTGAATAATTTGTACTGTATATAATGACAAAACTCTGTTTTGCATTTTAAGGGGAGGGGTGTTACGGCTGTAAGTGTCCCAGTGGTGCAGACTGGACTCATACTAATGCTAAACTGGCTGTGGCAGCTCGTGTCTGGGATTGGCCAAATGGACGTTGGCCTCGCCTCCAGCATGCTGGACTCCTGATTGGAACAGCTCCTCAAGAAATGGACCAATCTGGACCTTCCACCACTTTTAAAAGACTCTCTCACAGACACATCCAAGGGGGGAGCCGCATTAGGAACAGTTAACTCTGTTTGCTCCTCCCGTGCAGCTTGGAACTGCTTTGTGACTTTAGTGGTTGGTCACTGTTTGAATATTGTACGTCTGTGAGTTTGCCTGCTGTTGATTTAGCTAAGTTTTGACTTAGTTATTTTCTGTGTTGTAGGGTTTTTACCTGAAGGAGTTGGGCTGAGTGCCACTCCCTGTTTGAGTTTTCCAATTGTGTTTGTTTTGTTTAGAAACTGTTTTATTTAAATCCAGTTTGTTTGTTTTAATTTTGGTAAACAACATGTTGGATGTTGTCTCTTTTTGTTCAAAGAAACTTTATAAATAAACCTTTTAATTTAATTTCCATCTATAAGACTATTTTATTATGTTACCCCATCTTCCTGCCTAAAGAGGTCGTAACATGCAGGAACCATTGAATGTTTCATTCACAGTGTTGTAATCAATGACCTCTGACCTCTCTGCTCTGTTTTTCTCCTGCAGATCAGAGAAACATGACAGCAGAACTTGGACAGAACGTCACTCTGCCATGTAGAGCTCTTGACATTAAACCTATTATTGTTGTAGAGTGGGACAGACCTGATCTGGGGGCAGAATATGTTATTCTCTTCAGAAATGACCAGTTTGATCTAGAAAACCAGCATCCATCCTTTAAGAACCGTGTGGATCTGCAGCAGAAAGAGATTAAAGCAGGAGATGTGTCTCTGATTGTGAAGAACGTGGTGACTGACGACAGAGGAACATATGAGTGTCGAGTCTCCCAGTCCGAAACAACCAGCAGGAGGCAGACCGTTCTCTACATAAAACTGGATGTAGTTCCTCCTCCAGGTGAGTTGTTGTCTTTTAGCTTCTGGATCAGTTTCCAGCAGCTGCCTGGTTGTTGATTTCAACAAAGTGAAACATCACATTTGATAAACCTACCAGTCCCTGTCCGCTGAAGCACCTAGATATCATGACTTTCCAACATTAAAGCTAGTCAGTGATTTTTCCACAAGTTTCCCCAAGTCCCTTTTTGATTAAATTTACATGCGGAAGATTGTCTTACCTGCTCTACCTGCTCCTCAGGGGGATCACATGAAACAAAAAAAAGTCCACTCTGGTCTTATTTCTTTCTAATGAGGCCTTCCTCTTCTTATAAACATGAACATGGTTCACTTCTTGTGACTCTCAGCCATGTTCAAAGTATACGGTGAGAGCAATGGAGCTACAATGAACAGCTAACCACTAAGCTAACTGCAAGGCTAAACCGATACATAAACATTAGAAGTGCCCATGCGCAGCCAGCAAGCGGAAACTAACAAGGAACGAGCATGCAGAATGCTGTTAAGTCAGTAGCTGTGTCTCAATTCGGCGGCTGCGAAGCCACTGAGGATGGTAGCGGTGCATCCTCAGAATTCGGGGAAAAGGAGGACGCATTCGAAGGCTGCATTTTAAGCATCCTCAGAATTTTGCCAAATGGGACAGCCTCCGCGCATCGTTGTGACGTCACTGGCCTTAAAACGCGTCCTTCGAAGGACGCAGCCTGCGAATTCAGACACAGCTAGTGTGTCAGAATGATTGTCATGTGGGACAACCAATAGATAAGGCATATTGTCACTTCCTGTTTTCACGGTCTGTTGCTCCAGACTCTCGCTTTTATCTTTAATGTCTTTGCTGTAACATCTGTTTCTAACACACAAGCACTTTTAAAACATTCTCTGTAGCTGCACATCGTGCTTGGGAACTCCTCGTGTTTCACACGGTTTGCTTTTTTGGCGTGGTAAAAGGGCGCTAGCCTAGCTTTAGCCTAGCTTTAGCTCCACAATGGCTTCCCCCCTTACTCTCTCCTCCGCTCCTCCATCTGTGTCTAAGTCTCCCCCTCTCTCCTGCTCTCTGTGTCAGATGTTTAGTTATTCCTCTGCCTCCTTTAGTGATAATGGTACTTGTAATAAATGTAGTGTTTTTGTAGCTTTGGAGGCGTGGGTGTCAGAATTGGAGACCTGGCTCCGTGCTGTTGAAAAACCAGCTGATAGCCGCCCCTTTGCTAGCGCAGAGCCACATAGAGTAACTTTATGTAGTGGTCCTCCAGAAGCACCCGAGCAGCCGGGTAACCAGGCCGGCTGGGTGACGGTTTGTAGGAAGCATAGCTCTAGATTTCAGCCCCCAGGTCACCACCAACCCGTCTGCGTTTCTAACAAATTTTCCCCACTCAGCAACACACCCGCTGAGAAGCCGACCCTAATTATTGGGAGCTCTATAGTCAGAAACGTGGCACTAGAGACACCAGGGACCATAGTTAAATGCCTGCCAGGGGCCAGAACTTGTCGACATAGAATCTTACCTGAAACTGCTGGCTAAGGATAAGCGTAAATACAGTAAGATTGTTATTCACGCTGGCAGTAATGACACCCGGTCACGCCGATCAGAGGTCACTAAAGTTGGTGTTGCTTCGGTGTGTGAGTTTGCTAAAACAATATCGGACTCTGTAATTTTCTCTGGTCCCCTGCCTGATCTGACCAGTGATGACATGTTTAGCCGCATGTCGTCATTCAAATGCTGGTTGTCTAGGTGGTGTCCTGAAAACGACGTGGGCTACATTGATAACTGGCGAACTTTCTGGGGAAAACCTGGTCTGATCCGGAGAGACGGCATCCATCCCACCAGTAATCTGGCCGGATTTATTAGTTCTCCTAAATGCTGACAACCCAGGGTCCAGACCAGGAAGCAGAGCCGTAGTTTAACACACCTCTCTGCAGCTTCTGTACTGTTACCCACCCATTATCCTATTGAGACGGTGTCTTTCCCACGGCCAAAACTTGAGGAAAAGGAACAAATCATAAAAATCTAATAAAAATCAATACGGCGCATCCTGAACCAAAAAATAAAACAATTAAATGTGGTCTATTAAATATAAGGTCTCTCCCTCCAAGGACTTTGTTAGTTAATGAATTGATTTCCTATAATCAGATTGATTTATTTTGTCTCACAGAAACCTGGCTACAAGAGGACTACGTTAGTATAAATGAGTCAACTCCCTCCAGTTATTCAAATTTCCACATTCCTAGATCTGTGGGAAGAGGAGGAGGAGTGGCAACCATCTTTCAGTCTGATTTACTAATTAGTCCCAGGCCAATTAATAACTACAGTTCTTTTGAACATTTAACCCTCAGTTTCCCTTATTCAAATTGCAAAGCAATAAAACCTCTTCTGTTTGTTGTTTTGTATCGTCCACCAGGCCCTTACACTCAGTTTTTGGATCAGTTGTCAGACTTCTTATCTGATTTGGTGATAAACACTGACAAGGTTATTATAGTGGGTGATTTTAACATTCATGTTGACACTGAATGTGATAACCTTAGTGTAGCCTTTAAAACTATCCTAGATTCAATTGGTTTTGCTCAAAATGTGCATAAACCGACGCACTCTTGGCTTCATACTTTAGACCTTGTGCTGACATATGGCATTGATTGTGAAGAATTAACAATATTTCCTCACAACCCTGTCCTATCTGATAATTTTTTAATAACCTTTGAGTTTATTCTAACTGAGTTCTCCACCCCCAAAAGAGGGTTCCATTATAGTAGATCTTTATCGGACAATGCTGCATCAAACTTTAAAGTCTGTCCGCCTTTTAATATCGTCAGTATTGCAGAAATGCCCTGCAGATAGCAGCAATGTTGTTTCTTCCCATTCACAAACAGATGTCTTTGTTAACGGTATGACTTCGTCATTGCATTCTGCATTAGATAATGTAGCTCCCTTCAAAAAGAAGCTGATTATTCACAGGAAGCTGGCTCCCTGGTTTAATTCAGAGCTGCGTTCATTGAAGCACAATGTTAGGAAATTGGAGAGAAAATGGCGCTCTACACACCAAGAGGAATCCTACCTAATCTGGAGGGACAGTCTATTGTTGTATAACAAGACCCTTTGCAGAGTTAGAGCAGCATATTATTCATCATTAATTGAGGAGAAAAAAATAATCCTAGATTTCTCTTTAGTACGGTTGCTAAACCTACCCAGAGCCACAGCTCTGTTGATCCATCCATTCCCTTAGCTCTTAGCAGTAATGATTTTATGGGATTCTTCATAAATAAAATTGATTCCATTAAAAATAAAATAATTGGTATCCTCCCAAACATGATTACCTCGTCCTCAGTAAGTGAGGCAGCGTTGGAGGAATCTTTAGAACCTGCACAGTGTCTGAACTGTCTAGAACAGGGGGGTCAAACGTACGGCCCGCGGGCCGGAACCGGCCAAATGCATTTCAGATTTTAACTTTTTGTTCTCTCTCTTTGTTCTTCATAGTAGGTACATCTGGTCTGGCGTTCTGTTAACTGTGACATCATCCAGGGAAGACAGATCACCCACTATTACCATCTAATGTAGAACAGATTACTAGATCAATGTTTGCTTCTGTGCTTGTTTGTCTCTCTTGCTGTGTCTCTGCTCTGTCTTCTGTAACCCCCAGTCGGTCGAGGCAGATGACCGTTCATACTGAGCCCGGTTCTGCTGGAGGTTTTTCCTTCCCGCTAATGGGTGGTTGTTCTTTCCACTGTCGCTTCATGCTTGATCAGTATGAGGGATTGCTGCAAAGCCATGGACAATGCAGACAACTCTCCCTGTGGCTCTACGCTTCTCCAGGAGTGAATGCTGCTTGTCGGGACTTTGATGCAATCAACTGGTTCCCTTATATAGGAAATTTTTGAACAATCTGTATAATCTGATTGAATTTGACTTTGTAAAGTGCCTCGAGATGACATGTTTCATGAATTGGCGCTATATAAATAAAATTGAATTGAATTGAATAAGGTTCCCACTGAACTAGAGGGACAGAGGGGGGGTCTCTCAGTGCATAGGGTAGTCGTCTTGGAATTGACATGACTTCAACTCACTCCATCACTCCATCCACAGGGAAGTTTACCCCAGAATGCTCTAACCCCCAACAATCAAAGACATAACGGCGTTGGTAGTGAAACTCACAGCGTTAATAGGCCTTTTTGCCTCATCTACTAAAATTAAGGCAAAAAACGGGGGGGAAAAATATTCCAAACGAGTTGTGAATCATGTTAATGAAGTTATTTCAAGGAAACAAAAGACAAATCGATGTTAATGTGTAAGTTAAGCAAAACCTATACCCATCTTAAAATATATATTATAGAAACGTGCAGTAGGAGACTGCAGTAGATGTTTTCATGCTGCCATCTAGCTGTCCATGGTAAGAATTTAATGTGAAATGCTGTATTAGGAATGCAAATTTTACTTTATATATTAAACACGGGTATGGGGTGTTTCACTTTGGGACATATTGTGTGATCGCTGCTTGGTCAGTTACAGATGAATCTCCACGACTGATTGATAGAAGGCGTCACGTCAGTTGCAACGTTGTACGTTTGACTCTCCAGCACAGTTTAGGATATTTCTATGTATTTGAACAACATGGAAGAAATCGTACCAGGAGGCAGGCTTGGGACTGCCCGGCATGTTAACTACCTGACCTGTCAATCAGTTCCCTCTTAAAAGCTCCGGTTGCAGAGACTGCAGCGGAGTTTGAAGTTTAAACGGCACTGGAGACACACGGTTCCTCCTGGTTTCCCTCTGTAATGCTGGAACTTGTTCCAACATTGACTGCTCTGGACTATCTATACCGGATAATGACCCACTCATCAAATACAATTTTTACCTAATTGTAACCTCCTTTAAGTCCCTGTGATGGTAATCAAAGTCTGCCATCTCACCCTAGTGTCTCTGGATATAAAACCACACTTGCTACTTTCCATCAGGTAATAATGTCAGAGTTAAACTGAGCCAGATTACAGAGAACAAAGGAACGGATGAATAACTCCCAGAATGCACTGTATTTCATTCCTGGTTGTGAAGTAAACTCATTGGCTGAGGATGATGTCCTACAGCTGGAAAACCCCAAAGTAGAGACAAGAACTCTCCTTTTATTCAAAGCGATTGAGGAAACCACGCATGAATGTCTTGAGTACCTTAACATAGCTTTTTATCTGTACCTTGGAGGAAGAATGTTGCAATCAATTTATCTCATAACTAAAATCTGGGAGTGTGTAGTCTCCGTGTTGACTGCTTGTCTAGAAGAAAAAGTAGTAGTTTTTTTTCTAGAAGTAGAAAAAAACAAGTAACTTTACTCCAAAGCCATTGTTAGATGTGCAGATACAGTCAACATGAGTCATAGAAGGCTTTTAAAGCCATTTTACTGCAGTATCTTTGTTTAAAATTTCAGGTTTCTCTAAAGTAAAAGAAAAATACAAATTATGGATTCTTCATTAATCGTATGGCCACTGTTAACATTGCTGTAGCCATAACGCTGTTGTGTGTGGTATTTTTATGCATTTAAATGACGTTCAAACATCTCAGCTTATAAACACTGAAAAACAGCACATGTATGACTGACTAAATTTTACATAAATAATAAAAAACTCCCTCAAAAAGTCAAAATATGAAGCTTTACTAACTGTTGACGAGAACAGCAGCAATCTTGAGTCCTGACATCAGGTATGGTCGTGTTGCTTTTAGTTTCTGACTTGTAGTTCTGACCTGTGGAGGCGTTCCAGTGGAAACTTCCCACTTGGAGGTCAGACACGATCTGAGGTATAATAGGTTCTGTGTGTTTTATGCACCTGATAACATTAAACTGAGGTTAGCTGGGCGAATCTGACAGTCTGACTCTCTGCAGGATGAGGATCTAAGGTCAGGTTCTCCTGGAAGAGACGATTGTCTCTAATTATGCTGATGAAGCAGTTCTCTGCCTCACTACCTGAAGAAAGGCTGCTTGTTCATTGTTTATCCTTCCTGGTTTTTCTGTTGCTTGTTTGACCGTCAGCATTTATTAATAGTTATTTATGGTGATTACTGAACAGCAGAGAATTTTTTTTAAAGCTCCCGCAACAAATAAATTAATACCTGGGAGTAACAACACATCCTGCAGGTCAGAAAATAACTCCTCTGATGTAAATTCACACACAAATCTGCTTTAAAATCTAAAGTCTGTGAAAGTGAAACCATGTGGTAGAGCAGTTCAGCTCATCCATGAGAAACCCAGTTTCTAGAGGAAAAGTTTGTTACCATGGTGATATACTCAGAGTTTAACTTTTCTCTCTGTTTTTTAAAAGCAAATCCAGGATTCCTCCAAACTCAGAGTTTTCCCACCATCACTTTTCTAGAAAGCTCCACTGGTCAGAGGTTTTCTGATGATGCTGATGAGACTCTGTAGGAAGCAGCTGACCTTAGTGCAGCTTTCAGAGAACAGAGGATGTTCTTCAGTCCCCTCTGACCTCACTGATGAGATTTCACTCTGTTCTGTTCTACAGGGGAGCCTGATGATGGGAAAGAAGGTGGACCTGTTGGACTATTGGTTGGAGTGGTGGTCGGTCTGTTGTTAGCCATATTTGTTGCTATTGTTTTTTTTATCTGTAAAATCTTTAAAAAACATAAATCTAATTCAAACCAGCCTCCTGGAGCAGCAGCTGGAGCTGAGCAGAATTTAATGCCTCTAAACTCATCAGATTAGTTGAGTCCAGTTTGATCTGCAGGTAAAGTGAAGTTCTGCAGAACCACAGCAACAAACCTTCATATATATATGAGACTTACTGAGGATTTCCTCCTCATGAGGACCAACCTCCTCCTCCTCCTCCTCCTCCTCCTCCTCAGCAACCTGCAGCAGCAAATCTGAACTCTGCCATCAAGCGTTTCTGTCCTCCAGCAGAACCTCAGCTGGTCCAGATCTGCTCTAAAAGCCGTTCCAGGCTGGACTTGTTGCCTCGTTATTCTGTGAAGCTTTAGACTGAATGTCAGGATCCTGTTACATTATTGTTACTTTTAGAAGTTTTTGTATTTAAACCTTCAAATGTGTCCTGATTTCATCTTCATCATCACTGAACACATCTGCCTGATGGGTGCGATGCCTTATTTCACTCTGCAGAACCGCTGCGGCTCACTGTGCAGCTCTAGTTGCCTTCAGCAGCAGCTAACTGGTTATTATCTGACTTCATGCTGAGGAGAACTTCAGGTCTCAGGGCCGACCCGCTGATTCCTCTGGTTCTCCTGGTAATGGATCAAATGGCTGCTTTATTCACTGCTGAATGTTGTTTTAAGAGAAACGTCTCATTCAGTTTGTTAAATGTTACGCTTGCTTTAAAATGTATTAAATTGTTATTTATAAACTGTTTCTGATGTCTTTAATTTCAAAATGGCCGTTAAATAGTGACAATTTCTACAGTGTGAAGACAGCGCTGAGTGCACAGTAAACATAATCTTTATTAAAGTAAATGTTTCCTGAGCTTTATCTGTAAGATTTGGATTTTTTTAACTTTTTGATTCCTGTTTTCTAACTATAATCATGTCATCAACTCCCACATGTTTCTAAAATCAGAAAATGAGAAACCATGAAATTGATTCAGGTTTCCAACCCTACATCAGCTGTTATATGACGTTCCTTTAAATTCCTAATGATAAATCCAACGTTGTTCCTGCTGTTCAGACCTTCTCTGCCTGAGGCCCCTGAAGCTTGGGACCCAAAATCTCATAACAGCAAATTTTTCCTGATGACGTGACCTCAGACAGAAGCTGTTGGAGCCAGACCTGCTGCAGTAAGGCCTCCATCCACTAGGGGCGCTTTAGATTGTACTTGGGTGACCCTGATCTGAGTTTGGTCCGAGTCTGCAGGGATGTGCGTCCCTGAGATGGACTGGAGACCAAAGTTTGCCTGAAGAAACACTTTTTTGTTTATCCTCGACGAAACTTGTTAAAGATAATAAATTCCTTTATTGTTCCACAATGGGGAGATTAAG
The DNA here is from genome assembly GCA_037039145.1 of Fundulus diaphanus. Classification (NCBI taxonomy): domain Eukaryota; kingdom Metazoa; phylum Chordata; class Actinopteri; order Cyprinodontiformes; family Fundulidae; genus Fundulus; species Fundulus diaphanus. Next base: position 51,566,259 of record CM073131.1, read on the forward strand.
GCAAATACACACAATTAATAGAACAAGCTACTGTCTAATATAAAATTAGCTCTAAAGAAGTTCTGAAGGTAAAAAGTAAATGGAGTTTTTCACAATTATTGATTGATAAATTGAAAGAGTATATTCTAGCTGCACTTCAAGTTCTTAGTGTAAAAACCAACACGTTTCAACTCAAAGTAATAAAAAGGTTGAGCTTTAAAGTGATTAAAACCGATGTTAATTAACATCGGTTTTAGGTGACAGAACTGGTTTAACTTTGGAAGAATTAACCTTTAACAATCTTAGTGATAAGAGGCTGGATGACCTAATAATCTCAGGGTCAAAGCTACCTTTATATTTACATAGTTTATCTCCATTTTTGAAGCACTTCTAAATATCAAAAAACAGTTCAGTCTCCTCATTTTGAGCACTAAACATGATGTAAAAATAGGTTGGAGCGAAGACAAAATATGGAGTTGGGTAAAATGTTTAGTTTTAATAAATAGTTCATATTTCTCTCTTTATAATAACATCTTCACTCATTTGAATACATTTTTGGATGCTTGAAATTGGTCTGTTGATAAACTAATGACAATATAAATTTGAGCATTGTGTTGCATTCTCTGAACACAGTTTTACATTGACCAGAATAAAATTAACCAAACAATGACAAGTTATTCCTCAAATGAAACATTTATTAAAAAAACAGAACATGATTTACATTTGATACATGGATTAATGACTTATCTGCTATTCTTACAGTTCTTAAAGCTGCACTTGATTCTGTTGAAGGCAGGTTTTATATTTCTAGGAGTCATTTTATTAAAAGTAAACATTATTTTATAACTTGAATTTTACTTTTCATTTCTTCTACTTCCTCACATCACCTCTGACCTCAGTAATAATCTATCTGAATAATGAGCCTCTGCTGATTGGTTTACAGAATGCGTCACTTAGAGGCTCTTTGTTGGAATAACTTGCAAATTAGCTGAAATATTTTTACTGCAAAATTCCTCAACATCAATCCCACATGTTCTACAGTTCAGCTGAAATCAGTGTAGATGATGCACAACAGGCCTTTAATAAAGTGACACACAGTCCTAGATATTTATATTTATAAAAAGACGTAATAATGAACAAACTCACCTCTGGAGGAAACTAAAGTTTCCACATGAGTTGATGGAAATGTTTCTCAGAGCTTCGTCCTTCAGAACAAGTTGGAGGAGAAATTCTGATTCAAAGGAACTCCTTATATGGTCAACGTATAAATTTATACACGCAGACTTCCTGATGCAGCGGTAATGATGCTCTGAGCAGTTAGCTTCAGCATTTTGATGAATAAACTCTGTTCAACAATTTATCCACCAAGTCACTGAGACCATGGTCTGTTGTGACGGCATGTTTTGTGTAATCTGGTGAATTCTGAGACTTTGTCTCATTAAAAAGTTCATTATGGTAACAAAGATTCTGGATAAACAGAAATATTTCAAAGACATCAAGAAGCTGCAGGTTTGAGACGCTGGTTGGTTTGGGGATAAATTCATCCTTATTTTCAAAGGGAAACCAGGACATATGTGGCACAATAGAGTGATTTATCTGAGTAATGTTTGGGGGAGGGGGGGGGGTTGACCTTTGGTGACCTCTGGTATAATGTATTAATATCTTTAAAAGTTTAGTAAAACATACCAGAATCACAGGTATTTGACACAAGCTGTGTAAGTTTGGATAAAAGTGTTTGTGTTCTTTTACTTGCAGCTGAGTGAGAACATTTTATGTTAATTTAGGTGAGAATTAGATGTATAGTGAGGAGCATATAAACCTCCTCACTATTCTGGGTCAGGGGTTAAGTTTAGGACTGTTTATGAATGTGTGCGTTAGTGAGAGTGACTGGGTGAATGTGGCTATAGTGTACAGCGCTTTGGGTGGTCAGCATGACTGGAAAAGCTCTCTCTATATAAGGTCAGTCCATTTACCATTTAATTTAGGATTAAGGTGTCATTTAGGGTTTAGGTCAGAGTCAGAGTCAGGCCATAGAAAGTATGAAAATGAATGAAAGTCTGAGGAATTCAAGGCACGGTCCTCACTATGTACATTAAACGTGTGTGTGTGTGTGTGTGTGTGTGTGTGGGGGGGGGGGGGTCACGCCGGTCATCCTGTGTAGATTTTATCACTTTTATTCAGAGTCTTTTAAGTTTTTCTTTTATCTGCTGGTTTCCCAATCTCACAGTTAAAGACAGGATTATCCTGAACAACATTATAATAATCTGTTCTAAATTCATCGATGTGAAACAGAGACTTTAATGTTTTCTACAACCAGCAAACAGCTCAGAAAGCAGAAAGTATCCTGGTCTCTCCTCGTTATTCGCTGTTTAAGACGAAGCGCCGCTCCACATCTTTCATCCCTTCTGCTATCAAGCTTCAGAGCTCTGTGTGGATCCTCTGGGGGTTTATGTGTCCACATGCTGACTGCTTGTTTGTCGTTAATAATGTGTGATTTGTGTTATTTACTGTTGCAGTCATGCATTTCCTTCAGCAAACAAAATCAGAAAAAATGGGAAAAAGTGATCAGCTGTTAATTTTAATTCAGCCAGGCTGGTTTAAAACTAAAAATATATTCAGCCATGATGTTTTATCAATTTTATTTTCAAGCACTGCGTCGTTTGCTTCCTTAATTAACTAATAGGGTATTTTGTCAATTAAAAGTATTCAAATTACCTTTTTGAATGTAAGTACCAGGTAAATAATGAATCAACATGTTTAAAATGTACCCCAAAATAACTTGTACTGTGAATTATTAGCCTGTTTCTGTTTTAGCTCATTAATAGTCACCAGTATAAAGTTAATTATCGCAATTCATAATTCCGGAAAATTACAGAAAACGTTAAACTTTCTCTTCTAAATTAAAACAAAAGCGTTATTATTCCAGAGCTAAAAACTGAGACTTCCTCCACAGCCTCCAGATTCAAGGCTGGTTCTTTGTCAGCTCTGCAGAAACAGAGACATGAAGATCTGATCCATGAGCAGAAAACATCCATCATTCCTCTGCTTGCTGTAGAATAACATGGTTTATTAAATGGTTAGTGGGTAATATGAAAGTGTTATGATTAATTTTCCCAAGACTCTTAAAAAGTCCTTCCCAAGCAGACCTAATGTCCACTACTTGTAGAGATTATATAAATAAATGTTTAGATTTTATCGACTCCTTCGCATTGACTGCCCCCTGCTGTCCTATAGAGGAACTACAGGCTCACAAAGTGTTTCTGATCCACTTGTATAAAAATAAAACAGTCAAGATGAAACTGATGAAACACACTGATGAAGCCTCTTATCAAGGATTATCATGGCAGTGAGTGAAGCTGATGAGACTTGATCACATTGGTTTATGTCTACAGAATTCAATGCTGTGATTTAGTGGAGAAGTTTCTGACCGAGATAACAAAGATAATTTCATCATATGTTGTTTCTAAAAGGATTTCTATGAAAGAAAAAAATAACAGAAATACTGTTTCTGCTAGAGCTCGATAGCTCAAACTACTGTTAAAATGCTGTAGGATGCATGCATCTGCAGTCATATTCAATAATACAGAATATTTCTTCTGTTGACTCTCATTTGTCAGATTTAAAGTGCCTTTTAAAAATTAAAACCTATAAGCAGGTATTAGACATATTTCTAATGGAGCCCACATTTCTGTATTAAAAATGTATTTATTGCTCTCATGTAATATTTTAACCTTAAATGTCTTTCTCTGCATCCTCTGGAAGCAGAAATCATCATAATTAACAGAAATAAAGCTTTGATACATCAGTCAGAGTGTAATTAATGTATATAATGTGTTTCACTGAAGTGCTACTGAAGTTAAGAAACTTTTTTCAATAATGTTCTCTTTTATTTACTATGACTGTATTTAATTCTGTTTTATATATATGAATGTTAGAAAAATATTTTCCATTAGATGCTGCGTTTGTTACTGTCCCGGTACTCTGGGTCCCTGAGCAAGACCCTTAACCCCAGATTGCTCCCCGGGCGCCACACATGGCAGCCCACTGCTCCCCAAGGGGATGGGTCAAAAGCAGAGAACAAATTTCATTGCTTTGTACTTGTGACAGTGTAATGACAATAGAGTTGAATTCTATTCTATTATTTAATAAACTTTCTTTTTTCTTTGGGAGAACTAACCTTGACTCTGTTGGCTGTAGAGCTGTCAGGGCGGCTCATTACCAGATTACATCATGAATAAATTATAAATATCATAAAAGAGGTGCGTTTTTAACACCATGTGGTGGTTTTTCTTTTATTACACCACCAACTGCTGTAGAAAACATGAAACTTTGAGTTTTGCTGCCTGGTCGTATAGTTGTTCATTTATGTTTTCTAATATGGCCGTCATCAAACCGCTGTAATGTGAGGGCCTTCACACCAACAAGATGCTGACAGCTCCGACCCAGAGACAAACCGACCCAGAGACAGAATGAAGGACCTACCTAGAGGAGAAGGAGGAGGAAGAGGAGGAGCTACATCCAGGATGAAGATGACTGGACCAGTCTTTAAAGTGAATCTCTTCTTCTTGTTCTTCTCTGAACTGACTCGACCCGTCAGTTCCTTCATCATCAGTCACCACGTCCTCCAGAACCAAAGACATGTCTCCATCCTTCATCTCTCCTTCAGAACCACCTGGTTCTTGAAGGATGGAGCTGTTCTATCGTCTCATCTCTGCAGAGAACCTCCTCATCCTCTGGGTAATGTCTGCTCCCCTCAGCAGCTGTGAAGGCGTTGCTGTGAGGAACTCTTCATGGCAGAGGGACGTTGTCTCCAGGTTCTGCTCTGATGTTCCTCTGATCTGCAGGAGAAGAACCGACACCAAGCAGAGAGGTCAGACGGGTCAATCACAGCACTGCTCTGTGGACTGGATGAGGAGGACTAATCATCTAACAGATGTTTCTAACATGCATGTTTGATGAAAACATGATGATAAAATGTTTGAACAAGTCAGGAAAATAAAATAAAAGTGTGAATTCCTTCTGTTTGGTCAGAATGACCAGAGAGAGAAGACAGAGAGGAGGCAGAGGTGGAGGCAGCAGAGACGAAGATGATGAGGTTCTCTGGGAGAGACGAAGATGGAGAGGATCAGGATGAGTTCATCTGAGGACAGATCATGGTAGATGTTCTGGAGACAAAGCCAGACTGAGATGGTTAGGAGGAGGAGAGATGCTGAGAAGATCAGTAGAAGGAAGCTGAGGCTGGAGCTGCCAGGAGGAGGCCTGGAGCAAACTTTCAGCCTGAGACTACCAAAATAAAAGTCTGGGGACCGTCTTTTGGAGGGTGGCATATTTTTCTCTTTTCCTTTTGGAAGTTATGAGAATAAAGTCAGAAAATTACGAGAATAAAGTAATATTTTTAAAATAACTCTTACAAAAGAAGCAGCCTTCCCTTTGTGTTACAACAAGGAATGTGGAGTATATTTATACTTTATCGGTTTCACTAAGAAAGCAACACTAAATCTTTTTAGCATATTAACATCAAGACCCACAAGAGGTGTCCCATACAATGGCGCCACCTGGGGCTAGTCAGGGGTGTTGCGCTTTTATTTGTATCTGCCAGTATCTACTTTCCCCTAGTAATGGTTTTCTTTTTCATAACTGAATAAATGTACACCTTATTCCTAGTATAATTACACAAAAAGTAATTGCTGTTCAACTCAAAATGTTAGCTGTACCATTATTTATCTATATTCACATTAGATCATTAGTAACATTAAAAATTAAACAATAAACCAAAAGATAACTGTAGGTGTTTACTTAAGTCTTTCTGATAGTTTTCTACAGGCAGGTTTACTACAACAGTAGAATAAAATCCTGAAATTATGGCTTTTAAGTGGCCCCATCTGCCCCCCTATGAAACATTTTTTGGAGGTTTCACTGGTCCCATGACCCCCCCAGGAGGTCCCAACCCCAAATTAGGGAACCCTGGCCTGGGGGAAGACCAGAGAGGAGATTTATGGAAAAGTTAAAGAGGACATCAAGGTAGTTGATGTGAGAGAAGAAGAGGAAGAAAGATGGAGACAGAAGAGTCACTGTGGCGACGCCTGACAGAGAAAAGCTGAGAAGAACAAGAAGAAGCTGCTGTTTCCTCAACATTAAATGCTTTTTTAGATATTTTTCTGTGGAAATGTGTCACTAAAACTCCTGACGGAGATAAAAAGATATACAATTAAATTATTTTTATGAGACCATAAATGACTTGGATTTGAGAAATCAAAGTTTTTGCTCAATAGAAACAACCTTTGAAAATAATTCCTGATTCCTTTAAATCTAGGAATCTAAGGTTGGTTCAAGACACATTTTGTTATAAGTCTTAGTTATTTGTTTAAAAGGAGGAGCAGTAAAGGAGGAGCAGTAATATATTATTTAACATTGTCGTGAGGAAAACAAGCCTATTCATGTCACTCTGTTCTGTTACATTAGTTGAAATTAATTTAGAATCCAAAATATTTTTTTTTCTGAACAAATGTCAAATCTTGGTCAGAATTATTAATTCAACATTATCCATCCATCCATCTTCTTCCGCTTATCCGGGGTCGGGTCGCGGGGGTAGCAGCTTCAGTAGGGAGGCCCAGACGTCCCTCTCCCCAGCCACTTGGGCCAGCTCCTCCGGGGGAATCCCAAGGCGTTCCCAGGCCAGCAGAGAGACATAGTCCCTCCAGCGTGTCCTGGGTCTTCCCCTGGGCCTCCTCCTGGTGGGACGTGCCCGGAACACCTCACCAGGGAGGCGTCCAGGAGGCATCCTAACCAGATGCCCGAGCCACCTCAACTGGCTCCTCTGGACGTGGAGGAGTAGCGGCTCTACTCTGAGTCCTCCCCGGATGACTGAGCTCCTCACCCTATCTCTAAGGGAGAGCCCAGACACACTACGGAGAAAACTAATTTCAGCCACTTGTATCTGGGAACTTGTTCTTTTGGTCACGACCCAAAGTTCATGACCATAGATGAGGGTAGGAACGTAGATCGACCGGTAAATCGAGAGCTTCGCCTTTTGGCTCAGCTCTCTCTTCACCACAATGGATTGGTACAGTGCCCGCTTCACAGCAGACGCCGCACCAATCCACCTGTCGATCTCCCGCTCCATCTTCCCCTCATTCGTGAACAAGACCCCAAGATACTTGAACTCCTCCACTAGGGGCAGCACATCCTCCCCAACCCGAAGAAGGCACTCTACCCTTTTCCGGTTCAAGACCATGGTCTCAGATTTGGAGGCACTGATTTTCATCCCAGTAGCTTCGCACTCGGCTGCGAACCGCTGCAGTGAGCAGAGACGCAATCCTAAGGCCACCAAAACGGATCCCCTCAACACCTTGGCTGCGCCTAGAAATTCTGTCCATAAAAGTTATGAACAGAATTTGTGACAAAGGGCAACCTTGGCGGAGTCCAACTCTCACCGGAAACGAGTCCGACTTACTGCCAACTATGTAAACCAAGCTCTGACACTGGTCGTACAGAGACCTGACAGCCCTTATTATTTATTATTATTTATTATAATTCAACATTATTTAGTTTCTTACTCTCCTGAAAAGAATGAAGTTATCTCTTCATCTCTGATCAACGTGTCCATCAGCAGCAGACAGAGATTAACAGGAACTGGTTCATCGTGTCAGTCAAAGGAGGAAAAGTTCACGGATCACTGAACCAAAGCTGAAAACCGCGTGAGCCGGATCTTTTTAAAGAATAACTTTGAAAAGCAGAGAGGCTGAGCAACGCTTATAACTGCTGATGGATGGTTTCATTCTGGTCCAGAGGTTAAATGTCTGGAAACGTTCCTCAGAGACTGGAGTACTGCAGACTGGCGTACTGCAGACTGGCGTACTGCAGACTGGCGTACCGCAGACTGGAGTCCTGCAGACTGGCGTACTGCAGACGGGCGTACTGCAGACTGGCGTACTGCAGACTGGTGTACTGCAGACTGGCGTACCGCAGACTGGAGTACTGCAGACTGGCGTACCGCAGACTGGAGTACTGCAGACTGGCGTACCACAGACCACAGACTGGAGTAATGCAGACTGGAGTACTGCAGACTGGAGTACTGCAGACTGGCGTACCGCAGACTGGAGTACTGCAGACTGGCGTACTGCAGACTGGCGTACTGCAGACTGGCGTACTGCAGACTGGTGTAGTGCAGACTGGCGTACCGCAGACTGGAGTACTGCAGACTGGCGTACTGCAGACTGGCGTACTGCAGACTGGCGTACCGCAGACTGGAGTACTGCAGACTGGCATACCGCAGACTGGAGTACTGCAGACTGGAGTACTGTAGACCTTCTGACCTCTTCACCTTCACCTGAACACATTCTCTGAATCAGCGATGGTGAACATGCAGCTCGTCTGCCGGTCCTCGCAGGAACTTGACTGAGTCATCATGTGTCACGGTTTTCATTTTAACTGTGAGAGGTTTAGTCTCACATTTTACTGCTAAATCTTTGTCTTTTCCAAAGCTGTGCTGATCTGTCCAGTTGAACATGAAACCTTAAACAGTAAAAGGTGATTCTTCATTTAGTCTGAAACATCCTGTCTTATGAACACTGAGAAGTAGAACCTGAATGAATGACTAAAGGTCACATGAATCATAGAGAACTGCTAAAAACATTCCAGGAATGAAGTTTTACTAAATGCTGGTGGGAGCAGCAGCCTTCATGAATGTGGTGTCGTAGGTCCACCGACTTGTAGTTCTGGTTTTAGAGGACGTCATTTGTTTTTATTTTATTTCCTGATCAGTGATGTGTTGGTGGAGTAATTACTGACGTCAGATATTCCTCAGTAATTACTCCACACCCCTCCTACACTACACTACATTCTGGTCCAGAGGTCAAATGTCTGGAAACGTTCCTCAGAGACTGGAGTACTGCAGACTGGAGTACTGTAGATTGGAGTACTGTAGATTGGAGTACTGTAGACTGGAGTACTGTAGATTGGAGTACTGTAGATTGGAGTACTGTAGACTGGAGTACTGCAGACTGGAGTACTTTAGATTGGAGTACTGCAGACTGGAGTACTGCACACTGGAGTACTGCAGACTGGAGTACTGCAGACTGGAGTACTCCAGACTGGAGTACTGCAGACTGGTATACTGCAGACTGGAGTACCGCAGACTGGTTTTAGAGGACGTCATTTGTTTTTATTTCCTGATCAGTAATGTGTTGGTGGAGTGATTACTGAGGTCAGATATTCCTCAGTAATTACTCCACACCCGTCGTACACTACACCGAGTTATGAAAAGAAGAAAGTTAGAAACATTGAATGTTAACTAGTCTTCTACTGAGATTTACCCATCCAAGTTAAAACTAATGTTGCCATATTGAGTCACATTTATTGTTCCTGTAGGGATGGTTTATAATTAATCCATTATTCTGTTGGTACCTGTGAGGCAGGAAGTATTCAGATGGACACATCAGTGCTGCCTGTTGGGCCTTCAGCCAGCGACAAACAGAAAAATCTCCATCTACTGTCTTTAAACGAAGGTTAAACATCCCAGGAGGCACCAGCAGCTCCACCCTGAGGTTCTGCAGGAACCTGGAGTCCTTCTACCCTGGTCAGCAGGGTTTACCACCTCAGCCAATATTTCCCATCATCCTCAGCATCAGCTATGCTACCTTCTTACTGGTTTCCATGCTGCAAACTCCTCTCCATCAGCCGAGGGTCTGAAAACGCTCCTCTCTATCTCTGTAGGGTCTGACCAGGGTACCCACTGTTCCTAGCTACGTCTCCTCAGAGCCTTCAGGGCTCCCCTGTACCCACTCTGTGCCTCCTCATCACTCCTGTGGCAGCTCCTCATCCTCACCTCGACACACCTACATCTACACTCCTGGTTAAATCATCTTTATTACCATTTAACCTCCTGGCTTCTTCTCCATCTGACTCCAGAGCTCTCCTCTGAGGTTGTCCAGGTGGACCCGCCTCATGGACATCTCCCCAGGGTCTCCACTAAGGGTGGACATGGACAGGAGTCTCAGAGGGTCCTCTAATCCTCCTGGTAGCCTCCAGAGCTCTGAGCTATTGAAGGTTATTCCTGTCATGATGATCAGGTATCTGTGTTTCTCTCCTCATGTTATGAACTCCAACATGTGGACGTTTAAAGAAACATCTCATCTCAGCGTTCTGCTGGAAGCTTCAACGCTGAAACCCAAGATTCACTAGAAATGCACAGGATGCTGCTTTGTTAAGGAGGCACAGGGTCAAAGGTCAGCTCTCTGTCTGCTGTGCAGAGGCTTCCAGGTCCAGGTTCTTCAGTCCCACCTGATGCCACCAGAGGAGCGACAGAGGGAGTCTACAGACGGTCCTCCATGTGGGGGAGTCTTTTGGACGGTGTCCTTCCATCCTTTAATAAAGTTTATAGTTATTGACTGGGTAATTAAATAAAGACAGGTTCTGAGGTTTTAAGGTGAACTAGTCTTAACTCTGTTTTAACTTTAAGGTCTCAGTAGGGGACAAGGAGGGTGTTTTCTCTAAAGGAAGACAGAACTTTAAGGAAAACGGTCCAGAAACTGCAGCAGACACTGATCTCTAAAAAAATAAATAGACTCAGAAACTGTTGCTGGACTTACAGTGATTCTGACTCTGTTCTCAGCTGCCCCCCCCCCCCCTTCACTAATCACAAATCTCTTTTCATGTCTAAGAGTCTTATATCTACAGCAGCCGTGTAGGTTTCATATTAAATCCACTTTTGATTGTTTTATTTGTGTTATTTTTCATTTTTACTTTAATCCCACCCACTTTAATAAGCTTGATTGGAACATTTATTCTCAGCTAGTGGATGTAAAATCTCTGGAGTAGGATATGCAGGTGTCAGTTCTGCTGAGGCCTTTCACATTTATCTGATTAACCATCAGCTTCACTTATTAAATCTAATCAGTGTTCTCTATCTTTGTGTCTTCCTGGGTTCCTCTATCTTTGCTTTTCCCATCAGCTGATTGTTTCCACCTGTTTTTTGTGGTTTTTCACTACCCAGTTGTATTAAAGGTCCTGGTTTCTGTTTGTTTCCTCTCTATTCTCTGTGTTCTGCTGTTTGTTCTCCTATTGACGTCTTTCTTCCTGGCTCTTCTGTTCCCTTTTCTTCTAAGTTTCTGTTTCATTGTGGAACTCTGTCTTTGCCACTGTCTCGCTAAAATTTCCCCATTGAGGAACAATCAATGATTTTTATTAACCTGCCACTGTTTGGGTCCACAAAGTTTTCACTCCCTGACACAGAGGCTGGATGTAAATGGCAGCAGGGAAGTAGGAAGATTTTTCTTTGACTGTAAAATGGAATGGAAAGGTTTCAGATGTCAGAGCCCAACATTTCCACAAAAGGAAGAGGTCAAAGATGAGATGAAGACCATTAAGACATGCAGGTTGAGATGATTTTACACGACGGCTGACTAACAGAGACCAGCTGACTAATCTGTTAATCTCTGTTCTCTGATCTGTAACATCATCATGTGTTCAGTAGAAATGGTTAAACTTGGTAAAACCAGTCCTCTGGTTACAAAGATCTGCTTCACTAATCAGCCACGCCTGTCATCTAAACCACCAAACATCAGCCAGAACAGAGCGTCATTTATTTCCATGTTAATAACCTGATGTCACTAAGAAACTCTCACAGTCTGGATGTTTAACCTGAAACATTTACAGCAAAACTTTTCCTGTACAGTCAAACACGTCAGAGTCAAATCTGAGCAGGTTTATTTTCAATTAAATCAGCCAAAAAAAGTGAAAAACCTCTACTAGGTCTATGTTTAGGTTCTGACCTAAAGTTAGTTTCTCTTTGATTTACAAGCGACAGACAGAACCCAGTTTTCCATGAGCAAATGATCAGAAAGGAGCGAGAAGGGACAGAGACTGTTTAACAGGAAAAAGACACAAAGTGACACAGTCTGAACATAAAGCTGTTAAATGCAGATTCAGTCAAAAATAATAATTTTTTTCTTTTTAGGCCATTTTAAAATGATTTTCAATCACCTCCTATACGACACAAAGGTTCATCAAAGCTTTAGAAATAATTACTCTTATGTAATCTTTGTCCTGTTCTGTCCTGCTCTGATTTTAAAATGAATTATCATCTTTTTCCAGCTTTAGTCTCTGTGACAGTTTAGTGGTGATGAAGAAAATATTCACAGTTCTTATCATTTTAATAATAATAAAGTCTCCTTTGCTTTTTATCAGCAGAAAACAAACTGAAAACTAAAAAACAAACATAAACTCACCTTTATTGTGAGAATCTCCCAGCTGACTGCTGTCTGTGACGCTCAGATTGAACTGGAGCTTCTTCACGTCACATTAAACTCTTCTGTTTATTTGTTTACGTCAGTCAGCTGTTGATCACATGACCAAACCCAGCTAAAACAACACTCCCCTTCAGCTGATAGAGACGTCTCTGCTTAAGTATTTCCTGCTTCATGTCTGTCCTTGTCCTCAGTCCTTCCTGCTCTCTGCGCTGTTTTTCCAGTTTTTCCTTGTTCTGATGTTTAAAGGTTTCGTCTGACTGAAAGTCATATTTATTGCTGCTTTCTATGTTTATTGAACTTTGTAAAGTATAGTTAAAAATCACAGTAAATACACAAAGTTGTAACTGTTCACAAGAAGGGGTAGAAGTAGAAAGTTATAAAATCTTCCCTTAAAGCAACATCAGATTTACAATCACTTCCATCTTATAGACAAATAAACCAATATATATTTATTCTACTCCTCTGTTATTTATACATGCAGTATATTCATTAATGTGGACACAATACTCCTTTACATGACAGTATTACTAATAATAACACTGTAATATGATAACAATGAGGCAGCTAGATGATCATTTTTGACAGATTCACTGTTTTCATGTCCAGTGCTGAGGTAAATTGTACCAGATCAGAGGATGGTGATTGGTTTATCTGCTCTTTCCCTTTCTTCATTCTGGGTGACCCATCTTTGATTTTGTAGCTGAGCAGGTCTTTTATAGGAAATGATCCTGTGACCTTTCTAGATCTGTGTCTATCCCTAATAAATGTCAGCTGGACAGTATTCAGCAGAACAAGAGCTGGATCAAAACCTCAGGAGGATCACATCCTGTTTTAGATCTCATGTTTAAGGACCTCCATGATGTTACAGGAAAATGTCTGATGTGCAGTGGTGTTGTTTCCCTGTTCCTGTTTCTCACCGCTGATCAGTCCTGCTGGTGAGAGGCGTGTGTTTCAGCAGAGGACAGACGACAGAAACCTCAGTGGCTGCAGCACAGAGGGACCGTCAGAAACAGGATTGGGTCCCAGATCATCTGGCCAATGCAGGAAAATGCAGACTCCATTTCAGACCCAGGACCTTTTTCTGTTGAGGGAACAGCGCTAACCTTGACCTGTCCATAAGGAGTAAATTTTTCTAGGACATATTAGGACTTTCTTTTACTACTGTTGTCTTGTGAAAATGCATCCTTCTGCATATTCTTTGGCTCAAACACATCACCCTGTTCTCAATCTATAGAAAACATAATCATGTGTTATACGGTTTTTAAGAAATGTTGTTTTCTCTTCTGGTCTGGAACTGAAAACCACAGTTTTAAAGAACTTTTTTCTGCTATGTGGTTCTCCCTGAGGATGACATTTGTTCACTAATATTCTCCCATCAAGCACTGCTGCACACTAGTGCTCCCCGTGCTTCTGGACCTGACAATGCTTGGTTCTGGTTCTGGATTAGTCCTCTTCTCAAGGAATGGATCCCCCACTTTTCCCTCTTCCTTAATTATCCTGGTTGGCCGTCAGAAAATTAAAACATTCTTCTCTTAATTAACAATCAAGATTAAAGTTGTAGTTGGTGATCCTGTTCAGAAACACTTTTTTTATTCTGGGTGAAATCGTCTTTCCATCACAAATGTTTGTGATGTTTGCTTGTTTATGTTATGGCGATTGTGCTGAAACAACAATTTCCCTCTGGGATTATTAAAGTTTTTCTGATTCTGACAGTAGTAAATACATTATCTATTTGTAGGAAAGTGGAATTTTTATGTGCATGTTTTTGTTTCAGCTTTGTTTTGTTGCATGGTTGTATGTATATTTCTGAATATGCTTTAGGGCAGGGGTTCCCAAACTTTTTCAGCCGCGCACCCCCTTCAGTGTCCCAACTGGCTTGGCGCACCCCCCCCCCCCCCCAAATAAAAAAAAGGAAAAAATTCTGTTGCAGTTACATAAATTCAACCATCTTAACAAAAGTTGTGGGAATAAAATTAGAACATAATTTGAACTAAACTGCAATAAAGTTGCAACATCCACAACAGAATCCTGAGGCTTTTGCAGGTGCATCAGTGGCTCAGCCTGGAGCGAGAGAAAAAAAGAGACGCTCAGATCGGCCACACCTCCACAACCTGAAACGTCTCTGAAGCAAAGGATTAAACTGATGATCTACCTGTGTTGTTCTCACTTTTTTTGTGCACCAGCTTCTTAATCTGAGTCACAATTTAGAAGAACTTTGATTTGTGTCAGATGACGCGCTCGAGAGAGAGAGAGAGCGAGAGAGAGAGAGAGAGAGAGAGAGAGAGAGAGAGAGAGACCTGCAGACCAGAGTAACAATAACAGAGCGCTCCATAAATATGTTATTAATCAGAGAAAAAAAACTTTTACAGCGGCTACATTTAGCAGGTAAACACGCCCAGGGCAACACACCTCAGCTCCCCTCAGCCCCACCGCCGGTTTGTCCCTGTCTGAATATGCGCTAAAACCGCATCTGTAAAATGAACTGCGCCTGTCTGACTCTCAATGAAACGTATTGCAGCTCTGTGCGTGAAGAGTCAATAAATCGCGGAGGCTGCAGCGGGTACGGTGGCCGGGAAGTGCAAAACACAAATACAAAATCTGAAACACTTTTACAAATATTGAAACAAATTTACATTTCAGAAAACAAATTTACAAAACACGAAACACTTTTACAAAACTTGAAACAATTTTACATTTCAGAAAACAAATTTACAAAACACGAAACACTTTTACAAATCTCGAAACACATTTACATTTCAGAAAACACATACAAAAGACGAAAATCAAACGGAAAGGGAGGGACTGTCTTCGAAGTTTACCCGGAAGTGATAACGGGAGCCTTCATGATGAACCAAGATGGACGCCAATCGAGTTGCGTTTTGCCCGTTTTTCGGCACACATATGAGCAGATTAACGCGATTTTGTTTGTCGTGTGGTCGGTCCTTGGAGTTTTAAAATTTCACAGAACAGACGGAAGAACCAGATATGCTGCAGCAGTGCATACATTATGTTGAAGAGGGTCACTCGTACGCTGTAATCGTAGACATGTCATGTTTACACGGTGTAAATTTGAAGAAACCACCGAAGCGACCGTATGGTTTTTGTTTTCATTTTGTGGACAAATGACCGACAGAAGACCCACGACGCCAGAAAAGTGGCTGGGCTACGAAGTTCCATTAAAAACTAAATCAAGGAGACAAAGAGGAGAGACACAGGTAAGCTGAGGGATGTTTACGTTAGCAATCTTTAACTCTTATTCCTTAGTTTGTGTCGCTCTTGATAAAACATATGCTTTTACATGAAGACAGCCGTTTTTTTCGCTTTGTTCCCTCTGTAAATCATTATCTGGATATTTTTACATCCCTGCTGGTAGGTCTATGGGGTTCCGTTTGTAAAGTTATACAATGAGAGATAAAAGGCAGGGTTCGTTTTTCATATTTTTGTTATTCATGAATCTATAAGTCACAGTTCCAAGTTAAATATTTAAATAACAAGCTTAATATTTAGCTGTGTAATTAAATATTTAGTTTGGAACTGTGACATTTACAAATATATAACTGTATAAATGTATGTTGAAAATAGAACTTTAAAAATAAAAACCCATTTTAATCCTGTTATCACAGTAAAGAACCCAAAATATTGCTGTTAGATTTTGACTGTGTAACCTTACAAATGGCATCCCAGATACTAACAAAGGCTGTTTGTAAAAACTGGAAGGAACGTGTGTGATATGAATATTTGAATGAGTAATGATGCAGGTGGTGCTCTATTAGCTTGGTGTTGGTATGTTTTATGCTGTTTAATAAACTTATTGTGGTCTTGTGTTTGACAGATGACAGCCGCTGTGATGCAGAGATGTCACCTATGAAGAAATATGCTCACACTACAGGCACTGATGATCACACCTAGGAGAAAAGAATAAGAAGAATGCATTTGGCAGGGAACACGCTGGCTTCCTGGAATATTTTCGTCCTGGCGATGAAGTGACGGCAGACAAAGGCTTTACCATCGGAGATCTGCTGTTTGAGAGGCGATTTAACCTTGTTCTACCAGCATCCACTCATAAAAGGAGGCCAGTTGTCTGATGAGGATGTAACTGCAGCAAGGAAGATTGCAAATGTCCACATACATGTGGAAAGATTTATCAGGAGGCTCAAAGTTTTCACAATAATCTCCCAGACTGTAACTATCAACTTGGTTTATAAAATAGACCAAGTCTTTAGAATCTGTGCAGCTCCTGTGAACATGCAGGGGAAATCATATGTGAGGAAGCAGAGAAGTTTACATGTCAAAAAGATCCTGATTAGTTATTTTACTGTAAACCAGAGGAAATATAATACACTAGAATGTGTTTTGGATTTCTGCTTTTAAGTATTTATTTTTTTAGCACCTTGAGGTTTTACATTTTGGAATTACTTTTCATTTTCACTTTTCAACTTTAAATATTGTATATCCATATTTCCAGAATATTTAAATGTCTACTTATACAAAAATTGTGTCCAACTAACATGTGTATTAAATTTTGCAATCCATTTCACATGCTTATGTAATTTGCATTTATTCATATTTAGATCAAGTGGATGTCTAAAAGTGTATCTTATGTACATAAACTGGCAAGAAGATACAGTTTTTCATTTATTGAGTTTATGCAATTTGTTTACACTAAATGTAATTACATTTAACTTTTAAAATGGTAAAACATTGTTAAGTTTTAACATTTCACTTATGGCATATTTGTAGGCCATTTCATTCTTTGTGGTGCAGGAAACATCCATCATTCAGCTTTTTGGGGATGGCGCTGCTCATCTGTTCAGGAGAATCCGGTCAGACCTTGGCCACGGCAAACTGCACCTTTAAACAAAGTCTTGGTTACTTTTTATTTATATTACAGTCCTTGCTGTCACATTTATATAAAAATATGGATAGTTTGTAGTGACGACTATAAACTGTCCATATTTTTCTACTTACCTTCCTGATATATATCCAAATTGTCATTAAAGATTAGACTGTTATGAATTAGAATGGAGGACTTACCTTTACAGAAAGGAAGAGGTGGTGTGCTGACAGAATATTAGCCAAACTTGAATGACCCCGCAGCATCAATGAACAAGATATCACATCTGCAGGTGTTCTACTGTCATGCTGAAGTGGAAGCATCGATTGAGTATCTACCGTTTAGTTGCTGTAGTGACAGCAACTTTGGTCAAAATTACTTAATATATACGGATTTCTAGTGGCTCTTATTTTAAAATTCCACATCAGAATTGGCTGAAACTTGTTGAGCGACATCAGGAGGTTTTCTATTGTCATTCTGATATAGTATTCACATAAAACGTCCAATTCTGTAGCAACATTTACAACAACACAGGTCACATTGAGTCAATGTAGAGATTTTTAAATGCCTTTATTTTTAAATCCCAAATCATGTAGATTGACTTCTGGAGATCATCTGTCATCTGTAAGTGAAAGTAGTCACCTGTAAAAAAAAAAAGTTGTTTGAGTAGTTTTGAGAATAAAGAGTGACCAAAGTATATATTTCCATTTTCACTAGCAGACCCGAATAATAGAAAAAATGACACAAAGCATAAAGAAATATAATGTAAATGTGTAAAAACACTTGATCGATACACCGCGAAAATGTTGAAAATGGAAATATATACTTTGGTCACACTCTTTAGCCTCAAAACTACTCAAACAACTTGTTTTTTTACAGGTGACTACTTTCACTTACAGATGCAGATGATCTCCAGAAGTCAATCTACATGATTTGGGATTTAAAAATAAAGGCATTTAAAAATCTCTACATTGACTCAATTTGACCTGTGTTGTTGTAAATGTTGCTACAGAATTGGACGTTTTATGTGAATACTATATCAGCATGACAATAGAAAACCTCCTGATGTCGCTCAACAAGTTTCAGTGTGTACACCGTGTAAACATGACATGTCTACGATTACAGCGTACGAGTGACCCTCTTCAACATAATGTATGCACTGCTGCAGCATATCTGGTTCTTCCGTCTGTTCTGTGAAATTTTAAAACTCCAAGGACCGACCACACAACAAACAAAATCGCGTTAATCTGCTCATATGTGTGCCGAAAAACGGGCAAAACGCAACTCGATTGGCGTCCATCTTGGTTCATCATGAAGGCTCCCGTTATCACTTCCGGGTAAACTTCGAAGACAGTCCCTCCCTTTCCGTTTGATTTTCGTCTTTTGTATGGGTTTTCTGAAATGTAAATGTGTTTCGAGATTTGTAAAAGTGTTTCGTGTTTTGTAAATTTGTTTTCTGAAATGTAAATGTGTTTCAAGTTTTGTAAAAGTGTTTCGTGTTTTGTAAATTTGCTTTCTGAAATGTAAATTTGTTTCAATATTTGTAAAAGTGTTTCTGATTTTGTATTTTTGTTTTGCACTTCCCGGCCACCGTAAGCGGGGGGTGGGCGAGTCATGCGCGTCAGTGCTGGTAGAGGTTCAGAGTCACCCCAACAGGAGCAGCGCTGGTTGGAGGCGCTGCGCGATCGAAAGACAGACTGGTCGCTCAATTTAAGCTTTTAAAAACTTTTGGCCCGAATTCAATTGTCCCTCTACTGACGTACACGACGTGAAGCGAGGAAAGAGTTGGAGAGACATTTGTCAATGGTTTGCAATTCACTCACCTGTTGCCTCCGATTCCCTGGTTTCAGCCAACTGAGCATATTTGCGAGAATGAATGAAGTAGAGGGCACAAGCTGCTTCTTCTATGCATTGAGGCACAATGCGTAGAAGAAGATAAATTCATATTATAATGAAGTGTAGAACAACACTTTTTTAAATAAACAGATTTTCATGTCAATACATTTTATTTATTTATTAAATTTGCTGTTTTGATTTTTGTTTCCACAAAGGAAATGATTATTTACACGTCTTTATGGTGTGGGGGAAAAAACACTGTCAAACCGCCATTACAGATTTCAGCTCGCGCACCCCCTAGTGGCAGCTCGCGCCACACTTTGGAAATCCCTGCTTTAGGAGACACCAGTTCCTACCTCTTTCCTCTGGCCACTGACTGACTGATTACACAGGTGTATATCATCCAGAGTGATGAGGCAGGAAGAAAAGGGGCGGCCACACCCAGTGAGAGAGGGAGAGAGAAGGAGAGACTGACAGAGCAGGCTGTGGAGGAGCTGCCAGCACTTGGCCAGCGGCCGATCGAGGAGCAGTGATGGGGAGGAACCTGAAGAGGCAGCTTGAGGGAAGCACTGTCCAGCAACGCTGCAACAAAAAAGATATGCGGCAGATCCAGACTGAGTGGAAGCAGAAGTGAACCCCAGGACCGGGAGCAGCGAGGCCGTAGTGGGGCAATGGTGAGGCGCACCTGAGCCGAGAACTGCTGCTCAAGCTGCTATGCACAATGGCCGGACGGGGAGGAACCCATGGGAGCCAGGGACGAGGGCAGGATGGAGGAGAGGCTCAGGGGAGACGCTGGCCTCCTCGGCTCAACCACTGGGTCAATAACTTGGGGAGTGGACTGCAGAAGGAGGCCGAGCAGCAGTAGCTGACCCGCTCTACCCTACGACTGCAGGATGTTTTGGTGCTGGACTTTTTATTACCATTTTTTTAAAGTGTGTTTGCATTTTTAAGTAAAGCTTTTAGGGTTATTCGCTGTACAGTTTTTAGGCTTTATTGTTATTGTAATAAAGTTGTTTACAATTTTAATCATGATGGTTTTAAATACACTGCTCACCCCTGTGATATCAAACCTGTTTTATTCTTAGTTTAATTTGTTGGCGTTGGTGGACTCATTAGTTTTGTTATTGATAATAACCTTAATGCTACTCGGCTACCACATATTAACAAAAAAGCGGTTAAAATATTTGATCTATATGGGAGCTTCAGGTCTGTAAAGACTCCAGTCTTAATGGCAGGGCTGTTTTGGTTATCTCTCACTCTCTCTGTCTGGGAGTTCTGGGAGTATCACTTTATCTATTGGTTGTCCCACATGCCGATCATTCCGACATACTCATGTTGTGCCAGTGTTCAAACTCTTTCCTTCTGAGTTTCTACTTGATGTCAGCTCATGAACACTTCTAGTGTTTATGTATCTGGTTAGCTTAGCGGTTAGCTTAGCGCTTAGCTTAGCGGTTAGCGGTTAGCTTCCTTGTTAGCCGTTCATTGCAGTTCTGAGAGTCACAAGAAGCACACCGCGTTCATGTTTAAAAGAAAGGAGGAACGCCTCAGTAGAAAGAAATAAGACCAGAGTGGGTTTGGGAGATTTTTCACATCACCAGACCTCTCAACTTTTATCAAAAGTTAAGAGTGAGATTATGCAAATTCACGGGGGCGGGGCAGAGCTTGGGGCGTGGCTGGGGCGGAGCTAACTGGACCCTAGAAGAGCCAGTCCAGTCAACTCACTGTCATTTTTATCTGACCAGACATGAAAGTAGACATGTATTACTTTTGCTAAAAAGTGAAAGAGAAGTGTTAACAAGTTATCGTTTAGTTAGTGGGTAAAAAACTGAAAAAAAACCCCCACAATTGTTCAAACAATACTGAATGACTGCCTCTTTACGGTTTATCCAGCTGCTGATGTTTCCCTCTTTTCAGCTCCACTCACTTCTAGCCTGTTGTAGTTTATAACCATCATCATCATCATCACCTTTCCCAGCGACAGGTTTCTCATCTCAGTCTCCGTGCTGACCAGACAATTGTCCTTTATGGTGCAGGGCGCTCTGGTGCGTAATTACGCAAGCCGAAGGCTGAGTTTGAAGTTGTTCTCTGAGCGCGTTTTGCTTGTGGTTGGAGAGACGGAATAATTACTTTCTGTTTCACTTTTAGACCACTAAAGCCCCGTTTACACTACACCTAAAAACCGAGCCATGCCGAGACCAGTCCGAGCTTGGATAAGTTATCCAAGACAAGCCGACCCGTTTACACACAAAGCTTATCTCGATTCCTTGGTTGCTCCTCGCCCCCTAGTGGCGATCTGCGGTACTACCGCTCTCTGGGATTGAAGGCGGAGCAGCAAAACAAACAGTGCGGTGCCCGTAACATTCAGGAAGTTATGCTTGATATTGTGATATTTCGGTGTTTGCGGAGAGTCAGGGGAAGAAGGCAACCATTGGTGAATTTACTTGAGAAAGTTGGCTTTTTTGGGAAGTGGATGAGACAAACGAACCTCTAATAAGGATTTACAGACGCAGGAAACAACGACAGACGCTGAAGTTCATTGCGCTGCTAAGCAGATTCATCTCTGGAAACCGTGTGGCACGGTAAGGAAGCTAGTATTATTATGAATGTCTGAAATTTGTCTGAATGGAGTGTGAATCGGGACGTGCAGCCAGACACGCCGGAAAACCCGCTGACAGTCAGCTGACTGTAAGGAGATGACGCGGTCTGCTCATGCGCTCTTCGTTATCAGAAACCGGGATAAAATAGAACCAGGCCGAGACCTACCCAAGAGCTGGTCTGCAGTTAGCGCGGTCCGGTTATGGTTAGCGCGGTCCGGTTCAGTCTGCTGACCATTTACACACAAGAGTTATCTCGGTTACCGAGCTCGGACTGGTCTCGGCTTGGTTAAAAAAGTGTAGTGTAAACGGGCCTTAATAGTCTTAAATGCAGAATCCTATAGGAAATATAGCACTTTTTGTGCATTGCAACCCCATAATTGATAAGCATAGGAACATATTTTTAAGATCTGCGTCTCACTGGCTCCTATGTGACGGTACAAAAAAAAAGTTTTTGGTAACGTCTGTTATCAGCACTATTTATACGTAATCATACCGTTTTGAGGAGGTGAGGTGGGGGGGATTTTCCCCCCATTGGTGCACTGCAAGGGATAAACAGTGGGAAAATGCATAAATAAAGACTGTAAAGGGCTCCTTTAGATGGAAGAAGCTGAATGAATGAATCTGAGCTAAAACCGCTGATGTTACAAGTTCCTTAAAATGACCATTAAAAGTGTGCACCTAAATTACTTGTAATGTAATTAGGTGCACCTGAATTCAATGTGGGCAGCATACCCACTGAAGCACCACTGGTTCTGTTTCGTTAAAAATAAAAGAGCATAAAATACAGCTAGAAACTCTCCTATTGACTTTAACCGGCACATTTTGCTACAGGTGGAAGGAGATTAAACGTAGTGATTCACGTTTTGAATGGTGACCTCTGATAAAAGCACCTGAGGACCGAGGGGAGAGGATCAGTAAGACTTAGACTTAGACATCTTTATTTGTCATTTTGTATGTACAGACTGCATACAGAACGAAATTTCATTGCATACAGCTTGTAAATTACAGTATAAAGTGCAGCAGTCATTAAAAAGTAAAAAATTGAAATGTAAACAATGCAGGAGAAAGAAACAATGTGCGATCAGGGTGTACAGGAGAATATTTAAACCATTTGTATGTGCAAAAATGATGGTGCAAAAAGGCATTTGTGCAAAAATGCGAGCAAATGTGGAAATGTGGTGCAGAGTCCAGTTTATAGTTCAGCAGTTCAACAGTCTGATGGTAAAAGGGAAAAAGCTTTTGCAGAACCTGGTGGACCTGCAGCGGATGCTGCGGAACCTCTTCCCAGAGGGCAGCAGGGAGAACAGTTCATGGTGGGGGTGTGAGGGGTCCCTGATGATGTTACGGGCTCGGGACACGCAGCGCTGGGACGAAATGTTCTTAATGGAGGGGAGAGGAGCCCAGATGATCCCTTCTGCTGTCCTCACTACTCTCCTCACGTTCTTCCAGTCGGAGGTGCTGCAGCCTCCACACCACACAGAGAGACAGCTGGTCAGAATGCTCTCTATGGTCTCTATGAGAGTCTCTAAGAGCGTTGAGGCACAGAAACACGGCACATGTAGTTAAAAACGAATAAGAACGAAACTTATAAACAGACTAAGTCAGGGGCGTGCATACATAGACACTAGGTGGTGCTAAAGCACTAGGAAGTTTGCCCTTTATCAACGAAAATGCCCTTTTGAAACTCGTTTTTTTTTTTTTTTTTTTATTATTAATATTCAGGGCAGTCAAAAGTAGCCGGTCAACGGCGGCAAATCGCCGTCTATAGCAGCTCTTGCCGCCGCCTACATTTCCCCGATTATATAATGGAGCGATATTTGTGCCTTCTGGTTGAGCGCGGAGCAGACCCTGGACTGGAAGCCGTCTTCTTTTTTTTTTTTTTTTTTTTTTAACCTCGGAGTGGCCATCGACCTTTTAGTACTATCTTTGATGTGTCAATCATACAATTTAACCAATCAAATCAACGACTGAAGGCAACATGCTAGCCAATCACAGCTGGAGAGGGGCGGGACACAGAGTCATAGCCTTCAGTCGCCGCCGCAGTTCGGCTGTGGTGTGGTCACCGTTGGTGTCGGTAGAGCGGGATGGAAATTTGGTCTGATTACCAAACAATTACAAGAAGTGACAACAAAGCAGAGAGCGAGCTGGAAGGAGCGCTATTAATTTCTGTTTGAAATGCCAGCACTGAAGTCTAAACTGGAGTAAACATTCACGCTAGGAGGGTTAGCTAGGACAGCTAGGAGGCCAAGGAGCAGAATCAAGCACTAAAGCTGCCAAACTGAAGAGACTTGAGTTACTTGCAGGTAGAAGGGAACTCTGCTTTGTTCTGCTCCTTGTTCTCATAGCTGCTGTAATTACAGAACCTGTTCTAGTCAGAATTGTTACTTTAGTCAGTGTTCAGCCTTACACCAGCGCTCATGTTTATTAGCGTGTAGCTTATGCTGGACTTTTGAGTTAAGACACAGCGCTACAGGTTACCCTATGTCACTGTTAGTCCAAAGGCCAAATCTCAAACTCTCTCATGTTAAAAGCACAGAACTATTAAACACATAAGAACATGCCATTAGCACACAACTGAGCTCAAGCAAAGAAAAAAAACTGCCCATATGGGCTCCAAACAAAATGTACAATCAGACAACCAAATAACACACAAGATCTCTTTAATAATCAGGATATTTCACCCAGAAAAAATAAATTATAAATAGCTTCCCAACATGAGTTGTAAATCTACCTTAATATAAAAGTTAATTTCTCTCAGTATAGCTCAATTAAACATTTCTCTTACACGCAGTCATGAAATATTTTTAAGTAGAACTCAACCCCTCTTGGGCGTTTACATTGACCAAACACTTGATTAACCATTATTCTTTTCTTGTTTTATTATAACAATCAATATTATTCATTATAACTATTATTCATTGATGATGTCAGATCGACAGATTCAACTTATTTAAAAAATAAATAATGACTATTTTGATATATTTTGTTAGTAATTCTTTCTAAAAGCCCAACAAATGTTATGAAAAGCTTCGGAAATTTTTTACAATCTGCCCATAAGCTATTTTTTTCCACCTCAATGTGTTCAAAAGCCTAATTGGTTGGAAACCTGCCTAATTTGGCAACACCGACTACACTATTGCTATTTGTTTGTTCGTTACAGTAGTCACAGAGCCACTGTTTAGTCTGAAGTATATATCTATATATAGATATATAGATATATATCTATATATAAGTGCACCCTCCTACCTGATAGTGTGTAGCCTGCTACTGTAAAAAAGTTTGACTGCCCTGAATATTATTAAGATTTTACTGAGGTCGGTTTTGAAATGATCTTTTGAAAACCTGAGCCATTAAAAACCACTGAAACAATGCCCCGAAATGAGCCACCTCCTTGCGCACGCTAAAAAGTGCCCTCCCACCCCCTCCTGAGCACCTGCCCCCTAAAATGTCTGTGCACGCCACAGTACTAAGTGGTGTTTTAGACTGTATCTGGTTAGCAGATCTGTGATCTGATCCAGCGTGCAGCCATGACTGGTTCTGAATAAAGGATTTATCTGGCAGCTGCTCTCCCCCCTTGCCTCCTGCATACGCAGTACCGAAGCGTAATGGCTTACTTTCACCACTGTTTAAGACCAAAATTATTTAGAACTCTGATCGCTCTTCTTGCTGCTCTATTAACATGAACTGCAGCAGATTTCCAGCACATGCAAGAAGATGTGCAAACCTCTTCTTTTTCAAGGGTCTTAATGTTATACATTGGAATGACCTGGAAATTATATAGAACATTTTCAGGCCTTTAGAAAACCTTGACCCCAAGGGATCACATGAATAAATCTATCAAATTAAATCTGATTTGATTTATTGCAGTTAAGGCCTTCCTCTTCTTCCAATAAAGTTGGACATGGTTTTCTTCTTGTGACTTTCAGCCATGTTCAAAGTATACAGTGAGAGTAATGGAGCTACTATGAACAGCTAATACTGAAGCTAACTGTATACATAAACATTAGAAGTATGCAGCAAAAGTAAACTAGCTAGGAACGTGCACATACATTAAAGTAAGGTGATCACATCACAATGGTTTAAAAATCAAGAGTTAAAATCAGATCATTAACAACCCTTAAAAGAGCGGTTTCAGTGCTGAAGCTTTTCAAAGATAAAATCTTTATCAGACAAGGGGGACATTTTTCTGCAGGAAGGTGTCATATTGAAAAGGATTGACTCTGCAATGAGGGCAACCACAGAGAAGGGATTGGTAAGAGAGTTTATTTAAACAAGAGTCTGGATGGACCGGGGGGTGAAGCCAGCAGACATGATCGGCCCTGTTCTGCAGGAGAGATGACAACACTGGTGAAACTGCACGGAAACCGGTGAGAAATGAGGAAAGGAAGAAGCTGACCCACGGAAGTTGTTGCTTGGTTTTCGCTCGGAAGGGTGGTGCTCAGTGTTTCAGGTGTTCAGCAGGTGGTGTTAGTCTGAGCAGGTCCTTTCCTTAGCTTGAGCAACGTTGGTGGGTGGACAGGCAGGTGAGGTCAGGCAGGAGGGCAGAGGCGGTCAGACGGACGGAGGATTTCCTTGTTCCTGGAGAGTTTGGCTTGGAGGCACTCTGGTCAAAGTCCAGATTAGTAGGAGGGCAACACAGACACACGGGGTTAGGTTTTATCGAGGAGATAACTAAGGAGTTTACTGGAGTCGGTCTAGTACCACGCTGGCAGCGAAAAAGAACTGACGCCCTCCTGGTTTCAGCTCCTTAAGAAGGTCTCCTAATTAGAGGAGATACAGAACACCTGTCCATCACACCCTGCAGAGAGAAAGAGAGAAAGACCCAGACCAACACAACCTGCACCTGAAACTGTGAGTATGACAGAAGGACATGTGGATGATAAACAAACAGGCACTTGTCCTTTTCTGTCCCTGACACTGAGCTGGTTCAACCCGGTTCCTTTTCTTAATATATGCGTAGAGTGTTGTGGGTAACGTCACAACACGTCATCTCAAGGCTCTTTCCAAAGTCAGACTCCATCAGATCCTCCAGGTTGGTCAGAAAGTTTCCTCTCTAAGGAAACCCAGCAGGTTGCATCAAGTCTCTCCAAGCAGCATTCACTCCTCCTGAAAGAGCGTAGAGCCACAGTGGACAGTCGTCTGCATTGTTGATGGCTTTGCAGCAATCCCTCATACTGAGCATGCATGAAGCGACAGTGGAGAGGAAAACTCCCCTTTAACAGGGAGGAGAACCTCCAGCAGAACCAGAACCAGGCTCAGTGTGAACGCTCATCTGCCTCGACCCACTGGGGCTTAGAGGACCTGGTCACAAAATCTACAATTTTATTTCCCTTCAGATTCTAAATTCAGATTTTTCTACTTTTCTAATTTATAAGTAAATAACTGAGTATTTTACACATATAGCATCATTTTCCCATTATCTTGAGATCAAGCTCTGACCTGGCCCTGAACTTAGTTCTGAGTCAGTCCTTTACCTGCATGGATAGGATCACTGTCATCCTACAGAGTTCTGTTTCACCTTCAATTTTTAACTGATGATCTCAAATTTCAAGGATGTTTTGATACACAACAAAGTTCATGGGTGAGTTCAGCTTTCCTTGGTTGTCTGGGAGGTGAGGTAGCCTCTATCATCAAAGACAAGTCTTAAAAGTGCAAATAGATACAAAGCCCTGGTGGTTCCACCTCATTTGTGTTCCAGCTCCTAACTTTATACTGTCCTGCTGTTTTAAGCATTGTGATTTGACACTACAAGAGGATTCTTTCATTGGGGAATTTTAACGTTAATTTATGAATAAAAAGACTTCTTGAATCTAACTGACTTCTTAAACTTCACACACTTTGTATCAGGCCAACACATAAGGGCCATACCCTTGACTTTGCTGTGGACTGTGGACTGTTTTGGCAACTAAAATTGTGTTTTAACTATTCTAGAACATTTGAAATGTTGTTCCCAACATCCCTGGTTTCGAAGAGGGAACTGATGCCTCATAGGTCAGCCCGACACATTAGCTCTGAAGCACTGCTAAAAACTAATTCATGTCTACCTCATGTCATGCACTCCATATTTAATGATGTTGTGGATACTTGTATAATGAATTGTAACAATGAAAGTATTGATTTATTAGACTGCTTCTGCCACGGTCTGTTAAGATCCTAAAAACCTCTAAAGAACCTTTTGCCCTGGCTTCATGCAGAACTTGAGGAGAAGTTGTAAAAAAGCTTAGAATCATTGGCGATGCTCTAGACTAGCAGTATGTCCACAGGGTTGGTTTCAGGTTCAAACACATAAAACATTCATTTAACAAACACAAAAGAGAAGACACAGCAGTTTATTATAAGTCTTGCAAGGAGAACGCCAGAAAATGTGCTCAGTGCCATATCTTCTACCTGTTATGAAACACATCCCTGTCGCGTCTTACTTTTATTATTTTCTAAGGAGTTGTTATAAAAATATTATTAGTCACTATGGCCTCAGGCCACTCGGACATAGGAGGCCTGCAGACCTGATGTCTGTGTATAAGATCCACTGTTTGCTGATTGCATGGTCAAATGCTGCAGCTGCTGCGGGAGTCTATGATAGACTGTCTTTGTTTTGTCTCAGGCCAAGGCCACTGTGCAGTATTAGGGGGAGCTGAAAGCGAGACAGGCAGAGACAGGGCAGACGCAGACTGCAGCGGGACTGTGGGGTGTGATTACTTTACATCCATGTGATCTCTGCTCTGTTTCTCAATAAAAGTGCTGGAACGTCATCACCGCCGTCTCCTTATTCAGTAACTCTGGGAAGTCAGTTATTATTGTTTCGTATTCCATCCACAGGAGTGTAGGGGAGACATGCAGCAATGTGACCTTCAACATCATAAACTAGCAGTTCAGTTGAGCTTTCAGTTCTCAGAGAAAGGAGTTGCCACAGATGGCGAGGTGCAATTCCTCACATTTGCAGAGAGTGCTGCAAAAACAACTTCATATCATGAGACGTTTTCTCTTCAAAAAACCTTACTCTGTCACGTAGGAGAGAAAGATTAGTCATCTGAAAGATACTTTAATATCTGAATAAACTCAAACCGTAAATGTCATACTCCTAGGTCTGGGTGCAGGTCAGGTTTTCTCTCTCTCTCTCCTCAGCAGGGCTGGACAGGCAGGTGCACCACATCAGAGCTGATTACCTCCCTTCTTCAGGAGCTGGAACCAGGAGGAGGACGTCAGTACGTTAATGCTCCTGCATGGTAAAGACCAACACCATTCCCAACAGTCACCTTCGTTTATTCACCACCTTTCAATCTTTCCCAGAAGAAACTGACCAGTCTACCCCATTTCCTGTACAGATCCACAACTAACAATAAACGCTTTTACTGAACTGCCTGCCTCTGTAGTTGCTCTCATTGAGACTCTTCCTTCTTCAATCTGACAATAAAACATTTTTAATAGTAATGAGTAAACACGCGATAAATATGATGAATATGGAAAATAAAAAGTATAGAGAATTGTAAAAATAATTCTAACAGTTGGAAAGTCACTTTGTCTCTTTTTCAATCATCCATGTCTACATCAAACAAAACCTACTTCTCAAA
Source organism: Fundulus diaphanus (assembly GCA_037039145.1). Taxonomy (NCBI): domain Eukaryota; kingdom Metazoa; phylum Chordata; class Actinopteri; order Cyprinodontiformes; family Fundulidae; genus Fundulus; species Fundulus diaphanus. The sequence continues at coordinate 51,595,321 of CM073131.1, forward strand.
TCTCACCATGAGCCATACGCATACTTCTAAACTTTTATCTAATACAGTGTCACACTTTATTGAGACTAAATTAAACACCTCAGTCAAAAATGTAACAGCTCATGATTTTCTTACATTTTATAGAGAAAAGGTTGAAGCACATAGAACTCAGATTAGTTAATCCACTGATGGTTCATTCTACCACTTAGCTGCTTTGTCTGCTGGTGTTGGTCAAGGGTTCTCAGACTTCAAGATTATATCTTTGGCTGGATTAATTTAGTTTGTTAAAGCATCTCGATGGACTATCTGTCCTTTAGACCCTTTTCCTGGGCTATAAAATAACTGTGGTACTAGGACCCTACATTCTCAGGCTCACTCCCCAGAACATTAGCTGTAAAATGATCTGAGACCAGTGAAGGATCTGTTTCTGGCCCATTGCTATTTTCTCTTTATCTGCTGCCGCTTGGCCTTTTGTTACATTCCCTTAATGTAACCTTTCATTGTTATGCTGACGACTTGCAGATTTATGCCTCTTTAACCATTGGTAATTGGGCTGACTTGTCAAAAATTAAAACCTGCCTGTCTGCATTTAACGAGTTGTTGTCTAATTATTTCCTGCTACTTAATGGATATAACAGAGATTTAATGCTCCTTTGACCTCAAAACTTTCACCACGTCCCAAAATTTCCCTTTGAATTTGATGACTATGTGATAAAATGTAGGGACAAGGTAAAGATCTTGGGAGTGACGGCACGCTTGAAGACCTTCTTTAACTCTGTGGAGGCATCAGTCTTCTTCTATGGTCTGTTGGAGCAGCAGCTGATCTGTAGCTGAGAGGAAACAGCTGGATAAACTCATCAGGAGGACCAGCTCTGTCCTGGGATGCACCCTGGACCCGGTGCAGGTGATGGGAGTTAGGACTGTGAGAAAAATCACATCACTGATGGATAATGTCTCCTCTCCATGCATGGAGCTGCTGCAGAGCTGAGAGCTCTTTCAGAGACAGACTGCTGCATCCTGGATGCTCTAAGGAGCGCTTCCACAGGTCCTTCCTCCTAGCTGCTTTAAAATTTCACAACCATCTGACAAACTATTTACACATTTTTATTCTTTATAGTTCAGCTCTTATTGTTCAGTTAGCGAGTTCTCCTGCGACAGACTGGTGACCTGTTCAGGCTGAACCTGCCTGTCGTCCATTGAACTCCTGGAGAGAGGCACCAGCACCCCGCCCCCCCCATGACCCCATGAGAGAGAAACGATTAAGAAAATAGGTGGATGGATGGTGTGTTCTCCCGTAATGGATTCAACGTACCAAGACTGCCTAATATGAGGAGAATCAAGTCTATTTAATCTCCATTCACAACATATGCTCAATATTTCATCTTCTAAACAAGTAAACAGCTCTGTGGCTGTTTTCACATTTCTGACAAAAATATAATTTGTTCTGATTGTCTCTGATCTCCAGAAATTCTGGAGGTTCAAAAAACAAAAAGCTCCACCTTCCTGAGTCCATCCAGCTTTCTGCTTCATTCTTGGAAAACATGTTTTCTAGATAGAACTGCATGAACAGATGAAATGAAACAGACCTTAAATGTACAAATAATCACTGAATAAAGTTAAAACCAAGATTATGTAAAACTCTGAACACTCCTCTGTTAACAGCGGGAATATTTACTGATGGCCAAAAGCTGAGAAAGAAGCTGAAACAGCCCCTCAGAAGGCGGCTTTAGACTGAGCTCTGATGGACAGAGCTGTGAACGCATCATCCACGGCCCAGATGGACGTGTGTGGTAAAGTGCTGAACTATAAAAGAAATGCGTGTCACACGGTCATCGCATGAGAGTTGAAAGCCATGTTTTAAATAGTCTGTTGTTTTAATGCATGAACATACATACAGGTTTGGCACATCTCTTGAGGCCCTCATGGTAAGTTGCTATATTAATAAGTGATACCTGTACAGTATTTATTTCTCTGTTACACATTTGCCTTTACTGTACAGTTATTCATAGGTTACATTTTTATATTATTTTGATATATTTTTTATTATTTCTAGGTATTTAAGCATTTGTATCTGAACACTTCCATTTGCCTTTCCCTGTTGGGACACTTTTATTTTCCATCTGACAGTAAAAATAATTTATACTTTGTTCAACATCCAAACTTTGCTTCTGTTTCTGTTCAGCTGAACTAATGCTGTGCAGAGGAAGGGATGGAGGGTCCCTTTTTCAGTAGAGAGGGTTTGATTTAGTAACCTGATGAAGCAGCTGTGATGGAGGAAAGGATCAACATACCAGGTCAGAGGGTTGGTAGACCTGCTGTCTCAGCAGCAGGTGGGTGCTGCCCTCTGCTGGTAGGGTGGCAGACTGTCAGACAGAAGAGTTGCTTCTGCAGGAGAGGTTAGACGCTTTCTTATAAAGGACGATGGAACCCAGAATGAGCTGCTCCCTTCAACCCTTCATTCACTCTTTGTGTCTTTTATTGAAGTTAAAGCTAAAAATGAGCGAGACAATGATCGCCAGCCTGGAGGAACCTGGTGCTTTCAGGAGCTGAATGAAGGAGAGCAGAACCTGCAGCAGCTTCTTCCTTACAGGAGTCAACATGTTTATTAATGTTAGACCGTATCAGGACCACAGAGTCTGAGAGTGACTCTAATGATCCAGGTGATGGGCCGGGCTTGGAGAACATCCAGGACCAGTTTTTAGTTCCAGGTTTCCCTTTGCAGCTCCACAGAGAGCTGAGCCTAAAACCTGTTGGATCAGAAAGAAAAAAGTTAATGTTGGTTCTGGAATCAGTCCAAAGCAAATAAACCAGGCTGGAGACAGAAACACTCCTTAGCAGAGGTGGAACCAAAAGTAAAAGTAAAACATAGTTTATCACCATGACTGACTTTTCTTACTGTTTTAGTGACGTCAAACAAAAACCGGAGAAGGAACTAAGATAAACTGACAACTAGTGATAAACTTTTTCAAGGACAACAAATAATAAACATTGTAAGAGGTTCCATCCATTCATCCATTTTCTGACCCGCTTAATCCCTTATGGGGTCACGGGGGGTGCTGGTGCCTATCTCCAGCTGTCAATGGGTGAGAGGTGGGTTCACCCTGGACAGGTCGCCAGTCTGTCAGAGGGCAACACAGAGACAAACAGGACAAACAACCATTCACACACACACACTCACACCTAAGGACAATTTAGAGAAGCCAATTAACCTAACAGTCATGTTTTTGGACTGTGGGAGGAAGCTGGAGTACCTGGAGAGAACCCACGCATGCACAGAGAGAACATGCAAACTCCATGCAGAAAGACCCAGAACCTTCTTGCTGCAAGGCACCAGCACTACCCACTGCTCCACTGTGCAGCCCTAGTATGTTGAAGAGGTTGATCCTAAAAATGTTTTCTAATGGTTCTAAGTACATTATTTTCAGTCAGAATCAGCAATACTTTAATAATCTCAGAGGGAAATTACAGTTCCAGTACAACCATCCATCACATACATCATAAACGTTTCGGGGGAACGATTGACTGAGGCCTTGCTGCCGAGGACCCCCCCCCCCCGACGTGGTTTCCACAGGCCGCTGCCATTAACTCTGTGGAAAGATAGGAGCCACATTTGGGGAGGGAGAGGGAAAAAAGACATATTTTACACTTTATCCTTTTCCAGGATACAGTTTGTAGATATAAAAAAAAAAAACCTCGCACGAGAAAAGCACATATGACGAGACAACATTTATGCAGCGGGTTAACCTTTGAGACTAGTCGCATGAAGTTCATATGTTGTTGTGGACATCTGCTATAAGTGTGTGTTTGGGTGAGAGTTGTTATATTTCTATGAACGCTGTCCAGAGGGCTATTATCCTTGATATGATGGAAATCAACCGGCCCACAGTTCAGAAGGATCCACAGACGTCAGCGGGGAAGTTCTGAGCTCTCTCGCCACAACATCCAGGGGAGTTTTTGATAAGGGGAGGCATAATCCAAATACACAATTTGTCATGAGAACAAGCTGCACCAACCTTTCCGTCAGCTTTGAAATTCTATCAGCGCTGGCTTTACGTGGCGAATCCAATATTCCAAATTTGTTGGGCTTTTTTCCGCGTTTCACATCCAGATCAGACTGTGGAGTTAGTGTTGATGAAGCTGTGTGGAAATGGATGAAATGCTGTAGTTTGTCTCTGTGTTGAGGTGGATCAGTGATCCTGCAGAGTCCTGTCCTCCCTGTGATGGAGGGAGATGACGTCACTCTGAGCTGTCACACAAAGACCGCTCCCTCCAACCTCCCAGCTGCTTTCTATAAAGATGGCTCCCTCATCAGGACTGAGCCTGCAGGTCACATGACCCTCCACCATGTGACCAGCTCTGATGAAGGCCTCTACAGGTGTAGCATCAGCGCTCATGGAGAGTCTCCATCCAGCAGGATCTCTGTCTCAGGTCAGCAGGATTTAAACAAATCTTTAACTTTGAGTTTTGATATCAATTATTCAGCCTCTTTTAATTATTTCTTTTAGAGAAATCCTCCACATGTTCTCCAACAACCACTCCTTCTCCCACATCAGGCTCTCCAGCCTCATCCCACTTTCTTCCCTATGGACTTCTCTCTCTATCTTGTGCCATTGTTGGTGTTTTAATGCTGGTTTTAGTCGTGAAACATGACAGCAAATCTATAGGTGAACTCAACATCTGACATAAATAGCAATTATTTTAGATGAAAGTTTTTATGTTTTGGTTACACCTATTTAAATGAAAGTTTCATGTTTTCAATTGATAATTCTAGATATGTTTTCCTAAAAGCTTTTACCACAGTCCTCCCCCTCAGTTCAGTAGGCCAACTCAGTTGAGCCGGCAGGCAAGAACTTGCCTTAAGGGCTGATTTTCAATTTATTGTGACAATGGAGCAGCCATCCTATAGATGAGACGCACAATCATGTTCTCTGCAAGTCATATGGTACCATGTTCTCCACAAAACCGATGTGCATCATTATAGATGGGTAACCATAATCCCAGGCTTATCACCAACAGTTCTCCTCACAAATCAGAACCAGTTATCAAACACCATCAGATATGATGCGGCGCTACAGTATCATTACCTCTAGACAGGATTCTGACTTAGCCACGTTTGGTCATAATCCCACAGTAGCTTCATCTCCTTGGCTCCTCACGTTATCATTAGGCTAAAACTAACCTTTTTTTATAATGGTCCAAACTCTGCTGAAGTTCTCTATGAGTGGGTGAACAACTATCACAATGATAGGAAGAGCAGACATCAAAGGATCAAAAAACAATATTGCCATGAACATTAAGGTCAACACAAGCCAGTTATGCCTGTGGTAACTTTTTTTATACCTCCTAAAAGTCAGATGGGTCATCAGGACTTACTTTCACAGTCTGTATTCATTCTGATTCACGATTGTCATCGTGATTCAGCCAAATTATTCAAATCACACTAAATAATGGCCTCCCCCCTTCATGGGGAGTGAAGGTTATGTGGGGCAGCAAGAACAAGACACTTCCATCTTGACACTTGAGAGGCGACCCTCTTGCTCATGCATGCTATTCTCATGCTGTACCAACGTGGAATATCTATGCTTTTTGTTCATGTGGTGCAGAACTATAGAAGGCAGTTGAAGCCTTTTTTAGTTGGTATAGCAGGCTAAAACTGTGGCTGTGGTTTGTAGCTGCTGATTTCTTTAAAACCCCCAGAAACTGAAAAAAATTACAACAGTGAAATAATGACAGTGTGCCATATCTACACAAACATATTTAACAATTTTTACAATATATTTTATTTTTACAATGTACATAACACCCAGGGCTCTGCACCTTACCTCATTGTTTATACTCTATAAATTCTTAATAATTGATATTTAGATATTTCTGCACTGCTTGGAGCTGCTTTAATCTCATTGAACATGTGTACAATGACAATAAAATTAATGTCCAAATGTTAAAAGATTTTAATACAACAGAAGTTTACCAACCTTTAATTACTGTACAGCAGAGCAAGAAGGTCAGAGCTGAAGAAAAATGAAAATAATTTGATCAGCAACTGAAACCGTTTAACTTCTGACAAACATAGAAGTCAGATTATCTCTACATTTTAAAAGCTTATTTTCTTGAATGTTCTGATTTCTCAACTTTTATTTTTTTTAAAACTAAACTCACACCAAGCAGAGCCCGCCTCCTTCCTCTACATCATGGAGCTCATTTTGTAAAGAGCAGAAATACTTTTCCACACAATTAAAGAATTATATTAACCTGAAAAAGTGTAAAACAATGACAACAAATAGTAAAATGGTGGTTTATACTCAGCAACACCAGGTTTAAATGTGCTGACATTTCTGACGGTAACAGTTTTCTACATAATGAGTAACAATGAACAAAGCATCCTAAGCTGGAGGAGTTTGGCAGGAGGAACAGATGAAGAGAAGGTTCATGGATGTAGAAAATGGTTGATAAGACAGAGGAAGAGAGGAGAGGATGGAGGCTAAAGATCTGCAGTGTCGCCCCCTAGTGGAGGCACCACAGCAGGAATGATTGAAGCTTGAAGGATTCTACAGTAGAGGATATTGTTACTGGAAACATGAGAGGAAACATGGATTTAATACCCAGGAACTGCATGTATCTACCTAAATCTATGCTTACTGTCATGTTCTTGCACCAGTTAGAAAATCTCTGCTTACTATGTTATAATATTAGCCAGCTGCATGCTGGGTGCTGTTCTAGTGAGCTCAGAGAGTCGGTGCCCAGGAGATGAACAAAGGAAAGGAGTCACTACTCAGAGATTAAATGAGGATAATCTCCCTAACCTGCCTGAAACTTCGTTTTTGGCTCAATCTACCTTCTGTTCTGGGTGACGGTGGTTCAAGAGTGATGAAGTTCATCCCTACAAGATGAGTTTCCATCAACAGTAGAAATATCACAGCTCAGGGGTTGATAAACCCTACGGTTGCTCCTTCCTCCTACCTGGCTGTGAGCTGAGCTGCTCCTCTGTCAGAGCTGTGGTTACTAAAGTTCATCAAGCCTTAGAGGTTCTGCTGAAGGCTACGTTGGATCCTTATGGTCAATTATGAGAGGTGGTTCTCCTCTGTTATATGCTGTATTTCTTCTTTTTAAAGTGATATCTGCTAGGACCACACCTCCACCCTTAATGATGGAAATCCTCCATCAACCAGATGCTGCCCCTGAACCCAAGAACCTAGAATACAGAGAAGGCTGGATAAACCTCACACCTTACAGACACAAGCACTGGTAGACGTGTGAGACTGCCTCTGCAGTCTCACACGTCTACCAGCCTTCACCACAGACCCTCAGTGGTCGGAAAAAACACGAGAGAACCAGAAGCTCAGCAGCTTCAGTCTGTTTCTGCTCCATCAGCTGTGATCGTATTCACTAATATTCTCTCAGAGAGCTCCTATCTTAGCCTAGAAATTCATACCCAGGAGTCTTAGCTTCAGACTGATTCAGACGCTGCTGACAGCAACTTCCCTTAATAACAGCTCCTGTTCCTTGACCTTCCATGTGGTCATCAGTGTTCAGACTGAATTTGCTGAATTTGGACAACCTTTAACGCCAACGTAATTGCGTAATTGAAACACACATGGATGATGTGCTGATTACCATGAGGGGCTGTGCTACTTCGTCATGTCATGCAAAGAACTGTGGGATACCTAAACGGTTGTTAACACCCATAGTTCACTTTAACTTCTGATTCATCTTAGATTATGATTATCTTAACATATAATACCAGTCAGAGATAATTTTCAGTTTCAGGTTTATTTTTCTATGTTTTCATTTTCTTTTTATGCTTTAATTATTGTGAATTTATTAGTGGGCAAAACTTTGCTTTGTTTTTTCTTAAGTAGGAAGATAAATAAAAAACATCCAGACTGATCAAACAAACACCGAATATTTAATGAGACTCAATTAATTTAAATATATTCCTAATGCATTGCTTTAGTTAAACTCATCTCATTAACATCAAACATGTAAAGCTGCTATTGTGTTTCTGTGGGTCAAACAGGCCAGAGCTTCATGTCAGATAATCTGCATTAAACTAATATTTTATTGTTTGCATCTGTGTTAAACCTGCTCATTTAAATCAAAGTGAAAACTGAGATCTGCTTCTCACTGTGAAAATATTTTTGTGTTAAGTTGGTGAAGTGATACTAGCTACATGAAAGCAGGCTGAATAAAGTGGGGAATATTTACTGTAGCTATTTTACTAAAGTGAGGAGCCATTTAGAAAGGAAAATGTTCTAATAGTAGAAAATAAGGTCTGGTTGTAAACAGCAAGTATAAAGCTTTTTAGTTTCTTCAGCAGTTACTTTTCTCATGTTGTCTCATTATAATCACAAATGTTGATGTTTGTTATTGACCCAGTTCTACGTTCTCCATGGTTCTGTTTGCTCTTTAGCAAACATGTGAGGCCAGAAAAAGAAGAACATCAGTTCTACTCAGATTAAATTACACACAGAAAACCATAAAATGTCTGTTGTTGGGACTGTATTTTATTTGTTGGTATCTGAATAAAGGGACTGAAGACAAAGACAAGCCACACTTTTCAGATTTTCTGTGTAAAACCATTTCAAAAACATTTCATTCAACATTGTTGTTTAACCACTGGTTGCAATTCTGAAATATGACCTGAAACAAGATCTTTAACAGAGGGCTGCATTACATTTAAAGTCAATTTATTATTAGTGATTCAATAAAAGACATTTCCTAAATGTTTTGCTCAGTATAATCAAATATATTTTTATAGAACATTTTGTTATGTAAGCAGATTAAACTTTACCAGATAAAAAATAAAGGACTTAACTTGTTATAAACTTTAAGAATCTGAATTGGTCAATAAACCAAAACCAAATAAAACCAATTTAACATCTAGAAAGTTAAATATGGAGACAAGCTGCAGATTTCATCAGCGGGTAAAACCACTGATGACTGAGCTGTGATCCATCAGGAAGCTCTGATGAGAAAGAATCAAGGAACCAGTGGGTCCAGTTACACTTCATTAGACTTTAATGACATAAATTACACATAAAAATGATGAAGATATAAACTGTTGCAAATATGCAATGTTTGTTATTTATGTACAAAATGTGAATTAGGATTATTCAACATTACCTTAAGTTTGTTCCATTTTAATGCCTTTCTAGATCAAAACCTCAAAAAGAAGCTAACGTTTTGATTTATCACATTTTCTGCAGCTTTTAACAGGTTTGATTCTGTGGTTTTGGTTTTATTTGCAATGCAAACTGCTGTGAAGAATAGTTTCTATCAGTCAGCCACAAACAAACAGAAACAACGTGCCTATTTTATCAGAAACAATCTAAAGAACCACAGGTGAGAACATGATGAAGCTGCAGAGGAACCATCATGCTGCAGAGGTTATAGGAGTAAAACAGTGAAGGTACTGAGAACATCAGACAGAACACTGACAGGGAAACACTGAGATACATTCAGGACGCCTTTGTTTGCATCTTAATAAGCTAATCTATAGAGAAATAAACACATTTTCACCAGAAATAGATCCCCAGTAGCAGGCTGTAATGAGCTGACAGCTGGAGGTTTCTGCTGGAACTGGAGGACTACCTCAGTGAAGAACAGACGACTTCTGGTTCTGGTGGAGATTCTAAAGGAGAGAAAAATAATAGTGTAACAAAATTAATACCAATAGTTCATTTCATCTCAAAATTAGGGCAAACTATTAGCACCAGTGACAGATTATATAAGAAGAATCAAAATACTCCTTGGAAAAATACCGTCACCAGAGGTGTAGTTATCACATCATTGTTGAAATAATTATAGATTTTCTCCTGGTACCCTGGTTTACGGTCAGAAAAACTTTAACGTTAAACGATTAACCAATCTCTCTAAATTACTCTTAACAGTAAGATGTTTTGTACATAATTGTTTGGTACACATTAAGTCATTTTTGTGTGATTTTGGATTTCTTGACATCCCTCCTGATTTTGTAACACTTTCTGAAGTTCAGTCCTTGAATTAAAACGAGGAACAAAAGGTTCATAACCTAATAACCTCCAACCTAATGTTGGAGTTCAGCCAAGATTCATTTTATCAATTAAGAATCAAGAATTTTTATTATCACTGCATGTTATCATGGTGATATTTTTTCCAGGACTCCAGCTTGGTCATGAACACTGCAAAATATATATATATATATATATATATATATATATATATATATATATATATATATATATATATATTTATTTAGCTTCTCGTCCGGTGAACGCTGGAGATTGGCACCAGCAGCAACCCCCGCGACCCCATGAGGGATTGAGCGGGTCAGAAAATGGATGGATGTATATATATGTATATATATGTATATATATATATATATATATATATATATATATATATATATATATATATATATATACACTTTGAGCTGCTGCAATGCCATTTCAGCAAAATGGTCCGTTTTTTTTTTTCTTTTTTCACTTTGTCATGTACTTTGGATTAAGTCCTCTATGGGTTGCTAATCTTCATCAGATAGGGCTGGTAAATCATGAGAGTTTTTATGAAGCTTTGCAGTGGAAACCACAGGGCATCTCACCTCTGTTTGCTCGATGACATGCATTCACATCAAAGTAAGAAGCAAACAGTGTCTGAGGGTTTAGAAGGGATCAGTTTCTACAAACACCAAACCACAGCCACAGTTTTAGCCCGATAATATCAACTAAAAGGGCTTCAACTGCCTTCTATAGCTTTGCACCACATGAAACAAACATAGATATCGCTCTTTTGTACAGCATGAAAATTTCACGTGTGAGCAAGAAAGTCACTTTCTGTGAGTTCAAGTTGCAAGATGGAAAGTTCTGACTGCTGTCTGTGCCCCAAACAGTAGTTAAGATCAGCCGGCCTTCCTGGAGTCTCTGGACGGTGTCTTGGAAGTGATGCCACGTTGGGATTAAAGTGGTTCTCATGAGGGGGGGGGGGGGGCTTCAGCATTCATGTGGGCAATGATAGTGTCACCTAGAGGGATGTGATTGGGATAAATAGTCTCCCTTATCTGAATCTGAGCACTGTTTCATTGATAAACGTCTGTGAAAGGCACAGAATGTCCATAGCAAACATTGTGTTTGAGTCTAAGTTGGTCCGTAGGTTGGTCCAGGTCACCTTGGGCTTAAGGAGGATGATTGATTTTGTAATCATATCATCAGATCCATGGCGTTACGTCTTGCTCTCTGTGGTGAGGAGAGGGACAGAGCCGTCAGCCACCACCTGGTAGTGAGTTGAAGCCAGTGGCAGGGTAGATGGCTGGACAGATCTGGTAAACCCAAACAAGAGGTGAGGGTGAGCTGGGAACATCTAGCTGAAGAACCTGTCCAACTGATCTTCAGTTCACACCTCTGGAAGAATTTCTCTCATCTCCCAGGGGAAGTTGGAACATAGAAATTGTAATGCACCAAACGCTGTAACAGCTGATCGGACCTGGTGTACCCTCCCAGATTCTGAGAAGCTTAGTTGCTTCATCTTTGAGTTCTCTAGCTCTCATGAAGTCCTCCACAGCCACTACCTCTTAACATATAAAGCCCTTAATAATCAAGCTCCATCATATATCAGAGCTCTGATTACCCCGTATGTTCCTAACAGAGCACTTCGCTCTCAGACTGCAGGTCTGCTGGTGGTTCCTAGAGTCTCTAAAAGTAGAATGGGAGGCAGATCCTTTAGCTATCAGGCTTCTCTCCTGTGGAACCAACTCCCAGTTTAGGTCCGTGAAGCAGACACCCTGTCTACTTTTAAGACTAATCTTAAAACTTTCCTTTTTGACAAAGCTTATAACTAGAGTGGCTCATGTTACTCTGAGCTACCTTTATAGTTTTACTGCTATAGGCTTAGGCTACTGGAGGACATCAGCGTCTATTTCTCTCACTCTGCTGAGTTCTCCTACTGCTCTCCAGTCTGTATTGCTTGTTGTCATTTCAGCTTTTAACTTTTTGTTCTCTCTCTTTTTTCTTCATAGTAGGTACTCCTGGTCTGGCGTTCTGTTAGCTGTCACATCATCAGAGGAGGCAGATCATCCACTATTACCATCTAACATAGAAAGTACTCCTGGATCAATGTGAGCTTCTGAGCTTTCTGTGTCTCTGCTCTGTCTTCTCTAAGCCCCAGTGGGTCGAGGCAGATGAGCGTTCACACTGAGCCTGGTTCTGGTTCTGCTGGAGGTTCTCCTCCCTGTTAAAGGGGAGTTTTCCTCTCCACTGTCGCTTCATGCATGCTCAGTATGAGGGATTGCTGCAAAGCCATCAACAATGCAAACGACTGTCCACTGTGGCTCTACGCTCTTTCAGGAGGAGTGAATGCTGCTTGGAGAGACTTGATGCAACCTGCTGGGTTTCCTTAGAGAGGAAACCTTTTGACCAATTTATATGATTTAATTGAATTTGACTTTGTAAAGTGCCTTGAGATGACATGTGTTATATAAATAAAACTGAATTGAATTAACCACTCTTTCCTTTTCAGTTGTTCCTTTGAGTTCTCTTGGCAGTTTCCTGTTTCCCACCAGATAACAGTTTTCAGGTTCTCTGTCTATGTTATTACAGTGTCAATCCATTTGAAGTGTTCGTCCTTGTCTATCAGGTTAGGTGGCTGGCAATGGTGGCATGAACCTGGTAGGTCAGGATGTGATGGTGCCCCCTGATGTTGACTTTAGGGTTCACTTACCGGGTCCAGGGCTGGGCACCCCTTTGGGGTGCTGGTGCCTGGATCTGGGAATATGGGATGTGTATGGTAAGTGCGAGTGTGTGTACTACATCCCCCCCCCCCCTCGTCTTGCTCCCCTGCACAGGCTGACTCCTTGGCCTGCTGGTGCATTGGTGGCACTCAGTGTCCGGGGATGGTTGTCCGGGCGGGTGCCAGCTCACTCCTGGTAGCTGCTTTGCGGGGTCTTGTCCCTCAGGGCTCGGTCAGGACCCCCACCCGGGGATGGGGCGCCCCTGGGGCCTCGGCACCCTGGGGCCCATGGCCGGATCCGCTCCAGTGCAGATGGCTGCTGGCGGAAACCATGGGCTCGTCCCCGCGGCTCCCCGGGGCCTTGGGATTGTGGCTGTTGGGGGGTTTCCTTAGTGCCGTCTCTCCTTTTTCCTTGGGTGGGGGAGGCAGATTTCTTGTGTCGGCTCCTCTTGGGCTTCTTTACTCTGAAAGTCCCTTTAGGCATCTGGGGTTTTGGTTCCTCCTGGCGTCTGCCTCGGTGTTCTGAGGAGAATCTTTGGCTCCTCACAACCACTATTGAGAATTTTCCATGCAGAAAACCCCTATTAGTAACTTCAGCTGTCACTTTATAAATGTCATATTAATTAATTCTGTATATACTTCAGTGATGGTATCAAGGCGTTACTTGATTGTATCTTTAATACTTTATCGGCTGGTTGTTCTGTCCTTTTTACATCTCTCTTTGCAGGTGATGAAGCAGACTAAGGATGTTGCATCATTCTCTCCCTTTCTCTCCTCTTTCTTTCACCTTTTCTCCTTTTTCCCCTATCTTCTTGTTTTAATGTCCATTTAACATGAAATGTTCCCTGCATAAATGATAATAAAGCTACTAGCACGTATAAATCAAACGGAGCACTATGGTGAAAGCGGTACGATTGCTTATGAAAGTAAAATCTGTTGGGCTCTTTTTCGCATTTAGTCAACAATTCTTTTTTTTTTTCTTTTTGGGGGGGATTTTTTGCAGCTCTAGTCGCTCGCTTTTTCTGACAGTAGGCTGACAGGACTGTGGGTCGGATTCGAATGCGGGCCGACCGCATCGAGGACTAAGCAGACTGCAGCACAAGGAGAGCAAGAACAGAAAAAACGAGAAATGAAACAAGTTCACCTTGGTTTTCTTCCTGTTGTTAAGCTGTGATATTTCACCATACTGTAAATTATAGTTTCCTCTCCACCTTCCTGGTTACCTAGAAATAAACAGATATTGATCTAATTCACAATATACTATTGCATATACAAGTGAAAAGAAAACATAAAAACTTTCATCTAGAGTAATTGATATTTATGACAGATGTTGATCTCACCTTTAGATTTGCTGTCATGTATCACGACTAAAACCAGCAATAAAACACCAACAATGGCACAAGATAGAGACAGGAGTCCATAGGGAAGAAAGTGGGATGAGGGTGGAGAGTTTGATGTGGGAGAAGGAGTGGTTGTTGGAGAAGATGTGGAGGATTTCTCTAAAATAAAGAATTATTAGAGGCTGAATAATTGATATTAACACTCTAAGTCAAATATTGGTTTAAATCCTGCTGACCTGAGACAGAGATGCTGCTGGATGGAGACTCTCCATGAGCGCTGATGCTACACCTGTAGAGGCCTTCATCAGAGCTGGTCACATGGTGGAGGGTCATGTGACCTGCAGGCTCAGTCCTGATGAGGGAGCCATCTTTATAGAAAGCAGCTGGGAGGTTGGAGGGAGCGGTCTTTGTGTGACAGCTCAGAGTGACGTCATCTCCCTCCATCACAGGGAGGACAGGACTCTGCAGGATCACTGATCCACCTCAACACAGAGACAAACTACAGCATTTCATCCATTTCCACACAGCTTCATCAACACTAACTCCACAGTCTGATCTTACCAGTGACAGTGAGCTGGATGCTGCTGCTGGCTGCTCCCTCTCTCCACTCACACCAGTAAACTCCACTGTCCTCTGGGACCAGGTAACTGATATTGCAGGTAGAATCAGCTGCTCTCCCCCATCCATCACACTCAGTCCTGGTTCCTCTGGTTGTGTTCCTCCTCACAGTCCATCCAGCAGAGCTGTTGTCCTCCTCACAGCTCAGAGACACAGAGTCTCCTTTAAAGAACTGAGATCTGCTGGGACTCATAGTCAGACCAGCTGAGAGGACTGAGATGATAAAATATTAATGATTTCAGTTATTGTGAAAAGTACTAAAAGATAGATTCAGGCATTTCAAATAATTATTCAGTATTATTTTTTACGTTTCTTTTTCTGATTTTTTTTTTTATAAATGACTGAATGTTAAAGAATTTTTAATACAACAGAAGTTTACCAACCTTTATTTATTGTACAGCAGAGCAAGAAGGTCAGAACTGAAGAAAAATGGAAACATTTTGATCAGGAACTGAAACCGTTTAACTTCTGACAAACATAGACGGGAAACAGATTATCTCTACATTTTAAAACCTGCTTATTTTCTTGAATGTTCTGATTTCTCAACTTTTATTAAAAACAAAACCACCAGAAATACTAAAGACAGCAGGACTTTAATCCAACCAGACTGGAAATGTTTCTACTTACAGAGCAGATGTGGTAGAGCTGTGCCTCTCATCGTACCTCTGAATGATCTGACCATCCTTCACTTTAGCTGCTCACACCAAGCTGAGCCCGCCTCCTTCCTCTACATCATGGAAGCAATTTTGTAAAGATCAGAGATACTTTTCTACACCATTAAATAATTATATTCAACTGACAAACTAAGTTCAGAATAATAACAAATAGTAAAATGCTTGTTTCTACTCAGCAACACTAGAGTTAAATGTGCTGAAATATCTGATGGTAGGTTTTCTACATAATGAGTCATGTTGGACAGAACATCTTTAACTGGAGGAGTTTGGCAGGAGGAACAGATGAAGACCACAGAGAAGGTTCATGGATGTAGAAAATGGGGAGACATGGATGGTTGATAAGACAGAGGAGGATGGAATAGAGGAGAGGATGGAGGCTGAGGACCTGCAGTGACGCCCCCTAGTGGAGGCACCAAAGCAGGAATGATTGAAGTTTGAAGGATTCTACAGTAAAGGATATTGTTACTGGAAACATGAGAGGAAACATGGATATAATACCCAGGAACTGCATGCATCTACCTAAATCTATGCTTACTGTGATTTTCTTGCATAAATTAAAGAATATATACTTACTTTGCTATGTATGACTGTTAAAACATTTATCAGGAAAATGCTCGGTGGTGTTCCAGTGAGCTCAGAGGGATGGTGCCGTGGAGATAAAACAAATGAAAGACGTACAAAAGAAGGTTAAAAAACTGACCAATCACAGTAATGGGTGGGCTTTATATGTTCAGTGACGTGCAACGTCCAAGAATCCCTCAGCTGAAACAAGCAAGATGGCCACTGCTACATAACATTCGTGTGCTACTGCGTTTTCTGAATTATATTGTGAAAGGTTAACAGCGGAAGTCTGATTTTGCCTTTTTTACGTTTGTCTGCAGTTTCTCTTGTTGGTTTATTTTGCACCTACTGACCCCGCCCCAGAAAAAGTGCTCTATGGGAGCTACAGGTTCCTGACTAAGTTAAAAATACTGAATTATCTTTGTTCTGAAATATTAAAGCAGGAGTTTAGTCATCTTTAAAAATCTCGCCATATTTAGCCAGTTTTGATAAATGAATTCAAAGCAGCTTTTAATACACTTAAGTTTGCATTTGAGTGAAGTTTATTAAATACATGTGGTCCAGGAGATGCAGCAGGGTGATGTAAAAGTTAGTACTGTTGCCTCACAGCAAGACAGAGGCTACAGTTTTTGTCCTGGTCTCAGAAGGGGAGCGTATGTGTGGAGTTTGCATGTTCTCCCTGTGTCTGCGTAGCTTTCTGGTGGACTCAGTCACAGCGGCTAATCATCTAATCTATGATATTCTGTTGTATATCATAGAGACAAATAAAGCATCGTATCTGTTTACACTGAAATGGAAGATGCCTATCTCATCATTCATGCTTTCTTTAGATTTTCTTTGTCGACCAATTAGCATCCAAAAGTGCTAATTAGAATTTTCCCACTTTTTCCTCTTAAAATGACTATTTCTCAGACAGAGACAGTGCAGTCAGAATATTGTAACAGGACATTTTAACATCCAGCGGCACTCTGGTACTCCTTAGTTCTGGTCTGGTTTTGTCCTCAACAACAAGGATAAATAACAATTGAAACGCGTTATTGTATAATACCTTCATTAAAACAATGACTCCAACTATCATAAAGAACAGATCTGAAAACAACCTGATTAATATTACAATTGCTAAAAGTATTATAGCTCAGGTAATGCGTAGGGTGACGGTGGTGCAGGAGTTAGGGAGGTTGTCCTGTAATTGACAGGCTGACATTTTCATCCCCCCCCCTTAACACCTCGCTGGACCAAGCCACAGTGCCAGCATGCTTCAAGTCTGCCTCCATCATTCCAGTGCCGAAGAAACCTCAAGTCACCTGCTTCAACCACTACCGGCCTGTTGCACTGACTCCCATCATGATGAAGTGCTTTGAAAGGCTGGTGAAACAACACATCGTCTCCAGTCTCCGCCCCAATATTCAACCCGTTCCAGTTTGCCTACTGTCGGAACCGCTCCACTGAGGATGCCATCTCCTCCGCTCTTCACCTGAGCCTGACACACCTGGAGGAGAAGAACACGCACGTGCGGATGCTGTTGCTGGACTTCAGTTCAGCGTTAAACATCATCATCCCACAGCATCTGGTGGGAAAACTGGAACATCTGGGCTATTTAATGAGACTTAAATTAATTTAAAGACATAAATAAATTTCTAATGCACTGCTATAGTTTAACTCAACTCATTAAGACCAAACACATAAAGCCGGTATTGTTTTCCTGTGGCAAACAGAACCAGGCCAGGGCTTCATGTCTGATGTTCTGCATTAAATTAGTATTATTTTCATCTGTGTAACCCCCCCCCCCCCCCCGATTTAAATCAAAGAGAAAACTGGGAGCTGCTTCTCACTGTGAAAATACATTTTATGTGCTAAATTGTTAATTTGATACTAGCTACATGAAACCAGGCTGAATAAAGTGTGAAATGTTTAGAGGGAGGAAAATGTCCAATAATGAAAAAACTTAGGTCCGCTTCTTAAAACTAAGTTTAAAGGTTTTTAATTTCTTCACCAGCAGGGACGAGGAAAACCTTTTCCCATATCTCATTATGAACATGAACTTGATGTTGGTTATTGACCCAGTTCTTTGTTCTTTGTGGTTCTGTTTTGCTCTTTAGCAAATCTATGAGGTCAGAAAAGGAACATCAGCATTTCTACTAAGATTAAATTACACATAAAAAACAGTAAAATGTTGATTTTTTACTGGATTAGTGGTATCAGAGTAAAAGGACTGAACACAAAGGCATGCCACACTTTTCAGATTTTATATTTAGAACAATTTTAAAGCCATTTTATTCAATATTGTTGTGTAACCACTGTGTGCAATTCTAAAACAAGAAAACACATTAAAATGAAAAAAGATTATTTCTCAAGGGGCTGTGCTTCACTTGAAAGTCAATGTATTATTACTTTTTAAATAAGAAACATTTACTATTTTTTTCTTTAATAGAATCAGAATCAGAAATACTTTAATAATCCCAGAGGGAAATTACTGTTTTAGTACAATCGCCATAACAAACATCACAAACATTTCAGGGGGAGACGATTTACTGAGGCCTTGCTGCCAAGGAACCGCCTTACACGGTGCCCACATGGCGCTGCCATTACTCTGTGGAAAGATCGGGGCCACAATAGGAAGAGGGAAAAACACATAGATCACACTTTATCCTATTAAAAGGATTCAGTTTGAGATATCAAAAACCTCTGGCACGAGAAGCACAAATATGACGAGACACATAAAAGCAGAAGGTTAACACTGGACACTATTTGCGTGTAAGTTTATGAGAGAAGTGAGCATCAGTAGTGTATGTCCATTCATCCATTTTCTGACTCGCTTATTCCTCATGGGGTCATGAGGGGTGCTGCTGTCTATCTCCAGTGGGCGAGAGGCGGGGTTCATCCTGGACAGGTCGCCAGTCTGTCACAGGGCTAATAGAAATAGAATATTATAAAATATATATATAATAGAAAAATGTGTTATGTAGCACATTATGCCAGATTAAAAATAAATAAAACAAGTAAAGCTTGTTCTTAACATTAAGAATCTGAATTGGTTAATTTGGACCAGATCACTCCAATAATTTAACATCTATGGAGCTAAATATGGAGACAAGCTGCAGATTTCATCAGGGGGTAAAACCCACTGATGACTGAGATGTGATCCATCAGGAAGCTAATGTAAATTACACATAAAAATGATGATAGATATAAACTAAATCAAATATACTATATTTATGTTATGAATATATAAAACACGAATTAGGATTACGCAACATTATCTGCAGTTTGTTAACCTGACTCTCACCAGATCGATTTTATTCACCAGAGCTCCTCACATCCATCTGGGATTGCTCCATTAGAGATCTATTTCAGAAGGAGGGGCCTTATCAAAAATCCTTGCATGTGATTGGATAAATCACTTGTCTGTCATGTTTACCAGCATGATACTTCAACCACTGACAACAAAACTGAAACTATTGATTCCAACAAAAGCTTTCAAAGCCATCATCTGGTGTTAATATTCGGTAGATTGGACAACCCTGATGAAACAGTGGTAAATACCTCTTGCTGCTGTAAACTTTTTTACAACATCTAGGTACACTGTAATCAGGGACATTTCTGGGGACATTTCTGGGGACAGCTATTGCCGGAGACATGTCATCTAAAACTGGAACTGTTCCCAGAAATCGGGGACGTCTGGTCAACTTTGCTTCCTCTCTGGAGCCGCCATTGCTGTCTGAATCCAAACAGTTGCTTCTCTGATACGTCTCACATCAATAAAGATCCCGCTTGGCGATCCTGATTGGATGGTCCATTTTATGCGGTATTGAAATCCCTCTCAATGGCAGCGAGTCCAGATGGATGAGTGGAGCCGTGTGGAGCATGGCAGAACGAAATCCATCTGGTGAGAGTCAGGTGAGGAGTTTGTATTTTATTTTTATTTTCACATTACCAGATGAAAACATATAAACAAGCTAAGGTTTGGTTTAACACTCTGACAGGTTTCTCTGCAGCTTTTAATAGGTTTGAAACTGCGGTTTTGGTTTTATTTGAAATTCGAGCTGCCCTGAAGAAAAGTTTCCATCAGTCAGCCACAAACAAACAGACAGGAACAACAGGTCTGTCAGAAACAAGCTAAAGAACCGCAGGTGAGAACATGTTGAAGCTGCAGAGGAACCATCATGCTGCAGAGGTTATAGAAGTACTACTGAGAAGATCAGACAGCACGCTGACAGGGAAACAATGAAATACACTCATGAGACATTTGTTTGCATCTTGATAATCTCATCTATAGAAACAAAAACAGATTTACACCAGAAATAGATCCTCAGTAGCAGGCTGAGCTGACAGCTGGAGGTTTCTGCTGGAACTGGAGGACTACCTCAGTGAAGAATAGACGACTTCTGGTTCTGGTGGACATTCTAAAAAGAAAAAAAGCAAACATAATACTGAACCAACATTAATAACAATGGATAATTTCATCACAAAAATTAAGATAACTCTTAGCACCAGTGATAGATTATAGAAAAAGAACAAAAAATACTCCTTGTAAAAGTACCCTATTTCCAGAGGTATAGTTATCGTATCATTGTTGAAATAATTATGGTTCTAGTCCTATTTTCTGTGCCATCATCTATGTTCCCCAAAACTACAATAAGAACTTCATGAATTATTTCTCATGCTTTCTGACTGCGATTATGCCCAGCTACCATCATGTTATTGTTGCAGATTTTATAATTCATGTGTGCTGCCATGATAAACTGCTGCTAAAGGACTTTTTAAGCCTAACTGACTCTTTTAACCTGGATCAGTCAGTAACTGGCTCCACACACGACCCTGGACACACTGGATCTGGTTCTGTCATAAGGTCTGCATGTGTCTAATGTGGAAATGTGTGATTCTGGAGTTTCAGACCATATGTTTGTTTTATTTGATGTAGCTTTTAAACAACTTTTAATTAAACCTTGAGCCCATGTTTGATGTTGTCAGACTTTTAAGCCATCATCTGTTCAGTTCTCTGTGGTCTTTAACCAGCTCTCTGTTCCTCCTCATGTTTCCTCCTCGGTTGTGGAGTCTGTCTCCTGGTTCGATTCCACTTGCCTAACAATCATGGACTCTGTGGTTCTGTTAAAAACCAGGCAGCTAAAGTCTAGACCTAAGCCTTGGTTCAATGAGAGGACTCATGCTGTCAGAAGGAAATGTTGCTGCACAGAAGGGATTTGGAAAATTCACCATAAAAGAGGTGAAAGTAACCTATTTGAAACAAATATCGTGTTATCAAACAGACATAACCCACATGTGTTGTTCAACACCATTACTGTTCTTAACCCTCCTCAGAACCCTTGCTGAGATGCATCAGCGGATTTGTGTAATGATTTTTTAAGCTTTTAGTTGAAAAGGTTGTTGCCACAAGGGCTCTGATGATCCCTCCTGACTCTGACCCTTCTGTCTCAGCGACTTGCTCTGCAGCTTTTAGGCAGTTTGAACCTGTGACTCTTTTTTTAATGACCTGGTAGGGCATGTTAAGCCATCAGGCTCCCAGTGAGATCCAGTCCCTCCTCAATTTTTGAAGGAGGTCTTTCCCAGCATTGCACAATATTTGTCCTTACCATGGTTAACCGCAGTCTCTGTGTTGGTGTGACCACTGCTAAACCTAAACATGCAGTAATTTCACCACTTCTTAAGAACCCTGGGCTAGTTAAGATCTGGAGCTAAGAGGCTAAGCTACCCACTAGCACTGTTCTGAAACAAAGCTATGCTAATGTTTTGTTGGTTGTGTTTTGAGTTTTTTTAACAGAGTTAAAACGCTGATGGGACATTAGTGTTTGAGTTTCTGGTTTGCTCGGTACACAAAACCTGCAAAGGAGGAACATCAGGCTAGTAACCAATCGTTAGCTTTCTGCTAGCCGCTTTTATAGTGGCTCAAAGAGTTCATTTTTACCATCAAAATGGTTGATGGTTGCAATTAACACTTTGTAACAATTAAACATGATCACCAGAAGGACATCATGTTTAGGTCTATGCCACAGTCTGGTTGTTGCACCTCAGACTGTGTGTGGGTTCAGTGACGCTCTGGCAAAGATGAGTCCCACTAAAGGGATGAGGTCCACCATCTCACTCAGTGGTGTTCCAGGAACAATCTGATCCTGGACATGATCAAGACCAAGGAGGTAACGGCTCTTCTTTCTGAAAAGTTCCACTAAACTGCTAAAGACCGTCTATAGAGCCACCATGTTTTATGTCTCAGCATAATTATATGGTATGGGAGCTGCACAGTGCAGGAGAGGAAGGATCCAGCATGGCCTGTGAAATCATTGGTTGCTTAATGTGTGAGATCATGTCTTCATGCCATTGCATTAAAAGTCTAACTTATTATTAGGTTTTTATACATTTTGATCAGGTGGCAGTTTTGGTGGAGGGGGGGGGGGGTAAGTCCCCTCGACAAACACAGGGTTTGTATGAAGCTTTGCAGTGGAAACCACAGGACTTCTCACCTTTGTTTACTCGATGAGATGCATTCACAGCCACAATTTTAGCCTGCTTGTACTAAAAAAGGCTTTAACTGCCTCCTCATAGTTTTTCACTCCACGAGAAAATATAGATATTGCTCATTGGTCCAGCATGAGAATAGTATGTGTGAGCAAGAGGGTCGCCTCTTTGCGACTTCAAACTACAGGAGGGAAGGTTCTGACTGTTATGCACCAAACAGCATTTCAGATTACCAGGCCTTCCTGGAGTTTCTGGATGGTGTGTTGGAAGGGATCCCATCTGAGGATTGAGTGGTGCTCCTGGGGGGACTTCAGTGTTCATGTGGGCAGTGGCAGTCTCACTTACAGGGTAAACTAGCTTCCTTATCTGAATATGAGAAGTGTTTTGTTTTTGGACTTCTGTGCAAGGTACGAAATGTCTATAGGAAACATCGTTGTTGAGTGCACGGTGGTCCATAGGTGTTATTGGGACCAGTCTGCCTTGGGCCTAAGGATGATGACTTTTTTGTATGCATTATGTATTATACCCTAAAGAGAGGGGCAGAGCCTTCAGCTAATCATCACCTGGTAGTTAGTTGGACCCCTGGGAGGGTAGGCGGCCGGACAGATCTGGTAAACCCAAACAAGTGGTGAGGGTGAACAGGGAAGCTTCTCCACAACCTGCCATTGACCAAACAGGTCAGCAGGCTTTACTAGTTTCAAACTCCAGTCTTTGAGGGCTGGTGTTCTGAAACTTTTAGATGTGCTGCTGCATCAACACACCTGATGCTAATATTAGCTCATTAGAGGTTGACTGCACACTTGGACCACTGTCCAAAACCATGAGACAGTAGATCTCTTTCATGCAACTGAATACAACAGGAGGCGACGGAGATTAGATCAGTTAGACCCATCAGGGCAGGCTGGAAGTTATTACTTCTGCTTTTGTGTGAAATACTCCTACTGACGTTCAGTTCAATAACTTGTAAGAATGAAAAACCCTAATCATTGTAACAGTAGTGTTGATCATGGTGCAGTTTTGGCCTCACCCATTTGCCAAATAGTCAGCCAAATACAGACCGAAAAACTATTCGCATTAAAATGACAGTTACAGCATTACCTGTCAATCCTGCAAAAATATTACAAAAACAGTCCCAAGAGTCCTTGCACTATGTAGTGGCAACTTTATCTTTGGCAACTACAATATTTTAACAGATTGCTTTAGGTAGCAAATTTCCATTAACAGAAGAAACAGGTGGGAAATGTTTCATAGAGGACGCTGAAATATGGAAGTATAACTAACTAAACACAAAAATAATTCATTAAATGTATTTCATTTTAGTGAAATGAGCTCAGTCTCTTCATATCAGCACTGCAATGAACTCATTTTACAGTGTGGGCATGAGAACCTATAGCTAACACCTGAAAACTGGACGGCTGGAGAGTCTGTTAGAGTCAGTTAGCAGAAAAACCACAGACTGCAGCACAAGAGGAGCAACAAGAAAAGAAACAAACTCACCTGTTTTTTGTTGTTGTTCCACTGTCTATGCTGTGATATATAACTGTAGTGTAAGTTATAGCTTCCTCTTCCCCTTCCTGGTTACCTAGAAATTAGAAAATATTAATCAAATTCACCAATTTATCTTTTTATAGAATATGAAAACATTACTAGAATTATCAATTAAATTACATTTACAAAATGATTAAAGATTTCATCTAGATTTTTTTTTCTAAGAGCTTGTGTGGTGGCAAAAAAAAGGAAAAAAAGGAGAAAAAAGTGATAAAAGATTTCATCTAAAATTGGATTACACTTTATTTGAAGGGCAGTGCATCAGACTGATATTACACTGTAACAAACATGACAACACCTGTAGTGAACATAAAGGAGTCTTTATGAATGTTTATCACTGTTGTCATTAAGTGTCATTCGGTAAATTATGACAGTTTATTACAAAGTTGACATTGTTTAGAATGTCCTCGCTACAACAACTTGACATTACCAGGGACAAAAATGTCTTTGTAATGAGAACTTAAAATTAACAAAGAAATCATAATCCATCATAAATATGTCAGAACACGTCTAATTTTAAACCTTAAAAAGTTATTTAGATGTATGTGTTAACACTACATTATTGTTTATTTATTTGGATCCCCATTAGCTGTCAGTAATTTGACAGCTACTCTTCCTGGGGTCCTTTTAAAATTATACAGATACACAAAACATTACACCAATCTATGGGTTGATCATTTTCATCAGATGATGTGGCTTCCTATTGAGATAGATAGATAGATAGATAGATAGATAGATAGATAGATAGATAGATAGATAGATAGATAGATAGATAGATAGATAGATAGATAGATAGATAGATAGATAGATAGATAGATAGATGCATCCATCCATGTATATCCTCATTAAATGACTTCCTGAAATTATTGGATGCTTTTTGTTTCTGTGTGTGATTATGTCAGTATGTCATTGCAGTTAAAGTTTAACTTATTTTGAGGCTTTTATACATTTTTATGGGAGTTTGAATTAAGCTTTATTCATACAAAACCTTCATAATGGACGACAGTTGCACAGGAGTTATGGAGTTTGTTCCTGCAATTGGCGTGTTGCCGGTGTGATCCCCGCTCTGACTTTCTCAGTCGTTGTGTCCTTGGCCAAGACACTTGAAAGCAAGTCCTAATGGTCCTTCTGACTTTTAGGGTATCAAGCACAAGGTGTAAGACAAGTTACCACAGGGATAACTAGCTTGTGTTGGCCAAATGTTAATGGTAATATTGCTTTTTGATTCGTTGATGTCAGCTCTTCCTATCATTGTGATAGTTGCTCAACTACTGGTAGGGAACTTCAGCAGAGTTTGGACCATCATGAAACAGGTAAGTTTTAGCCTACTGATAATGTGTTGTTGCAATAGTTCTCCTGCTCAGTACGAGAGGAACTATAGACTGAGAAATTGTTATATTTGCTTGGCTGAGGAGCCAATGAGAAGAAGCTACCCTACCCTGACTCAACGCCTCTAAGTCAGGATCCTGCCTAGAGGTAATGATACCATAATGTGATAACTAATTCAGGATTCTCAGGAGAACTGATGGTAAAAAGCCTGGGAGATGGCTGATGATGGTCAGCTCTCTACAATTATGCACATCATATTTGTGGAGAACACGGTGCTAAATGATTTACAGACAACATGATTCTGGGTTTCATCCATATGAGGACTGCTCACTTGTCGGCATCTATTGAAAGGCAGCCCTTGAGTCAAGTTTGAGCCTGCTGAACTGAGGGGGAGGATTGTGGTAAAAGCTTATATGAAAACATTACTAGAATGTCAATGACAGATGTTGATCTCACCTTTAGATTTGCTGTCATGTATCACGACTAAAACCAGCATTAAAACACCAACAATGGCACAAGATAGAGAGAGGAGTCCATAGGGAAGAAAGTGGGATGAGGGTGGAGAGCCTGATGTGGGAGAAGGAGTGGTTGTTGGAGAACATGTGGAGGATTTCTCTAAAACAAAGAATTATTAGAGGCTGAATAATTGATATTAACACTCTAAGTTAAAGATTTGTTTAAACCCTGCTGACCTGAGACAGAGATGCTGCTGGATGGAGACTCTCCATGAGCGCTGATGCTACACCTGTAGAGGCCTTCATCAGAGCTGGTCACATGGTGGAGGGTCATGTGACCTGCAGGCTCAGTCCTGATGAGGGAGCCATCTTTATAGAAAGCAGCTGGGAGGTTGGAGGGAGCGGTCTTTGTGTGACAGCTCAGAGTGACGTCATCTCCCTCCATCACAGGGAGGACAGGACTCTGCAGGATCACTGATCCACCTCAACACAGAGACAAACTACAGCATTTCATCCATTTCCACACAGCTTCATCAACACTAACTCCACAGTCTGATCTTACCAGTGACAGTGAGCTGGATGCTGCTGCTGCTGGCTGCTCCCTCTCTCCACTCACACCAGTAAACTCCACTGTCATGTTCTCTGATGTAGTTCATGATACAGGTAAAACCAGCAGGTTGTCCCCATCCATCTCCACACTGAGTCCTGGTTCCTCTGGTTGTGTTCCTCCTCACAGTCCATCCAGCAGAGCTGTTGTCCTCCTCACAGCTCAGAGACACAGAGTCTCCTTTAAAGAACTGAGATCTGCTGGGACTCACAGTCAGAGCAGCTGAGACGACTGAAATGATAAAATATTAATGATTTCAGATGTTGTGAAAATTTGTAAATCTGAGATTAAGGTATTATATTTATTTATTCAAATCTGACATTTTTTCAAGTTTGTTTCGTTAAACACTGTTTAAATTAAAAAACTGAAAAAAATTACAACAGTGAAATAATGACAATGTGCTATATATACACAAACATATTTAACAATTTTTACAATATATTTTATTTTTACAATGTACATAACACCCAGGGCTCTACACTTTATCCCTCAGTGTTTATACTCTATACATTTTTAATAATTGATATTTACATATTTCTGCACTGGTTGGAGCTGCTTTAATCTAATTGAACATGTGTACAATGACAATAAAATTAATGTCCAAATGTTTAAAGATTTTAATACAACAGAAGTTTACCAACCTTTAATTACTGTACAGCAGAACAAGAAGATCAGAACTGAAGAAAAATGAATATATTTCAGCAACTGAAACCATTTAACTTCTGACAAACATGGAAGTCAAACAGATTATCTCTACATTTTAAAACCTGCTTATTTTCTTGAATGTTCTGATTTCTCAACTTTTATTCAAATAGAACCACCAGAAATACTAAACCCAGCAGGACTTTATCCAACCAGACTGGAAATGTTTCTACTTACAGAGCAGATGTGGTAGAGCTGTGCCTCTCATCGTACCTCTGAATGATCTGACCATCCTTCACTTTAGCTGCTCACACCAAGCTGAGCCCGCCTCCTTCCTCTACGTCATGGAGCTCATTTTGTAAAGAGCAGAGATACTTTTTCACAAGATTAAAGAATTATATTTAACTGACAAACTAAGTTCAGAATAATGTAAACAAGTAGTAAAATGCTTGTGTCTACTCTGCAACACTGGGTTAAATGTGCTGAAATATGCGGTGGTAACAGTTTTCTACATAACGAGCAACATTTAACAACGCATCTTAAACTGGAGGAGTTTAGCAGGAGGAACAGATGAAGACCTCAGAGAAGGTTTATTGTTGTAGAAAATGAGAAGATATGGATGGTTCATAAATGCTGAGGTCGCTCCCTCCTTCCTTCATTTGTACATTCTGAAAATTAAACTGAAAATAAATCAGACTAAACAATGTTAATAATAAATATAGTTATGCTCTTAATTGTGAATAGACAGTGGAATCACAACTAATAAAAGAGAAGTAAAGGTTAATTATGGGTATCTAGAATAAATTATGCTATGAGCTGTCAACTGGATAAGTTTGAAAATGTTAAAAATAAATATTTTAATATTTAAGGTAAAAGTTGGAATCAAAACAAGTGAGCCCCACATTAATTATGTGTATAGATACAATTTCAAATCATTAATAAACTGGAACCTACAGAGTTAACAAAGAGCAACACTGGAAGTCTGAAGGTCAAATCATCGACCTGACTCTGGATCGAAGACCAGACCCAAAACAAGTGTTAACGGGCAGAAGACCAGACTGATCAGATCCTAATCAAGTGTTACTGGACCTGACACCAGACACAGACCACGACATGATGGGATCACACAGTGCTATCAGTGGTGTGTCCATCTATCCATTTTCTGCCACACTTATTTATCCCTGCTGGGTTCCTGAGGGGTGCTGGTGTCTATCTGCAGCTGTCAATGGGTGAGAGGCGGGTTCACCTGGACAGGTAAGCAGTCTGTCACAGGGCAACACAGAGACAACATCTTACACATCTTGCAGCATTTTACTGTATTGGATGGATCAAACCCATCCTAACAATAATTATAAATAACAATTAGAAATAACAGTGGTTAAATACATAAAACAGAGATTGTTATAATATGTATTTAAATGAATTAAAAATGTAGTTCACATCAGGCACAACAAATAACTGTTTCTAATCTAAAGTAAAGCTTTTAAACCACCCACCACCATTTTCTTAACTATCAACTTTTGGACATACAATAATTGTGTAACAATCCTTCTATTTAAATTACAACATATTTCTAATATATACAAATTAATGCATCTTTAAAATGTTGACGTTTACTATTCTTTGGCCGTTAAAAACTCAGCTTTGACATATTTAAAACAGATTCAGTAAAGGTTTGACAAGGATTTCAACACTACAATCCTTAAATATAGATCCTTATTTAAACTAAATGCGCATTAAATAAAACACTTTTGATCTTAGCTATGTAGTAATAAGCAACAATATCCATAGAATAAGTGGGATGATTAAATTCTGATACAGATAAACTTCAACTGCTAGGCACTGAAAGGTAAAACACGTGTTGAATTATTTCTGTTAATAGATACTGAAAATACTGCTGAATATATATTTAGACACTTTGATTAGTTGCATGTGATGATTAAAGTGCAAATGTTTAATCTGAGATAAAGGTAAGTGTTAACAAGATTATCTGGCTGTGAAAATGCTTGGAGAAATCAAACATTTTCACAGCCGGTTGAGTAAATTATGAGTTAATTGTGGTCTTGATAAAAACAATAATTGCATTCTGTTTGTGTTATGCTGAGTCATCTTAAAGAAGTGACTTATTAGGCTATGAAAAATGAACTGTGGATCAAAGTCGCCAGGACAACATTGAACAGAACCATCAAATAAAGTCAACTCCTACGAGCCATAAGGAAGACACCAACACCAAAGAGATAATCAATTCAACCATCTTATTAACTAACTGATCAAATGAATCTAAGACAAAGTAGAGACACTAGGAGAATCCAGAACCAGCTACTTTATGTGTGATTTCATTATTTGCCATTTGCTTTGACGATGGATGAAAGGATTATGTCTTCTCCTTGACTTATTGTGTTACATTATTCTTGCTTTATTTCATTTTAAATTTTCTATTCCCCCAACCCACATGATCGGGTTTTAATCTCTGTTGGACCCGTTGTACTGTGATGTTGAATTATTGTGATAATTAAATTATTTTTATACTAAAGAGTGAAAACATTTTACGCCAGAGTCACCAAGACCAATGTTTACACACAGTGGGGCAGTGGGTAGTTGCTTTGTAGCAAGAAGGTCCGACCCTGGGTTTTTATGCATGACGTTTGCATGTTCTCCCTGTGCATGCCTGGGTTCTCTCCGGGTACTCCGGCTTCCTCCCACAGTCCAAAAATCTGACTGTTAGGTTAATTGGCCTCTATAAATTCAGCTGGAGATAGGCACCGGCACCCTTTGTGACCCCAACAGGAATAAGCGTGTAGGAAAATGGATGGATACATTTTCCCCTGTGCACCAAGATGGATATTAGACGTTTTTCAATGAGACAATACAGAACATTACCTATAAAACTTTGTTCTGAAATAAAACAGTAAATCTGTTATATTATCAGAAAAAAAACTTATATGAAAATAACCAGATAAATAAAAAAGTCACCAAAACTCTTCCAGAAAGGGTAATGGGGACATACAGACACTAGGTGGTGCTAGAACATCTGCCTTCTGGATGAAGAAAGTGCAACCCTGAAATATTTTTTCTTCCTTTATTGTACAGTGTACAATGTGTCCCAAGGTAATATTTCTGGATTTTAAAGCCTACTTATGTGACCAGTTCCCCCACATTTTTTGTTATCCTGCCCACCAACATCTCAGAGTTGTAGTTATTGTAATTGTTCTAATGGTCTCTGATGATTTCTGTTTGACTCGTACTTTTTATTGCTAATACAGTTTACCAGTTACATCTGTCTGTTAATTTCAATAAAATCCATACATAAGGCCTAATGACCTGGGTAATGCTATATAATTATACTACACTACTAAAATTCCTTTAATAACTCACTGTTCAGTAAAAGTGAGGCAAGTAGATTGATTTATTTTCTATTTTTCTGTAGAAATTATGTGATTGTCAAAGTATTTTAATATGTAAATAATATCAGCAGGCATCATGTTATCAGTTCTAAGGGCTTGTTGATAATCTCACAGGCTACATGTTAAATACAGATGGTTCTTCTCATGGCCGTATCCTAATTAATATTATTCTGTCCTGTTGGTTTCATTTTGACACAAACATAGAAGTTTGTACACATGTTCACTTTAGGCTGTAGGAGGACTTCACTGCTGTGTTGACCTTTATGTAGCAACTGCATCAGACTTCATATGACTTGAATTAAAATCTGTTCATATAAATAATGTTCCAGTTGCACCTGTGATTAATCTCACACTACTGAGGCAGCCGGTGGCTCCATGTGCCACACACGGTTCCCTTTTATACACTTGAGCATCTGCCCCTAAAATGTCTGTTCATGTCACTGGATCCAGCATCTCTGTGGTTCTGGGTTTTCTTATTGTTTGGTACAGACTGATCCCAGGTCTGGTTTCAGCCAGTTTTCCACCTTAATGAACTATTTTAAATCCCTCAGGGTGTTTATTTCTATTGCTGATGCATTGAAGTGGTGGTTCTCTCTCTGAGAAATACGACTGGCTGGATGTGGTTCTGGAGCGAGGTCCGTAAAGTCAGAAGCTTTGGACCCACGCTGCGGTCTGAGGAGCGTTAAAGGAGAAGTTAAACCTGCCTGCAGCAGCAGACATTTAAAGGCACGCCCACATTTACATCATGAGGACAAGAGGAACTGGAAAACTGGAACCAAGCAGGAAATCAACACAGATCCCCACTGATGGTTCTAATAGCTGCAATAAAACCTCTACAGCTCAGAGAAAATGTGCTAGTTTGAAACCTAAAATGACTGAAATATTTAGAGTTTACACATTAATCGCTCATTACTTACATAAATATGTCTGTGTCTCCGTGCTGCAACATATCCTCTCCTCTTGCCAGCAGATGTCAGGCCTTCCTCCCATGTTCTCCTCTGATCTTATCGTTACAACCTTGTTTCTGTCTCCTGGATTTTCCTGCCCATCTTGTCTGAGTTGTACCAATCTGAGGATTTCTGGAGATTGACCCTGTTTCAGTGCCCCGACCTTTGACCTTTGCCTGCCTTCTGGATTTACATTGCCGTGTTCTTTCTTTTTAATCAAGATTAAAAACATGTTTATTTAGGATTGCCTTTGATTGTTCTAGTGAAAATGTTTTTACTGAAACATCATTGGTTCAGCTTTGTTGTCCAACCATTTTTATTGTTTGATAGTTTTTATTTTCACATGTTTTATTTAGTTTCATTATTTCGTTGCCTTTATTCTGTTTTATTTTCCTATATTTTAATCATGTAAATGGACTTTCCATTGTCTGTGTACTGAAATGTGCTATACTCATACATTTGCCGTGCCTTCCTCCATGTCTCCTAACTGCCTGTTTCTCAGGTCCTGAACTATCCTCTGCTGACCTGTCTGACATCGCTGCAGTGAGTAAAGCCTGCTCCTTATATGCCAAGATGTTTCCTTCTTGTTCCTGCAGAGGTTCCCTGGCTTTCACCTGCTTTTCTGTTTGAATAAACCTTTTTAGACACATTTAATGTCTAGCTGGAATTCTGAGACCACAGTCTGTTCCTTGACGTAGAAAATAATGTGGATGTGTTTTTTAAAACATGATTTGTGGTCTTTAACTTTAGCATTTAGATTTTTCAAGCTGTGACTCCTCCGTTTTTTCCACATCTGCCCCACTGAGGGAAGAACATCATCCTTTCCAGCTCCTTTCACATCCTGCCTCACTAGAAGAGGACCCAGCATGACAACCTCCTCTGCCATGCTCTCCAGATTTGGCTCCACAACTCGCTGATTCAAGATTCAAGAATCTCCTATTGTCACCACGTGTTACTGTGGTGGAAATCTTTTTCCAGGACATACTCCAGCTGGGAATACACACAATAAACAACAGGCACTAAACAACGAGTACATGTAACAACATAGCCAACAATGTGTAAAGTGTGTTTTTTAGAGATAAAATCATACAAGACAGACTTTAGAGTCTGCTAGGACTCGTACCATCCAAAAGTCCGTTGTATTTAAATATGATTTATTGTGTTGCATGAATTAGTCACTCAATGCTTCTTTGATGATAGATTCATGTCTGTAGTAAATCTTCTGCAATATTTACAGACAACATTTACAGTAGTGATGTTGCAACATCTACACATGTAGATGCACGGGGCGACAGCCCTCACAGCTTTTCTGAAGAAGCTTTTTTTGAATCCTTACTGGATTTGATGTCCCTGAAACATTTACCTGATGGATGAGGGGGAAACAGTGCATTGCCTGGGTGGATGGGATCTGTGGCAATGCAGGAGGCCCTTCTCTGGACTTCACCGCGGGTGAAGATCCTCTGTCATCCAGTTCATGATCAATCCAAAAAGTTGAAACGTGAGCCCCCCTCATCTGTATAAGGTTGTTTTTTTTCTTGCTCTACATAAAAGGCTTCCTTCACCCCTCTCTTTCAAAACTTTACAAGTGATAGGTTTGACTCCTACTAAGGTTCGCCCCCATAAATGTGACCACAGGATTTCTCCTGTGAGCCAGGCAAACAATGGACCTGCCGACTCTCCATTGTTGAGGGACGATCAGTTCTACATGCAGATCTAAACTCTAATCAGGCCTCACCGGCAGGAAGAAAATAGTCTTCAGCTTCCAGTTCAGAATAGAAGTTCAGTAGTTTGTTTTTAAACCTGTTTTTGGATTAACTCGTGCAGTATAATCTGAGTCCAGATCTTGTAGACGGCACCCCACACTTCCCTGTGCTGTTGTACACCTCAAGGTTTTTCTATTATAGACTTCTGTAGTATTAAAAAGACTCTTGAAAAATAAACTATACTTCAATATGGTCAGGATCCTCGAACATTGGCCTTAATTAGTGATCAGGCTCACCTGTATGTGTGAAGTTAATTCCCAGCTGGATTTAAGTTCCCTCTGTTTGTTTCCCTATGGTCGTGTCACCCTGTTCTGTTCCTGTGTTCAGATCCTGTTTTCCTTGTGCATTCTGTAAATTACCTCCACTAAAGACTTATTTTCACCATGCGCCTGCCTCCGCCTCATTGCCACTTTGGTCCTCCTCCGCAAATCGTGACACAAATAAAATAATGTGCTAATAGGAACTTAAAACAGCCTTAACTCAATTAATTGAACCCTAAATTGTAGATAAATGCTGGGACTGTGGTCTTGAGTTATATATGCTGAATCATGAAGTATTAATGATGATTGGTGTTAAATGTTTCCATTGATGTTTATCCAGCCCATTTTTGGATTGCTTTCATTGTGCTGCGCCTTGGGGGCACACCAACGGAGGGGGGGAGCTAACGAACATTTGAACTATTTTGTTATGATGTGCTTGCTGAGCACATCAACAAGAGGAATTGTAAGAGATTATGAGATTACAGAGACTGGACAGCAAATTCGGTGCCATGGAAATTACAGATAAACTCTGGAGGCAAAGAGTCTGTCATACTTAGGAAAGAACGACTGATTAGGGGAAAATGTGTCAGTAAGGACACGTCTGCATTACAGCATGATCTTCTCCACCAATGTGATGAACAGAACACTGATATGTTACTGATACATGCCTCTGGATGGGTGAACGCAATCTGTCCTATTCAATGTCTGAGTGAGAGAACAAACGGGGTTCTCTCGGGTGCCGGTTACGTTGTGTTGTTAAGAGAGCCCAGTACTGAAGCTGTAAACATCCCTCTGCCTTTTGGATTAAATATGGTAAAATATTGTTACCGTTTGAGGAGTCTTTTTATAACTACAGAAGTCTACAATAGAAACACCACATTATCAGATAAAAGAACCAGGGGTGACCGTGAACAGGTCTATTATTTAACATCACTCATCGCCTTCAATGCACATCAGGACAAATACACAGCTAACAGCCTCGCCTTTCAGAGGAAGATTTCTAGTGAAGAAGTAAGTAACTCATAACTTTATAATGCTGTTAGCAAGAGAACATTTGATCTGCTGGTGGTGCTCTCTGTCATGTTGCTCCAACACTGCGTTGCTCTGATGATGACATTTTAGGACAGGGAGGGGCTGACCCGGGGTGGGAGCAGCTAGTCACAATTCACATGCATGTACATGTACACATGTGGTGTGTACCAGGCATGTAAACAAGAGACTGGAGAATAACACAGAGAGATGTGATGTGACGACATACCATAGTCCATGTGAAATATCACCTTTACTTCTTCATATCATTATTTCTTAGTTATTTCTATCGAAAAAAATAAATAAAATTTGCTTATTGCCTCTTTAACTATACTATTGTTAAGTAAATGAAATATAGTTTATAAAAAAGTCAACTTCAAGTACACTGCTCATTTTCAGTAGTAAATACTAAGTATACTTGCAATAAACTTGAATAAACTACTTTTTGTTTTGGGATTCAAGTCAATGTCTCATTAAAATTTAATTATGTTTACAAAATTACAATAAAGACTCTTGATTAATTGTGCATAATAATTACAAATGTTTAGAGTTGAGCTTGAAACATTTTTATGTGTTAAACTGTCCTTCTACCAACTAAACACCTAGAGAAACCGAGGCGTCTCTGCCTCTGCAGTCTCACACGTCTACCAGCCTTCACCACAGACCCTCAGTGGTCGGAAAAAACACGAGAGAACCAGAAGCTCAGCAGCTTTGGTCTGTTTCTGCTCCATCAGCTGGTTTTTACCTCTGGTTCAGTCACGGTTCTTCTGACACGTTTGATAATAGCTTAGCATGTCTGCTAGCGCTACATGTCAACCTTCCTGTGAGCCGGAGGACCAGCTCAGATCAAGCTTCTTCCATCAGACCAGAAATCAGGTGGTCGATGACATCACTTCCTGTCCAGACCTGATTCAGTCCCATCTGGTGGAGAACTCCTTTTTACTTAGCAGAAATACAGTGCTACTGACACACTGTCGAATAGTTTATCCTGTCTTCAATGCTTACTCTGGTATTTACTCTTATCTTCTACTCTTGGTGTTTCTTTAGAGCTAAACTTAAATTAGACTGCTTTGCTCTTTTTCTTCTCTTTTTTTCTTTGCTAAAATTGTGTGTAACCCATGTGTTTGCTGCTGTCACGCCTGAATTTCTCCATTGCATGACAATAAAATAATAATTAGTTCTTAGTACTTAAAACGTTAGTAAAACCATAAAGAAACAAGAAAGGAGATGAAACATCTTTGTTTCATTTGGTCTTGACCCAACCTACCATGTGGGTTGGATCAGATTCATCAGTGATAACAGCGGCGACAAATCTTAGTAGTTTAGTAGTGTTCAGCTGACTAGTTTCGGTTTGAGGTGTATTTTTCTATATGTTTCTGCTTAAACTACTTTTAATTCATGTGGTGGGGGGGGTGAAAACACAAAATTTCTTTTTTTTTTATTAAGTAAAAAGATAACTTTCTGATAAGGAAATAAACAATCTCTAGACTGACTAATCAACTTCATACCCCTTTTCTTAATCACGAAGGTATGCGTGAGAATCTGACTTGCGTGTATGCACGTCCATGTGTTCCTATGGAGATCTTACTGGTTAGCAGCGTGATATTAGCATTTAATGTAATAGTGGTCTTTTGCTCAGACACACATAACATGTGGAGTAGTTGACAAACATCCACATATCAAAGCAACAAAATTAGATTTTTAAAAAACAAACATTATAAATGTGTATCTTACATGGGGATGTTGAGTTAGCAACATTAGCAGTTTATCATTGTTTCCTGGTGTCCTACACAATAGGCTAAAAGTTACTCAAGGAACAACACTTACTGACTGCACTACAGAAGAGTCCCTAATTGTTGGAATTACCCCTTTCTTCAAACGCAGGTTTGATGCCATCTTCACCTGGTAACACTCGGGTGCAAAATATGAAGCACATACATAGAGTTGCAAGAAGAGTCACCGGAGCATCGTTATCAAAGATTACTTTAATCCACTGCTCCCTGGTAGTAAGGTCCACAGATGCAGGCAGACAGAAAACATTTCCATGTTTATTTTGCCAACCAACAAAGGAGCAGTTAACATTTGGACATCTTTACTTTTAACACAATGCATTGGTGGCGGAGATGAAACTGATTTCAGGTGGTTTACAAGAGGCTGGTATGGCTCAGGTCAGCGTCCTTCCATAAGTGACCAGGAGGAGCACCAAACTCTCAGTGTGGGGGACCAAACTCTTCTGGGTTTTTATTGCTTTGTACAAAGAGTCCACAAAAAAAATAAAATAAACTCGTCATTTTCACACTCCTGATTTTCTGGAAGGTTTTAACTGTTGCCCAACACCAACACAGAAGTTTTAAAATAAAAAAATCCAATTTCCAGGTGATGACTCCTTTAACAACTCATTATTACCATAACTGTAAAGTCAATATTGTGTTCCTGTGGATCTAATAGGGCCAGGCCAGAGCTTCATATCTGAAATTCTGCATCAAACTACTTATTGACCTGGTTCTATGTTCTTCATGGTCCTGTTTGCTCTCTAACAAAGCTGTGAAGCTAGAAAAGAAATAGCTGCAGTTCTACTCAGAATAAATTACACGCAGGCAATAAACAATAAAATGTCAATTTTTGGGACTGGGTTTTATTGAGTGGTATCAGAGTAAAGGGATTGAACACAAATGCATGCCACACTTTTCAGATTTTATTTGCAAAACCATTTTAAAGCCATTTTATTCCATATTGTTGCTTAACCACTGCATGCTATTCTGAAACATAACAAAACATTAAAATCAATAGAGATAATTTTTCAGGGGGCTGCATTCATTTTAAAGTCCAATTATTAACTCTTTAAAAAAGACATTTAATACATTTTTCAGTTAAATTAATCTCAATGGAAAATATATTTTTTATTGAGATTATATATTTTGTAGCAAAATATCCACTGATCACTGAGCTGTGATCCATCAGGAAGCTCTGAGTGAGAAAGAATCAAGGAACCAGTGGGTCCAGCTGGACTCCATCAAACTTTACTGATGTAGCTTACACATAAAATGATGAAGATATAAGTAATAGCAGATATGCACTTGTGTGTTATTAACGGATAAAACCTGAATTAAGGTTCATTCAACATTTCCTAAAGTTTGTTTATTTTAAAGCATGTCTAGATAAAAAAAATAGAAACAAGCTAAACGTTTTGGTTTAACACATTGACAGACTTTCTGCAGGTTTTAACGGGTTTGATTCTGCGGTTTTGGTTTTATTCGCATTGTGAGCTGCTGTAAAGAATAGTTTCCATCAGACAGCCACAAACAAACAGGAACAACAGGTCTGTCAGAAACAAGCTAAAGAACCGCAGGTGAGAACATGTTGAAGCTGCAGAGGAACCATCATGCTGCAGAGGTTATAGGAGTATAACAGAGAAGCTACTGCGAATTTTCGTTAGCACACTGACAGTGAAACAATGAGATGAATTCAGGACACATTTGTTTGTATCTTGCTGAGCTCATTTATAGGAAAAAAAAACATTTTCACCAGAAATAGATCTTCAGAAGCAGGCTGTGAATGAGCTGACAGCTGGAGGTTTCTGCTGGAACTGGACGACTACCTCAGTGAAGAGTAGATGACTTCTGGTTCTGGTGGAGATTCTAAAAAGAGAGAAAACATAAGAATGAAACAAAAATATACTCTGATAAAACTAAAAACAATTGTTAATTTCATTACAAAACTGAGAAAAATCTAAACATAAAAAAATACTTTTTGGAAAAATACCCTGTCACCAGAGGTATAGTTAAAATATTGTTGTTGTGAATTGTGGAACTTGATCTGGAATATTTATGACTGTGCCGAGTAAGGATATGCCTTGCATTAAGTTGTTACAAGTACTTGGATGTGGAGCAAATATTCAGAGATAATTGTATTAACATCGTTGCTGTTTCTGAGACCCATCTTTATCATTCATTCTCTGACTCGAGCATAACCGTTGATGGTTTTTCTGTTTTTAGGAAAGACAGAAATAGATTTGGGGGTGGAGTGGCTATTTATGTACAAAATAATTTACCTGCCAAAATATGTTTTGATTTGATGAGGGAGGACATGGAAGCATGCTGTGTACAAATACACATGCCTTATTTAAAACCACTTTTAGTTTGTTGCTTCTATAGACCCCCTACTGCAGATGCTGTATATATGACTGGGTTGTGTGAAATGTTTGATAAGATATCAGATAAAAATAGAGAGATTTATCTGCTGGGTGATACTAATGTTGACTGGTTGGTGCATTCTTGTCCCAACAGGAAAAAGTTACTCTCTATATTGAGTGCATGTAGTCTGTCTCAAATTGTTGAAGAATAAATATTGGTAGTGATGGAATTATTTCTGGGACATGCATTGACCACATTTACACAAATGCTGCTCTGCAGTGCTCTAAGGCAATCTCTGTGCCTGTAACTTTTAGTGCACATAATATTATAACTATTACTAGAAAAATAGATTCCAAAACCTAAAGCTAAAGTAATTTTATGACAGTCCTATAAGCGATTTAATGAAGGTTTATTTGTAGGTGAAATCGTTGATGCAAACTGGGATATGGTTTGTAGTGAAGCAGCACTGGATCTATTTATGTCAATGTTTATGGATGCTGTAAACAAATATGCTCCCTTAAAAAAGTTTGTTGTCAAAAATAGGTCTGCCCCTTGGCTTGACCTTAGTCTTAGGAGGCTAATGGCAGAGAGAGATTCAGCTAAAAAAGTCTTTGTACTTTTTGGATCTATTGATGACAGGCGGAAATACTGTTCTCTACGTAATCAAGTCACAAAGTTAAATAAGGTAAAAAAGGGACTACTTTAAACAAAGGTTATATAAGATGAAGTACAATAGTAGAGGAATATGGCATGTTTTAAATGATATCATGTGTTGGAAGACACCCTTTGTTGAATCAAACGGATTTGTTGTCACAAAGCCAGGTGATATTGCTGATCATTTTAATGACGAAATTATTGAGAAAGTATCTCAATTAAGGCAGACTATGAACACTTCACACAACATTAGATCATATGAATGTATTAAGAACATTATAATGAAAGGTAAAAGTTGTGAATTTGTATTTAAACAAGTTGACGTCCATATGGTGGAACGTTTGCTCCGTTCTCTTCCTGACAGTAAACTAGCTGGATTAGATAACCTGGATAGCAAACTGCTGAGAATGACTGCTGGTGTCATATTTTAAATAGTTGCTTGGATGTGGATCTGGATTTGTCCAAGGAACTGGAAGGAGGCTAAAGTTATTCCTTTACCCAAGTATACTGAATCTGCTTTAAATGAGGGGAACTTTAGACCAATAAGTATTTTACCTGTTTTAAGTAAAATTATGGAAAGATTGGTACATGCACAACTTCAAGATTATTTTGTAACAAACAAACTTTTTACAGACTCTCAACATGCATATAGAGCTGGCCACTCAACCTCTGCTGCATTGATTCATATGACTGATGACTGGCTTAAAGCGATAGATAATTCTATGTTGGTAGGTGTTGTGTACCTGGATTTTAGTTTAGCTTATTCTTGACCAGCTGAGAAACTTACATTTTATGGTTTTAATTATTCTGCATTAAAGTGGATTGAAAGCTATATGTCTTTTAGATCACAAACGGTTTATCTGAATGGCAGCCTCTCCAGTAGAAGAAGTTTGGAGTGTGGAGTTCCACAGTTAAGTCAGTTAAGTCAGTTAAGTCAGCTGAGCTGCTTGCAGGATAAGGTCAAACTCAAAAGTCACACCCCATACAAGCCGTGCAAAGATCTCCACAAGCGTTTAGTGAGCACTGCTGATCCGCCACATTGCAGCCTCCATAGGTCTGAGGACAGTGGCAAGCGCAGCCGCACCAGAGAAGCTGTGGAGAAGCACTCTGGAGCTTCTCCACAGAGCTTTAAAGGAGAGCTTTCATCCTGAGGTGGACCACTAGTTAACTGCTCCCCTGCAACAGTTCATTGCTACAGGACACCCGGTCACCAGAACCTGGTCCTAACAGGATAAACTACCTACTAGTGCTCTTCTGAAGCAAAGCTATGTGAATGTGTTGTGGGTTGTGTTTTCAGGTTTTAAAAAAAAGTTTATTTCCGTAAGGGTTTTGTTAAATACTGATGGAACATTAATGTTTGTTTCTGACCCGCTTATTACAAGAAATATGATGAGAAAGTCCTTTAAAATAAACCCAATTGTTCGTTAGCAATAGCTTTCCTAATAGCTTTGCTACTAGCAAGTTAAACATAACTACGGTTTGTTTAAAAATAACACTTGTGTTGTTTTGTCTGGATTAATTGTATTCTGTGTAACTTCTGAAAAAAACATCAACATCAATGGCCACGTGACCTGGATGTGCCCCAACACAACTCCCAGTCATCTTCCCCTTACAGCGCCCTCTACATTGTTAAGTTACTCATTTGAGATAACTTCTTTCTGCAGAAATAATTAAATTAAGTAAAAAGTGAGTGTCCTAACGCTATTGATTTTTAATTTAGCAAATCCTTCTTTAAAATGTTATTTACTCAAACCTTTTATCTGCCTTGGAGTTGCATTTTGAATGGATTGAACGGATGCCAAATGTTCAAAATTAGTTAAGATAATTTAACTTCCTTCAAGACTCTTTAAGATGGACTTTGGTTCTCTAACATTAAGAACCTTACCAAATGCTGAAATTCATTGTATCGTTCTTATGGGGATGGTTTTCATCTATTTTTTGGTTTTTTTTATCTGTTGTGTGCACATAGCTCCTTAGTTTCTCTAATCTTGATTTTGCTTAGTTTCACTAGGCTAGTAAAGAAGATTTGTTGATTGAAATACATTGTTAATTCACATTGTCAGAGTTCTGCGGCTGTGCCAAGGTTGGGTGCAGCCCTTTCCTTCTCTCTCTCACAAGAGAAAGGGCAATAACAGGCTGGATAACATTTACTGGTCCAAAGGAGTAAATGTTTCAGCTGCAACATTAC
Organism: Fundulus diaphanus; assembly: GCA_037039145.1. NCBI lineage: Eukaryota > Metazoa > Chordata > Actinopteri > Cyprinodontiformes > Fundulidae > Fundulus > Fundulus diaphanus. The sequence continues at coordinate 51,636,622 of CM073131.1, forward strand.
GGTAGTTTCTTTAGAGTTTGGTTGAAACAATATTAAAGCATGGATCAATCCCACCTTTGATTGAAAGTTCACACTGGTGGTCGTCAAGGAGTGGCAACATTTTTTTTTAATGCACTTTGGACCATTACTACCAACTAAACATAATTTAAACCCCACTGTCTGAGTTTTGTTACTGACTATCTCCATCCCTTTATGAATATAGTGGAACAGTTTTCTTATGGCTTCTTCCACCAGGACAATACTCCATGTCACAAAGCTTAGATACTTTCAGACTGGTTTCTGAAAGATGAGAATTAGTTCAATACTATGGTCTCCAAAGTAACAGGATTTGAGTCTAATAGAACAACTTTAGGCTTTGGTGCAACAGCAGATTCTTATCATGGATTTCTCACCTTCATATCTGCAACAACTATATGCTATAATGTCAAAATGGACCAAAATCCATGAGGAATGTTTCTGACACCTAGTTCAATATGCACCACAAATAATTTTTACATGAGAACTGTGTTTAAACTGTTTTATTGTTCTTTCAAAAACTATTCAAATTCCTAGAATCTTATGTCACTTTATAATCACATTAGTAAATGTCTTTATTACTAGTCTGTATGAAAGAGTTGCAACTTTGCTGAGTTTTTTTAAAGGAAACATTAATGTATCCTGTTTGTCTTATTCAACAAGCCATGTAGGAGGGACAGCAAATATGTAGAAGAAGGTTCCTTGTTCAGATAAGACCAGTCTTAAATGTTTTGACCTAACATGCATTGTAAACTATCATTGTATATCCCCTCTGTGAAACATGGTAGTGGCAGCATCATACTAAGGGAGTGCTTTTCCACTGCCAGGATGAAGAGCTGGTCAGAGTTAATGGGAAGGTAAATGGAGCTAAATCTAGGACAATCCTAGAGTGCCCCTTAACGTCGGCAATTTTTCTTGACGTTTCCTCAAGTTTCTTATGAAGAACTGAGTATACGCAAGACATTGGTCATTCCAAAAAAAGTAAAAAACAAAACAACTGGACTTGTTTTCCGTAGTTTGAAGACATTTCGCTTCCTATCCAGGAAGCTTTTTCAATTCATCTTACCTGCTCTTCCCCTCCTCAAGGGGATCACATGACAATCATCTCCCAAATCCACGTAGGTCTAATTTCCTTCTACAGAGACCTTCCTCTTATTGTCATAAATTTGTACACGGTTTGCTTCTTGCGACTCTCAGCCATTTTCAAAGTGTATGGTGAGAGCAGCTGAGCTACATGAACGGCTAACACCAAAGCTAACCGCTAAGCTTACTGGATACATGAACACTAGAAGTGTCCATACACAGCAAGCATGGAGAAAACTAACAAGAAACGTGCATATACACTCAAGTTACAAGAGCAAGGCAGAATTATTGGCATGATGGAAAACCAATAGATAAGGTTATACCCGTAGAACTCTATGTGCAGAGGAGGGTGAGAGCAGGACCAAAACTCTGAGAAATCCCTACCCTTTGAACTAAACGGCATTGATTGGCAAGATTTTTTTTAACCTCCTTTACCCAAGGACATTTTCACCCAGTATAACAAAAAGTGATTCTGAACAGGATTACCAACTATATCTTTAACTCCAAAGGATTTGTTTCATCAGCAGGTAGAGTCTGCTCTGACCCTTCCTGTGAAGTACCTCTGCGTTGTGACTCCAGTCCAGTTTATTGTTCAGGTGAACACCCAAATACTTACATGAATCTACTATCTTAATGTGAGTCTCCTGGAGGTTTACCGATGTTTATGCACTGGGTCTGCGCCTGATAAAAATACACCAGCAGCCTCCCTGTGGATAAGGAAGCTGTTCTGCTGGCACCAGTCCACAAAGTCATGTGTCCATTTTGGGAGTTGTGTGGGTTCTCTCCGGGTACTCTGGCTTCCTCACACAGTTTAAAATACATGATTGTTGGGTTAATTGGTCTCTGTAAAACCACCTTAGGTGTGAGTGAATGGTTGTTTGTCTCTGTGTTGCCCTGCGACAGACTGGTGACGTTTCCATGGTGTACCCCGCCTCTTGCCCATTGAAGAACACTAGAGATAGGCACGACAGAGGACGTTTTATCATTCTCTTCCTTTTATCTCTTCTTTATTTCACCTCTTCTCTTTCTTTTTTTTTCTCTTCTTGTTCTTCCTTTACTCTCCCACTTTCCCATTGTAGTGTCCATATAATTAGAAATTCTCCCTGCAGGAATCACAATAAAGCTATTTACACGCACAAATCAAGCGGAGCATTATGGCGAAAGCTGTTTGCTCCACTTGTGAAAGCAAAATTTGTCGAGCTCTATTTGGCATTAAGATATCAATTCTTATTACCACATTGCTAGACAGGACACTGGAAAAAAAAAAAGACAATATTATGTTAAATATTATGGATGGATGGATGGATGGATGTTAAATAGGCATGTACAGCATTTACCGTCTTTCTCTGTTGCTGTTAAGTTCAAATGCAAACCTTTTCAAAGTGGAAAAAAGTCCCAGTTTGACATTCATCAGAGCTGGCGATGCTTCAAACATTGACAAACAGCATCTAGTGTGTGTAGTGCTTATAAAATTTGTATAAATCTAGGAAGAATGGCTGTTTTTCTTTTAAGACCAGACGAAAGGCACCCTGATGATCAAGTCAAGCATCAAAAATAGGATCATACATGTTGCGTAGGACAAATGACGTCAGACCAATGAAACTTAGGACCAGTAGTGTCTCTACCAAATTTGAAATCAAACCTACGCCCTTGAGGGACACAATGACCTGTACAGGATAAATGATTGCATCCGACAGCCATTAGGTTTTGTGATGAAATCTTTAGCCTTAATTAGTAGACCCATCCTGGTAAATTATTTTACCCAGGTTCATATGACAAAAGGATGCATACAGTTGTCCTAACAAATCTCAATACTTCAGGTTGGAAAAAAAACTTCTTTGTTGAATAATTTTCTTTTCTCCAAGAGTCATCTTCAGTCTGAGGAGTTACCAATTAACTCAGCCTTATAGGCAGTACCTTTGCATAGTTGCTCAAAGAGTTAATGGCTACAATCAAAAGAGGAGGAACATCAGGCTAGTAACCGATCATTAGCTCCTTTCATAGTGGCTCATAGTTAATTGCTACAATCAAAAGGATGATTGTAGCAATTAAACATGTACATGAGGATAGATAGATAGATAGATAGATAGATAGATAGATAGATAGATAGATAGATAGATAGATAGATAGATAGATAGATAGATAGATAGATAGATAGATAGATAGATAGATAGATAGATAGATAGATAGATAGATAGATAGATAGATAGATAGAGTCCTTGAAATCAAAGGCCAGTTTTTATTTTTACCTTTGTGAGATTATGTCATTGCAATAAATGTCTGACTTATTCTGAGGATTTTATAAATTTTTGTCAGGAGGAACAGTTTTGTGGAGGGTGGTAAGTCATAACAGTTTGAATGAAGCTTTGCAGTGGAAACCACAGGGCATCTCACCTTTGTTTGCTTGATGAGATGCATTCACGTCAAAGTAAGAGGCAAACAGTTTCTCAGGGTTTGAAAGGAATCAACAGCTACAAACCAAACCACAGTCACACTTTTAACCTGCTAGTTCCAACTAAAAGAGGCTTCAACTAACTTCTCATAGTTTTGCACCTCCTGAAAATAAAACATATATATTGCTCATTGGTACAGCATTTGAAGATACACAACCATTGAAAACTCTGTTTAACGACTAAGAGCTCTATATAATTATAAAGAAGTCCACTGAGATGCTAAATCATTAAGCATATTAAAAAAGAGGCACTTTAAGAATTCAAACAACAGTTTTCTACTGGCATATATGATATCATGAGAAATTGCATCTCGTTATTACATAATAGTGAGTTATGTTCTTGTTATCACATAGAAAAAGAGTTTGGAAAGTTTTGCTATGCTTCCATATTTAGATTTATAAGCTGAAAGTGAATAACTTAAGGCTCCCACATACTCGGGCGTACGGTGCGAATACTGTGAGCCAGGCTCACTCCGGACTGACTCTCCGCAGAAATTTTACCCTTTATAGTCGAGTTTACCTATTGCATACATTTCTTGTGACAAATTTCTACACTCTGTCATTGGGGCAAAGTGGTGTAACAAATGGTGAAATGGTAAAAGGCTTGTACTAATATAGTGCTTTTAACTAGTCCAATGACCCCAAAGCGCCTCACACTACAGTCAGTCATTCACCAATTCACACACACATTCACACCCTAACGGTGGTGAGCTGTGTTAGTAGCTACAGCTGCCCTGGGGCAGACTGACAGAAATGAGGTTGCCATACATCGGCGCCACTGGGCCCTCTGACCACCGCCAGCAGGCCATATGGGTGAAGTATCTTGCCCAAGGCAACTGAGACAGTCAGAACAGGGGATCAAACCAGTAACCGGCCAATTGCAGTACGAACTCCCTAACCTGCACCACTGTTGCCCTGTTTTAATTGTTTGATCAGCTAGCTAGGCACCTAGACTCGTAGACCTTGAGATGACATGCTTCATGAATTGGTGCTATATAAATTAAATTGAATTGAATTGAATGTTTTTCACCCTTTTTATGGAAGCTAATGCTGTCAAAGATGCCATTCATCAGGAAGCCATTTTTATTTAAGCGTAGAGCTACAGAGAGAGTCGTCTGCATTGTCCATGGCTTTGCTGCAATCCCTCATACTGAGCAAGCATAAAGCGACAGTGGAAAGAAAAACTCTTCTTTAACGGGAAGGAAAACCTCCAGCAGAACCGGGCTCAGTATGAACGGTCATCTGCCTCGACCGACTGGGAGTCGGTCGAGGTAGATGACCGAAGACAGAGCAGAGACACAACAAGAGAGACAAAAAGCACAGAAGCACACATTGATCCAGGAGTACTTTCTATGTTAGATGGTAATAAGTCCTCCAGTAGCCTAAGCCTATAGCAGTAAAACTATAAAGGTAGCTCAGAGTAACATGAGCCACTCTAGTTATAAGCTTTGTCAGAAAGGAAGGTTTTAAGATTAGTCTTAAAAGTAGACAGGGTGTCTGCTTCACGGACCAAAACTGGGAGTTGGTTCCACAGGAGAGGAGCCTGATAGCTAAAGGATCTGCCTCCCATTCTACTTTTAGAGACTCTAGGAACCACCAGCAGACCTGTAGTCTGAGAGCGAAGTGCTCTGTTAGGAACATACGGGGTAATCAGAGCTCTGATATATGATGGAGCTTGATTATTAAGGGCTTTATACGTTAGAAGAAGAATTTTAAATTCTATTCTTGATTTAACAGGAAGCCAATGAAGGGAAGCTAAAATTGGAGAAATATGATCCCTCTTGTTGATTTTCATCAGAACTCTTGCTGCAGCATTTTGGATCAGCTGAAGACTTTGAACTGCATTTTGTGGACTTCCTGATAGTAAAGAATTACAATAGTCCAGCCTTGAAGTAACAAATGCATGGACTAGTTTTTCAGCATCACTCCTGGACACAATGTTTCTAATTTTGGCAATATTCCTGAGGTGAAAAAAGGAAACTCTGGAAACCTGTTTAATATGGGATTTAAATGACATGTCTTGGTCAAAAATAACACCAAGATTTTTTACTTTATTACCAGAGGCCAGGTTAATGCCATCCAGATTAAGTGATTGATTAAGAAGTTTATTTTTTGAGGACTCTGGCCCAAAGATTATAACTTCTGTCTTGTCAGAATTTAGATGCAGGAAATTTAAAGTCATCCAGCTTTTGATGTCATCAAGACATGACTGCAGTCGAAGTAATTGATTGGATTCATCAGGATTTATGGATAGATATAGCTGAGTGTCATCAGCATAACAGTGGAAATTAATCCCATGCTGTCTGATAATTTTGCCGATCGGAAGCATATATATAGTAAAGAGAATTGGTCCAAGGACTGAACCCTGCGGTACTCCAAAAGTGACCCTCAATTTTATTTATATAGCACCAATTCATCACACAAGTCATCTCAAGGCACTTTACAAAGTTCAATTTATTCAAATCCTCCAGGTTGGTCATAAAGTTTCCTCTCTAAGGAAACCCAGCAGGTTGCATCAAGTCTCTCCAAGCAGCATTCACTCCTCCTGAAAGAGCGTAGAGCCACAGTGGACAGTCGTCTGCATTGCTGATGGCTTTGCAGCAATCCCTCATACTGAGCATGCATGAAGCGCCAGTGGAGAGGAAAACTCCCCTTTAACAGGGAGGAAAACCTCCAGCAGAACCAGAACCAGGCTCAGTGTGAACGCTCATCTGCCTCGACCCACTGGGGTTAGAGAAGACAGAGCAGAGACACAGAAAGCACAGAAGCTCACATTGACCCAGGAGTACTTTCTATGTTAGATGGTAATAGTGGATGATCTGCCTCCCCTGATGGTGTCACAGCTAACAGAACGCCAGACCAGGTGTACCTTCTATGAAGAGAAAAAAATGACAGTGAACAAAAAGTTGAAATGACAACAAGCTATGGAAATCGGAGAACAGTAGGAGAACTCTGTTCTCAATGAGAACAATGAGAGAAATAGACCCTGATGTCCTCCAGCAGCCTAAGCTTTTAGCAGCATAACTACAGAGATAGCTCAGGTTGACCCAGGGCACTTTAACTAGAAACTTTGTCATATAGGAAAGTTTTAACCTTGTCTTTAAAGTAGACAGGATGTCTGCCTCACATACTAAAGCTGGGAGTTGGTTTCCACAGGAAATGAGCCTGATAACTAAATTATCCTCCTCACAGTGTTTTCAGAAAATCTATGCTAATCTATGCAGTAAATAAAATCCAAACTGAACTGTTAACAAAATAATAATAAAACAAGTGATTTTCAACGATTTGGCAATTCTGGTGAGATGGTGTTCTACGGTCCCACTCTGCGTGAACCAGGCTCTGATCGGAGCACACCACTGATTGACAGGTGGAGCAAATAACTTTATAGTAGGGCAGGTTGCGATGTTTGTCTCTGTCCAGCTAATGATATCATGTGGTTCACGCCTGTACTTACGCAGCCAATCACTGTCATTAGCAAAGCTTTGGTGCATGTGGCGCTTTTGCTAACAATATGCTAAAGACGGAATTACGGAGGTAAATTCTGCTAACCGCACTTTTATTATGGCAAAATGACATTGCTGTGGAGCTTCTGCTCATCAAGGGAAAGGTAAAAAAAGATATGGTACATTTAAAATGGAATAGCTGTTGGAGCGTGTACAAACAGAATAATGAGAAAGGAATCTGGGTGATTTTTTTTTTCTTTTTCAAGTGAGAAAGGGCTGCTCTGCAATGCATGCTGGGAAGCTAAAGTAGCAAGTGAGTTTTTAGATGGAAAGGGGGGACTGAATGGAAGTTGAACTACCTTAAACGTCATAATCAGCAGAAAGATCATTTGAATAATGTTGGAACAGAACAAATATGCAAGATGGGAATGGAGATCAGTACATTATTGCAGAAGAGCTCCAAAGATAGAGAAAAAAAGGAACAAACTGTCAGAAAAAAGAAATCAGACCCTGAGTGAGTTAAAGTTCTTATTGATGACATTCTACTCAAATTAAATCCATGATAAACTGGCAAAGTATGAGTGTACCAGAAAGCTGGCAAAAATTATGCCTTTGAATTTGTGAACTCAATCAATGAGATACTGTAGAATGAAACTATGCACAGTGTTTAGTTCCTTTAGTAGTTGAAAAGCTAAGACATAACGGTGCAAAAATGCTAGTCTTATAAATCAAATGCAGGGAGGAAAATGATTTCAAATATAAAACTGTGTTTGGTCGCATCACTAACAATGTGCACTGCTGCTGATATTGTGCAGGTAATCACCCAGTTCTACTCCAACCACGGAGTGAACTTGCAGAAAATGGTAATACAGACAACTGATGATGCCTCAGTAATGCTGGAAAAGCATAATGTAGTTACAACATGATTAAAAAGACAAATACCACACCTAACCGAACAACATTGTGTGGCCCCTAGAGAGGACCTGGGCATTGATGATGCCTGGAAAGATGTGCCTTTTATGCAAGATGTGGAAACTCTTCTTAGAACTGTATATTCCACATATATATTCTCCCGATCCACTGTGAAGAGGGACCAAATGGAGGACCTAGCAAAGATTCTCGATGACAATACCCTGTCATTCAGGCCTCTGAGTGCGATGGCTGTCGTGGCATGTTGTGTGAATGCTATTCTTTTGTACTACACTGTGCTTGAGTTATACTGCAAAAGAGAATCCAATGATAACAAGGATCCGGTGGCAAGTTATTGCTAGAAAAAGCTCAGTGATTCAAAATTCAAAGTTACTCTTAGAGCTCTGGGAGATATTTTGGGCGAGCTGGCACAACTCTTTATGTGCTGATGACCTAAACACCAGTGAGATTATTGTTTTAATTTGTAAGCTCTGTGATCACTTTGATGCTCCTTTTTCTAAAGGTGAATTAAGGGAGAGGTCTGCATTTGATGTAGAAGCGCAGAGCTCAGACATCGGTTTTGGATCAGCAGACATTGCACTGGCAAAGAAATATGAGGGCATTCTCCACCTCTCACGCTCCATAGAGACCATCCACAGTAAATATGCTGAGTTTAAGTACATAGTAAAGCAAAAACTAAAACAAGGGTCAGTCAGCACATTCTCAGATTTGGTGGCTGCAACACTTGGATGTGAGGAGCTAAAGGAAATCTCACAGCTTGTGGATATTTGTGCAACTTTTCAAGCATCCAGTGCAGATTGTGAAAGACACTTTAGTTTTATGAATCACATCAAAACAGGATCCAGAAATCATCTTGAAGTTGCACATTGGTACCAAATGATGCACATAAGGTCAACACAAGACGCAGGTGGAGCATCAACCTGGACAAAGTCTACAACCATTGGATAACCGAGAGGGACAGACGAGAAAAATAGATAACCTTTAAATTTCAGTTCAGATTCGTCTGTATTCTAGTGTCATTAAGACTTTTGATTTAAAGATATTAATCATTAATAGATAGATAGATAGATAGATAGATAGATAGATAGATAGATAGATAGATAGATAGATAGATAGATAGATAGATAGATAGATAGATAGATAGATAGATAGATAGATAGATAGATAGATATACACTTACACACACACACACAGAGTAACAGTGATTTACAGCACCACGTGCCTTTGCTAAAACTCACTCCAAAAAATGTAAAATTGTTTGATGACAATAATTCAGACAGATGTACCTCTCTCAGTTCTTCCTTAGCAGGACCCATACTCTGGCATAAAACATACTACACAGTTTATAATACAATCCAAGATTTTTGTCTTTTTCAGATAATCGGGCTAAATCAGTTGCATCTAAACTAAGTTATCTAAAAGACACAATTGCTTTAATTTGATTATTTTAAAGCATTTACTGGTAACTGGTTATAATCTTATGATCTCAGGTTTATGACAGGCGTAATATTGATGTAGCGTCAGTGTGCACTTGTGATGTTCCTCACGGAGGTCCAGTGAATGTTCAGGGAGTTTGTGTGTATGCTCATACACATGAGGCCATGAGAATATCATTAGTGACCTTCACCAGAGCTGTTTCAGTGCTATGATGAGCTCTAAAGCCTGACTGAAACTCCTCAAGTAGGTCATTAATTTGTAAATGTTCACAAAGTTGATTAGCAACTACTTTCTCAAGAATTTTAGGTAAGTAAAGAAGATTAGATATAGGTCTGTAGTTTATGAAGTCATCTTGATCAAGAGAAGGTTTCTTAAGTAAATGTTTATTAACAGCTACTTTAAAAGTGATGGACAGTTTTTTTGCTGTATGAAACCCTGACCCCTCAACAAGCCCAGAGAAAGAGGATAAATAGGGGATACATTTGGGCTGGTGTGTAAAAAGGTGTTTTAGTGGAAGTAGCTCAGTCTCTCTATATCAGTTCTTCTGCAGTGGACTCACTTTACAGCGTGGGCATGAGAACCTATAGCTAAAACACAGAAGCAGGAAACTGGATGGCAGCAGGGTCTGTTAAAGTCAGTAAGCAGAAAAACCACAAACTGCAGCACAAGGGGGGGGGGGGGTTTACTGTACATAACCACAAACATGTAGTGCATTACCAGTAAAATAAACAAAATCATAAAGTGTCTCACGTTTCCTACAGCTTCAAAACTGTAGAGCTATTAGAATGTCAGTCAGGTCCAGTGGTTCATTACCTATTATTTAGTTGTTTAAAAGGTTTATTGAATTATTATTTTAAATGGTTTAACAGTTTATTTGTGATAGTGTTCTAATTAAGTTACTCAATACTTTGGACATTTTTCATGTCCTAAATATCTACCACATTCTGTGGTGAAAGAAGAAAATGTAACAAAATACTAACAAATACATGAAATGAAAGATATTTACCTTTGTTTGGTGTGTTTGTCCGACGTCTATCCTGTGATATTTTAACATCACTGTAAGTGACACTTTCCTCGCTGTTTTCCTGATTACCTGAAAATAAAGAAATATTTATCTAATTCACCAATTAATCTTTTTTATACATTATGACAACATTATCAGGATTATGGATAGAACATAAGAAGTATCCATGTGAAGCCAAAACATAAAAACTAAGAATTGATATTCATGTCAGATGTTGATCTCACCTTTAGATTTGCTGTAAAAATGATGTATCACGAGTAAAACCAGCAGTAAAACCACAACAATGGCACATGACAGGAAGAGGAGCCCATAGGGAAGAAACTGGGAAGATGTGGCAGACTTCTCTGAAATAAAGAATTATTAGAGGATGAATAATTGATATTAACACTAAAAGTTAAAGATCTGTTTAAATCCTGCTGACCTGAGACAGAGATGCTGCTGGATGGAGACTCTCCATGAGCGCTGATGCTACACCTGTAGAGGCCTTCATCAGAGCTGGTCACATGGTGGAGGGTCATGTGACCTGCAGGCTCAGTCCTGATGAGGGAGCCATCTTTATAGAAAGCAGCTGGGAGGTTGGAGGGAGCGGTCTTTGTGTGACAGCTCAGAGTGACGTCATCTCCCTCCATCACAGGGAGGACAGGACTCTGCAGGATCACTGATCCACCTCAACACAGAGACAAACTACAGCATTTCATCCATTTCCACACAGCTTCATCAACACTAACTCCACAGTCTGATCTTACCAGTGACAGTGAGCTGGATGCTGCTGCTGCTGGCTGCTCCCTCTCTCCACTCACACCAGTAAACTCCACTGTCATGTTCTCTGATGTAGTTCATGATACAGGAGGAACCAGCAGGTTGTCCCCATCCATCACACTGAGTCCTGGTTCCTCTGGTTGTGTTCCTCCTCACAGTCCATCCAGCAGAGATGTTGTCCTCCTCACAGCTCAGAGACACAGATTCTCCTTTAAAGAACTGAGATCTGCTGGGACTCACAGTCAGAGCAGCTGAGAGGACTGATATTAAAGTTACAAATTATTTCAGTTATTGTGAAAAATAACAATACAAAGATTAAGACATTTCATTTAACAAGTCACATTTCTTTTTCTGAAACCTTTTTTTAAATGTCTGAATGTTAAAAGATTTTTTAATATAACTGAAGTTTACCCACCTTTAGTTACTGTAGAGCAGAGAAGGAATGTAAGAACTAAAGAAAAATGAATTTATTTTGATCAGGAACTGAACATTTTTAACTTTTATCAAACATGAAATTCAAACTTATTATCTCTACATTTTAAAAGCTGCTTAATTTCTTAAATACTCTGATTTCTTAACATTTTTTCAAAATAAAACCACCATAAATTCTAAACCCAGCAGGACTTTGATCCGTCCAGACTGGAAAGGTTTCTACTTACAGAGCAGATGTGGTAGAGCTGTGCCTCTCATCGTACCTCTGAATGATCTGACCATCCTTCAGTTTAGCTGCTCACACCAAGCTGAGCCCGCCTCCTTCCTCTACATCATGGAGCTCATTTTGTCAGCAGCGGAAATACTTTTCCAAATGATTAAAGAATTAAATTTAACTGACAAACAAAATAAAATCTTTGTTTGTAATCAGCAACCCTAGGTTTAAATGTGTTGAAATATCTGATGATAATAGTTTCCTACATAAAGAGTAACAAGTAAAAACCACAGAGAAGGTTTACGGAAGTAGAAAATGAGTAAATATGGATGGTTGATAAGACAGGAGGATGGAAGTGTCATGTCATACAAGGAGAACCCGAACACAACCACACACATAGAGCTATGTTTTGTGAGTTTATTGAAGATGATGAATTTTGGAGGATGAGGACCAGAGTCTTGACCAGGCTGGAGCAGGAGGCTGTTAAAGGCTGGAGCTGGACAATGGAGACGACAGGAACTGGCAAGCAGGACGGAGCCGAAGCACGGAGGTAGCAAGACCAGCAGCACAGCAGGGTGAAGACTTGGAGCCAGAACCACAGCAGGCAGGCGGAGATGAAGGGAACTCGGGCTGGACAAGAACAGGTGAGTAGAAACGAGCAGAATGAGCAGAAGTTAACAGTGCAGACGAAATGACAAGGAAGAGCTGAATGAAGGGAGCTTAAATAGAAAGGATGACAGGTGTGCTGAGTACTGGCTTAATTAGTGGCTGACAGGTGTAGATGATTATTGAGGTGGAGAGGAGACTGGGGCATATAGAGGGTGAAAAGTGCCCTGAATATGTTCATGGTGCAGCAGGCAAAGCTGCACCATGTCAGGAAGAGAGGAGAGGATCTGCAGTGATGCCCCCTACTGGGGGCACCAAAGCCTAAAAGATTCTTGCGAAAAGAATATTGTTACTGGAAACTTGAGAGGAAACATGAATTTTCTACCCAAAATGCATCTTAAAGTGTTGAAATACCAGGAACGGGGTGTAAACCACCATAACACCACAGATTACCGGGAGGGAGGACCAGAGGACCATCTCCCTTGCATGTTGGGTTTTGAGTGGCGATTCTTCCATTGATAATGGAGGGGGGGGCTCTGGCCATGTTACGTTACAATGGGTTCCTGGTTAGCAGCCTGTGGTTTTTTGGGATGTGTGTACTAGTCAGCACTTTAATCAGTCCCACCTGCTTCCCTAATTTGTGTACTCTGGTCACCTGTTCTCCAGCCAACATATACCAACGTTTCACTCTTTTCTTCGTTTTCTCACTTAGTGTGATGTGCCTTTCACTACCGGAGGCTTCATGATCAACCAGCTGGACTCTTCAGTTAAGTTGCTTGTGCCTTTAACCCCGAGAGTTCCAGCCGCTTGCTCTGCCCGTTCTGGTGGTTACCCGGTTCACATCGCCTGCTCTGCCTGTCTGCTCATTCAGCCAAGACTCATCTGCCAAGTCTGTTACTGCTTGCCTGCCTCATTCTCCACTTTTAATAAACATTTTATACGTATCTTTGTGTCCAGCTGAATACCGGGTTCACCTGCAGTAACACATAACAGCTAAGTCAATCACTCTTGTACTGCATGAGTCAGTGTGTGTTTCGTTCATGCTGTCACTGAGCTTAGATTCGTGAACTTACCGAACACGTAGTACTGCACTGGGGAGTAATTTTTGCGCTTATTAACTCAATCGCCTACTGTACAAAACAGGAATTAATAACCCGTGCAGTGACATAGCCTATGAAGCCTGTGTTAAGGCGTGAAGTAATATACAATACATACAGCACGCAAATCATACTGAGTGTTGCTCTCAGTTCCAATGGACTGAGAAAGAGCTGACATGATTTGGGATCCATACAGTCGCTTATGTAATGCATTTTTCCTGACCTAATTTAGAATCATATATATTCTTTGGAAGTAATGATTTTTTAATTTAAGTCATATCAAGAGACTTCAGGTTACTAGACCTTCAAAATAAGGTAAAGAGACAGTCTTTATAGTTTTTTAGCGTCAGTAAGGGATGTCGCGGGGTTCCTAGGCAAAACTAGTTGACCGAGGAGGGAAACGCAACATTTAATCAATTATGTCTTGCAGAATATTAAACTGATTTTCATGCGTTCTTTTTGTTGTTTTTTCTGCTCTAAACCATAAACATCCAGCTGTCATAGCACATGGTTCAGTATTCTGTTCTTAGTGGGGTTCGTAGTAATATAACATTCTTCAATTTAGTTTCAATTAAATTTTATTTATATAGCACCAATTCACAACACATCATCTCAAGGATCTTTCCAAAGTCAGACTCCATCAGATCCTCCAGGTTGGTCAGAAGGTTTCCTCTCTAAGGAAACCCAGCAGGTTGCATCAAGTCTCTCCAAGCAGCATTCACTCCTCCTGAAAGAGCGTAGAGCCACAGTGGACAGTCGTCTGCATTGTTGATGGCTTTGCAGCAATCCCTCATACTGAGCATGCATGAAGCGACAGTGGAGAGGAAAACTCACTTTTAACAGGGAGGAGAACCTCCAGTATTATACATTTTTTAACTTCGCTTCCAGTCTATCCTCAGATCTGAACGTTGGATCCCAGGCCTTCAGCAGGGACCGCACCAAGCTGTCCACCCATGGTTTCTGGTTAGGAAACACTGTGATTGTCGTTGTAGGTAGGACAACATCATAGCAAAAGTGGATATAGGAAAGCATCGATGATGTGTAGCTTTCTAAGTCAAAGCCCTCTTTGAATACATCCGACCTGTTTCCAAAACAGTCCTGTAGAGCTTTGCGTGTGCACAATTAATTTGTAGGTGCACAGCAGGGTGAACATGTCCAGCTCTGACTCGATTATGAAGGAGCGACTGTGGGAATTGTATGCTCCATCCAAATACCCTTAATAATAGCTTCTGGCTCTTGCTCTTAGCTCCTGTCCCTTAACCTTTCATAAAGTCCACAGTAAAAAAATATACTGGGGATTTTGGACTGCTGAGCCTTTAACTCTGACTTCATTATGTGACGGAAACGCACATGGATGGTGCGAGTCTAATACTACTATTACTGCGTTCCATTTGTCTTCGGTAGTCGTAATTCTCAAACTCCGGATCTGAAACGGCCCCTACAGTCGGTATTACGAGTCATAAAGTAATTGTAACAGGATGGTTACCAAATTTGGGCAATCATGATGGCTGCTAGTCGCAACGACGTTGAGTAAAACCTCATACTTTGACTGTCTTTTAGCGCCTCTCTATTATTTATGTAACATTTAGTCGGTTGTACAGATGCTGCCTTTCAGTTTTTTAAAGGAGAAGTCTGGTCAATATCAGAATTCAAACTGCTGAAAGTACTTTAAATATAAAATTATTACATACTGTTCAATAAATGATAAGCTTTTTTAATTAAGAGTAATTTTCATTTGAAGGTTCTTTTGTGGGGGCAGCCATCTTGGTGAAGAACAGTACTGCCTCCTCCCAGTTTGTGACGTCACTGTGCGGTATCGACTGTAGAGCAAGTCCCAATGCCCTATCTGTCCCCTTGTAAATAAATATCCGTTTTCATACCGAAATATATTTTTTAACCTGTTAAACAAAGATAGACATGGTATTAAGCATTTAAATTTAAAGTAATACTAATTTTACATTTTAGAGACATAAAAAGACAACAATTAAGCATTAAAGTAAGGTTAATGGGTTGGGTTCTGCAATGTTATAAGAAGAGTATAAAACTCATCTTTAGAACCAATCTCTGCTCAAAATGGTGATCTGCACCGCCTAATCTACTTTCAGCAGTTATCAGTTATTGCAGCCGTAAACTGCAGAAAATACGGGCAGAGCGTCTCCTTCTGAGTTTTACTCTCTGCTGCTGTCAGGATGAGCTGCAGTGCGTTATGAGGCGGAGGGATATTTCAGCGTCACTTAGTTTAGACCCCAAACAATCGACTACACTTTCAGAAACAAGCCCAAAAAAAACTGTAACCCGCAACTCATGAAATTTACAAGCGACTTTAGAAAAAAGAAGACTAAAGTCGCATAAAATAAGTGGGCTTCACAACAGTGAGCAAGCTTTCTAAGTGTGTTGTATCCCTCCGCTGCTCTGATTGGGTAAACAAATGTTCCGACAAATTCTACATTATAAAAAAGAAAAACATACCGAAAATCCTCGCTCTCATGTCATCTTGAAGACATTCTTCTTCCAAATGTTGGCTACAGCCGATGTGTTTTCTCTCTGGCCAGAAGCACGATGGAAAATCCTCTCTCTTCAAGTAGGCAATCCAACAAAAGAACCCGGTGGATCATGAATGGGAAAGGTGAAAAAGCTAATGTTTTTTTCACTTTTACCCGATGTATTGGAACATCCAACTGCCATGCATGTGAGCATTGTTGCTTCAACAATAGCTCTCATGAATTTCAATGGTGAAGTCCTCTGGAAATCTGAAATAATTGTTGTTGATCACAGCTGTGTACAACAGTTCCTATTGAGTTTGCTTGTAAAGCGCGGAGAACTGCTGTCGGCTTTCCGCGACTCTACGTCACAGGATGTGATGTCAGGCGGCCATTACTGCCCATATTTGGGCAGTAATGGCTGCCCCCATACACAGTGATCCAGACGACAATTTATGTTTTTATTTTTTTATTGATTAACGCTAAATTCATTAAATAACCACGAACGTATTAGTTTCAGTTATAGCTAATGATCCACTGATTTTTCCTTGTTGACCGGACTTCCCCTTTAACAGACGAGAGGTTTCAGCTCTGTTTATTTGCACAAAATATTGTCATTGTTATTGACACAACAGTGTGAACATCCATGTGTTTTCCTACTGTCCGACAAGGGAAACTTGAACGCAACTTATGAGTTCTGACCTCTGAGGCAAAAGGAACACACCGACCAACCTTCAGAAAATGAACTACAAAGTGCAAAGTTTTGCAGTACACACGTCTGCAGCTGATTAACCTTGTGGTACGCTTCTTTTACCTCAAAGGTCGAAACTAATGAGTCATAGATTATGTTATCACCTCCTTTTTGAATAACAGTTTCCCTCTTCTCTGACAGTAGGAAAAAACATGGACGCTCACACAAAGCCACTGTTCACCGTACAAATACATCCAACCTAAGTCACAGAATGTGTTTTAAAGTCACATTTTATTGTAAAATCTTTGTCTTTTTTAAAGTTGTGCTGAAGTGTTCAACTGAACATGAACCATTAAACAACAGTAGGTGGAGATCCTTCATTGCTTGTCTCAACAAAGGCTACTGTTAAAACGATAACAATCACAATAACGCTGTTCTAGGCGGTATTTTGTGCAAATAAACGGAGCTAAAACGTCCCATCTAATGAACACTGAAATGTAGCACCTGTACGACTGACTAAAAGTTACATAAATAGTAAAAACAGTCAAAGTATGAAGTTTTCCTCAATGTTGCTGCTAGTAGCAGCCATCATGAATGCCGAGGTCAGGAACCATCCTGCTACACCGACTTTCAGACTCATAATGCAGACAGTAGCGGCCGTTCCATTTACAATTTCTGACTCGGAGGTCGAGAACTCCGACTACCGAGGACAAACGGGACGCACCGCTTGTCTTCATCCAGCTCCTCCTCCTTCCGTATCTAACAGCGAGGTCAGTTATCGGAGTTACAGAGCTATAAATATTATCTTTGTTCGTATATAGCTAATATAGTGAGGTTTGGAATGTCTAATTTGGCTGTTTTTGTCTTGTTTTTGTTAAAATCATGTTATTGATTTGAGATAAATACATGAAACTTTGGGACGGTAGAAACCCGGAAATGGATCATTTAGCGACGGCCTCGCTGCTGTTGAAACTGACTTCTATCTTCTTCTTGTCTGCAGCTGCAGGTAAAGTATCATATAGCTGGAAAAAATATTTTGATTTGAGATCCAGAGATCTCTCTATTGTTCATGGAAACCCGTCTATGTTCTCATTAATGGCCTTTGTCGTTGTTTTCAGGTGGCGCCAGTGTAGCTGAATGCTGGGGCGTAACCATCTTCTCAGAAATGAGGGGGCATGTTTTTTCAGAGGACAATTGACTGATTTATCTTTCTCCTCCTTTCAATCACTCCTTTGTGTCTAATGAACCACATATTCACCAACAGCGACAGAGTAGCACATTGGGGACAGACTTTAGTTCTTTAAACTAACAAATTATAAAGTTTAAGCTGCCAATCTGTGGTTGCATTGACACAATGACCATCTGACATCTACAGGGGAAGTAATTAGATCATAAGATGCCAAATAAAGGCACTGAACAGGAGATGTTTGGTAAAAAAAAAACATTCCTGTAAGCAAATTATTGTAATTATTTGCTTGTATAAATTCCAAAATAAATACTTAACAAACTAAACAAATAAATTATCAACTCCCTGCTCCATCACTGCAGGCTCTCCCTGACTGTCGCTGCTGCAGCCTGGTCTCTGTCCTGACTCATGGGTTAATTTCTCCCTGGGCTAACTAATACAGATTAAACATATTTTAGAATGTGAATGAGGGTTATCCTGAAATATCAGTTAAAGGCCTCTCCGGATGACTGCTTGGTTTCTCCTTGTGTTAATTTAGTAGTACTGGCCTAATCCTGCTTCGCTTTGAAGGCTCATTTTTACCCCGGTTTAAGATTTGACAATAAATGAGAAAAGTATTGATCAGATTGGGGTTAGGAATTATAATGTTATGCACCTTGTAATATGCATATTTAATTCATTAGGAATTGCGAATGGAGACAGAGTTTTCATTACCATTCTGTAGTATTCATTACAAGCTGAAATCCTGTCTCATGGCGATGCAAAGTTTCTGTCTGCTTTTTCACAATTCTGAACACATTTTAAAAGGCTGACTCCCCTCCCATGTCTTCAGGAGGAGGGGTGATCCATTTGAACAAATGAACTCTTCTTCCCTGCAAAAGGTCAAGCCAACTGAACTACCCCTCTGCCATAAAACTCATGTAATGTTTACCTTACCCTGCAACAGGGAGAGACAGTCAAAACCTCTGCATTCCTCAGAACTCCCAACTAAGAAATTTATTTTCCTCAACAATTCCCTCTGTTTTGATCCTACAGATCAAACCAATAACTAGGCTAGACTAAGTTTATGTCTTGGAACCCTCAAACAAAGTGTAAATGATAAGATGGTATGTTCTAATCCACTGTCCCTCTGTAGGCGACTTGTGAAACCACAACCCAAATGAAATACTATACCTATTTTGAAACCAAATGAAGTTTGAATGTTTCCCTTTAAAAGTAAGATAACCCAACTTATAACTAAAAAGCTACTAAATCTTAAAACATACTAGAACCAATAAAAGTAAGCACCTTTATCCATTAGGTGTTTATCCCATGATATATTTGCAACTACCAAGAAACTGTGAATCTTATAACTGAGGAGGAGGTCTTATATCCCACACTGAAAGATTTCCTATTAAATGTATGCTCTACTGTTATATTAACTGAATATGACTCTAGGAGTCTTAGACCATATTAACAAAGATGTCTTTTAGAAATTAATATAACCTGTGAAAGTACTACACTCCAATCAAACCACAGAATAAAGACCAAATTATCATGCAATGCATAACCAAGATTCTAACAGTACTAGTATTTAACATCTTAGGAATATGGAACTTATAAGACAAATGCAGTGATTACAAAATTATTTTTTTTACACAATGCATTCAATCGTTGTCATGATGTCTTGTGTCTCAGAGATGTCTTCTTCTCGCCCTTAAAGATAATGGTTATAGAGTCATTGTCCCATCCACGATCTCCACACAGCTGTATGTTAATCTTTTATTAAAAATAAAAAACGAAAACAAAATAAAAATCCTGCTGCCTCATCCGCGAGTGGCTCCGCGCTTCAAGCTGCTCCGGTGATGTTTCCTTGAACCCTCTGTGGCTGGCACGCACGGCTCCAACATCTGTTCAGAACACCCTAAATCATGACCCCCCATCTGTCTTTTGATGATCTTAGCGCGCACTTAGTCGATGTCTGGGCGTTGATACACCCTCCTTCGCATTCCTGGATCTCCTGGTTCATGTCTCCAATACAAACTGAAATTACAAGACAATCTTTAGATTATAAATTTTTGTGTGCTACCTGTGAATCCGGGAGGTTGACATCGCACCCCAAAAAACTCCTTTCTGTCATATGGAATGTATCCTGTAATGAAATTAACTGAACACTCCAACAAGAAACAAACATCAAAGCTTTACCCCATATCAATTTAGTCTGTGCAGAGATTGTTAGCCAATTTTCTTTTTCAGATTCCCATTAATCCTTACCACCTTCCATTGTCCATCTTCATCCTATCGGGAAACCTATTTTAGAAATGTAATATCTAATGAGACACTTTATCACAGTTTCTCTATCTTCTCCTTTCACGGGCCTCTGATCGTCCTGCAAAAGAATCCACACACGCACACACAAATACTTTAGACCTCTGGTGGGGACCCCCGTGTCTCTGGAATCAAAAATTAGTTAATTCGGTTTTGAAATCAATGTACATTTTTCCTTTAAGAATGTCAGCATCTTCTTTGGATTCAAAAATTACCATACATCGCACCACTTCACACAAAACCTTTCAGCACACTGTATGTCACCACTCTATTAAATTCTGTAACCTATACTCAACCTGAGATGTCCTACTCTGTTTGCTTCAAAAAAAGAAAAAGAAGACCAAAGTCGCATAAAATAAGTGGGCCTCTCAACAGTGAGCATGCTTTCTAAGTTTGTCGTATCCCTCCGCCGCTCTCGTCGGGTAAACAAATTCTACATTATAAAAAAGAAAAACCTACCAAATAGTCTCGCTCTCATGTCATCTTGAAGACATTCTTCTTCCAAATGTTGGCTACAGACGACGTGTTTTCTCTCTGGCCAGAAGTTTGATGGCAAATCCTCCCACTTCAAGTAGTTAATCCAACAAAAGAACCTGAAATGGATCATGAATCGGAAAGGTGAAAAAACTAATGCTTTTTTCACTTTTACCCGATGTATTGTTACATCCAACTGGCATGCACGTGGGCATTGTTGCTTCAACAATAGCTCTCGTGAATTTCAATGGTGAAGTCCTCTGGAAATCTGAAATAATTGTTGTTGATCACAGCTGTGTACAACAGCTCCTATTGAATTAGCTTGTAGAGCGCAGTGCCTTACCGCAACATTACGTAACAGGATGTGATGTCGGGCGGCCATTATTTCCCATATTTGGGCAATAATGGCCGCCCCCATACACAGTGATCCAGACGACAATTTATGCTTTTATTTTCTTATTGATTAACGCCAAATTCATTAAATCACCACGACCATGTTAGTTTTAGGTATAGCTAATGATCCCTTGATTTTTCGTTGTTGACCGGACTTCTCCTTTAATTTGTCTTCTTTAAGCCGTGCTGAACTGTTCGGCCGAACATAAAACATTAAAAAGGGGGTGATTCTTTCCTCATTTAGTCACTATGACCACTGTTTAAACAATAACTAGTTTGCCATTCTGCGTGTTGTTTTGTGCACATAAAGAGTATCATTCCAGGCAGTCGTCATTTTGAAATCCTATCTTTTAGTTTTTTTTGTTTTTAATTTTGACATCCTGACTTGGGTCCCCCTTCCGATGGGCTCACCACCTGTCGGAGGAGCCAAAGGGGTCGGGTGCATTGTGCAACGGGTGGCAGTAGAGGGCGGGGACCTTGGCGCTCCGATCCTCGGCTGCAGAAGCTGGCTTTTGGGACGTGGAATGTCACCTCTCGTGGGGAAGGAGCCTGAGCTCGTGCGCGAGGTTGAGAGGTTGGGGTTTTCCCCGGTGAACGAGAGGGTGGTCTCCCTCCGCATTCGTGTGGGGGACGGGTTCTGACTGTCGTTTGTGCTTATGCACCAAACGGCAGTTCAGATTACCCACCCTTTTTGGAGTCCTTGGAAGGGGTACTGGAGAGTGCCCCTCCTGGGGACTCCCTCGTTTTGCTGGGGGACTTCAACGCTCACATGGGCAATGACAGTGGGACCTGGAGGGGCGTGGTTGGGAGGAATGGCCCACCTGATCTGAACTCGAGTGGTGTTTTGTTGTTGGACTTCTGTGCTCATCATGGATTGTCCATCACAAACACCATGTTCAAGCATAAGGGTGTCCATATGTGCTCTTGGCACCAGGACACCCTAGGCTGCAGTTCAATGATCGACTTTGTTGTCGTTTCATCTGATCTGCGGCCGCATGTCTTGGACACTCGGGTGAAGAGAGGGGCGGAGCTCTCCACCGACCACTACCTGGTGGTGAGTTGGCTCCGATGGTGGGGGAGGAAGCCGGTCAGACCTGGCAGGCCCAAACGTATTGTGAGGGTTTGCTGGGAACGTCTGGCAGAGTCCCCTGTGAGACGGAGCTTTAACTCCCACCTCCGGGAGAACTTTGAACACGTCCCGATGGAGGCGGGGGACATTGAGTATGAATGGACCATGTTCCGCGCCTCTATTGTTGAGGCGGCTAGTCGGAGCTGTGGCCGCAAGGTTGTCGGTGCATGTCGCAGCGGCAACCCTCGAACACGCTGGTGGACACCAGCGGTGAGGGAAGCCGTCAAGCTGAATAAGGAGTCCTATCAGGCTTTATTGGCCTGCGGGACTCCGGAAGCAGCTGATGTGTACCGTCAGTCGAAGCGGCAGGACGCTCGGCTGGTCGCTGAGGCAAAAACTCGGACATGGGAAGAGTTTGGAGAGGCCATGGAGAAAAAAATCCGTACGGCTTCGAAGCGATTCTGGTCCACTATCCGGCGTCTCAGGAGGGGAAGCAGTGCAGTACCAACACTGTTTACAGTGGGGGTGGTGTGCTGCTGACCTCGACTCGGGACGTCGTGTGTCGGTGGGCGGAATACTTCGAAGGCCTCCTTAATCCCACCAACACGTCTTCCATTGCGGAAGCAGAGCCTGGGGACTCTGGGTCGGGTGTCCCATCCCTGGTGCTGAGGTTGCCGAGGTTGTTAAAAAGCTCCTCGGTGGCAAGGCTCCGGGGGTGGATGAGATTCGCCCTGAGTACCTTAAGGCTCTGGATGTTGTGGGGCTGTGTTGGTTAACGCGGCTCTGCAGCATTGCGTGGACATCGGGGGCAGTTCGCCTGGATTGGCAGACTGGGGTGGTGGTCCCCCTATTTAAAAAGGGGGACCGGAGGGTGTGTTCCAACTACAGAGGAATCACACTCTTAAGCCTCCCTGGTAAGGTCTATTCAGGGGTTCTGGAAAGGAGGGTCCGTCGGATAGTCGAATCTCGGATTCAGAAAGAGCAGTGTGGTTTTGGTCCTGGCCGTGGAACACTGGACCAGCTCTACACCCTCAGCAGGATCCTGGAGGGGGCATGGGAGTTTGCCCAACCAGTCTACATGTGCTTTGTGGATCTGGAGAAGGCATTCGACCAAGTCCCCCGAGGGATCCTGTGGGGGGTACTCCGGGAGTATGGAGTTCCGGGCCCTTCAATAGGTCAGGTCTCTGTACGACCGCTGTCAGAGTCTGGTCCGCATTGCCGGCAGTAAGTCGGATTCGTTTCCGGTGAGAGTTGGACTCCGCCAAGGTTGTGGTCCTATTGGCTTCATCAGGGCGTGATCTACAGCTCTCACTGGAGCGGTTCGCAGCCGAGTGTGAAGCGGCCGGGATTAAAATCAATGCCTCCAAAACCGAGACCATGGTCTTGAACCGGAAAAGGGTAGAGTGCCTTCTCCGGGTTGGGGAGGATGTGCTGCCCCTAGTGGAGGAGTTCAAGTATCTTGGGGTCTTGTTCACGAATGAGGGGAAGATGGAGCGGGAGATCGACAGGCGGATTGGTGCGGCGTCTGCTGTGAAGCGGGCGCTGTACCGATCCGTTGTGGTGAAGAGAGAGCTGAGCCAAAAGGAGAAGCTCTCGATTTACTGGTCGATCTACGTTCCTACCCTCATCTATGGTCATGAGCTTTGGGTCGTGACCGAAAGACCGAGATCCCGGATACAAGCGGCCGAAATGAGTTTTCTCCGTAGTGTGTCTGGGCTCTCCCTTAGAGATAGGGTGAGGAGCTCAGTCATCCGGGGAGGACTCAGAGTAGAGCCGCTGCTCCTCCACGTCAAGAGGAGCCAGTAGAGGTGGCTCGGGCATCTGGTTAGCATGCCTCCTGGATGCCTCCCTGGTGAGGTGTTCCGGGCACGTCCCACCGGGAGGAGGCCCAGGGGAAGACCCAGGACACGCTGGAGGGACTATGTCTCTCGGCTGGCCTGGGAACGCCTTGGGATTCCCCCGGAGGAGCTGGCCCAAGTGGCCAAGGAGAGGGACGTCTGGGCCTCCCTACTGAAGCTGCTGCCCCCGCGACCCGACCCCGGATAAGCGGAAGAAAACGGACGGACGGACTTCCTGACTTCTCAAACTGTGTTAACTACAAGGCTTTTTTACTTTTAGTTTTGATTTCCCATGCAAATTGAATGCAACAGGACTGTCTTTGTATGTGCAAGTACATTCTGAAATTTGTAGTCCTTTCTATAGACCCACAGTACTGGTGAAACATGCATGTTGTGGTTCCCTGGCCTTCAGACTGATGGGAGGTCTTTAAAGTATCAATAATGTAAAAGGCAGCTTCTTTTTCTTCCTATCAGGTTTGTTTGGTTAATAACCAACAGTTTAATAAATGACCTCTAACCTCTCTGCTCTGTTTCTCTCCTACAGATCCAACAAACATCACAGCAGAACCTGGACAGAACGTCACTCTGCCATGTAGAGCTCCTGACAGTAAACCTGTTATTGCTGTAGAGTGGAGCAGAACTGATCTGGGGTCAGAATATGTTCTTCTCTACAGAAATAACCAGTTTGATCTAGAAAACCAGCATCCATCCTTTAAGAACCGGGTGGATCTGCAGGAGGGACAGATTAAGGTTGGAGACGTGTCTCTGGATCTGAACAACATCTCGACTGATGACAGAGGAACATATGAGTGTCTAGTCGTCCAGACGGAAACAAACAACAGGAGGAAGACGGTTCTCTACATAAAACTGGATGTAGTTCCTCCAGGTGAGTTGTTGTCTTTT
The DNA here is from genome assembly GCA_037039145.1 of Fundulus diaphanus. Lineage (NCBI taxonomy): Eukaryota > Metazoa > Chordata > Actinopteri > Cyprinodontiformes > Fundulidae > Fundulus > Fundulus diaphanus. Next base: position 51,661,455 of record CM073131.1, read on the forward strand.
AGTCTCTGGATCAGAGTTTGCAGTTTGTTTGGATAAATTTTAGTGTTTGGTGGTTTGGTATTGTTTCTCAAAAAAGGTTTCATTTTCATGGTCAAACGTTTGTGTGGATTTTCGGTCTGTTACGCAACGTTCATCCGGAGTTGTACACCCACTTCGTACATGAGACTTCAGGACTGCATGTCTTCTTGCAGAGAGGAACATTTCTATAATGTTAGTGGTTAAAACATCTCCACCATAATAACACAATGATAGAAAGAAGGAAAAATCCAGTTGCTGTTTCTATTCCCTACATTTCTAAACACAATAATTAGGCTTTATAGTAATGATTCTGCAGCAAACGTGTTTGACCTCTAACCCAGGGGTTAAACTAAAAATGATCAGTTTGACTGAATTTTTTTTGAGTCAGCCCATGTCCAGGGCTGTGGACATAATGCCACATTAGTTATCTCACTTGCTTATTGTGATTTGATTGTTGACGATTTGGCATGATCTTGGAATGTCCTTCCAGTCCGAACATGATGGTGGTTCCCCATTAAGCCTCCTGATAGGTATAGCTTTCTTTGCACCTGCTATTAATAATAGCAGGATATATCTATGGGACTTCCTCAGCTCTTGGGGTAAACTACCCAGGAAAACCGTAGTAAAATCACAGCGTAAATTTAAGTCCATTTTAGTATTGATTTCTTTTATCACTCCTGACCAGTAGGATGCGATCTTAGTGCATTCCCAGAAGACATGAAAATGTCCTGCAGACACGTTCCCACAGTTCCCACTCCAACATTTTGCCCTCCACAGGTCAGAACTTGACGTGTGGATCACAGAAAATGAGAAAATGTGCAGAAGATAATAAGGATGAGTTCAGCAAAGAAGCTGTGGATAAATTGTTTCACTCTTTTTATGTTGATGACTGTTTGGTGTCTGTGGCTTCAGAAGAGCAAGCATTGATGCTTTACCATGAACTCTTCTCTATCTGTGCTAAAGGTGGCTTCCATCTTAAAAAGTGGATTAGTAACAGGCGATCTGTTTTGGCCAAAATTCCTGAAAGCCATCAAGCCAAGGACATTCAGAGGTTGGACATGAACAAAGATCCTTTACCCATGGAAAGAGTGCTCAGAGTTGAATGGTGTATCCAGTCTGATTCATTCAAATTCAGGATCAGAATTAAAGACAGACCACTCACTAGAAGAGGAATCTTGTCTGGTGTGAGTTCTATCTATGATCCTTTTGGTGTATTGAGTCCTGTTGTTCTGCTCACAAAGAAAATCTTGAACGATCTCAGCAAAAGAGCATGTGGCTGGTATGACATCATTCCTGAATCAGTTGCCAAGGAATGGACAAACTGGTTGCAAGAACTGCAGCTTGTTGAGAACTTCAGCTTCATGAGATGTTTGAAACCAACAGACTTTGGAGAAGTAGTCAGTGCACAGTTACATCATTTTTGTGATGCAAGTGAGTTTGGATATGGGACCGTCACTTACTTTATATCACAAAATGAGAACGGCAGAGTACACAGCGCCTTCCTTATGGGAAAATCAAGAGTGGCTCCTTTAAAATCCGTAACGATTCCTCGTATGGAACTAATTGCTGCTACAATGGCAAGCCGCATTGATGTGTTATGGAAACGAGAACTGCATATGCATTAGAAAGACTCTGTGTTTTGGACAGACAGTGCATCTGTGTTGAGATAAAAAATGAGACCTTAAAATTCAAAGTGTTTGTTGCGAATAGAGTTTCAGAGATTCGGAAAGAAGAACTGGCTTTAGTCTTGTTGTCAGAAGAAAAAACAATTAACTGTGGAGCTCACCAAAAAGGGTTTGTCTGTTGAACAACAAAGTCAGTGGCTGAAGGATAAAATGGACAAGATCAAAGGAGAAGTGGACCATGGCTTTTTGACTGTAAAAGAAGTAGAAACAGCTGAGCTGGAAATAATAAAGTTCTCCCAAAAGAAAATCACCTTTGATGAGGAGATTTCAAGGCTTAAGGAAGGCAAAGGTGTAAAAGCCACTAGTCACATTCATAAACTCTGTCCAGTAATAGAAAATGGGATTTTGAGAGTTGGTGGTTGGCTAAGAAGATCATCCATGCCAGTGGAATCTAAACATCCCATAATACTAGCCAAAGACCTCCACATTTCAGATCTTCTTCTGAGGGACATCCATCAACAAACAGGGCATGGTGGACGTAATTACATGCTATCCAAGCTGAGAGAGAAGTACTGGATTACCGGTGCTAGTACCGCAATCAGAAGGATTTTGTCAAGATGTGTTATGTGTCGAAGAATAAATGCATCTTCAATTCTCCAGCAGATGTCATACTTACCTCCTGACCGATTAACTCCAGATGAACAACCATTTACCCATGTTGGCGTAGATTATTTTGGTCCATTTGAAGTGAGAAGCAGGAGAAGCATTGTGAAAAGGTACAGTGTTATTTTCACCTGTCTCACAAAAAGAGCTATCCATATTGAAGTTGCAGCTTCACTGGACACAAACTCCTTCATAAATGCTCTGAGACGTTTCATAGCAAGGCGTGGTCAAGTTAAAGAGCTTCGGTCAGATAACGGGACAAACTTCATTGGAGCAGAGCGTGAGTCGGGAGCAACTATTCAAGAATGGAACCAGTCACAAATCAATGGTGTCCTTCTTCAGAAGGGAATCAAGTGGACATTTAATCCTCCTGCTGGTTCACATCATGGAGGATCTTGGGAGCGACTGATTAGATCCATACGGAAGGTCCTCAATTCCACCTTAAATGTGCAACATCTAGATGAGGAAGGCCTTCACACGGTTCTTTGTGAAGTGGAAGCTATACTTAATAGCCGTCCAATCACCAAAGCCTCCACAGATCCTGATGATCTTGAAGCTTTGACACCAAATCATCTGTTACTGCTGAAGACTCAACCTTCTTTACCACCTGGAAACTTCCAGCAAGCAGATATGTATGCACGAAGATGATGGAGGCAAGTTCAGTCTATGTCTGACTTGTTCTGGAAGAGGTAGGTTAACGAATACTTGCTTCAGGTACAGGAGCGTCAGAAATGGTTGGGGACTAAGCCCAATCTTGTCCCTGGTGACATTGTGCTTATTATGGACGGGACAGCACCTCACAATTCTTGGCTGATGGGAAGAGTTCTGGAAACCTTTCCAGACAGAAGAGGATTTGTACGTCAAGTGCGTATTAAAACAAAGAACAGCATATTGGATCGTCCAATAACCAAACTCTGCCTGCTCCAAGGAACAGAAGATGGAGGAAGAATAAAGTTGGACTACCTGCTAACTACGACTAATACACTCAAAATCTACTAACCTTTGATTAGTTCCTGATAGGACTTAAACCTTCTGGACTTTAACAAAAAAAAGAAAAAAGATATTGTGCACAGATTTTGTATGAACTTGAGTTTTTAACAGATTTAATCTTTATGTCTCCTACTTATTTTAAGAATGTAATTGTTATGTAATGACTTAATAATTAGGGGCTGGTGTGTAGGAGCCTTAAATGAAAAGATAATTTGATGTTCATACTTTTTTTTACATTTTTATAGTTATTAATGATTATTTCTCAACAGCAGGTCATTTTTTGAGCTTTGCCAACAAATAAATAAATGTCTGGCAGTGATGCACTCCCAGTGTATGTCATAAAATAACTCATCTGAGGTAAATTGACACTTAATCCTGCTATAAAACAAACCAAAGTTTGTGAATGGGAAATCCTGTATGTAGGAGCCATAAATGAAAAGATAATTTGATGTTCGTTTGTCTGGGTTTGGAGCTGTTTTGTTTTTGTTTGGTTGTTTGCTGTGGAGGTATGGTAAACATGATGTGGGCGGAGATTGGTCATTTACGGTGGCCGGGAAGTGCAAAACAAAAATACAAAATCTGAAACACTTTTACAAATCTTGAAACACATTTACATTTCAGAAAACAAATTTACAAATGACAAAATCAAACGGAAAGGGAGGGACTGTCTTCGAAGTTTACCCGGAAGTGATAACGGGAGCCTTCATGATGAACCAAGATGGACGCCAATCGAGTTGCGTATATAATAGGAGCATTCATATTGCGTATGACCAATGAAGCTTTGGGCCAATAGTGTCCCTAGGGTAAAAGTTCAAATCAAAGTTCAAATCAAACCTACGCCCTTGATTCCATGTTACATTCTTTATAGAATGGGTTGGTACGTTTCAACCGGTTGTATAGCAAGGTATGTTTCTGTATCGTGTTTTAAATCCGTGCCCCATGTGCCCTCTTTTAACTTTCAGCACCTGCCCCTCCAACGGTCTCTGCACGTCCCTGCTTATCCCCATGTTTTTGAAAAGTTCTCTGGTATCCTGGTGCTGTTTGCAGGATGACCACTGCAAGATGGTGGCCGTATTTTATGTGTCACAAGAGTCAGTCCAGGTTCTACTCTTTTATATGTCTATGGCAGTAGCAGCCACTACAAAACATACACCCTGCTAAACGTACCTTTCTCTGTCCCCCTGCCTTAAAGTCAGGAGGTGCTTTGTAGGACAGGGAGGGTGTTTTGCAGTGTCCACGTCTGCAGCTGGCTAACCTTGTGGTACGTTTCTTTTACCTCAAAGGTCAAAACCAATGAGTCAAAGATTACATTATCTCCTCCTATTTGAATTCCAGTTTCCCTCTTTTCTGACAGTAGGACGCTCAGACAAAGCCACATGTCGATGTGCCCCTGAGCAAGGCACTTAACCCCAAGTTGCCTACTGAGCTGCGTCTCGGTGTATGAATGTGTGCGTTACTGAGAGTGACTGGGTGAATGTGGCTATAGTGTACAGCGCTTTGGGTGTTCAGCATGACTGGAAAACTATACAAGTTCAGTCCATTTACCATTTAAGCCACAGAATGTGTTTTTAAGCAACATTTTATTGTAAAATCTTTGTCTTTTTTAAAGTTGTGCTGAAGTGTTCAACTGAACATGAACCATTAAACAACAGTAGGTGAAGATCCTTCATTTCTTGTCTCAACAAAGGCTACTGTTAAAACGATAACAATCACAATAACGCTGTTCTAGGCGGTATTTTGTGCAAATAAATGGAGCTGAAACATCCCGTCTGATGAACACTAAAATGTAGCACCTGTACGACTCACTAAATGTTATATAAATAATAAAAACAGTCAAAGTATGAGGTTTTACTCAATGTTGCTGCTAGTAGCAGCCATCATGAATGCCGAGGTCAGGAACCATCCTGTTACACCGAATTTCAGACTCGTAATGCAGACAGTAGCGGCCGTTCCATTTACCATTTCTGACTCGGAGATCGAAAACTCCGACTACAGAGGACAAATGGGACGCACCGCTTGTCTTCATCCAGCTCCTCCTTCTTCCGTATCTAATGGCGAGGTCAGTTATCGGGGTGTCAGAGCTGTAAATATTATCTTTGTTCGTATATAACTAATATAGTGAGGTTTAGATTGGCAAATTTAGCTGTTTTCTCTTGTTTTTGTTAAAATCATATTATTGCTTTAAGATAAATACATAAAACTTTGTAACAGTAGAAACCCGGAAATGGACCATTTAGCGAAAACCTCGCTGTTGTTGGCACTGACTTCCATCTTCATCTTGTCTGCCTCTGCAGGTAAAGTATCATATAGCTGGAAAATATTTTGATCTGAGATCCAGAGATCTCTCTATTGTTCATGGAAACCCATAATGGTCTTTGTCATCGTTCTCTGGTGGCGCCAGTGTAGCTAAATGCTGGGGCGTAACCGTCTTCTCAGAAATGAGGGGGGCATGTTTTTACAGAGGTCTATTGACTGATTAATCTTTCTCCTCCTTTCAATCACTCCTTAGTGTCTAATGAACCACATATTCACCAACAGCGACAGAGCAGCACCAGGGGACAGACTTTAGTTCTTTAAACTAACAAATTATAAAGTTTAAGCTGCCAATCTGTGGTTGAGTTGATACAATGACCCTCTGACATCTACAGGGGAAGTAGCCAGAGCATAAGGAGCCAAATGAAGACACTGAACAGGAGATGTTTGGTTAAAAAAAGCATTCCTGTAAGCAAGTAATTGTAATTATTTGCTTGTATAAATTCCACAATAAATACTCAACAAATAAATAAATCAAAGAATCAATCCCCTGCTCCATCACTGCAGGCTCTCCCTGACTGTCCCTGCTGCAGTCTGGTCTCTGTCCTGACTCGTGGCTTAGTTTCTCCCTAGGCTAACTAATACAGATTAAACATATTTTAGAATGTGAATGAGATTATTCTGAAACATGAGTGAAAAGTCTCTCCTGATGACAGCCTGGTTTCTCCTTGCAAATAGACATATTTTACCCAGTATGTAGTAACATCTCCTTATCTGTGAACACCCAGCATCATCATCCACTACTTCTGACTTCTTCTCTCCCTGACTCTGCTATTGTGGCAATAAAGGTTTATTTTAAATATGTGAAAGCCATAGTGAACAAAGTTCTACGCAGAAATTAAACAGGGTTGAGTTTATTCTCGCCATGAACTAAGAAGCAAGGGAGGAAAAACAGGTAACAATAGTGTTCTCGTTAAGTAATATGTATTAACAAGTCATTATTTAGCTAACGTTATCTACAGCAGCATTACTCAACTTTCACGGTTTATTTAGAAAAATATGTCATAGTTTTCTGCCTTTGCTCTGGCTGGTTTGTTGAGCATCTTAACTCACACTGTGAAGTGATGCTCAGCTGCTTTATGTCTCCTGTGATCCATGGCAGAGTTTGCCTATGGTGCGTTTAAAGACGGCTCGGAAAAACGCATTACCTAATGTGAATAAAGGATTAAGGGGTTGTGGCTCCTGGAAAAGTGTGTATGTGTGTGGGGGTGGGGGGGGGGATGTCCCACTCGTATCTTCTGTCCTTTCCCCCTATGGCTAATAGCATCAGTCATGATATGGGAAGACTTAAGAAAGAGGAACAGATAAAATATCAAGACCGGGAATTTGATCCATCTGAACAAAATCTCTTTAAACGAGAGATTTACATCGATTTTGATGAACGTCTTCATAGGAGTAGACTCCTCATTAAATGGTTGCTTTTCTTGTCGGACTGTCTTTGTATGTCCAATTGCATTCTGGGATTTGTAGTCCAGTCTGTAGGCCTAATGTATTGTGATATTTTAACACCTGAACATTGTGGTCCCCTGGCCTTCACAGTGACAGAATGTCTTTAAAGTATTAATTATTTAATGTAACAGGAAGCAGCTTATTCTTCTTCTTTCTATCAGGTTTGTTTGGTTAATAACCAACAGTTTAATAAATGACCTCTGACCTCTCTGCTCTGTCTCTCTCCTACAGATCCAACAAACATCACAGCAGAACCTGGACAGAACGTCACTCTGCCATGTAGAGCTCCTGACAGTAAACCTGTTGTTGCTGTAGAGTGGAACAGAAAAGATCTGGGGGTAGAATATGTTCTTCTCTACAGAAACAACAAGTTTGATCTAGAACAACAGCATCCATCCTTTAAGAACCGGGTGGATCTGGAAGAGGGACAGATTAAGGATGGAGACGTGTCTCTGGTTCTAAAGAACGTCTCGACTGATGACAGAGGAACATATGAGTGTCTAGTCATCCAGACGGAAACAAACCACAACAGAGAGACGGTTCTCTACATCAACCTGGATGTAGTTCCTCCTCCAGGTGAGTTGTTGCCTTTTAGTTTCTGGATCAGAGTTTCCAGCAGCTGCCTGGTTGTTGATTTGAACAGAGTGAAACATCCAGAGGGTCCAGAAAGTCGTTTATCTAAGAGCTCAGAGTATTTTAACCCTGTGTTTGAAAACCCAGGGTTTTCCCCTCCAGAAAGAGGGTAAAGTTTGAATGTAAATAAAAATCAAACTTCATCGTGTTTCTATTTTGCCGTGTTAAAAGTGAGTCAGATTCAGATTTAGAAGCTGGTTACATGAAATAAACAAAGTGAGAACACACACAGGTAGGTTATCAGAGTTTAGTCCGTGAATCCACCTGGATGGTCTCTGCTTCAGAGACGCTTCAGGTTGTCTGGAGGTTTGACTGATCTGAGCGTCTCTTTCTCTGGCTCCAGGTTTGAAAACCCTCAGGATCGTGTTGTGTATGTTGTGTGTAACTCTATTGCAATTTAATTCAAATTATGTTCTAATTTTATGTCCATAACCTTTGTTATGATGGTAGAGTTACAACTGCAATTTTATTTATTTATTTATTTTTTGAAGATTGGGGCTGTGTAAACCCGGTTGGGACACAAAAGGGGGTGCACGGCTAAAAAAAATTTGGGAACAGCTTATTTATTTTATATAACATATGAAAGGAGATTTTGATGGAATATCCGACTCGGAAGGAGCATCTTCTGACCAGGGGTCATAGTGAACATTCGAAAGTTGTGACACAAAAAATGTAGATGTCTAAAACGATGCGTAGACACAGAGAAGTTAGAGCAGCTTCACGTGTAACTAGGGCTGCCCTGTCGTTGTTCATAAATACATATGCACATCAGTATAAAGACCCAGAAGACACCATCACGTACCAAATAACCATGGTAACAGACATGTCAGTCAGAACAATGACAGCGTTGGCTTTGCTGGAAGACTGATCCAATGGAAGAATGTGTTGGGAGAGTTTCTACACACCTTAAGTCAGCCAATCGAGACTTAGACTTCTCTTATTTTGTTCTCTACCACTATAAACAGAATAATTATAATTATGACACTGTGACAGAATCTGGAGGTGAATAGGATGTGAGCTCAGTCACAGCTTACATTTGTTAATGGGCTCCTTGCTGCTAATGATCCACAGATTAGGGAACTTCTCTGTATCTGAACAACATGGATTAGTTCATCCCAGGAGGAAGGTTTGGGATGTCTTCAGTATGTTAAATATACGACCTTCTAGTCAGCTCCTTCTGAAAAGCTCTGGTTGTCATCATCATGTGTCAGCAGGTCAGCAGGATCTCTGACACTACAGTCCCTCCAGTAGTCTTCAGTTGATGATGTGGGGGCCTCTGGCCATGTTACATTATGATGGGTTCCTGGCTGGCAGCCTATGGTTCTAAGGGATGTGTGAACTCAATGAGTCTCTGCTCAGTCCCCACATCCCAGGATGTCCCCTAGGTTAAGATGGGACTGAACCTAGAGGACACATGTTGCTGAGGAGTGATTTCCCAAGAAGTACTGAGCCGTAAATGGTGCTGTGTTACTCTTGTACTGCAGTGTTACGGCTGTAAGTGTCTGCTCCCAGTGGTGCAGACTGGACTCATACTAATGCTAAACTGGCTGTGGCAGCTCGTGTCTGGGATTGGCCAAATGGACGTTGGCCTCGCCTCCAGCATGCTGGACTCCTGATTGGAACAGCTCCTCAAGAAATGGACCAATCCGGACCTTCCACCACTTTTAAAAGACTCTCTCACAGACACATCCAAGGGGGGAGCCGCATTAGGAACAGTTAACTCTGTTTGCTCCTCCCGTGCAGCTTGGAACTGCTTTGTGACTTTAGTGGTTGGTCACTGTTTGAATATTGTACGTCTGTGAGTTTGCCTGCTGTTGATTTAGCTAAGTTTTGACTTAGTTATTTTCTGTGTTGTAGGGTTTTTACCTGAAGGAGTTGGGCTGAGTGCCACTCCCTGTTTGAGTTTTCCAATTGTGTTTGTTTTGTTTAGAAACTGTTTTATTTAAATCCAGTTTGTTTGTTTTAATTTTGGTAAACAACATGTTGGATGTTGTCTCTTTTTGTTCAAAGAAACTTTATAAATAAACCTTTTAATTTAATTTCCATCTATAAGACTATTTTATTATGTTACCCCATCTTCCTGCCTAAAGAGGTCGTAACATAAGTGGGGGCTCGTCCGGGAGCTTCCTAATCTGTATCCCTGGTGACGTTTTGGAAGATTCCGGTGTCTTATAACTACGGGTTTATTTGTGAGGGTTTTTCTTTTTTGTGTAATGGCTGCTACATTTAGTTTGGAGCTGTTTTTAACTGCTCCATCTTTTGAGCTTGTAAACAGTTACCGAAAAAGTGATTTGCTGGAAATTGTGGATCACTTTAAGTGGACAGTTCCTCCAAAAATTTTGAAGTCTGACTTAAAGGTGTTGGTGGTGGACCAGTTGGTGAAAGCTGGGTTGATTGAAGCTCCTGAGGTTTCTGTGGAGCCGAGTGAACTTTTCACACCTGAGCGTGATCGTAAAAATGGTCAAATTCTAAGTGCTGTGGAGGACCCTGAGGTGGTTGGACGGGGACGTCCACCGTTTACACTTCCTCGGTACGATCCTACCTCTTCCACTAGCTCAGAGGGCCGAGAAAATGCTCGGCTAAAGGTTCGCTTGGCGCGCCTTCAACTAGAGGCTGAGGAAAGAGCTAAAAAGGCTCAGATGGAGTTGGAAATCAGGAAACTAGAAATAGAGGCAGAAACAGCTGTAAGGCTACGTAAGCTTGAGCTTGAATCTCAGACTCGTGCACTGCCTGCTTTGACTGGCCCTGCTATTCCCCCAGCTGTGTCTGCCCCACTCTTTGATGTTGGAAAGTGTATTCCGTTGGTACCTGCATTTAGAGAAACGGAGGTTGACTCCTACTTTGCTGCGTTTGAGCGCATTGCAGGTGCATTGATGTGGCCTCAGGACATTTGGCCTCTTTTGTTACAGTGTAAACTGTTTGGTAAAGCTCAAGAGGTGGTGGCAGCGCTCCCATTAAAGGACAGCCTTAGCTATGAGACTGTTAAGGCTGCGGTTCTACAAGCTTATGAGTTAGTCCCCGAAGCTTATCGACAGAAATTCAGAGAGCGGACCAAGGCTGCTGCGCAGACTTATGTGGAGTTTGCAAGAGAGAAGGGGATATTGTTTGATAAGTGGTGTCACTCATCACAAGTGAATGACTTTGATGCTCTACGACAGTTAATATTATTAGAAGACTTCAAAAAGTGTATTCCTGAAAAAGTTGTACTGTATCTGAATGAACAAAAAGTAACTACTCTAGCCTCAGCTGCTGTCCTCGCTGATGAATATGTGCTTACACATAAATCGACTTTCAAGGTTGATGAAAGGTCTAGAATTGCCACTTTGCCATCATCTCCAGTGGGGAAACCCACTTTGTTGAAAGAAAGTCGGGAATGTTTTTACTGTCACACACCTGGACATGTCATCGCGGAGTGTTTTGCGTTGAAACGAAAAAAACAATCTAATTCCAAACCTACCAAAGCGATTGCTTTGGTAAAAACAGATATCCGTCATAAGGTGCCTGATTGTGGTAGTAAAGGAAAATCTGATCCTTGTTTTAAACCATTTATGTTTGATGGCTTGGTGTCACTGACAACTGACCCCGTTGATCAGAAGCCAGTGCGCATATTGAGAGATACGGGAGGGTCTCAGTCCCTTATTCTCTCAAATGTTCTGCCTTTTTCGTCCGACAGTGCTTGTGGCTATAATGCTATCCTTTGTGGGATAGAGATGGGTTTTAGTACCAGGCCAGTTCATCGTGTTTACATAAAGTCTGGTCTTGTCACAGGATATTTTCCTGTGGCTGTCTGTCCTGCACTACCAATAGATGGGGTAGCGCTCTTAATGGGAAATGACATTGCAGGAGGGTTAGTTCATCCAAGTTTAGAAGTTTTAGATAGTCCACTCGACCAAGGAACGTTGAGTGGTTGTCCTGAAAACCCTGGGCTGTACCCAGCCTGTGTGATTACTCGATCCCAGTCACGAATTCCTGCAGACATTTCGCTGTCTGATTCTCTGTTGATGTCTTCATTTTCCGGTGAACCAGAAGTTCCACTTGTAAAACAGGGTGTTAAGCCACCCCCAGAATCAGTGGAAATTGATTCGGGTTTTAAGGACACCCCATTTCCCTTGACCCCCGAATGTTTAGCTGCAGCCCAGCAGAATGACGAGACATTACACAAATGTTTCAAGCAGGTGGTAAGTGCTGAAGAAGCCAAGGTTGTGCAACAAGCCTATCTCATTGAACATGGTATTTTATTACGACAGTGGTCTCCATCAGGTGCAAAGGGTTCTGATTGGGGTAATGTTAACCAGGTTGTTGTTCCTACAATGTACAGACAAGGGATTTTGTCCCTGGCTCATGAGGGTCAGTGGTCAGGACACTTAGGAATTACAAAAACGTACCAGCTCCTGCTACAACACTTCTTCTGGCCAGGTATGAAGAAAGATGTTTCCAACTTTTGTCGTAGTTGCCATGTGTGTCAGATTGTGGGTAAGCCAAACCAAAGTATCACCCCTGCTCCACTGTGTCCGATTCCGGTAGTTGACAACCCCTTTGATCGTGTCATTGTAGACTGTGTTGGCCCACTGCCGAGGACAAAAACTGGAAACCAGTACATGTTAACTGTCATGTGTGCAGCTACTAGATTCCCTGAAGCTATACCTTTACGTAAAATAACAACAAAATCTATTATCAAAGCTTTGACTAACTTCTTTTCTACATTTGGCTTACCAAAAGTTATTCAAACCGACCAAGGAACCAACTTTCTGTCAAAATTATTCAAGCAGGTTACTCAGACGTTAGGCATTAAACATGTAGTTTCTTCTGCCTATCATCCTGAGAGTCAGGGAGCTTTGGAGCGGTGGCATCAGACTTTAAAGTCAATGCTCAAGAAGTATTGTCTTGAGTCAGCTAAAAATTGGGATGAAGGGGTCCCATTTGTGTTATTTACTGCTCGTGAAGCCACACAAGAGTCCCTGGGTTTTAGTCCAGCTCAGTTAGTGTTTGGACACACACCCCGTGGTCCGCTTAAAGCACTGAAGGAAAAGGTGCTAATTCAGAGTACGGGATCAACTCAAAGTGTTGCAGACTATGTGAAAACATTTCACCAGCGTTTGTGTCATGCAAATAGTTTAGCCAAAAAGCATATGGCCCTGTCACAAAGAAATATGAAAAAGAACTATGATAGTTCCTCTGTAAAAAGAGATTTTAAAGTGGGTGACAAAGTGCTTGCTATATTACCTGGGACAGGCTCTGCTTTGTCTGCAAGGTTTGAGGGTCCCTTTGATGTTCAAGGAAAGGTAGGGGAAAGTAACTATGTAATCGGTACCCCTACCCGCAGACGCAAGTCCCGTGTTTGTCATGTGAACATGCTCAAGTGGTACCACTCTCGACCCGAACCAGAAGCATCCTTGGTGAGTGTTCCTGTTGCCGCTAATGTTAAAGTTGAGGTAAGTGCTGATGTTTTTGATGGGTTAAAATTGATTGATCCTAGCCGAATTAGTTCGCGCCTTAATAACTCAGAGATGCTAAAATCTCTGAAAGAGCATCTTACTCATTTAGTCCCTGAACACCAAGAGGACATATTGGGCCTAGTGAATGAGTACCAATGTCTTTTTGGTGATGTGCCCACGTGCACTACAGTTTTGCACCATGATGTAGATGTAAAGAATGCCAAACCCATTAAACAACATCCATACCGCGCTAATTTCATAAAGCGGTCGCTGATGAAACAGGAAACAGAATACTTGGTGAAACATAACTTGGCTATACCTAGTATGAGTCCTTGGAGCTCCCCATGTTTAGTCCAGATCAAGCCTGATGGCTCGCCTCGATTCATAACAGATTTTCGTAAAGTGAACTCTGTTACAGTTCCGGATTCGTTCCCTCTACCCAGGGTCGAGGATTGTGTTGACAATATTGGAGTTTCTAAATTTGTAACAAAGTTGGATCTCCTAAAGGGTTACTGGCAGGTCCCGTTAACTGAGCGGGCCTCTGACATTTCAGCTTTTGTAACCCCAGATGACTTTTTACAGTATACTGTTATGCCTTTTGGCATGTGCAATGCACCTGCAACTTTCCAAAGGTTGATCAATCACGTTTTAGCTGGATTATCCCACTGTAGTGCTTATTTGGATGATGTGGTGGTATACACTGAGACTTGGCAAGATCATTTGTTTACCCTAGATCAGGTATTTAGAAGGTTAGCTGAAGCCTCTTTGACACTTAATCTAGCTAAATGTGAATTTGGAAAAGCTACAGTAATATATCTGGGTAAAGAAGTTGGAAATGGACAAGTACGACCGGTACATGCTAAGATTGAGGTGCTACGTTCTTACCCTCCTCCTACAACCAGACGTGAGTTGCGCCGTTTCTTAGGTATGACAGGATATTACCGAAACTTTTGCAACAACTTCTCTACGGTGGTAAAGCCTCTAACAGACCTTCTCAGTGCTAAAGCCGATTTTGAGTGGACTTCTGAGTGTCAAATCGCCTTTGAGAGCGCTAAAGCTCTTCTCTGTTGCGAACCAGTGCTAGTTGCACCAAATCTGCGCCACCCATTTAAGTTGGAGGTAGACGCCAGTGCCGTTGGAGCGGGAGCTGTGTTGTTACAAGAAGACCAGCAGGGGTTAGACCACCCAGTCTGTTACTTCTCCCGGAAATTTAACACTCACCAAATTAACTATTCAACCATTGAAAAGGAGACTTTGGCTTTAATACTGGCTCTTCAGCACTTCCATGTTTATCTTGGTTCAGGCGTTTCCCCTATTGTTGTTTATACCGACCATAATCCACTTATGTTTCTCTCTCGAATGTACAACCACAACCAGCGTCTCATGCGGTGGGCTCTGTTATTACAAGAATACAATCTTGATATTCGTCATAAGAAAGGGTCAGAAAATGTTCTGGCAGATGGCCTTTCCAGGTTGTGAGTAAGTTTTTGTTATGTTTTTCTTTGAATAATTTGTACTGTATATAATGACAAAACTCTGTTTTGCATTTTAAGGGGAGGGGTGTTACGGCTGTAAGTGTCCCAGTGGTGCAGACTGGACTCATACTAATGCTAAACTGGCTGTGGCAGCTCGTGTCTGGGATTGGCCAAATGGACGTTGGCCTCGCCTCCAGCATGCTGGACTCCTGATTGGAACAGCTCCTCAAGAAATGGACCAATCCGGACCTTCCACCACTTTTAAAAGACTCTCTCACAGACACATCCAAGGGGGGAGCCGCATTAGGAACAGTTAACTCTGTTTGCTCCTCCCGTGCAGCTTGGAACTGCTTTGTGACTTTAGTGGTTGGTCACTGTTTGAATATTGTACGTCTGTGAGTTTGCCTGCTGTTGATTTAGCTAAGTTTTGACTTAGTTATTTTCTGTGTTGTAGGGTTTTTACCTGAAGGAGTTGGGCTGAGTGCCACTCCCTGTTTGAGTTTTCCAATTGTGTTTGTTTTGTTTAGAAACTGTTTTATTTAAATCCAGTTTGTTTGTTTTAATTTTGGTAAACAACATGTTGGATGTTGTCTCTTTTTGTTCAAAGAAACTTTATAAATAAACCTTTTAATTTAATTTCCATCTATAAGACTATTTTATTATGTTACCCCATCTTCCTGCCTAAAGAGGTCGTAACATGCAGGAACCATTGAATGTTTCATTCACAGTGTTGTAATCAATGACCTCTGACCTCTCTGCTCTGTTTTTCTCCTGCAGATCAGAGAAACATGACAGCAGAACTTGGACAGAACGTCACTCTGCCATGTAGAGCTCTTGACATTAAACCTATTATTGTTGTAGAGTGGGACAGACCTGATCTGGGGGCAGAATATGTTATTCTCTTCAGAAATGACCAGTTTGATCTAGAAAACCAGCATCCATCCTTTAAGAACCGTGTGGATCTGCAGCAGAAAGAGATTAAAGCAGGAGATGTGTCTCTGATTGTGAAGAACGTGGTGACTGACGACAGAGGAACATATGAGTGTCGAGTCTCCCAGTCCGAAACAACCAGCAGGAGGCAGACCGTTCTCTACATAAAACTGGATGTAGTTCCTCCTCCAGGTGAGTTGTTGTCTTTTAGCTTCTGGATCAGTTTCCAGCAGCTGCCTGGTTGTTGATTTCAACAAAGTGAAACATCACATTTGATAAACCTACCAGTCCCTGTCCGCTGAAGCACCTAGATATCATGACTTTCCAACATTAAAGCTAGTCAGTGATTTTTCCACAAGTTTCCCCAAGTCCCTTTTTGATTAAATTTACATGCGGAAGATTGTCTTACCTGCTCTACCTGCTCCTCAGGGGGATCACATGAAACAAAAAAAAGTCCACTCTGGTCTTATTTCTTTCTAATGAGGCCTTCCTCTTCTTATAAACATGAACATGGTTCACTTCTTGTGACTCTCAGCCATGTTCAAAGTATACGGTGAGAGCAATGGAGCTACAATGAACAGCTAACCACTAAGCTAACTGCAAGGCTAAACCGATACATAAACATTAGAAGTGCCCATGCGCAGCCAGCAAGCGGAAACTAACAAGGAACGAGCATGCAGAATGCTGTTAAGTCAGTAGCTGTGTCTCAATTCGGCGGCTGCGAAGCCACTGAGGATGGTAGCGGTGCATCCTCAGAATTCGGGGAAAAGGAGGACGCATTCGAAGGCTGCATTTTAAGCATCCTCAGAATTTTGCCAAATGGGACAGCCTCCGCGCATCGTTGTGACGTCACTGGCCTTAAAACGCGTCCTTCGAAGGACGCAGCCTGCGAATTCAGACACAGCTAGTGTGTCAGAATGATTGTCATGTGGGACAACCAATAGATAAGGCATATTGTCACTTCCTGTTTTCACGGTCTGTTGCTCCAGACTCTCGCTTTTATCTTTAATGTCTTTGCTGTAACATCTGTTTCTAACACACAAGCACTTTTAAAACATTCTCTGTAGCTGCACATCGTGCTTGGGAACTCCTCGTGTTTCACACGGTTTGCTTTTTTGGCGTGGTAAAAGGGCGCTAGCCTAGCTTTAGCCTAGCTTTAGCTCCACAATGGCTTCCCCCCTTACTCTCTCCTCCGCTCCTCCATCTGTGTCTAAGTCTCCCCCTCTCTCCTGCTCTCTGTGTCAGATGTTTAGTTATTCCTCTGCCTCCTTTAGTGATAATGGTACTTGTAATAAATGTAGTGTTTTTGTAGCTTTGGAGGCGTGGGTGTCAGAATTGGAGACCTGGCTCCGTGCTGTTGAAAAACCAGCTGATAGCCGCCCCTTTGCTAGCGCAGAGCCACATAGAGTAACTTTATGTAGTGGTCCTCCAGAAGCACCCGAGCAGCCGGGTAACCAGGCCGGCTGGGTGACGGTTTGTAGGAAGCATAGCTCTAGATTTCAGCCCCCAGGTCACCACCAACCCGTCTGCGTTTCTAACAAATTTTCCCCACTCAGCAACACACCCGCTGAGAAGCCGACCCTAATTATTGGGAGCTCTATAGTCAGAAACGTGGCACTAGAGACACCAGGGACCATAGTTAAATGCCTGCCAGGGGCCAGAACTTGTCGACATAGAATCTTACCTGAAACTGCTGGCTAAGGATAAGCGTAAATACAGTAAGATTGTTATTCACGCTGGCAGTAATGACACCCGGTCACGCCGATCAGAGGTCACTAAAGTTGGTGTTGCTTCGGTGTGTGAGTTTGCTAAAACAATATCGGACTCTGTAATTTTCTCTGGTCCCCTGCCTGATCTGACCAGTGATGACATGTTTAGCCGCATGTCGTCATTCAAATGCTGGTTGTCTAGGTGGTGTCCTGAAAACGACGTGGGCTACATTGATAACTGGCGAACTTTCTGGGGAAAACCTGGTCTGATCCGGAGAGACGGCATCCATCCCACCAGTAATCTGGCCGGATTTATTAGTTCTCCTAAATGCTGACAACCCAGGGTCCAGACCAGGAAGCAGAGCCGTAGTTTAACACACCTCTCTGCAGCTTCTGTACTGTTACCCACCCATTATCCTATTGAGACGGTGTCTTTCCCACGGCCAAAACTTGAGGAAAAGGAACAAATCATAAAAATCTAATAAAAATCAATACGGCGCATCCTGAACCAAAAAATAAAACAATTAAATGTGGTCTATTAAATATAAGGTCTCTCCCTCCAAGGACTTTGTTAGTTAATGAATTGATTTCCTATAATCAGATTGATTTATTTTGTCTCACAGAAACCTGGCTACAAGAGGACTACGTTAGTATAAATGAGTCAACTCCCTCCAGTTATTCAAATTTCCACATTCCTAGATCTGTGGGAAGAGGAGGAGGAGTGGCAACCATCTTTCAGTCTGATTTACTAATTAGTCCCAGGCCAATTAATAACTACAGTTCTTTTGAACATTTAACCCTCAGTTTCCCTTATTCAAATTGCAAAGCAATAAAACCTCTTCTGTTTGTTGTTTTGTATCGTCCACCAGGCCCTTACACTCAGTTTTTGGATCAGTTGTCAGACTTCTTATCTGATTTGGTGATAAACACTGACAAGGTTATTATAGTGGGTGATTTTAACATTCATGTTGACACTGAATGTGATAACCTTAGTGTAGCCTTTAAAACTATCCTAGATTCAATTGGTTTTGCTCAAAATGTGCATAAACCGACGCACTCTTGGCTTCATACTTTAGACCTTGTGCTGACATATGGCATTGATTGTGAAGAATTAACAATATTTCCTCACAACCCTGTCCTATCTGATAATTTTTTAATAACCTTTGAGTTTATTCTAACTGAGTTCTCCACCCCCAAAAGAGGGTTCCATTATAGTAGATCTTTATCGGACAATGCTGCATCAAACTTTAAAGTCTGTCCGCCTTTTAATATCGTCAGTATTGCAGAAATGCCCTGCAGATAGCAGCAATGTTGTTTCTTCCCATTCACAAACAGATGTCTTTGTTAACGGTATGACTTCGTCATTGCATTCTGCATTAGATAATGTAGCTCCCTTCAAAAAGAAGCTGATTATTCACAGGAAGCTGGCTCCCTGGTTTAATTCAGAGCTGCGTTCATTGAAGCACAATGTTAGGAAATTGGAGAGAAAATGGCGCTCTACACACCAAGAGGAATCCTACCTAATCTGGAGGGACAGTCTATTGTTGTATAACAAGACCCTTTGCAGAGTTAGAGCAGCATATTATTCATCATTAATTGAGGAGAAAAAAATAATCCTAGATTTCTCTTTAGTACGGTTGCTAAACCTACCCAGAGCCACAGCTCTGTTGATCCATCCATTCCCTTAGCTCTTAGCAGTAATGATTTTATGGGATTCTTCATAAATAAAATTGATTCCATTAAAAATAAAATAATTGGTATCCTCCCAAACATGATTACCTCGTCCTCAGTAAGTGAGGCAGCGTTGGAGGAATCTTTAGAACCTGCACAGTGTCTGAACTGTCTAGAACAGGGGGGTCAAACGTACGGCCCGCGGGCCGGAACCGGCCAAATGCATTTCAGATTTTAACTTTTTGTTCTCTCTCTTTGTTCTTCATAGTAGGTACATCTGGTCTGGCGTTCTGTTAACTGTGACATCATCCAGGGAAGACAGATCACCCACTATTACCATCTAATGTAGAACAGATTACTAGATCAATGTTTGCTTCTGTGCTTGTTTGTCTCTCTTGCTGTGTCTCTGCTCTGTCTTCTGTAACCCCCAGTCGGTCGAGGCAGATGACCGTTCATACTGAGCCCGGTTCTGCTGGAGGTTTTTCCTTCCCGCTAATGGGTGGTTGTTCTTTCCACTGTCGCTTCATGCTTGATCAGTATGAGGGATTGCTGCAAAGCCATGGACAATGCAGACAACTCTCCCTGTGGCTCTACGCTTCTCCAGGAGTGAATGCTGCTTGTCGGGACTTTGATGCAATCAACTGGTTCCCTTATATAGGAAATTTTTGAACAATCTGTATAATCTGATTGAATTTGACTTTGTAAAGTGCCTCGAGATGACATGTTTCATGAATTGGCGCTATATAAATAAAATTGAATTGAATTGAATAAGGTTCCCACTGAACTAGAGGGACAGAGGGGGGGTCTCTCAGTGCATAGGGTAGTCGTCTTGGAATTGACATGACTTCAACTCACTCCATCACTCCATCCACAGGGAAGTTTACCCCAGAATGCTCTAACCCCCAACAATCAAAGACATAACGGCGTTGGTAGTGAAACTCACAGCGTTAATAGGCCTTTTTGCCTCATCTACTAAAATTAAGGCAAAAAACGGGGGGGAAAAATATTCCAAACGAGTTGTGAATCATGTTAATGAAGTTATTTCAAGGAAACAAAAGACAAATCGATGTTAATGTGTAAGTTAAGCAAAACCTATACCCATCTTAAAATATATATTATAGAAACGTGCAGTAGGAGACTGCAGTAGATGTTTTCATGCTGCCATCTAGCTGTCCATGGTAAGAATTTAATGTGAAATGCTGTATTAGGAATGCAAATTTTACTTTATATATTAAACACGGGTATGGGGTGTTTCACTTTGGGACATATTGTGTGATCGCTGCTTGGTCAGTTACAGATGAATCTCCACGACTGATTGATAGAAGGCGTCACGTCAGTTGCAACGTTGTACGTTTGACTCTCCAGCACAGTTTAGGATATTTCTATGTATTTGAACAACATGGAAGAAATCGTACCAGGAGGCAGGCTTGGGACTGCCCGGCATGTTAACTACCTGACCTGTCAATCAGTTCCCTCTTAAAAGCTCCGGTTGCAGAGACTGCAGCGGAGTTTGAAGTTTAAACGGCACTGGAGACACACGGTTCCTCCTGGTTTCCCTCTGTAATGCTGGAACTTGTTCCAACATTGACTGCTCTGGACTATCTATACCGGATAATGACCCACTCATCAAATACAATTTTTACCTAATTGTAACCTCCTTTAAGTCCCTGTGATGGTAATCAAAGTCTGCCATCTCACCCTAGTGTCTCTGGATATAAAACCACACTTGCTACTTTCCATCAGGTAATAATGTCAGAGTTAAACTGAGCCAGATTACAGAGAACAAAGGAACGGATGAATAACTCCCAGAATGCACTGTATTTCATTCCTGGTTGTGAAGTAAACTCATTGGCTGAGGATGATGTCCTACAGCTGGAAAACCCCAAAGTAGAGACAAGAACTCTCCTTTTATTCAAAGCGATTGAGGAAACCACGCATGAATGTCTTGAGTACCTTAACATAGCTTTTTATCTGTACCTTGGAGGAAGAATGTTGCAATCAATTTATCTCATAACTAAAATCTGGGAGTGTGTAGTCTCCGTGTTGACTGCTTGTCTAGAAGAAAAAGTAGTAGTTTTTTTTCTAGAAGTAGAAAAAAACAAGTAACTTTACTCCAAAGCCATTGTTAGATGTGCAGATACAGTCAACATGAGTCATAGAAGGCTTTTAAAGCCATTTTACTGCAGTATCTTTGTTTAAAATTTCAGGTTTCTCTAAAGTAAAAGAAAAATACAAATTATGGATTCTTCATTAATCGTATGGCCACTGTTAACATTGCTGTAGCCATAACGCTGTTGTGTGTGGTATTTTTATGCATTTAAATGACGTTCAAACATCTCAGCTTATAAACACTGAAAAACAGCACATGTATGACTGACTAAATTTTACATAAATAATAAAAAACTCCCTCAAAAAGTCAAAATATGAAGCTTTACTAACTGTTGACGAGAACAGCAGCAATCTTGAGTCCTGACATCAGGTATGGTCGTGTTGCTTTTAGTTTCTGACTTGTAGTTCTGACCTGTGGAGGCGTTCCAGTGGAAACTTCCCACTTGGAGGTCAGACACGATCTGAGGTATAATAGGTTCTGTGTGTTTTATGCACCTGATAACATTAAACTGAGGTTAGCTGGGCGAATCTGACAGTCTGACTCTCTGCAGGATGAGGATCTAAGGTCAGGTTCTCCTGGAAGAGACGATTGTCTCTAATTATGCTGATGAAGCAGTTCTCTGCCTCACTACCTGAAGAAAGGCTGCTTGTTCATTGTTTATCCTTCCTGGTTTTTCTGTTGCTTGTTTGACCGTCAGCATTTATTAATAGTTATTTATGGTGATTACTGAACAGCAGAGAATTTTTTTTAAAGCTCCCGCAACAAATAAATTAATACCTGGGAGTAACAACACATCCTGCAGGTCAGAAAATAACTCCTCTGATGTAAATTCACACACAAATCTGCTTTAAAATCTAAAGTCTGTGAAAGTGAAACCATGTGGTAGAGCAGTTCAGCTCATCCATGAGAAACCCAGTTTCTAGAGGAAAAGTTTGTTACCATGGTGATATACTCAGAGTTTAACTTTTCTCTCTGTTTTTTAAAAGCAAATCCAGGATTCCTCCAAACTCAGAGTTTTCCCACCATCACTTTTCTAGAAAGCTCCACTGGTCAGAGGTTTTCTGATGATGCTGATGAGACTCTGTAGGAAGCAGCTGACCTTAGTGCAGCTTTCAGAGAACAGAGGATGTTCTTCAGTCCCCTCTGACCTCACTGATGAGATTTCACTCTGTTCTGTTCTACAGGGGAGCCTGATGATGGGAAAGAAGGTGGACCTGTTGGACTATTGGTTGGAGTGGTGGTCGGTCTGTTGTTAGCCATATTTGTTGCTATTGTTTTTTTTATCTGTAAAATCTTTAAAAAACATAAATCTAATTCAAACCAGCCTCCTGGAGCAGCAGCTGGAGCTGAGCAGAATTTAATGCCTCTAAACTCATCAGATTAGTTGAGTCCAGTTTGATCTGCAGGTAAAGTGAAGTTCTGCAGAACCACAGCAACAAACCTTCATATATATATGAGACTTACTGAGGATTTCCTCCTCATGAGGACCAACCTCCTCCTCCTCCTCCTCCTCCTCAGCAACCTGCAGCAGCAAATCTGAACTCTGCCATCAAGCGTTTCTGTCCTCCAGCAGAACCTCAGCTGGTCCAGATCTGCTCTAAAAGCCGTTCCAGGCTGGACTTGTTGCCTCGTTATTCTGTGAAGCTTTAGACTGAATGTCAGGATCCTGTTACATTATTGTTACTTTTAGAAGTTTTTGTATTTAAACCTTCAAATGTGTCCTGATTTCATCTTCATCATCACTGAACACATCTGCCTGATGGGTGCGATGCCTTATTTCACTCTGCAGAACCGCTGCGGCTCACTGTGCAGCTCTAGTTGCCTTCAGCAGCAGCTAACTGGTTATTATCTGACTTCATGCTGAGGAGAACTTCAGGTCTCAGGGCCGACCCGCTGATTCCTCTGGTTCTCCTGGTAATGGATCAAATGGCTGCTTTATTCACTGCTGAATGTTGTTTTAAGAGAAACGTCTCATTCAGTTTGTTAAATGTTACGCTTGCTTTAAAATGTATTAAATTGTTATTTATAAACTGTTTCTGATGTCTTTAATTTCAAAATGGCCGTTAAATAGTGACAATTTCTACAGTGTGAAGACAGCGCTGAGTGCACAGTAAACATAATCTTTATTAAAGTAAATGTTTCCTGAGCTTTATCTGTAAGATTTGGATTTTTTTAACTTTTTGATTCCTGTTTTCTAACTATAATCATGTCATCAACTCCCACATGTTTCTAAAATCAGAAAATGAGAAACCATGAAATTGATTCAGGTTTCCAACCCTACATCAGCTGTTATATGACGTTCCTTTAAATTCCTAATGATAAATCCAACGTTGTTCCTGCTGTTCAGACCTTCTCTGCCTGAGGCCCCTGAAGCTTGGGACCCAAAATCTCATAACAGCAAATTTTTCCTGATGACGTGACCTCAGACAGAAGCTGTTGGAGCCAGACCTGCTGCAGTAAGGCCTCCATCCACTAGGGGCGCTTTAGATTGTACTTGGGTGACCCTGATCTGAGTTTGGTCCGAGTCTGCAGGGATGTGCGTCCCTGAGATGGACTGGAGACCAAAGTTTGCCTGAAGAAACACTTTTTTGTTTATCCTCGACGAAACTTGTTAAAGATAATAAATTCCTTTATTGTTCCACAATGGGGAGATTAAGGCAAATACACACAATTAATAGAACAAGCTACTGTCTAATATAAAATTAGCTCTAAAGAAGTTCTGAAGGTAAAAAGTAAATGGAGTTTTTCACAATTATTGATTGATAAATTGAAAGAGTATATTCTAGCTGCACTTCAAGTTCTTAGTGTAAAAACCAACACGTTTCAACTCAAAGTAATAAAAAGGTTGAGCTTTAAAGTGATTAAAACCGATGTTAATTAACATCGGTTTTAGGTGACAGAACTGGTTTAACTTTGGAAGAATTAACCTTTAACAATCTTAGTGATAAGAGGCTGGATGACCTAATAATCTCAGGGTCAAAGCTACCTTTATATTTACATAGTTTATCTCCATTTTTGAAGCACTTCTAAATATCAAAAAACAGTTCAGTCTCCTCATTTTGAGCACTAAACATGATGTAAAAATAGGTTGGAGCGAAGACAAAATATGGAGTTGGGTAAAATGTTTAGTTTTAATAAATAGTTCATATTTCTCTCTTTATAATAACATCTTCACTCATTTGAATACATTTTTGGATGCTTGAAATTGGTCTGTTGATAAACTAATGACAATATAAATTTGAGCATTGTGTTGCATTCTCTGAACACAGTTTTACATTGACCAGAATAAAATTAACCAAACAATGACAAGTTATTCCTCAAATGAAACATTTATTAAAAAAACAGAACATGATTTACATTTGATACATGGATTAATGACTTATCTGCTATTCTTACAGTTCTTAAAGCTGCACTTGATTCTGTTGAAGGCAGGTTTTATATTTCTAGGAGTCATTTTATTAAAAGTAAACATTATTTTATAACTTGAATTTTACTTTTCATTTCTTCTACTTCCTCACATCACCTCTGACCTCAGTAATAATCTATCTGAATAATGAGCCTCTGCTGATTGGTTTACAGAATGCGTCACTTAGAGGCTCTTTGTTGGAATAACTTGCAAATTAGCTGAAATATTTTTACTGCAAAATTCCTCAACATCAATCCCACATGTTCTACAGTTCAGCTGAAATCAGTGTAGATGATGCACAACAGGCCTTTAATAAAGTGACACACAGTCCTAGATATTTATATTTATAAAAAGACGTAATAATGAACAAACTCACCTCTGGAGGAAACTAAAGTTTCCACATGAGTTGATGGAAATGTTTCTCAGAGCTTCGTCCTTCAGAACAAGTTGGAGGAGAAATTCTGATTCAAAGGAACTCCTTATATGGTCAACGTATAAATTTATACACGCAGACTTCCTGATGCAGCGGTAATGATGCTCTGAGCAGTTAGCTTCAGCATTTTGATGAATAAACTCTGTTCAACAATTTATCCACCAAGTCACTGAGACCATGGTCTGTTGTGACGGCATGTTTTGTGTAATCTGGTGAATTCTGAGACTTTGTCTCATTAAAAAGTTCATTATGGTAACAAAGATTCTGGATAAACAGAAATATTTCAAAGACATCAAGAAGCTGCAGGTTTGAGACGCTGGTTGGTTTGGGGATAAATTCATCCTTATTTTCAAAGGGAAACCAGGACATATGTGGCACAATAGAGTGATTTATCTGAGTAATGTTTGGGGGAGGGGGGGGGGTTGACCTTTGGTGACCTCTGGTATAATGTATTAATATCTTTAAAAGTTTAGTAAAACATACCAGAATCACAGGTATTTGACACAAGCTGTGTAAGTTTGGATAAAAGTGTTTGTGTTCTTTTACTTGCAGCTGAGTGAGAACATTTTATGTTAATTTAGGTGAGAATTAGATGTATAGTGAGGAGCATATAAACCTCCTCACTATTCTGGGTCAGGGGTTAAG
The DNA here is from genome assembly GCA_037039145.1 of Fundulus diaphanus. NCBI lineage: Eukaryota > Metazoa > Chordata > Actinopteri > Cyprinodontiformes > Fundulidae > Fundulus > Fundulus diaphanus. Next base: position 51,686,960 of record CM073131.1, read on the forward strand.
TTTAGGACTGTTTATGAATGTGTGCGTTAGTGAGAGTGACTGGGTGAATGTGGCTATAGTGTACAGCGCTTTGGGTGGTCAGCATGACTGGAAAAGCTCTCTCTATATAAGGTCAGTCCATTTACCATTTAATTTAGGATTAAGGTGTCATTTAGGGTTTAGGTCAGAGTCAGAGTCAGGCCATAGAAAGTATGAAAATGAATGAAAGTCTGAGGAATTCAAGGCACGGTCCTCACTATGTACATTAAACGTGTGTGTGTGTGTGTGTGTGTGTGTGTGGGGGGGGGGGGTCACGCCGGTCATCCTGTGTAGATTTTATCACTTTTATTCAGAGTCTTTTAAGTTTTTCTTTTATCTGCTGGTTTCCCAATCTCACAGTTAAAGACAGGATTATCCTGAACAACATTATAATAATCTGTTCTAAATTCATCGATGTGAAACAGAGACTTTAATGTTTTCTACAACCAGCAAACAGCTCAGAAAGCAGAAAGTATCCTGGTCTCTCCTCGTTATTCGCTGTTTAAGACGAAGCGCCGTTCCACATCTTTCATCCCTTCTGCTATCAAGCTTCAGAGCTCTGTGTGGATCCTCTGGGGGTTTATGTGTCCACATGCTGACTGCTTGTTTGTCGTTAATAATGTGTGATTTGTGTTATTTACTGTTGCAGTCATGCATTTCCTTCAGCAAACAAAATCAGAAAAAATGGGAAAAAGTGATCAGCTGTTAATTTTAATTCAGCCAGGCTGGTTTAAAACTAAAAATATATTCAGCCATGATGTTTTATCAATTTTATTTTCAAGCACTGCGTCGTTTGCTTCCTTAATTAACTAATAGGGTATTTTGTCAATTAAAAGTATTCAAATTACCTTTTTGAATGTAAGTACCAGGTAAATAATGAATCAACATGTTTAAAATGTACCCCAAAATAACTTGTACTGTGAATTATTAGCCTGTTTCTGTTTTAGCTCATTAATAGTCACCAGTATAAAGTTAATTATCGCAATTCATAATTCCGGAAAATTACAGAAAACGTTAAACTTTCTCTTCTAAATTAAAACAAAAGCGTTATTATTCCAGAGCTAAAAACTGAGACTTCCTCCACAGCCTCCAGATTCAAGGCTGGTTCTTTGTCAGCTCTGCAGAAACAGAGACATGAAGATCTGATCCATGAGCAGAAAACATCCATCATTCCTCTGCTTGCTGTAGAATAACATGGTTTATTAAATGGTTAGTGGGTAATATGAAAGTGTTATGATTAATTTTCCCAAGACTCTTAAAAAGTCCTTCCCAAGCAGACCTAATGTCCACTACTTGTAGAGATTATATAAATAAATGTTTAGATTTTATCGACTCCTTCGCATTGACTGCCCCCTGCTGTCCTATAGAGGAACTACAGGCTCACAAAGTGTTTCTGATCCACTTGTATAAAAATAAAACAGTCAAGATGAAACTGATGAAACACACTGATGAAGCCTCTTATCAAGGATTATCATGGCAGTGAGTGAAGCTGATGAGACTTGATCACATTGGTTTATGTCTACAGAATTCAATGCTGTGATTTAGTGGAGAAGTTTCTGACCGAGATAACAAAGATAATTTCATCATATGTTGTTTCTAAAAGGATTTCTATGAAAGAAAAAAATAACAGAAATACTGTTTCTGCTAGAGCTCGATAGCTCAAACTACTGTTAAAATGCTGTAGGATGCATGCATCTGCAGTCATATTCAATAATACAGAATATTTCTTCTGTTGACTCTCATTTGTCAGATTTAAAGTGCCTTTTAAAAATTAAAACCTATAAGCAGGTATTAGACATATTTCTAATGGAGCCCACATTTCTGTATTAAAAATGTATTTATTGCTCTCATGTAATATTTTAACCTTAAATGTCTTTCTCTGCATCCTCTGGAAGCAGAGATCATCATAATTAACAGAAATAAAGCTTTGATACATCAGTCAGAGTGTAATTAATGTATATAATGTGTTTCACTGAAGTGCTACTGAAGTTAAGAAACTTTTTTCAATAATGTTCTCTTTTATTTACTATGACTGTATTTAATTCTGTTTTATATATATGAATGTTAGAAAAATATTTTCCATTAGATGCTGCGTTTGTTACTGTCCCGGTACTCTGGGTCCCTGAGCAAGACCCTTAACCCCAGATTGCTCCCCGGGCGCCACACATGGCAGCCCACTGCTCCCCAAGGGGATGGGTCAAAAGCAGAGAACAAATTTCATTGCTTTGTACTTGTGACAGTGTAATGACAATAGAGTTGAATTCTATTCTATTATTTAATAAACTTTCTTTTTTCTTTGGGAGAACTAACCTTGACTCTGTTGGCTGTAGAGCTGTCAGGGCGGCTCATTACCAGATTACATCATGAATAAATTATAAATATCATAAAAGAGGTGCGTTTTTAACACCATGTGGTGGTTTTTCTTTTATTACACCACCAACTGCTGTAGAAAACATGAAACTTTGAGTTTTGCTGCCTGGTCGTATAGTTGTTCATTTATGTTTTCTAATATGGCCGTCATCAAACCGCTGTAATGTGAGGGCCTTCACACCAACAAGATGCTGACAGCTCCGACCCAGAGACAAACCGACCCAGAGACAGAATGAAGGACCTACCTAGAGGAGAAGGAGGAGGAAGAGGAGGAGCTACATCCAGGATGAAGATGACTGGACCAGTCTTTAAAGTGAATCTCTTCTTCTTGTTCTTCTCTGAACTGACTCGACCCGTCAGTTCCTTCATCATCAGTCACCACGTCCTCCAGAACCAAAGACATGTCTCCATCCTTCATCTCTCCTTCAGAACCACCTGGTTCTTGAAGGATGGAGCTGTTCTATCGTCTCATCTCTGCAGAGAACCTCCTCATCCTCTGGGTAATGTCTGCTCCCCTCAGCAGCTGTGAAGGCGTTGCTGTGAGGAACTCTTCATGGCAGAGGGACGTTGTCTCCAGGTTCTGCTCTGATGTTCCTCTGATCTGCAGGAGAAGAACCGACACCAAGCAGAGAGGTCAGACGGGTCAATCACAGCACTGCTCTGTGGACTGGATGAGGAGGACTAATCATCTAACAGATGTTTCTAACATGCATGTTTGATGAAAACATGATGATAAAATGTTTGAACAAGTCAGGAAAATAAAATAAAAGTGTGAATTCCTTCTGTTTGGTCAGAATGACCAGAGAGAGAAGACAGAGAGAAGGCAGAGGTGGAGGCAGCAGAGATGAAGATGATGAGGTTCTCTGGGAGAGACGAAGATGGAGAGGATCAGGATGAGTTCATCTGAGGACAGATCATGGTAGATGTTCTGGAGACAAAGCCAGACTGAGATGGTTAGGAGGAGGAGAGATGCTGAGAAGATCAGTAGAAGGAAGCTGAGGCTGGAGCTGCCAGGAGGAGGCCTGGAGCAAACTTTCAGCCTGAGACTACCAAAATAAAAGTCTGGGGACCGTCTTTTGGAGGGTGGCATATTTTTCTCTTTTCCTTTTGGAAGTTATGAGAATAAAGTCAGAAAATTACGAGAATAAAGTAATATTTTTAAAATAACTCTTACAAAAGAAGCAGCCTTCCCTTTGTGTTACAACAAGGAATGTGGAGTATATTTATACTTTATCGGTTTCACTAAGAAAGCAACACTAAATCTTTTTAGCATATTAACATCAAGACCCACAAGAGGTGTCCCATACAATGGCGCCACCTGGGGCTAGTCAGGGGTGTTGCGCTTTTATTTGTATCTGCCAGTATCTACTTTCCCCTAGTAATGGTTTTCTTTTTCATAACTGAATAAATGTACACCTTATTCCTAGTATAATTACACAAAAAGTAATTGCTGTTCAACTCAAAATGTTAGCTGTACCATTATTTATCTATATTCACATTAGATCATTAGTAACATTAAAAATTAAACAATAAACCAAAAGATAACTGTAGGTGTTTACTTAAGTCTTTCTGATAGTTTTCTACAGGCAGGTTTACTACAACAGTAGAATAAAATCCTGAAATTATGGCTTTTAAGTGGCCCCATCTGCCCCCCTATGAAACATTTTTTGGAGGTTTCACTGGTCCCATGACCCCCCCAGGAGGTCCCAACCCCAAATTAGGGAACCCTGGCCTGGGGGAAGACCAGAGAGGAGATTTATGGAAAAGTTAAAGAGGACATCAAGGTAGTTGATGTGAGAGAAGAAGAGGAAGAAAGATGGAGACAGAAGAGTCACTGTGGCGACGCCTGACAGAGAAAAGCTGAGAAGAACAAGAAGAAGCTGCTGTTTCCTCAACATTAAATGCTTTTTTAGATATTTTTCTGTGGAAATGTGTCACTAAAACTCCTGACGGAGATAAAAAGATATACAATTAAATTATTTTTATGAGACCATAAATGACTTGGATTTGAGAAATCAAAGTTTTTGCTCAATGGAAACAACCTTTGAAAATAATTCCTGATTCCTTTAAATCTAGGAATCTAAGGTTGGTTCAAGACACATTTTGTTATCAGTCTTAGTTATTTGTTTAAAAGGAGGAGCAGTATTATATTATTTAATGTTGTCGTGAGGAAAACAAGCCTATTCATGTCACTCTGTTCTGTTACATTAGTTGAAATTAATTTAGAATCCAAAATATTTTTTTTTCTGAACAAATGTCAAATCTTGGTCAGAATTACTAATTCAACATTATCCATCCATCCATCCATCCATCCATCCATCCATCCATCCATCCATCCATCCATCCATCCATCCATCCATCCATCCATCCATCCATCCATCCATCCATTCTCTTCTGCTTATCCGGGGTCGGGTCGCGGGGGTAGCAGCTTCAGTAGGGAGGCCCAGACGTCCCTCTCCCCAGCCACTTGGGCCAGCTCCTCCGGGGGAATCCCAAGGCGTTCCCAGGCCAGCAGAGAGACATAGTCCCTCCAGCGTGTCCTGGGTCTTCCCCTGGGCCTCCTCCCGGTGGGACGTGCCCGGAACACCTCACCAGGGAGGCGTCCAGGAGGCATCCTAACCAGATGCCCGAGCCACCTCAACTGGCTCCTCTGGATGTGGAGGAGCAGCGGCTCTACTCTGAGACCTCCCCGGATGACTGAGCTCCTCACCCTATCTCTAAGGGAGAGCCCAGACACACTACGGAGAAAACTCATTTCAGCCGCTTGTATCCGGGATCTCGTTCTTTCGGTCACGACCCAAAGCTCGTGACCATAGATGAGGGTAGGAACGTAGATCGACCGGTAAACCGAGAGCTTGGCCTTTTGGCTCAGCTCTCTCTTCACCACAACGGATCGGTACAGCGCCCGCTTCACAGCAGACGCTGCACCAATCCGCCTGTCGATCTCCCGCTCCATCCTCCCCCCAAGATACTTGAACTCCTCCACTAGGGGCAGCATATCCTCCCCAACCCGGAGAAGGCACTCTACCCTTTTCCGGTTCAAGACCATGGTCTCATATTTGGAGGCACTCTGCTGCGAACCGCTCCATTGAGAGCTGTAGATCACGCCCTGATGAAGCCAATAGGACCACGTCATCCGTGAATAGCAGAGACGCAATCCTAAGGCCACCAAAACGGATCCCCTCAACACCTTGGCTGCGCCTAGAAATTCTGTCCATAAAAGTTATGAACAGAATCGGTGACAAAGGGCAGCCTTGGCGGAGTCCAACTCTCACCGGAAACGAGTCCGACTTACTGCCAACTATGTAAACCAAGCTCTGACACTGGTCGTACAGAGACCTGACAGCCCTTATTATTTATTATTATTTATTATAATTCAACATTATTTAGTTTCTTACTCTCCTGAAAAGAGTGAAGTTATCTCTTCATCTCTGATCAACGTGTCCATCAGCAGCAGACAGAGATTAACAGGAACTGGTTCATCGTGTCAGTCAAAGGAGGAAAAGTTCACGGATCACTGAACCAAAGCTGAAAACCGTGTGAGCCGGATCTTTTTAAAGAATAACTTTGAAAAGCAGAGAGGCTGAGCAACGCTTATAACTGCTGATGGATGGTTTCATTCTGGTCCAGAGGTTAAATGTCTGGAAACGTTCCTCAGAGACTGGAGTACTGCAGACTGGCGTACCGCAGACTGGAGTACTGCAGACTGGCGTACCGCAGACTGGTGTACTGCAGACTGGAGTACTGCAGACTGGCATACCGCAGACTGGAGTACTGCAGACTGGCGTACCGCAGACTGGAGTACTGCAGACTGGCGTACCGCAGACTGGTGTACTGCAGACTGGAGTACTGCAGACTGGAGTACTGTAGACCTTCTGACCTCTTCACCTTCACCTGAACACATTCTCTGAATCAGCGATGGTGAACATGCAGCTCGTCTGCCGGTCCTCGCAGGAACTTGACTGAGTCATCATGTGTCACGGTTTTCATTTTAACTGTGAGAGGTTTAGTCTCACATTTTACTGCTAAATCTTTGTCTTTTCCAAAGCTGTGCTGATCTGTCCAGTTGAACATGAAACCTTAAACAGGAAAAGGTGATTCTTCATTTAGTCTGAAACATCTCGTTTTATGAACACTGAGAAGTAGAACCTGAATGACTAAAGGTCACATGAATCATAGAGAACTGCTAAAAACATTCCAGGAATGAAGTTTTACTAAATGCTGGTGGGAGCAGGAGCCTTCATGAATGTGGTGTGGTAGGTCCACCGACTTGTAGTTCTGGTTTTAGAGGACGTCATTTGTTTTTATTTCCTGATCAGTAATGTGTTGGTGGAGTAATTACTGAGGTCAAATATTCCTCAGTAATTACTCCACACCCCTCCTACACTACACTACATTCTGATCCAGAGGTCAAATGTCTGGAAACGTTCCTCAGAGACTGGAGTACTACAGACTGGAGTACTGTAGATTGGAGTACTGTAGATTGGAGTACTGCAGACTGGAGTACTGCAGACTGGAGTACTGCAGATTGGAGTACTGTAGATTGGAGTACTGTAGATTGGAGTACTGCAGACTGGAGTACTGCAGACTGGAGTACTGCAGACTGGAGTACAGCAGATTGGAGTACTGCACACTGGAGTACTGCAGACTGGAGTACTGTAGATTGGAGTACTGCACACTGGAGTACTGCAGACTGGAGTACTGCAGATTGGAGTACTGCAGATTGGAGTACTGCACACTGGAGTACTGCAGACTGGAGTACAGCAGACTGGAGTAGAGCAGACTGGAGTACTGTAGATTGGAGTACTGCACATTGGAGTACTGCAGACTGGAGTACAGCAGATTGGAGTACTGCACACTGGAGTACAGCAGACTGGAGTACTGCAGACTGGAGTACTGTAGATTGGAGTACTGCACACTGGAGTACTGCAGACTGGAGTACTGCAGATTGGAGTACTGCAGACTGGAGTACTGCAGACTGGAGTACTGCAGACTGGAGTACAGCAGATTGGAGTACTGCACACTGGAGTACTGCAGACTGGAGTACTGTAGATTGGAGTACTGCACACTGGAGTACTGCAGACTGGAGTACTGCAGATTGGAGTACTGCAGATTGGAGTACTGCACACTGGAGTACTGCAGACTGGAGTACAGCAGACTGGAGTAGAGCAGACTGGAGTACTGTAGATTGGAGTACTGCACATTGGAGTACTGCAGACTGGAGTACAGCAGATTGGAGTACTGCACACTGGAGTACAGCAGACTGGAGTACTGCAGACTGGAGTACTGTAGATTGGAGTACTGCACACTGGAGTACTGCAGACTGGAGTACTGCAGATTGGAGTACTGCAGACTGGAGTACAGCAGACTGGAGTAGAGCAGACTGGAGTACTGTAGATTGGAGTACTGCACACTGGAGTACAGCAGACTGGAGTACAGCAGATTGGAGTACAGCAGACTGGAGTACTCCAGACTGGAGTACTGCAGACTGGAGTACTTCAGACTGGCATACTGCAGACTGGAGTACTGCAGACTGGAGTACCGCAGACTGGTTTTAGAGGACGTCATTTGTTTTTATTTCCTGATCAGTAATGTGTTGGTGGAGTAATTACTGACGTCAGATATTCCTCAGTAATTACTCCACACCCGTCCTACACTACACCGAGTTATGAAAAGAAGAAAGTTAGAAACATTGAATGTTAACTAGTCTTCTACTGAGATTTACCCATCCATGTTAAAACTAATGTTGCCATATTGAGTCACATTTATTGTCCCTGTAGGGATGGTTTATAATTAATCTCATCATGCTGTTGGTACCTGTGAGGCAGGAAGTATTCAGATGGACACATCAGTGCTGCCTGTTGGGCCTTCAGCCAGCAGACAAACAGAAAAATCTCCATCTACTGTCTTTAAACGAAGGTTAAACATCCCAGGAGGCACCAGCAGCTCCACCCTGAGGTTCTGCAGGAACCTGGAGTCCTTCTACCTTGGTCAGCAGGGTTTACCACCTTAGCCAATATTTTCCCATCATCCTCAGCATCAGCTATGCTACCTTCTTACTGGTTTCCATGCTGCAAACTCCTCTCCATCAGCCGAGGGTCTGAAAACGCTCCTCTCTATCTCTGTAGGGTCTGACCAGGGTACCCACTGTTCCTAGCTACGTCTCCTCAGAGCCTTCAGGGCTCCCCTGTACCCACTCTGTGCCTCCTCATCACTCCTGTGGCAGCTCCTCATCCTCACCTCGACACACCTACATCTACACTCCTGGTTAAATCATCTTTATTACCATTTAACCTCCTGGCTTCTTCTTCATCTGACTCCAGAGCTCTCCTCTGAGGGTGACCAGGTGGACCCGCCTCATGGACATCTCCCCAGGGTCTCCAGTAAGGGTGGACATGCTGGCAGCTTGGTGTCAGGCTCCAGGCTGACCCACTGACAGGAGCCTCAGAGGGTCCTCTACTCCTCCTGGTAGCCTCCAGGGCTCTGAGCTATTGAAGGTTATTCCTGTCATGATGATCAGGTATCTGTGTTTCTCTCCTCATGTTATGAACTCCAACATGTGGACGTTTAAAAGAAACATCTCATCTCAGCGTTCTGCTGGAAGCTTCAACGCTGAAACCCAAGATTCACTAGAAATGCACAGGATGCTGCTTTGTTAAGGAGGCACGGGGTCAAAGGTCAGCTCTCTGTCTGCTGTGCAGAGGCTTCCAGGTCCAGGTTCTTCAGTCCCACCTGATGCCACCAGAGGAGCAACAGAGGGAGTCTACAGACGGTCCTCCATGTGGGGGAGTCTTTTGGACGGTGTCCTTCCATCCTTTAATAACATTTTTAGTTCTTGACTGGGTAATTAAATAAAGACAGGTTCTGAGGTTTTAAGGTGAACTAGTCTTAACTCTGTTTTAACTTTAAGGTCTCAGTAGGGGACAAGGAGGGTGTTTTCTCTAAAGGAAGACAGAACTTTAAGGGAGACGGTCCAGAAACTGCAGCAGACACTGATCTCTATAAAAATAAATAGACTCAGAAACTGTTGCTGGACTTACAGTGATTCTGACTCTGTTCTCCGCTGCCCCCCCTTCACTAATCACAAATCTCTTTTCATGTCTAAGAGTCTTATATCTACAGCAGCCGTGTAGGTTTCATATTAAATCCACTTTTGATTGATTTATTTGTGTTATTTTTAATTTTTACTTTAATCCCACCCACTTTAATAAGCTTGATAGAAGCATTTATTCTCAGCTAGTGGATGTAAAATCTCTGGAGTAGGATATGCAGGTGTCAGTTCTGCTGAGGCCTTTCACATTTATCTGATTAACCATCAGCTTCACTTATTAAATCTAATCAGTGTTCTCTATCTTTGTGTCTTCCTGGGTTCCTCTATCTTTGCTTTTCCCATCAGCTGATTGTTTCCACCTGTTTGTTGTGGTTTTTCACTACTCGGTTTTATTAAAGGTCCTGGTTTCTCTTTGTTTCCTCTCTATTCTCTTTGTTCTGCTGTTTGTTCTCCTGTTGACGTCTTTCTTCCTGGCTCTTCTGTTCCCTTTTCTTCTAAGTTTCTGTTTCATTGTGGAACTCTGTCTTTGCCACCGTCTCACCCAAGTTTCCCCATTCAGGAACAATCAATGATTTTTATTAACCTGCCACTGTTTGGGTCCACAAAGTTTTCACTTCCTGACACAGAGGCTACATTTAAATGGCAGCAGGGAAGTAGGAAGATTTTTCTTTGACTGTAAAATGGAATGGAAAGGTTTCAGATGTCAGAGCCCAACATTTCCACAAAAGGAAGAGGTCAAAGATGAGATGAAGACCATTAAGACATGCAGGTTGAGATGATTTTACACGACAGCTGACTAACAGAGACCAGCTGACTAATCTGTTAATCTCTGTTCTCTGATCTGTAACATCATCATGTGTTCAGTAGAAATGGTTAAACTTGGTAAAACCAGTCCTCTGGTTACAAAGCTCTGCTTCACTAATCAGCCACGTCTGTCATCTAAACCACCAAACATCAGCCAGAACAGAGCGTCATTTATTTCCATGTTAATAACCTGATGTCACTAAGAAACTCTCACAGTCTGGATGTTTAACCTGAAACATTTACAGCAAAACTTTTCCTTTACAATCAAACACGTCAGAGTCAAATCTGAGCAGGTTTATTTTCTATTAAATCAGCCAAAAAAAGTGAAAAACCTCTACTAGGTCTATGTTTAGGTTCTGACCTAAAATTAGTTTCTCTTTGATTTACAAGCGACAGACAGAACCCAGTTTTCCATGAGCAAATGATCAGAAAGGAGCGAATAGAGACAAAGATTGTTTAACAGGAAAAAGACACAAAGTGACACAGTCTGAACATAAAGCTGTTAAATGCAGATTCAGTCAAAAATAATTACTTTTTTCTTTTTAGGCCATTTTAAAATGATTTTCAATCACCTCCTATACGACACAAAGGTTCATCAAAGCTTTAGAAACATTTAACTCTTATGTAATCTTTGTCCTGTTCTGTCCTGCTCTGATTTTAAAATGAATAATCATCTTTTTCCAGCTTTAGTCTCTGTGACAGTTTAGTGGTGAAGAAGAAAATATTCACAGTTCTTATCATTTTAATAATAATAAAGTCTCCTTTGCTTTTTATCAGCAGAAAACAAACTGAAAACTAAAAAACAAACATAAACTCACCTTTATTGTTGGCGACTCCCAGCTGACTGCTGTCTGTGACGCTCAGATTGAACTGGAGCTTCTTCACGTCACATTAAACTTTTCTGTTTATTTGTTTACGTCAGTCAGCTGTTGATCACATGACCAAACCCAGCTAAAACAACACTCCCCTTCAGCTGATAGAGACGTCTCTGCTTAAGTATTTCCTGCTTCATGTCTCTCCTTGTCCTCAGTCCTTCCTGCTCTCTGCGCTGTTTTTCCAGTTTTTCTATGTTCTGATGTTTAAAGGCTTCGTCTGACTGAAAGTCATATTTATTGCTGCTTTCTATGTTTATTGAACTTTGTAAAGTATAGTTAAAAATCACAGTAAATACACAAAGTTGTAACTGTTCACAAGAAGGGGTAGAAGTAGAAAGTTATAAAATCTTCCCTTAAAGCAACATCAGATTTACAATCACTTCCATCTTATAGACAAATAAACCAATATATATTTATTCTACTCCTCTGTTATTTATACATGCAGTATATTCATTAATGTGGACACAATACTCCTTTACATGACAGTATTACTAATAATAACACTGTAATATGATAACAATGAGGCAGCTAGATGATCATTTTTGACAGATTCACTGTTTTCATGTCCAGTGCTGAGGTAAATTGTACCAGATCAGAGGATGGTGATTGGTTAATCTGCTCTCTCCCTTTCTTCATTCTGGGTGACCCATCTTTGATTTTGTAGCTGAGCAGGTCTTTTATAGGAAATGAGGCGTCCTGTGACCTTTCTAGATTTGTGTCTATCCCTAATAAATGTCAGCTGGACAGTATTCAGCAGAACAAGAGCTGGATCAAAACCTCAGGAGGATCACATCCTGTTTTAGATCTCATGTTTAAGGACCTCCATGATGTTACAGGAAAATGTCTGATGTGCAGTGGTGTTGTTTCCCTGTTCCTGTTTCTCACCGCTGATCAGTCCTGCTGGTGAGAGGCGTGTGTTTCAGCAGAGGACAGACGACAGAAACCTCAGTGGTTGTGGCACAGACGGACCGTCAGAAACAGGATTGGGTCCCAGATCCCTGGCCAATGCAGGAAAATGCAGACTCCATTTCAGACCCAGGACCTTTTTCTGTTGAGGGAACAGCGCTAACCTTGACCTGTCCATAAGGAGTAAATTTTTCTAGGACATATTAGGACTTTCTTTTACTACTGTTGTCTTGTGAAAATGCATCCTTCTGCATATTCTTTGGCTCAAACACATCACCCTGTTCTCAATCTATAGAAAACATAATCATGTTTTATACGGTTTTTAAGAAATGTTGTTTTCTCTTCTGGTCTGGAACTGAAAACCACAGTTTTAAAGAACTTTTTTCTGCTATGTGGTTCTCCCTGAGGATGACATTTGTTCACTAATATTCTCCCATCAAGCACTGCTGCACACTAGTGCTCCCCCGTGCTTCTGGACCTGACAATGCTTGGTTCTGGTTCTGGATTAGTCCTCTTCTCAAGGAATGGATCCCCCACTTTTCCCTCTTCCTTAATTATCCTGGTTGGCCGTCAGAAAATTAAAACATTCTTCTCTTAATTAACAATCAAGATTAAAGTTGTAGTTGGTGATCCTGTTCAGAAACACTTTTTTTATTCTGGGTGAAATCGTCCTTCCATCACAAATGTTTGTGATGTTTGCTTGTTTATGTTATGGCGATTGTACTGAAACAACAATTTCCCTCTGGGATTATTAAAGTTTTTCTGATTCTGACAGTAGTAAATACATTATCTATTTGTAGGAAAGTGGAATTTTTATGTGCATGTTTTTGTTTCAGCTTTGTTTTGTTGCATGGTTGTATGTATATTTCTGAATATGCTTTAGGGCAGGGGTTCCCAAACTTTTTCAGCCGCGCACCCCCTTCAGTGTCCCAACTGGCTTGGCGCACCCCCCCCCCCCCCCAAATAAAAAAAAGGAAAAAATTCTGTTGCAGTTACATAAATTCAACCATCTTAACAAAAGTTGTGGGAATAAAATTAGAACATAATTTGAACTAAACTGCAATAAAGTTGCAACATCCACAACAGAATCCTGAGGCTTTTGCAGGTGCATCAGTGGCTCAGCCTGGAGCGAGAGAAAAAAAGAGACGCTCAGATCGGCCACACCTCCACAACCTGAAACGTCTCTGAAGCAAAGGATTAAACTGATGATCTACCTGTGTTGTTCTCACTTTTTTTGTGCACCAGCTTCTTAATCTGAGTCACAATTTAGAAGAACTTTGATTTGTGTCAGATGACGCGCTCGAGAGAGAGAGAGAGCGAGAGAGAGAGAGAGAGAGAGAGAGAGAGAGAGAGAGAGACCTGCAGACCAGAGTAACAATAACAGAGCGCTCCATAAATATGTTATTAATCAGAGAAAAAAAACTTTTACAGCGGCTACATTTAGCAGGTAAACACGCCCAGGGCAACACACCTCAGCTCCCCTCAGCCCCACCGCCGGTTTGTCCCTGTCTGAATATGCGCTAAAACCGCATCTGTAAAATGAACTGCGCCTGTCTGACTCTCAATGAAACGTATTGCAGCTCTGTGCGTGAAGAGTCAATAAATCGCGGAGGCTGCAGCGGGTACGGTGGCCGGGAAGTGCAAAACACAAATACAAAATCTGAAACACTTTTACAAATATTGAAACAAATTTACATTTCAGAAAACAAATTTACAAAACACGAAACACTTTTACAAAACTTGAAACAATTTTACATTTCAGAAAACAAATTTACAAAACACGAAACACTTTTACAAATCTCGAAACACATTTACATTTCAGAAAACACATACAAAAGACGAAAATCAAACGGAAAGGGAGGGACTGTCTTCGAAGTTTACCCGGAAGTGATAACGGGAGCCTTCATGATGAACCAAGATGGACGCCAATCGAGTTGCGTTTTGCCCGTTTTTCGGCACACATATGAGCAGATTAACGCGATTTTGTTTGTCGTGTGGTCGGTCCTTGGAGTTTTAAAATTTCACAGAACAGACGGAAGAACCAGATATGCTGCAGCAGTGCATACATTATGTTGAAGAGGGTCACTCGTACGCTGTAATCGTAGACATGTCATGTTTACACGGTGTAAATTTGAAGAAACCACCGAAGCGACCGTATGTTTTTTGTTTTCATTTTGTGGACAAATGACCGACAGAAGACCCACGACGCCAGAAAAGTGGCTGGGCTACGAAGTTCCATTAAAAACTAAATCAAGGAGACAAAGAGGAGAGACACAGGTAAGCTGAGGGATGTTTACGTTAGCCATCTTTAACTCTTATTCCTTAGTTTGTGTCGCTCTTGATAAAACATATGCTTTTACATGAAGACAGCCGTTTATTCGCTTTGTTCCCTCTGTAAATCATTATCTGGATATTTTTACATCCCTGCTGGTAGGTCTATGGGGTTCCGTTTGTAAAGTTATACAATGAGAGATAAAAGGCAGGGTTCGTTTTTCATATTTTTGTTATTCATGAATCTATAAGTCACAGTTCCAAGTTAAATATTTAAATAACAAGCTTAATATTTAGCTGTGTAATTAAATATTTAGTTTGGAACTGTGACATTTACAAATATATAACTGTATAAATGTATGTTGAAAATAGAACTTTAAAAATAAAAACCCATTTTAATCCTGTTATCACAGTAAAGAACCCAAAATATTGCTGTTAGATTTTGACTGTGTAACCTTACAAATGGCATCCCAGATACTAACAAAGGCTGTTTGTAAAAACTGGAAGGAACGTGTGTGATATGAATATTTGAATGAGTAATGATGCAGGTGGTGCTCTATTAGCTTGGTGTTGGTATGTTTTATGCTGTTTAATAAACTTATTGTGGTCTTGTGTTTGACAGATGACAGCCGCTGTGATGCAGAGATGTCACCTATGAAGAAATATGCTCACACTACAGGCACTGATGATCACACCTAGGAGAAAAGAATAAGAAGAATGCATTTGGCAGGGAACACGCTGGCTTCCTGGAATATTTTCGTCCTGGCGATGAAGTGACGGCAGACAAAGGCTTTACCATTGGAGATCTGCTGTTTGAGAGGCGATTTAACCTTGTTCTACCAGCATCCACTCATAAAAGGAGGGAAGTTGTCTGATGAGGATGTAACTGCAGCAAGGAAGATTGCAAATGTCCACATACATGTGGAAAGATTTATCAGGAGGCTCAAAGTTTTCACAATAATCTCCCAGACTAACTATCAACTTGGTTTATAAAATAGACCAAGTCTTTAGAATCTGTGCAGCTCCTGTGAACATGCAGGGGAAATCATATGTGAGGAAGCAGAGAAGTTTACATGTCAAAAAGATCCTGATTAGTTATTTTACTGTAAACCAGAGGAAATATAATACACTAGAATGTGTTTTGGATTTCTGCTTTTAAGTATTTATTTTTTTAGCACCTTGAGGTTTTACATTTTGGAATTACTTTTCATTTTCACTTTTCAACTTTAAATATTGTATATCCATATTTCCAGAATATTTAAATGTCTACTTATACAAAAATTGTGTCCAACTAACATGTGTATTAAATTTTGCAATCCATTTCACATGCTTATGTAATTTGCATTTATTCATATTTAGATCAAGTGGATGTCTAAAAGTGTATCTTATGTACATAAACTGGCAAGAAGATACAGTTTTTCATTTATTGAGTTTATGCAATTTGTTTACACTAAATGTAATTACATTTAACTTTTAAAATGGTAAAACATTGTTAAGTTTTAACATTTCACTTATAGCATATTTGTAGGCCATTTCATTCTTTGTGGTGCAGGAAACATCCATCATTCCATTCAGCCTTTTGGGGATGGCGCTGCTCATCTGTTCAGGAGAATCCGGTCAGACCTTGGCCACGGCAAACTGCACCTTTAAACAAAGTCTTGGTTACTTTTTATTTATATTACAGTCCTTGCTGTCACATTTATATAAAAATATGGATAGTTTGTAGTGACGACTATAAACTGTCCATATTTTTCTACTTACCTTCCTGATATATATCCAAATTGTCATTAAAGATTAGACTGTTATGAATTAGAATGGAGGACTTACCTTTACAGAAAGGAAGAGGTGGTGTGCTGACAGAATATTAGCCAAACTTGAATGACCCCGCAGCATCAATGAACAAGATATCACATCTGCAGGTGTTCTACTCTCATGCTGAAGTGGAAGCATCGATTGAGTATCTACCGTTTAGTTGCTGTAGTGACAGCAACTTTGGTCAAAATTACTTAATATATACGGATTTCTAGTGGCTCTTATTTTAAAATTCCACATCAGAATTGGCTGAAACTTGTTGAGCGACATCAGGAGGTTTTCTATTGTCATTCTGATATAGTATTCACATAAAACGTCCAATTCTGTAGCAACATTTACAACAACACAGGTCAAATTGAGTCAATGTAGAGATTTTTTAAATGCCTTTATTTTTAAATCCCAAATCATGTAGATTGACTTCTGGAGATCATCTGTCATCTGTAAGTGAAAGTAGTCACCTGTAAAAAAAAAAAAGTTGTTTGAGTAGTTTTGAGAATAAAGAGTGACCAAAGTATATATTTCCATTTTCACTAGCAGACCCGAATAATAGAAAAAATGACACAAAGCATAAAGAAATATAATGTAAATGTGTAAAAACACTTGATCGATACACCGCGAAAATGTTGAAAATGGAAATATATACTTTGGTCACACTCTTTAGCCTCAAAACTACTCAAACAACTTTTTACAGGTGACTACTTTCACTTACAGATGCAGATGATCTCCAGAAGTCAATCTACATGATTTGGGATTTAAAAATAAAGGCATTTAAAAATCTCTACATTGACTCAATTTGACCTGTGTTGTTGTAAATGTTGCTACAGAATTGGACGTTTTATGTGAATACTATATCAGCATGACAATAGAAAACCTGATGTCGCTCAACAAGTTTCAGTGTGTACACCGTGTAAACATGACATGTCTACGATTACAGCGTACGAGTGACCCTCTTCAACATAATGTATGCACTGCTGCAGCATATCTGGTTCTTCCGTCTGTTCTGTGAAATTTTAAAACTCCAAGGACCGACCACACAACAAACAAAATCGCGTTAATCTGCTCATATGTGTGCCGAAAAACGGGCAAAACGCAACTCGATTGGCGTCCATCTTGGTTCATCATGAAGGCTCCCGTTATCACTTCCGGGTAAACTTCGAAGACAGTCCCTCCCTTTCCGTTTGATTTTCGTCTTTTGTATGGGTTTTCTGAAATGTAAATGTGTTTCGAGATTTGTAAAAGTGTTTCGTGTTTTGTAAATTTGTTTTCTGAAATGTAAATGTGTTTCAAGTTTTGTAAAAGTGTTTCGTGTTTTGTAAATTTGCTTTCTGAAATGTAAATTTGTTTCAATATTTGTAAAAGTGTTTCTGATTTTGTATTTTTGTTTTGCACTTCCCGGCCACCGTAAGCGGGGGGTGGGCGAGTCATGCGCGTCAGTGCTGGTAGAGGTTCAGAGTCACCCCAACAGGAGCAGCGCTGGTTGGAGGCGCTGCGCGATCGAAAGACAGACTGGTCGCTCAATTTAAGCTTTTAAAAACTTTTGGCCCGAATTCAATTGTCCCTCTACTGACGTACACGACGTGAAGCGAGGAAAGAGTTGGAGAGACATTTGTCAATGGTTTGCAATTCACTCACCTGTTGCCTCCGATTCCCTGGTTTCAGCCAACTGAGCATATTTGCGAGAATGAATGAAGTAGAGGGCACAAGCTGCTTCTTCTATGCATTGAGGCACAATGCGTAGAAGAAGATAAATTCATATTATAATGAAGTGTAGAACAACACTTTTTTAAATAAACAGATTTTCATGTCAATACATTTTATTTATTTATTAAATTTGCTGTTTTGATTTTTGTTTCCACAAAGGAAATGATTATTTACACGTCTTTATGGTGTGGGGGAAAAAACACTGTCAAACCGCCATTACAGATTTCAGCTCGCGCACCCCCTAGTGGCAGCTCGCGCCACACTTTGGAAATCCCTGCTTTAGGAGACACCAGTTCCTACCTCTTTCCTCTGGCCACTGACTGACTGATTACACAGGTGTATATCATCCAGAGTGATGAGGCAGGAAGAAAAGGGGCGGCCACACCCAGTGAGAGAGGGAGAGAGAAGGAGAGACTGACAGAGCAGGCTGTGGAGGAGCTGCCAGCACTTGGCCAGCGGCCGATCGAGGAGCAGTGATGGGGAGGAACCTGAAGAGGCAGCTTGAGGGAAGCACTGTCCAGCAACGCTGCAACAAAAAAGATGTGCGGCAGATCCAGACTGAGTGGAAGCAGAAGTGAACCCCAGGACCGGGAGCAGCGAGGCCGTAGTGGGGCAATGGTGAGGCGCACCTGAGCCGAGAACTGCTGCTCAAGCTGCTATGCACAATGGCCGGACGGGGAGGAACCCATGGGAGCCAGGGACGAGGGCAGGATGGAGGAGAGGCTCAGGGGAGACGCTGGCCTCCTCGGCTCAACCACTGGGTCAATAACTTGGGGAGTGGACTGCAGAAGGAGGCCGAGCAGCAGTAGCTGACCCGCTCTACCCTACGACTGCAGGATGTTTTGGTGCTGGACTTTTTATTACCATTTTTTTAAAGTGTGTTTGCATTTTTAAGTAAAGCTTTTAGGGTTATTCGCTGTACAGTTTTTAGGCTTTATTGTTATTGTAATAAAGTTGTTTACAATTTTAATCATGATGGTTTTAAATACACTGCTCACCCCTGTGATATCAAACCTGTTTTATTCTTAGTTTAATTTGTTGGCGTTGGTGGACTCATTAGTTTTGTTATTGATAATAACCTTAATGCTACTCGGCTACCACATATTAACAAAAAAGCGGTTAAAATATTTGATCTATATGGGAGCTTCAGGTCTGTAAAGACTCCAGTCTTAATGGCAGGGCTGTTTTGGTTATCTCTCACTCTCTCTGTCTGGGAGTTCTGGGAGTATCACTTTATCTATTGGTTGTCCCACATGCCGATCATTCCGACATACTCATGTTGTGCCAGTGTTCAAGCTCTTTCCTTCTGAGTTTCTACTTGATGTCAGCTCATGAACACTTCTAGTGTTTATGTATCTGGTTAGCTTAGCGGTTAGCTTAGCGCTTAGCTTAGCGGTTAGCGGTTAGCTTCCTTGTTAGCCGTTCATTGCAGTTCTGAGAGTCACAAGAAGCACACCGCGTTCATGTTTAAAAGAAAGGAGGAACGCCTCAGTAGAAAGAAATAAGACCAGAGTGGGTTTGGGAGATTTTTCACATCACCAGACCTCTCAACTTTTATCAAAAGTTAAGAGTGAGATTATGCAAATTCACGGGGGCGGGGCAGAGCTTGGGGCGTGGCTGGGGCGGAGCTAACTGGACCCTAGAAGAGCCAGTCCAGTCAACTCACTGTCATTTTTATCTGACCAGACATGAAAGTAGACATGTATTACTTTTGCTAAAAAGTGAAAGAGAAGTGTTAACAAGTTATCGTTTAGTTAGTGGGTAAAAAACTGAAAAAAAAAACCCCACAATTGTTCAAACAATACTGAATGACTGCCTCTTTACGGTTTATCCAGCTGCTGATGTTTCCCTCTTTTCAGCTCCACTCACTTCTAGCCTGTTGTAGTTTATAACCATCATCATCATCATCACCTTTCCCAGCGACAGGTTTCTCATCTCAGTCTCCGTGCTGACCAGACAATTGTCCTTTATGGTGCAGGGCGCTCTGGTGCGTAATTACGCAAGCCGAAGGCTGAGTTTGAAGTTGTTCTCTGAGCGCGTTTTGCTTGTGGTTGGAGAGACGGAATAATTACTTTCTGTTTCACTTTTAGACCACTAAAGCCCCGTTTACACTACACCTAAAAACCGAGCCATGCCGAGACCAGTCCGAGCTTGGATAAGTTATCCAAGACAAGCCGACCCGTTTACACACAAAGCTTATCTCGATTCCTTGGTTGCTCCTCGCCCCCTAGTGGCGATCTGCGGTACTACCGCTCTCTGGGATTGAAGGCGGAGCAGCAAAACAAACAGTGCGGTGCCCGTAACATTCAGGAAGTTATGCTTGATATTGTGATATTTCGGTGTTTGCGGAGAGTCAGGGGAAGAAGGCAACCATTGGTGAATTTACTTGAGAAAGTTGGCTTTTTTGGGAAGTGGATGAGACAAACGAACGTCTAATAAGGATTTACAGACGCAGGAAACAACGACAGACGCTGAAGTTCATTGCGCTGCTAAGCAGATTCATCTCTGGAAACCGTGTGGCACGGTAAGGAAGCTAGTATTATTATGAATGTCTGAAATTTGTCTGAATGGAGTGTGAATCGGGACGTGCAGCCAGACACGCCGGAAAACCCGCTGACAGTCAGCTGACTGTAAGGAGATGACGCGGTCTGCTCATGCGCTCTTCGTTATCAGAAACCGGGATAAAATAGAACCAGGCCGAGACCTACTCAAGAGCTGGTCTGCAGTTAGCGCGGTCCGGTTATGGTTAGCGCGGTCCGGTTCAGTCTGCTGACCATTTACACACAAGAGTTATCTCGGTTACCGAGCTCGGACTGGTCTCGGCTTGGTTAAAAAAGTGTAGTGTAAACGGGCCTTAATAGTCTTAAATGCAGAATCCTATAGGAAATATAGCACTTTTTGTGCATTGCAACCCCATAATTGATAAGCATAGGAACATATTTTTAAGATCTGCGTCTCACTGGCTCCTATGTGACGGTACAAAAAAAAAGTTTTTGGTAACGTCTGTTATCAGCACTATTTATACGTAATCATACCGTTTTGAGGAGGTGAGGTGGGGGGGATTTTCCCCCCATTGGTGCACTGCAAGGGATAAACAGTGGGAAAATGCATAAATAAAGACTGTAAAGGGCTCCTTTAGATGGAAGAAGCTGAATGAATGAATCTGAGCTAAAACCGCTGATGTTACAAGTTCCTTAAAATGACCATTAAAAGTGTGCACCTAAATTACTTGTAATGTAATTAGGTGCACCTGAATTCAATGTGGGCAGCATACCCACTGAAGCACCACTGGTTCTGTTTCGTTAAAAATAAAAGAGCATAAAATACAGCTAGAAACTCTCCTATTGACTTTAACCGGCACATTTTGCTACAGGTGGAAGGAGATTAAACGTAGTGATTCACGTTTTGAATGGTGACCTCTGATAAAAGCACCTGAGGACCGAGGGGAGAGGATCAGTAAGACTTAGACTTAGACATCTTTATTTGTCATTTTGTATGTACAGACTGCATACAGAACGAAATTTCATTGCATACAGCTTGTAAATTACAGTATAAAGTGCAGCAGTCATTAAAAAGTAAAAAATTGAAATGTAAACAATGCAGGAGAAAGAAACAATGTGCGATCAGGGTGTACAGGAGAATATTTAAACCATTTGTATGTGCAAAAATGATGGTGCAAAAAGGCATTTGTGCAAAAATGCGAGCAAATGTGGAAATGTGGTGCAGAGTCCAGTTTATAGTTCAGCAGTTCAACAGTCTGATGGTAAAAGGGAAAAAGCTTTTGCAGAACCTGGTGGACCTGCAGCGGATGCTGCGGAACCTCTTCCCAGAGGGCAGCAGGGAGAACAGTTCATGGTGGGGGTGTGAGGGGTCCCTGATGATGTTACGGGCTCGGGACACGCAGCGCTGGGACGAAATGTTCTTAATGGAGGGGAGAGGAGCCCAGATGATCCCTTCTGCTGTCCTCACTACTCTCCTCACGTTCTTCCAGTCGGAGGTGCTGCAGCCTCCACACCACACAGAGAGACAGCTGGTCAGAATGCTCTCTATGGTCTCTATGAGAGTCTCTAAGAGCGTTGAGGCACAGAAACACGGCACATGTAGTTAAAAACGAATAAGAACGAAACTTATAAACAGACTAAGTCAGGGGCGTGCATACATAGACACTAGGTGGTGCTAAAGCACTAGGAAGTTTGCCCTTTATCAACGAAAATGCCCTTTTGAAACTCGTTTTTTTTTTTTTTTTTTTATTATTAATATTCAGGGCAGTCAAAAGTAGCCGGTCAACGGCGGCAAATCGCCGTCTATAGCAGCTCTTGCCGCCGCCTACATTTCCCCGATTATATAATGGAGCGATATTTGTGCCTTCTGGTTGAGCGCGGAGCAGACCCTGGACTGGAAGCCGTCTTCTTTTTTTTTTTTTTTTTTTTTTAACCTCGGAGTGGCCATCGACCTTTTAGTACTATCTTTGATGTGTCAATCATACAATTTAACCAATCAAATCAACGACTGAAGGCAACATGCTAGCCAATCACAGCTGGAGAGGGGCGGGACACAGAGTCATAGCCTTCAGTCGCCGCCGCAGTTCGGCTGTGGTGTGGTCACCGTTGGTGTCGGTAGAGCGGGATGGAAATTTGGTCTGATTACCAAACAATTACAAGAAGTGACAACAAAGCAGAGAGCGAGCTGGAAGGAGCGCTATTAATTTCTGTTTGAAATGCCAGCACTGAAGTCTAAACTGGAGTAAACATTCACGCTAGGAGGGTTAGCTAGACAGCTAGCAGGGTTAGCTAGGACAGCTAGGAGCCCAAGGAGCAGAATCAAGCACTAAAGCTGCCAAACTGAAGAGACTTGAGTTACTTGCAGGTAGAAGGGAACTCTGCTTTGTTCTGCTCCTTGTTCTCATAGCTGCTGTAATTACAGAACCTGTTCTAGTCAGAATTGTTACTTTAGTCAGTGTTCAGCCTTACACCAGCGCTCATGTTTATTAGCGTGTAGCTTATGCTGGACTTTTGAGTTAAGACACAGCGCTACAGGTTACCCTATGTCACTGTTAGTCCAAAGGCCAAATCTCAAACTCTCTCATGTTAAAAGCACAGAACTATTAAACACATAAGAACATGCCATTAGCACACAACTGAGCTCAAGCAAAGAAAAAAAACTGCCCATATGGGCTCCAAACAAAATGTACAATCAGACAACCAAATAACACACAAGATCTCTTTAATAATCAGGATATTTCACCCAGAAAAAATAAATTATAAATAGCTTCCCAACATGAGTTGTAAATCTACCTTAATATAAAAGTTAATTTCTCTCAGTATAGCTCAATTAAACATTTCTCTTACACGCAGTCATGAAATATTTTTAAGTAGAACTCAACCCCTCTTGGGCGTTTACATTGACCAAACACTTGATTAACCATTATTCTTTTCTTGTTTTATTATAACAATCAATATTATTCATTATAACTATTATTCATTGATGATGTCAGATCGACAGATTCAACTTATTTAAAAAATAAATAATGACTATTTTGATATATTTTGTTAGTAATTCTTTCTAAAAGCCCAACAAATGTTATGAAAAGCTTCGGAAATTTTTTACAATCTGCCCATAAGCTATTTTTTTCCAGCTCAATGTGTTCAAAAGCCTAATTGGTTGGAAACCTGCCTAATTTGGCAACACCGACTACACTATTGCTATTTGTTTGTTCGTTACAGTAGTCACAGAGCCACTGTTTAGTCTGAAGTATATATCTATATATAGATATATAGATATATAT
Organism: Fundulus diaphanus; assembly: GCA_037039145.1. Classification (NCBI taxonomy): domain Eukaryota; kingdom Metazoa; phylum Chordata; class Actinopteri; order Cyprinodontiformes; family Fundulidae; genus Fundulus; species Fundulus diaphanus. Next base: position 51,710,553 of record CM073131.1, read on the forward strand.
CTATATATAAGTGCACCCTCCTACCTGATAGTGTGTAGCCTGCTACTGTAAAAAAGTTTGACTGCCCTGAATATTATTAAGATTTTACTGAGGTCGGTTTTGAAATGATCTTTTGAAAACCTGAGCCATTAAAAACCACTGAAACAATGCCCCGAAATGAGCCACCTCCTTGCGCACGCTAAAAAGTGCCCTCCCACCCCCTCCTGAGCACCTGCCCCCTAAAATGTCTGTGCACGCCACAGTACTAAGTGGTGTTTTAGACTGTATCTGGTTAGCAGATCTGTGATCTGATCCAGCGTGCAGCCATGACTGGTTCTGAATAAAGGATTTATCTGGCAGCTGCTCTCCCCCCTTGCCTCCTGCATACGCAGTACCGAAGCGTAATGGCTTACTTTCACCACTGTTTAAGACCAAAATTATTTAGAACTCTGATCGCTCTTCTTGCTGCTCTATTAACATGAACTGCAGCAGATTTCCAGCACATGCAAGAAGATGTGCAAACCTCTTCTTTTTCAAGGGTCTTAATGTTATACATTGGAATGACCTGGAAATTATATAGAACATTTTCAGGCCTTTAGAAAACCTTGACCCCAAGGGATCACATGAATAAATCTATCAAATTAAATCTGATTTGATTTATTGCAGTTAAGGCCTTCCTCTTCTTCCAATAAAGTTGGACATGGTTTTCTTCTTGTGACTTTCAGCCATGTTCAAAGTATACAGTGAGAGTAATGGAGCTACTATGAACAGCTAATACTGAAGCTAACTGTATACATAAACATTAGAAGTATGCAGCAAAAGTAAACTAGCTAGGAACGTGCACATACATTAAAGTAAGGTGATCACATCACAATGGTTTAAAAATCAAGAGTTAAAATCAGATCATTAACAATCCTTAAAAGAGCGGTTTCAGTGCTGAAGCTTTTCAAAGATAAAATCTTTATCAGACAAGGGGGACATTTTTCTGCAGGAAGGTGTCATATTGAAAAGGATTGACTCTGCAATGAGGGCAACCACAGAGAAGGGATTGGTAAGAGAGTTTATTTAAACAAGAGTCTGGATGGACCGGGGGGTGAAGCCAGCAGACATGATCGGCCCTGTTCTGCAGGAGAGATGACAACACTGGTGAAACTGAACGGAAACCGGTGAGAAATGAGGAAAGGAAGAAGCTGACCCACGGAAGTTGTTGCTTGGTTTTCGCTCGGAAGGGTGGTGCTCAGTGTTTCAGGTGTTCAGCAGGTGGTGTTAGTCTGAGCAGGTCCTTTCCTTAGTTTGAGCAACGTTGGTGGGTGGACAGGCAGGTGAGGTCAGGCAGGAGGGCAGAGGCGGTCAGACGGACGGAGGATTTCCTTGTTCCTGGAGAGTTTGGCTTGGAGGCACTCTGGTCAAAGTCCAGATTAGTAGGAGGGCAACACAGACACACGGGGTTAGGTTTTATCGAGGAGATAACTAAGGAGTTTACTGGAGTCGGTCTAGTACCACGCTGGCAGCGAAAAAGAACTGACGCCCTCCTGGTTTCAGCTCCTTAAGAAGGTCTCCTAATTAGAGGAGATACAGAACACCTGTCCATCACACCCTGCAGAGAGAAAGAGAGAAAGACCCAGACCAACACAACCTGCACCTGAAACTGTGAGTATGACAGAAGGACATGTGGATGATAAACAAACAGGCACTTGTCCTTTTCTGTCCCTGACACTGAGCTGGTTCAACCCGGTTCCTTTTCTTAATATATGCGTAGAGTGTTGTGGGTAACGTCACAACACGTCATCTCAAGGCTCTTTCCAAAGTCAGACTCCATCAGATCCTCCAGGTTGGTCAGAAAGTTTCCTCTCTAAGGAAACCCAGCAGGTTGCATCAAGTCTCTCCAAGCAGCATTCACTCCTCCTGAAAGAGCGTAGAGCCACAGTGGACAGTCGTCTGCATTGTTGATGGCTTTGCAGCAATCCCTCATACTGAGCATGCATGAAGCGACAGTGGAGAGGAAAACTCCCCTTTAACAGGGAGGAGAACCTCCAGCAGAACCAGAACCAGGCTCAGTGTGAACGCTCATCTGCCTCGACCCACTGGGGCTTAGAGGACCTGGTCACAAAATCTACAATTTTATTTCCCTTCAGATTCTAAATTCAGATTTTTCTACTTTTCTAATTTATAAGTAAATAACTGAGTATTTTACACATATAGCATCATTTTCCCATTATCTTGAGATCAAGCTCTGACCTGGCCCTGAACTTAGTTCTGAGTCAGTCCTTTACCTGCATGGATAGGATCACTGTCATCCTACAGAGTTCTGTTTCACCTTCAATTTTTAACTGATGATCTCAAATTTCAAGGATGTTTTGATACACAACAAAGTTCATGGGTGAGTTCAGCTTTCCTTGGTTGTCTGGGAGGTGAGGTAGCCTCTATCATCAAAGACAAGTCTTACAAGTGCAAACAGTTACAAAGCCCTGGTGGTTCCACATCATTTGAGTTCCAGCTCCTAACTTTATACTGTCCTGCTGTTTTAAGCATTGTGATTTGACACTACAAGAGGATTCTTTCATTGGGGAATTTTAACATTAATTTATGAATAAAAAGACTTCTTGAATCTAACTGACTTCTTAAACTTCACACACTTTGTATCAGGCCAACACATAAGGGCCATACCCTTGACTTTGCTGTGGACTGTGGACTGTTTTGGCAACTAAAATTGTGTTTTAACTATTCTAGAACATTTGAAATGTTGTTCCCAACATCCCTGGTTTCAAAGAGGGAACTGATGCCTCATAGGTCAGCCCGACACATTAGCTCTGAAGCACTGCTAAAAACTAATTCATGCCTACCTCATGTCATGCACTCCATTTTTAATGATGTTGTGGATACTTGTATCATGAAATGTAACAATGAAAGTATTGATTTATTAGACTGCTTCTGCCATGTTCTGTTAAGATCCTAAAAACCTCTAAAGAACCATTTGCCCTGGCTTCATGCAGAACTTGAGGAGAACTTGTAAAAAAGCTTAGAATCATTGGCGATGCTCTAGACTAGCAGTATGTCCACAGGGTTGGTTTCAGGTTCAAACACGTAAAACATTCATTTAACAAACACAAAAGAGAAAGACACAGCAGTTTATTATAAATCTTGCAAGGAGAACGCCAGGAAATGTGCTCAGTGCCATATCTTCTACCTGTTATGAAACACATCCCTGTCGCCTCTTACTTTTATTATTTTCTAAGGAGTTGTTATAAAAATATTATTAGTCACTATGGCCTCACACCACTCGGACAGAGGAGGCCTGCAGACATGATGTCTGTGTATAAGATCCACTGTTTGCTGATTGCAAGGCCAAATGCTGCAGCTGCTGCGGGATGCTGATTGTCTAGGATAGACTGTCTTTGTTATGTCTCTAGCCAAGGCCACTGTGTAGTATTAGGGAGAGCTGAAAGCCAGACAGGCAGAGACAGGGCAGACGCAGACTGCAGCGGGACCGTGGGGTGTGATTACTTTCCATCCATGTGATCTCTGCTCTGTTTCTCAATAAAAGTGCTGGAACTTCATCACCGCCGTCTCCTTATTCAGTAACTCTGGGAAGTCAGTTATTATTGTTTTGTATTCCATCCACAGGAGTGTAGGGGAGGCATGCAGCAATGTGACCTTCAACATCATAAACTAGCAGTTCAGTTGAGCTTTCAGTTCTCAGAGAAAGGAGTTGCCACAGATGGCGAGGTGCAATTCCTCACATTTGCAGAGAGTGCTGCAAAAACAACTTCATATCATGAGACATTTTCTCTTCAAAAAACCTTACTCTGTCACATAGGAGAGAAAGATTAGTCATCTGAAAGATACTTTAATATCTGAATAAACTCAAGCCGTAAATGTCATACTCCTAGGTCTGGGTGCAGGCCAGGCTTTCCCTCTGTTCTGAGCAGGGCTGGACAGGCAGGTGCATCACATCTGAGCTGATTACCTCCCTTCTTCAGGAGCTGGAACCAGGAGGAGGGCGTCAGTACGTTAATGCTCCTGCATGGTACAGACCAACACTATTCCCAACAGTCACCTTCGTTTATTCACCACCTTTCAGTCTTTCCCAGAAGAAACTGACCAGTCTACCCCATTTCCTGTACAGATCCACAACTAACAATAAACGCTTTTACTGAACTGCCTGCCTCTGTAGTTGCTCTCATTGAGACTCTTCCTTCTTCAATCTGACGATAAAACATTTTTAATAGTAATGAGTAAACACGCGATAAATATGATGAATATGGAAAATAAAAAGTATAGAGAATTGTAAAAATAATTCTAACAGTTGCAAAGTCACTTTGTCTCTTTTTCAATCATCCATGTCTACAACAAACAAAACCTACGTCTCAAATCTCACCATGAGCCATAAGCAAACTTCTAAACTTTTATCTGATACAGTGTCACACTTTATTGAGACTAAATTAAACACCTCAGTCAAAAATGTAACAGCTCATGATTTTCTTACATTTTATAGAGAAAAGGTTGAAGCACATAGAACTCAGATTAGTTAATCCACTGATGGTTCATTCTACCACTTAGCTGCTTTGTCTGCTGGTTTTGGTCAAGGGTTCTCAGACTTCAAGATTATGTCTTTGGCTGGATTAATTTAGATTGTTAAAGCATCTCGATGGACTATCTGTCCTTTAGACACTCTTCCTGGGCTATAAAAGAACTGTGGTACTAGGACCCTGCATTCTCAGGCTCACACCCCAGAACATTAGCTGTAAAAATGATCTGAGACCAGTGAAGGATCTGTTTGACCCATTGCTGTTTTCTCTTTATCTGCTGCTGCTTGGCCTTCTGTTACATTCCCTAAATGTAACCTTTCATTGTTATGCTGACGACTTGCAGATTTATGCATCTTTAACCATTGGGCTGACTTGTCAAAAATTAAAACCTGCCTGTCTGCATTTAACGAGTTGTTGTCTAATTATTTCCTGCTACTTAATGGATATAAGAGAGATTTAATTCTCATTTGACCTCAAAACTTTCAACACGTCCCAAACTTTCCCTTTGACATTGAGGACTATGTGATAAAATGTAGGGACAAGGTAAAGAACGTGGGAGTGACGGCGCGCCTGAAGACCTTCTTTAACTCTGTGGAGGCATCAGTCTTCTTCTATGGTCTGTTGGAGCAGCAGCTGATCTGTAGCTGAGAGGAAACAGCTGGATAAACTCATCAGGAGAACCAACTCTGTCCTGGGACCCACCCTGGACCCAGTGCAGGTGATGGGAGTTAGGACTGTAAGGAAAATCACATCACTGATGGATAATGTCTCCCATCCAAGGCATGGAGCTGCTGCAGAGCTGAGAGCTCTTTCAGAGACAGACTGCTGCATCCTGGATGCTCTAAGGAGCGCTTCCACAGGTCCTTCCTCCTGCTGCTTTAAAATTTCACAACCATCTGACAAACTATTTACACATTTTTATTCTTTTATAGTTCAGCTCTTATTGTTCAGTTAGCGTGTTCTCCTGCGACAGACTGGTGACCTGTTCAGGGTGAACCTGCCTCTCGCCCAGTGAACTCCTGGAGAGAGGCACCAGCACGCCTCATGACCCCATGAGAGAGAAGCGATTAAGAAAATAGATGGATGGATGGTGTGTTCTCCTGTAATGGATTCAACGTACCAAGACTGCCTAATATGAGGAGAATCAAGTCTATTTAATCTCCATTCACAACATATGCTCAATATTTCATCTTCTAAACAAGTAAACATCTCTGTGGCTGTTTTCACATTTCTGACAAAAATATAATTTGTTCTGATTGTCTCTGATCTCCAGAAATTCTGGAGATTCAAAAAACAAAAAGCTCCCTAGTGGAGGCACCACAGCAGTAATGATTGGAGTTTGAAGGATTCTACAGTAGAGGATATTGTTACTGGAAACATGAGAGGAAACATGGATTTAATACCCAGGAACTGCATGTATCTATCTAAATCTATGCTTACTGTCTTGTTCTTGCATCAGTTAGAAAATCTCTGCTTACTATGTTATAATATTAGCCAGCTGCATGCTGGGTGCTGTTCTAGTGAGCTCAGAGAGTCGGTGCCCAGGAGATGAACAAAGGAAAGGAGTCACTACTCAGAGATTAAATGAGGATAATCTCCCTAACCTGCCTGAAACTTCGTTTTTGGCTCAATCTACCTTCTGTTCTGGGTGACGGTGGTTCAAGAGTGAGGAAGTTCATCCCTACAAGATGAGTTTCCATCAACAGTAGAAATATCACAGCTCAGGGGTTGATAAACTCTACAGTTGCTCCTTCCTCCTACCTGGCTGTGAGCTGAGCTGCTCCTCTGTCAGAGCTGTGGTTACTAAAGTTCATCAAGCCTTAGAGGTTCTGCTGAAGGCTACTTTGGATCCTTATGGTCAATTATGACAGGTGGTTCTCCTCTGTTATATGCTGTGTTTCTTCTTTTTCAAGAGATATCCTCTAGGACCACACCTCCACCCTTAATGGTGGAAATCCTCCAGCAACCAGATAATAATAATAATAATTAATAATTGAACTTTATTGATCTCACAATGGAGAAATTCACTTCTGCATCTTAACCCATCCCCTTGGGGAGCAGTGGGCTGCCACTGTGCGGCGCCTGGGGAGCAATTGGGGGTTAAGGGTCTTGCTCAGGGACCCAGAATGGCAGCTTGCGGGAGTTGAACTCAGAACCTCTGGGAACGAAGCTCTGTGCTCTAACCACTCGGCCACCACTCACCACACAAGCACACTCTATACAGAAAACCCTGTTGTTATCTTTAGCTGCCACTTTATGCATTCTGTGTTAAATAATACTCTATATTCTTCAGAGATGGCATCAAGGCATTACTTGTTTGTATCTGTAATACTTTTACATCTCTCTTTGCAGGTGAAGAAGCAGACTGACGATGTATCATTCTCTCCCTTTTCTCTCCTCTTTCTCTTTCACCTTCTCTCCTTTTTGTTTCAGTGTCCATTTACCATGAAATATTCCCTGCATAGATTATAATAAACCTACTTAAATCAAGCGGAGCACTATGGTGAAAGCAGTAAGGCTCCACTTGTGAAAGTAAAATTTGTTGGGCTCTTTTTTGGCTTTAAGACAGCAATGCTTATTTCCACATTTCCACACAAGACACAAAAATAATACAAACAAGACTCGTGGGTATACATGCACTACTGGGGTCTCCTGGTGGTTAGGGTATAATTACTGAAGCTAAAGTTGAGTTATTTTTGTAAAAAGCTTTGTGTTTGTTTCCTTGTATAAAAGCATCTTGTAGCTGCAACATTTTGAGCTATAATATGTAGAGAGTTAATATATGAATGCTTCTGCTCACTGTCTTCATATTATTGATGCTGCTTATCTTGCAGCTCTCTGCTTCCTCATTCACTGTAAAGCGCTGACATACAAGTCTCAGCTATACTTCAATGTGGGATGGCTGGCTGTGGCCACAAGCTTGAAACATTTTAATGTGTCAAACTGACCTTGCACCAACTAAACACCCAGAGAAACCGAGGCGTCTCTGCCTCTGCAGTTTCACACGTCTACCAGCCTTCACCACAGACCCTCAGTGGTCGGAAAAAACACGAGAGAACCAGAAGTTCAGCAGCTTCAGTCTGTTTCTGCTCCATCAGCTGTGATCGTATTCACTAATATTCTCTCAGAGAGCTCCTATCTTAGCCTAGAAATTCATACCCAGGAGTCTCAGCTTCACACTGATTCAGACGCTGCTGATAGCAGCTTCCCTTAATAACAGCTCCTGTTCCTTGACCTTTCATGTGGTCATCAGTGTTCAGACTGAATTTGCTGAATTTGGACAATTTTTAACTCCAACGTAATTTCGTAATTGAAACACACATGGATGATGTAAGTCAAATCCAGACCTACAGCCTTCAATAAATCAACTACAAAGTGGCGCTCTCTTCTCTACGGACATTTTCACTGATTACCATGAGGGGCTGTGCTGATTCGTCATGTCATGCAAAGAACTCTGGGATACCTAAACGGTTGTTAACACCCATAGTTCACTTTAACTTCTGATTCATCTTAGATTATGATTATCTTAACATATAATACCAGTCAGAGATAATTTTCAATTTCAGGTTTATTTTTCTATGTTTTCATTTTCTTTTTATGCTTTAATTATTGTGAATTTATTAGTGGGCAAGATAAATAAAAAAACATCCAGACTGATCAAACAAACACCGAATATTTAATGAGACTCAATTAATTTAAATATATTCCTAATGCATTGCTTTAGTTAAACTCAACTCATTAACATCAAACAGATAAAGCTGCTATTGTGTTTCTGTGAGTCAAACAGGCCAGAGCTTCATGTCAGATAATCCGCATTAAACTAATATTTTATTGTTTACATCTGTGTTAAACCTGCTCATTTAAATCAAAGTGAAAACTTGATCTGCTTCTCACTGTGAAAATATTTTTGTGTTAAGTTGGTGATGTGATACTAGCTACATGAAAGCAGGCTGAATAAAGTGTGAAATATTTACTGTATTTTACAAAAGTGAGGAGCCATTTAGAAAGGAAAATGTTCTAATAGTAGAAAATAAGGTCTGGTTGTAAACAGCAAGTATAAAGCTTTTTAGTTTCTTCAGCAGTTACTTTTCTCATGTCTCATTATAATCACAAATGTTGATGTTTGTTATTGACCCAGTTCTACGTTCTCCATGGTTCTGTTTGCTCTTTAGTGAACATGTGAGGTCAGAAAAGGAAGAACATCAGTTCTACTCAGATTAAATTACACACAGAAAACTATAAAATGTCTGTTGTTGGGATTGTATTTTATTTGTTGGTATGTGAATAAAGGGACTGAAGACAAATACAAGCCACACTTTTCAGGTTTTCTGTGTAAAACCATTTCAAAAACATTTCATTCAATATCGTTGTTTAACCACTGGTTGCAATTCTGAAATATGACCTGAAACAAGATCTTTAACAGAGGGCTGCATTTCATTTGAAGTCAAGTTGGGACAAGTGAATTTCTCCACTGTGAGATCAATAAAGCTTATCTTATTTTATCTATCATTAGTGATTCAATAAGAGACATTTCCAAAATGTTTTGCTCAGTATAATCAAATATATTTTTATAGAACATTTTGTTATGTAAGCAGATTAAACTTTACCAGATAAAAAATAAAGGACTTAACTTGTTGTATGAATTGGTCAATAAACCAAAACCAAATCAGTCCAATTTAACATCTAGAAAGCTAAATATGGAGACAAGCTGCAGATTTCATCAGGGGGTAAAACCACTGATCACTGAGCTGTGATCCATCAGGAAGCTCTGATGAGAAAGAATCAATGAACCAGTGGGTCCAGTTACACTTCATTAAACTTTACTGACATACGTTACACATAAAGATTATGAAGATATAAACTGTTGCAAATATGCAATGTTTATGTTATTAATGTACAAAATGTGAATTAGGATTATTCAACATTACCTTAAGTTTGTGGCATTTTAATGCCTTTCTAGATCAAAACCTCAAAAAGAAGCTAACGTTTTGATTTATCACATTTTCTGCAGCTTTTACCAGGTTTGATTCTGCGGTTTTGGTTTTATTTGCAATGCAAACTGCTGTGAGGAATAGTTTCTATCAGTCAGCCACAAACAAACAGGAACAACGTGTCTATTCTGTTAAAAACCAGCTAAAGAACCACAGGTGAGAACATGATGAAGCTGCAGAGGTTATAGGAGTAAAACAGTGAATCTACTGAGAACATCAGACAGAACACTGACAGGGAAACAATGAAATACATCCAGGACGCCTGGATGTATTTCATTGTTTTCATCTTGTTGAGCTCATTTATAGAGAAAAAAAGACATTTTCACCAGAAATAGATCCCCAGTAGCAGGCTGTAAATGAGCTGACAGCTGGAGGTTTCTGCTGGAACTGGAGGACTACCTCAGTGAAGAACAGACGACTTCTGGTTCTGGTGGAGATTCTAAAGGAGAGAAAAATAATAGTGTAACAAAATTAATACCAATAGTTCATTTCATCTCAAAATTAGGGCAAACTATTAGCACCAGTGACAGATTATATAAGAAGAATCAAAATACTCCTTGGAAAAATACCGTCACCAGAGGTATAGTTATCACATTATTGTTGAAATAATTATAGATTTTCTCCTGGTACCCTGGTTTACGCTCTGAAAAACTTTAACGTTAAACGATTAACCAATCTCTCTAAATTACTCTTAACAGTAAGATGTTTTGTACATAATTGTTTGTCTGGTGAATGAGTCATTTTTGTGTGTGATTTTGGGTTTCTTGACATCCGTCTTGATTTTGTAACATTTCTGAAGTTCAGTCCTTGAATTAAAACGAGTATGGCGTCACATTTCTGTCAAAAGCTCCGCGAGCAAAATAAAAATACTTGCATGTATGTTAAACTACTTCTGTGCATGGTGTATCTACGAGGAACAAAAGGGTTCATAACCAAATAACTTCCAACCTAATGTTGGAGTTCAGGCAAGATTAATTTATCAATTAGGAATCAAGAATCTTTTATTATCACTGCATGTTATATTGGTGAATTTTTTTCCTGGACTCCAGCTTGGCCATGAACATGTATGCATGTATCCTGTTTATGCTTTATTGTGTTGCATTAGTCACCCAAAGCATCTTTGTCATTTCAAATAGAGCGTATTGCGTACAAGTAAGTGTAGACCAGAAAAATTAATGATACCACTTTGAGCTGCTGCAATGCCAATTCAGCAAAATGGACAGTTTTCACTTTGTCATTTGCTTTGGATTAAGTCCTCTATGGGTTGATAATCTTCATCAGATAGGGGTGGTAAGTGGAAAGAGAGTTTTTATGAAGCCTTGCAGTGGAAACCACAGGGCATCTCACCTCTGTTTGCTCGATGACATGCATTCACATCAAAGTAAGAAGCAAACAGTTTCTGAGGGTTTAGAAGGGATCAGTTTCTACAAACACCAAACCACAGCGACAGTTTTAGCCCAATAATACCAACTAAAAGGGCTTCAGCTGCCTTCTATAGCTTTGCACCACATGAAACAAACATAGATATCGCTCTTTTGTACAGCATGAAAATTGCACGTGTGAGCAAGAAGGTCGCATTTCTGTGAGTTCCTGTATTTTAATCATGTAAAGCACTTTGCATTGTCTCTGTACTGAATTGTGCTATACAAATAAATTTGCCTTGCCTTGCCTTACTGCTGTCTGTGCCTACGCCCCAAACAGCAGTTAAGATCCCCCGGCCTTCCTGGAGTCTCTGGACGGTGTCTTGGAAGTGATGCCATGTTGGGATTAAAGTGGTACTCATGAGGGGGTGGGGGGGGGGGGGGGGGCTTCAGCATTCATGTGGGCAATGATAGTGTCACCTAGAGGGATGTGATTAGGAGAAATGGTTTCCCTTATATGAATCTCAGTTTCATTGATAAACGTCTGTGAAAGGCACAGAATGTCCACAGCAAACATTGTGTTTGAGTCTAAGTTGGTCCGTAGGTTGGTCCAGGTCACCTTGGGCTTAAGGAGGATGATTGATTTTGTAATCATATCATCAGATCCATGGTGTTACGTCTTGAACTCTCTGGTGAGGAGAGGGGCAGAGTTGTCACTCACCACCTGGTAGTGAGTTGAAGCCAGTGGCAGATCTGGTAAATCCAAACATGAGGTGAGGGTGAACTGGGAATATCTAGCTGAAGAACCTGTCCAACTGATCTTCAGTTCACACCTCTGGAAGAATTTCGCTCGTCTCCCAGAGGAAGTTGGAACAGAAATTGTAATGCACCAAACGCTGTAACAGCTGATCTGACCTGGTGTACCCTCCCAGATTCTGAGAAGCTTAATTGCTTCATCTTTGAGTTCTCTAGCTCTCATGAAGTCCTCCACAGCCACTACCTCTTAACATATAAAGCCCTTAATAATCAAGCTCCATCATATATCAGAGCTCTGATTACCCCGTATATTCCTAACAGAGCACTTCGCTCTCAGACTGCAGGTCTGCTGGTGGTTCCTAGAGTCTCTAAAAGTAGAATGGGAGGCAGATCCTTTAGCTATCAGGCTCCTCTCCTGTGGAACCAACTCCCAGTTTTGGTCCGTGAGGCAGACACCCCGTCTACTTTTAAGACTAATCTTAAAACTTTCCTTGCTGAGTTCTCCTACTGTTCTCCAATTTGCATTGCTCGGTCAGGGCCCCCACTGGGGGATGGGGCGCCCCTGGGGCCTCGGGACCCTGGCGCCCATGGCTGGATCCGCTCCAGCGCAGATGGCTGCTGGCGGAAACCATGGGCTCGTCCCCACGGCTCCCGGGGGCCTTGGGATTGTGGCTGTTGGGGGGTTTCCTTGGCGCCGTCTCTCCTTTTTCCTTGGGTGGGAGAGGCAGATTTCTTGTGTCGGCTCCTCTTGGGCTTCTTTACTCTGAAAGTCCCTTTGGGCATCTGGGGTTTTGGTTCCTCCTGGCGTCTGCCTCGGTGCTCTGGGGAGAATCTTTGGCTCCTCACAACCACTATTGAGCATTTTCCATGCAGAAAACCCCTATTAGTAACTTCAGCTGTCACTTTATAAATGTCACATTAATTAATTCTGTATATACTTCAGTGATGGTACCAAGGCGTTACTTGATTGTATCTTTAATACTTTATCGGCTGGTTCTGCTGTTCTTTTTATAATTCTCTTTGCAGGTGATGAAGCAGACTAAGGATGTTGCATCATTCTCACCCTTTCTCTCCTCTTTCTTTCACCTTTTCTCCTTTTTTCCTCTATCTTCTTGATTTAGTGTCCATTTAACATGAAATGTTCCCTGCATAAATTATAATAAAACTACTAGCACGTATAAATCAAACGGAGCACTATGGTGAAAGCGGTACGATTGCTTATGAAAGTAAAATCTGTTGGGCTCTTTTTCGCATTAAGTCAACAATTCTTTTTTTGGGGGGGGGATTTTTCACAGCTCTAGTCGCTCGCTTTTTATGACAGTAGGCTGACAGGACTGTGGGTCGGATTCAAACGCGGGCCGACCGCATCGAGGACTAAGCAGACTGCAGCACAAGGAGAGCCAGAACATCAAGAACGAGAACTGAAACAAGTTCACCTTGGTTTTCTTCCCGTTGTTAAGCTGTGATATTTCACCATACTGTAAATTATAGTTTCCTCTCCACCTTCCTGGTTACCTAGAAATAAACAGATATTGATCTAATTCACAATATACTATTGCATATACAAGTGAAAAGAAAACATAAAAACTTTCATCTAAAATAATTGATATTCATGACAGATGTTGATCTCACCTTTAGATTTGCTGTCATGTATCACGACTAAAACCAGCAGTAAAACACCAACAATGGCACAAGATAGAGACAGGAGTCCATAGGGAAGAAAGCGGGATGAGGCTGGAGAGCCTGATGTGGGAGAAGGAGTGGTTGTTGGAGAACATGTGGAGGGTTTCTCTAAAATAAATAATTATTATAGGATGAATAATTGATATTAACACTCTAAGTCAAATATTGGTTTAAATCCTGCTGACCTGAGACAGAGATGCTGCTGGATGGAGACTCTCCATGATCGCTGATGCTACACCTGTAGAGGCCTTCATCAGAGCTGGTCACATGGTGGAGGGTCATGTGACCTGCAGGCTCAGTCCTGATGAGGGAGCCATCTTTATAGAAAGCAGCTGGGAGGTTGGAGGGAGCGGTCTTTGTGTGACAGCTCAGAGTGACGTCATCTCCCTCCATCACAGGGAGGACAGGACTCTGCAGGATCACTGATCCACCTCAACACAGAGACAAACTACAGCATTTCATCCATTTCCACACAGCTTCATCAACACTAACTCCACAGTCTCATCTTACCAGTGACAGTGAGCTGGATGCTGCTGCTGGCTGCTCCCTCTCTACACTCACACCAGTAAACTCCACTGTCACCTGGGACCAGGTAGCTCATAATACAGGAGGAACCAGCAGGTTGTCCCCATGGATCTTTACACTCATTCCTGGTTCCTCTGGTTATGTTCCTCCTCACAGTCCATCCAGCAGAGCTGTTGTCCTCCTCACAGCTCAGAGACACAGATTCTCCTTTAAAGAACTGAGATCTGCTGGGACTCACAGTCAGACCAGCTGAGAAGACTGAGATGATAAAATATTCATGATTTCAGATGTTGTGAAAAGTACTAAAAGATAGATTCAGGCATTTCAAATAATGATTCATTATTATTATTCAGTATTATTTGTTACGTTTCTTTTTATGATTTTTTTTTAAATAAATGAATGAATGTTAAATAATTTTTAATACAACAGAAGTTTACCAACCTTTATTTACTGTACAGCAGAACAAGAAGGTCAGAACTGAAGAAAAATGAAGATATTTTTATCAGGAACTGAAACCGTTTAACTTCTGACAAACATGGACGTCCAACAGATTATCTCTACATTTTAAAACCTGCTTATTTTCTTAAGTGTTCTTATTTCTTACTTTTATTCAAAACAAAACCACCAGAAATTCTAAACCCAGCAGGACTTTATCCAACCAGACTGGAAAGGTTTCTACTTACAGAGCAGATGTGGTAGAGCTGTGCCTCTCATCGTACCTCTGAATGATCTGACCATCCTTCAGTTTAGCTGCTCACACCAAGCTGAGCCCGCCTCCTTCCTCTACATCATGGAGCTCATTTTGTAAAGAGCAGAGATACTTTTCTACACCATTAAAGAATTATATTCAACTGACAAACTAAGTTCAGAATAGTAAAATGCACTCAGCAACACTAGTTTTAAATGTGTTGAAATATTTGATGGTAATATATTCCTTCATAACAAGTAACATTGGACAGAACATCTTAAACTGGAGGAGTGTGGCATTGTTACATCTGATCACTGTTGCACTTTATATTGTAATATTGCCTTATCCACCTGCAATCTCACTACACTGTTGTAAGCTGTATGCAACAAAATTTTGTTGTGTATGCACTCTGTACATACAAAATGACAATAAAGTTGTTTAAGTCTAAGTCTAAGTCTAAATACTGTCTCAGTCATTGTGTCCTTGAGCAAGACACTTCACCCACATTGTCTGCTCGTTGTATGGCAGCCTCGCCTCCTTCAGTCTACCCCAGGGCAGCTGTGGCTACTAAGATAGCTCACCACCGTCAGGGAGTGAATGACTGATTGAAGTGTAAAATTCAAAACATTTTAAAGCTGTGTGACAATCAATAACATTTGCTAGTTCTCATCATCATGACACCAATGCCTTAATCCAGTCTAATTTCTCTCCTTTGATAGGAATGCATTTGTGTTTTCAACCAATCACAGGTCTTTAAAGACAGCGTCACACCTAGAAACCGCGTCAACCACACCTCCTCACTCAGATAAACATATATGTAATTTCCTTACTCAGAGTTGATCTTAGCAACTTCTTAATCACTCTTAAGATAAAACTCCTGGGTAGGATTTTTTTAGGATAAAATAGCAGCTTTCCGAGAGAGAGACTGAGGATTTTTGTGAATATACGACACTAAAGGTTCTCATGTAGAACCTTAATTTAAGAAGGTTGCTCCAAGCATAGAGATATTTTGGGATCAACAAGGATATTTTGACACATTCCTTGTTCTGTTTGAATATGATTATTGAAAAGTAGTAGATTACATTTTTTGCTTGTTGGAGAATTTACATGACGGAACATTTACGTTTATCCAAAGCTTCTGACTCAGCTTAGAGGTTAATTATCTGAATATTTAATCCCACTCATAAGTAACCTTCAGTTTGAGGTTTATTTTTCTGTTTCATTTTCTTTTTAGGACTTTATTATTTATTTCCTAAATAAAAAAATACAATTTTCCCTGACATGCTAACTTTCTAATTGGTAAATAAAAACATCCAGACATATTAATAAATATAACAGAGCCTATTTAATGAGACTTAAATTAACTCAAAGACATAAATAAATTCCTAATGCATTGCTATAGTTTAACTCAACTCATTAACACCAAACAAGTAAAGCTGCCATTGGGTTCTTGTGAGTCAAACAGACCCAGGCCAGAGCTTCATGTTCTGTATTAAACTAAAGCAGATGTTTTTATACATCTGTAAAACCCCGTTCATTTACATCAAAGGGAAAACTGGGAGCAGCTTCTCACTGTGAAAAAACATTTTATGTACTAAATTGTTAATTTAATATTAGCTACATGAAACCTGACTGAACAAAGTGTAAAATGTTTAGAGGGAGGAGCCGTTTTGAAAGGAAAATGGTCCAATAATGAGAAACTTAGGTCAGGTTTAATTTCTTCACCAGAAGGGATGTGGAACACCTTTTTCCATGTCTCATTATAATCATGAACTTGATGTTGGTTATTGACCCAGTTCTATGTTCTTCATGGTTCTGTTTTGCTTCTTAGCAAACCTATGAGGCCAGAAAAGGAAGAACAGCAGTTCTACTCAGATTAAATTACACATAAAAAACAGTAACGAAGTACAAAGCGACTGTACTTCCTGCGGAGGATGAGGAGAGCCCACCTGCCCCCGCCCATCCTCAAGACCTTCTACAGAATCACCATAGAGAGCATTCTGACCAGCTGTCTCTCTGTGTGGTGTGGAGGCTGCAGCGCCTCCGACTGGAAGAACGTGAGGAGAGTGGTGAGGACAGCAGAAGGGATCATCGGGGCTCCTCTTCCCTCCATTAAAGACATTTCATCTGATGATGTCTCGAGCCCGTAACATCATCAGGGACCCCTCACACCCCCACCATGGACTGTTCTCCCTGCTGTTCTCTGGGAAGAGGCTCCGCAGCATCCGCTGCAGGTCCACCAGGTTCTGCAACAGCTTTTTCCCTGCTGCCATCAGACTGTTGAACTGCTGTTGAACTGCTGAACTATAACCCATGAACTCTGCACAACATTCGCATATTTACACATATTGCATCATTGCATCTCCATCCAGCATTACAAATGCTGCCGAACTCTTAGTTTCTATATGCATTGTTGCACAAATGCCCTTTGCACAAATCAAATTCTATACATACAAATTTTTTTTTAAATACTCACCTGTATTGTTTACACTTAAACTGTTTACTTTTAAATCACTGCTGCACCTTACACTGCAATTTAAATTTACTGTAATTTACAAGCTGTATTCTTGCACAAATGCCCTTTGCATAATCAATTCTGCACATACAAATGGTTTTAAAAATACTCACCTGTACACTGTGACTTCTTCTGCATTGTCTACATTTCAATTGTTTACCTTTGAATCACTGCTGCACCTTATACTGTACTGTAATTTAATTTTACTGCAATTTACAAGCTGTATGCAACGAAATTGTGCTGTACGCACTCTGTGCATACAAAATGACAAATAAAGTTGTCTAAGTCTAAGTAAAATGTCGATGTTTGTTACTGGATTTTACTTAGTGGTATCAGAGTAAAGGGACTGAACACAAAGGCATGCCACAGTTTTCAGATTTTATTTTTAGAACCATTTTAAAGCCATTTTATTCAATATTGTTGTGTAACCACTGCGTGCAATTCTGAAACACAAAAAATCATTAAAATGAAAAAAAAAAACATTTTTCAAGGGGCTGAGCTTCACTTGAAAGTCAATGTATTATTACTTTTTAAATAAGAAACATTTACTACTGGAACATCTGGGCTTCAGGAAGCTGATGTAAATTACACATAAAAATGATGATAGATATAATCTCACAGCTATAAACTATAGATATAAACTAAATCAAATATACTATATTTATGTTATGAATATACAAAACACAAATTAGGATTATCCAACATTATCTGCAGTTTGTTAACCTGACTCTCACCAGATCGATTTCGTTCAACAGAGCTCCTCACATCCATCTGGGATTGCTCCATTGGAGATCTATTTCAGAAGGAGGGGCCTTATCAAAAATCCTTGCATATGATTGGATGAACCACTTGTCTGTCATATTTACCAGCATGATATTTCAACCACTGACATCAAAACTGAAACCATAGATTCCACTAACAAAAGCTTTCAAAACCATCATCTGGTGTTAATATTCGGTAGATTGGTCAACACTGATAAAACAGTGGTAAATACTGTTTTATCAGTGTTGTTTGGATCTTCACCCGAGCCAACCAACGACCCTGGTTTACTGTGGAGGTCCGTCAAGCGCTAAAAGCTCGGAACTTCAAGTCTGGTGACAAGGAGGCAATGAGGACAGCGAGAGCCAACTTGAACCGTGCCATCAGGCTAGCGAAGCGGAACCACAGTCAGAAAATCCAGGAGCTTTTCCATGATGCCAGCAACACCAGAAGCATGTGGAAAGACATACGGGCAATAACAGAATACAACACGCCCTCCCCCCCGGTGGGCGAAGTTGATGCTGACTTTCTTAACGGACTAAACAACTTCTTTGAGAGGTTTGAGGCACTAAACAGCACTCCAGCAGTGAAGGCTGTCCCACATCGGGAAGAGGAGGTCCTCCGCCTTGACACTGCCGACGTGTGGAAGACTCTGAGGAGAGTCAACCCGCGGAAGGCCCCAGGTCCGGACAACATACCTGGGCGGGTGCTCAAGGAGTGTGCAGGTCAGCTGGCTGGTGTCCTCACAGACATTTTTAACACCTCGCTGGACCAAGCCACAGTGCCAGCATGCTTTAAGTCTGCCTCCATCATTCCGGTGCCGAAGAAACCTCAAGTCACCTGTTTCAACGACTACCGGCCTGTTGCACTGACTCCCATCATGATGAAGTGCTTTGAAAGGCTGGTGAAGGAACACATCGTCTCCAGTCTCCCCCCAACACTCGACCCGTTCCAGTTTGCCTACCGGCGGAACCGTTCCACCGAGGACGCCATCTCCTCTGCTCTTCATCTGAGCCTGGCACACCTGGAGGAGAAGAACACGCACGTGCGGATGCTGTTCCTGGACTTCAGTTCAGCGTTTAACACCATCCTCCCACAACATCTGGTGGGAAAACTGGAGCATCTGGGCTTCAGCACACCTCTTCACAACTGGCTGCTAGACTTCTTCACCAACAGACCTCAGTCAGTCCGGGTCGGACAGAACACCTCTGATGTCATCACCCTCAGCACAGGCTCCCCTCAGGGCTGCGTCCTGAGCCCCCTGCTGTTCACCCTGATGACACACGACTGCGTCCCCAGGTTCACCACCAATCACATCGTGAAGTTTGCAGACGACACAACGGTGGTGGGCCTGATCAGAGACGACAACGACCAGGACTACAGAGAGGAGGTGGAGCAGCTGGTGGGCTGGTGCAGAGACAACAGCCTGATCCTGAACGTGGAGAAGACGAAGGAGATCATCGCCGACTTCAGGAAAAACCGGCCTCACCACGCTCCGCTGCTCATCAACAACTCAGCGGTGGAGGTGGTCAGCAGCACCAAGTTCCTGGGGGTGCACATCACGGACAACCTCACCTGGTCTATGAACACCACATCACTGGTGAAGAGGGCACAGAAGCGATTGTACTTCCTGCGGAGGATGAGGAGAGCCCACCCCCGCCCATCCTCATGACTTTCTACAGAAGCACCATAGAGAGCATTCTGACCAGCCGTCTCTCTGTGTGGTGTGGAGGCTGCAGCGCCTCCGACTGGAAGAACGTGAGTAGAGTGGTGAGGACAGCAGAAGGGATCATCGGGGCTCCTCTTCCCTCCATTAAAGACATTTCATCACAGCGCTGCATGTCCCGAGCCCGTAACATCATCAGGGACCCCTCACACCCCCACCATGGACTGTTCTCCCTGCTACCTTCTGGAAAGAGGTTCCGCAGCATTCGCTGCAGGTCCACCAGGTTCTGCAAAAGCTTTTTCCTTGTCGCCATCAGACTGTTGAACTGCTAAAGCTATAACTGGACTCTGTACCACATTCGCATATTTGCACATTTGCATCATTGCATCCTTATCTAGCATTACAAATGCTGCCGAACTCTCAGTTTCTAAAATGCATTCATGCACAAATTATTTCTGCACATACAAATGGTTTTTAAAAAATATTTACCTCTACACTGTGATCGCACACTGTCTCTTTCTCCTGCATTGTTTACATTTCAATTCTTTTACTGTTAAATCACTGCTGCACTTTATCCTGTAATTGTATCCTGTAATTTACTTTATCCTGTAATCTACTGCAATTTACTGTAATTTTCAAGCTGTATGCAAACGAAATTTCGTTCTCTACGCACTCTGTGCATACAAAATGACAAATAAAGTTTTCTAAGTGTTTCTATACCTCTTGCTGCTGTAAACTTTTTTACTCCATCTAAGTACAGTGAAATCGGGGACATTTCTGGGGACAGATTTTGCCGGAGTCAGGTCATCCAAAACTGGAACTGTTCCCAGAAATCGGGGACGTCTGGTCAACTTTGTTTCCTCTCTGGAGCCGCCATTGCTGTCTAAATCCAAACAGTTACTTCTCTGATACGTCTCACATCAATGAAGATCCCGCTTGGTGATCTTGATTGGCTGGTCCATTTTATGCGGTATTGAAATCCCTCTCAATGGCAGCGAGTCCAGATGGATGAGTGGAGCCGTGTGGAGCATGGCAGAACAAAAAATCCATCTGGTGAGAGTCAGGTGAGGTGTTTGTATTTAATTATTATTTTCACATTTCTAGATGAAAACCTTAAAAACAAGCTAAAGTGTTGGTTTAACACTCTGACAGGTTTCTCTGCAGCTTTTAATAGGTTTGAAACTGCGGTTTTGGTTTTATTTGAAATTCGAGCTGCCCTGAAGAAAAGTTTCCATCAGTCAGCCACAAACAAACAGGAACAACAGGTCTGTCAGAAACAAGCTAAAGAACCGCAGGTGAGAACATGTTGAAGCTGCAGAGGAACCATCATGCTGCAGAGGTTACAGAAGTACTACTGAGAAGATCAGACAGCACGCTGACAGGGAAACAATGAAATACACTCATGAGACATTTGTTTGCATCTTGATAATCTCATCTATAGAAACAAACCCACATTTACACCTGAAATAGATCCTCAGTAGCAGGCTGTAAATGAGCTGACAGCTGGAGGTTTCTGCTGGAACTGGAGGACTACCTCAGTGAAGAATAGACGACTTCTGGTTCTGGTGGACATTCTAAAAAGAAAAAAAGCAAACATAATACTGAACCAACATTAATAACAATGGATAATTTCATCACTAAAATTAAGATAACTGTCAGAAGCAGTGACAGATTGTATAAAAAGAATAAAAAATACTCCTTGGAAAAATACCCTACTGCATTTCGTTGCCTTCTACCTATACCTGTGTAATGACAATAAAGTTGAATCTAATCTAATCTAATCTATTTTCAGAGGTATAGTTATCGTATCACTGTTGAAATAATTATGGTTCTATTCCTATTTTCTGTGCCATCATCTGCGTTCCCCAAACTACAATAAGAACTTCATAAATGACTTGTCATGCTTTCTGACTGGGATTGTGCCCAGCTACCATCATGTCCTTATTGTTGGATGTTTTAACATTTATGTGTGTTGTCCTGTTAAACTGCTGGTAAAGGACTTTTTAAGCCTAACTGACTCTTTTAACGTGGATCAGTCTTTAACTGGCTCCACACACAACCCTGGACACACTGGATCTGGTTCTGTTATCCGGTCTGCCTGTGTCTAATGTGGAAATCTGTGATTCTGGAGTTTCAGAACATATGTTTGTTGTTTTTGATGTAGCTTTTAAACAACTTTTAATTAAACCTTGAGCCCATGTTCAATGGTGACAGACTTTTAACTCTTCATTTACTGCTCAGTTCTCCATGGCCTATAACCAGCTCTTGAGATCCTCAAAACTGGAACGCCACAGAGTTGTGTCCTCAGCCCTGCGTTCTTCTCCCTTTTCACCCACAATGCGGTACCGCGCACGTGACGTCACGGCCTTAAGAGTAACGCCCCTTTTGCCGCACCGGTAGGGCAAACAGTCGTAGAACGCACATACAAACCAGCCATTACAAGCGCAACAGAACCAGCGATATGACCGACTTTGCAGCCATTAAACTTACCCAAGACGATGTCCCAGGCGCACGGTTTACTGGTCGCACTGTGGAAGAGCACACCAACCTTCAGCTGAAACGGTGGCTTGAGTGTCGAGGGTTCAAAAAAACCGGAAGACGGGCCGAGTTGATTCAACGGTAAGCTTTGTTTTTTTCCCTGCTCGGCGTTCATGCCTTTGTTATGATTTCCACCGTACTCCGTTCACGTCGGCCTTTTTTGTTTGTTTGCAATCAACGTCCAGGAATCTGTATATCTTGCCAATAGGTAGCTACAAAACGATTGTTCACATCTCAGAATCTTTCGCTTAAGAGATTCAGGGCGTTTGTTTTTGAGTAAGCTATCCCGGTAGCAGGGTAGCATGTTCGCAGGCGCTAACATGGTACCATGGTACCTATATGCTATCATCACCCTTTCCACCGACAAAATGCTTGCTACATATGTAGGTGAATTTGGTAACTTTTTCCGGGTTGAAATGTTGTGTAGGCCGCCCGCACAAGTGTACCCAACGCACACACTTCTCCTTGGCACTCTTGAGTTTCGGGAAATTAATGAAGAAAACATCCTTCATATGCGGCCGATCAGCGTACCTCGAGTCGCTGTTGCACGTCCCATAGCAACAATGTTTATAAACCATGGTCTTAGATGTTGGAAAAAGCAGTCGTTTACCGAGTAAAACCTAGGCTAACGCACGTCTCTTCCACACCAAAACAGCGGCGCGTTTGGGAGTTTGCCCTACTGCGTACCACGTGATGTGACGTCATCGTGACGTTGTGTTTCTAAAAATAGCTCGTGCGCGGTACCGCATTGTTTTGCCATCCATCCCACAAACACAGTGGTGAAGTTTACGGATGACACCACTGTAGTGGGTCTCATCTCCAACAATGATGAGTCCCACTACAGGGAGGAGATCAGTAATCTCACACAGTGGTGCTCCAGGAACAATCTGATCCTGAACACCAGTAACACCAAGGAGGTAATAATAGACTACAGGAGGTCCAAGAGGACTGATCATGCTGCTCTCTAGATACAGGTGGTGGAGTGTGAGGAGAACAAGTTATTGGGCATTCACATCTCCTTGGCCCTCTAATGGACTATGAACACCTCCCACCTGGTGAACACGGCCCAACAACGGCTCTTCTTCCTGAAAAGTTCCACTAAACTGCTAAAGACCCTCTATAGAGCAATACTGCAATGAACTCATTTTACAGTGTGGGCATGAGAACCTACAGCTAACACCTAGAAACAGGAAACTGGACGGCTGGAGAGTCTGTTAGAGTCAGTTAGCAGAAAAAACACAGACTGCAGCACAAGAGGAGCAACAAGAAAAGAAACAAACTAACCTTATTTTTGTTGTTGTTCCACTGTCTATGCTGTGATATATCACTGTACTGTAAGTTATAGCTTCCTCTTCTCCTTCCTGGTTACCTAGAAATTAGAAAATATTGATCAAATTCACCAATTTATCTTTTTATAGAATATAAAAAAAAACATTACTAGAATTATCGATTAAAAACAAGAAAACTTTTGCAAATGTTACATTCACAAAGTGATAAAAGATTTCATCTAAAATTGGATTACACTTTATTTGAAGGGCAGTGCATAAAACTGATACTACACTGTAACAAACATGACAACACCTGTAGTGAACACGAAGGAGTCTTTATGAATATTTATCACTGTTGTCATTAAGTGTCATTTGGTAAATTATGACAGTTTATTACAAAGTTGACATTGTTTAGAATGTCCTCACTACAACAACTTGACATTAACAGGGACAAAAATGTCTTTGTAATAACAACTTAAAATTAACCAAGAAATCATAATCCATCATAAATATGTTATAACAAGTCTAATTTTAAACCTTAAAAAGTATTTGGATATATGTGTTAACACTACATTACACCAATCTATGGGTTTGATCATTTTCATCAGATAATGTGGCTTCTTTTTGAGATAGATAGATAGATAGATAGATAGATAGATAGATAGATAGATAGATAGATAGATAGATAGATAGATAGATAGATAGATAGATAGATGCATCCATCCATGTATATCCTCACTAAATGACTTCCTGAAATTATTGGATGCTTTTTGTTTCTGTGTGTGTGATTATGTCAGTATGTCATTGCAGTAAAAGTCTTTTTATGAGAGTTTGTATGAAGCTTTATTCATACAAAACCTTCATAATGGACGACAGTTGCGAGTTATGGAGTTTGTTCCTGCAATTGCCGTGTTGCCGGTTTGATCCCCGCTCTGACTTTCTCAGTTGTTGTGTCCTTGGCCAAGACACTTGAAAGCAAGTCCTAATGGTCCTTCTGACTTTTAGGGTTTCAAGCAGGAGGTGTGAGAGAAGTTACCACAGGGATAACTAGCTTGTGTTGGCCAAATGTTCATAGCAATATTGCTTTTAGATTCTATGATGTCAGCTCTCTCTATCATTGAAAGTTGCTAAACTACTGGTAGGGAACTTCAGCAGAGTTTGGACCATCATGAAAAAGGTAAGTTTTAGCCAACTGATAATGTGTTGTTGCAATAGTTCTCCTGCTCAGTACGAGAGGAACTGCAGCTTGAGAAATAATTATATTTACTTGGCCAAGGAGCCAATGAGATGAGATGAAGCTACCATCTGTGGGATTATGACCAAACGCCTCTAAGTCAGAATCCTGTCTAGAGGTAATGATACCAAAGCGCTGCGTCACTTCTGCTGGTGTGTGATAACTGGTTCAGAATTGTGAGGAGAGCTGTTGGTGATAAGCTTTGCATATAAATGATGATGGTCAGCTCTCTACAATTATGCACATCACATTTGTGGAGAACACGGTGCTAAATGATTTACAGACAACATGATTCTGGGTTTCATCCATAGGAGGACTGCTCACTTGTCGGCATCTATTGAAAGGAAGCCCTTGAGCTAAGTTTGAGCCTGCTGAACTGAGGGGGAGGATTGTGGTAAAAGCTTATATGAAACATCATTAATTGAAAACATTAAACTTTTGCTTAAATAAGTGAAGCAAAAACATAAAAACTTTCATCTAAAATAATTGATATTCATGTCAGATGTTGATCTCACCTTTAGATTTGCTGTCATGTATCACGACTAAAACCAGCATTAAAACACCAACAATGGCACAAGATAGAGACAGGAGTCCATAGGGAAGAAAGTGGGATGAGGGTGGAGAGCCTGATGTGGGAGAAGGAGTGGTTGTTGGAGAACATGTGGAGGGTTTCTCTAAAAGAAAGAATTATTAGAGGCTGAATAATTGATATTAACACTCTAAGTTAAAGATTTGTTTAAACCCTGCTGACCTGAGACAGAGATGCTGCTGGATGGAGACTCTCCATGAGCGCTGATGCTACACCTGTAGAGGCCTTCATCAGAGCTGGTCACATGGTGGAGGGTCATGTGACCTGCAGGCTCAGTCCTGATGAGGGAGCCATCTTTATAGAAAGCAGCTGGGAGGTTGGAGGGAGCGGTCTTTGTGTGACAGCTCAGAGTGACGTCATCTCCCTCCATCACAGGGAGGACAGGACTCTGCAGGATCACTGATCCACCTCAACACAGAGACAAACTACAGCATTTCATCCATTTCCACACAGCTTCATCAACACTAACTCCACAGTCTGATCTTACCAGTGACAGTGAGCTGGATGCTGCTGCTGCTGGCTGCTCCCTCTCTCCACTCACACCAGTAAACTCCACTGTCACTTTGGGTGAGGAAGTTCATGATACAGGAGGAACCAGCAGGTTGTCCCCATGGATCTTTACACTCATTCCTGGTTCCTCTGGTTGTGTTCCTCCTCACAGTCCATCCAGCAGAGCTGTTGTCCTCCTCACAGCTCAGAGACACAGAGTCTCCTTTAAAGAACTGAGATCTGCTGGGACTCACAGTCACACCAGCTGGGAGGGCTGATATTAAAGGTACAAAATATTTATGATTTCAGTTGTGAAAATTCAGTTAAGAAATTATTATTCAAATTAGAAATGTTCAAATGTTCAAATCTAAAATGATTTAATACAACAGAACTGTACTATACCAACCTTTTATTATTGTAAAGTCTGTAAAACTGAGATTTAGGCATTTTAATAAATTATTCATATCAGACAGTTTTTAAAGTTTACTTTTCTGAAACACTTTTTAAATTTCCAAATGTTAAAAGATTTTTAATATAACATAAATTTACCAACCTTTAATTATTGTACAGCAGAGCAGGAAGGTCAGAACTGAAGAAAAATTAATATATTCCGATCACAAACTGAAACTGATTAACTTCTGACAAACATGGAAGTCAAACAGATTATCTCTACATTTTAAAACCTGCTTATTTTCTTGAATGTTCTGATTTCTCAACTTTTATTCAAAACAAAACCACCAGAAATACTAAACCCAGCAGGACTTTAATCCAACCAGAGTGAAAGGTTTCTACTTACAGAGCAGATGTGGTAGAGCTGTGCCTCTCATCGTACCTCTGAATGATCTGACCATCCTTCAGTTTAGCTGCTCACACCAAGCTGAGCCCGCCTCCTTCCTCTACGTCATGGAGCTCATTTTGTAAAGAGCAGAGATACTTTTCTACACCATTAAAGAATTATATTCAACTGACAAACTAAGTTCAGAATAATGATAAGTAACAAAATGCTTGTTTCTACTCAGCAACAATAGGGTTAAATATGTTGTAATATGTGATGGTAACAATTTTCTACATGACGAGAGTAACGTTGAACAACGCATCTTAAACTGGAGGAGTTTGGCAGGAGGAACAGATAAAGTCCACAGGGAAGGTTTATTGTTGTAGAAAATGAGGACTTAAGGATGGTTAATAAATACTGTAGTTGCTCCCTCCTTCCTCCATTTTTACATTCTGTGGAGCCTACCTGGCTGTGTGGGCTGAGCTGCTCCTCAGCCTGAGTTGTGGTCAATCAAGCAAACTGCTTTAAAGGTTCTGCTAAATGCTACTGCAGATCCTTATGGTCAACTATGAGAGGTGGTCTTCTTGTATTATGTTATACACTGGATCTCTTCTTTATCAAGGCATATCTGATAGGATCACACCTCCTCCCTTGAAATTTTTCATCAACAAGATGTTGCCCATGAATCCAAACCCGAAAATACAAACAAGCACTACCTGATGGGGCCCCCTGGTGGTCTAGGTCCTATTGCTTATGATCTGAAGTATACCAAACATTATTTACTTTCTGGGTATCTGGTTTAGGACAGCAAAATATTTCACAGTAAAGTTAGGAGCAATTTTAAAATTTATAAATTGAAGAACTTTATTTTTAGCGCCCCAGACTAAAAAAAACGAAAAATAAAAGACTTAGCTTAAAAATTAATATAAATTTAAATACAAAGCTTAAAATTTAAACTGAAAATAAATCAGAGTAAACAATGTTCATGATAAATATAGTTATGCTCTTAATTGGGAGTAGGCACTGAAATCAAAACTATTAAAAGAGAAATAAAGGTCAACTATGGGTATTCAGAATAAATGATGCTATGAACTGTAAACTGTGAAATGCTTTTCTCCAAGCATTTTTACAGCCAGATGAGTAAATTATGATCTTCATAAAAAACAATAATTGTCCTCTGTTTTGTGTTATGTGGAGTCATTTTAAAGGGATGACTTCTTTTCTGTCTCTCTCCGAGGTCGGTCGTGTCTTTTCTCTCTCTGCAGCTTTTACCCCCCCCCCCCCCCCCTATCCTGCTTTGCTTTGCTATGTCTTGTCTTCTGAGCACTTTCTTCATATCAACCGAACTCTGAAAAACATGGATCTGGTAAGCTGGTCTCTCAATACTATTGATAATTTTTTTTCGACGGGTAGGCAACGGAAGGGGGACCCGTCCGGTCCTGATTTGACTCATTTTGTGAGATGCACCCTATATTTCTGGATGAAAACGGTGTGTCTTTCGACCTTGTCATTCCTGGACGTTGAAATTTTCACATTGGATTAAGGATACTGGGATCTCTACTTATTGGTTTTTGTGGATTTTTGAAGTATCAGCAAATACAGCGGATGTCGGAGCCATTTGGCCTTGATCAGGCTGCCGGCTGCATGACGCGCTCACTAAGGCTGTGAACGGACAAACCTGGCAGGTGAATGGAGCCAAGCCGAAAAGCTGGCTGTGCTGGAACGCAGACTGACTTTGGTGGTTGAACTCAAGGGGAGATGGGATAAAATCTGGAAGTGAAGCGCGAAAAAGCCCAATAATTTGGAAAATTGGATTTACTATGTGGAGCCAGCAAAATACTTAAAGGGGAAGTCCGGTCAACAAGGAAAAATCAGGGTATCATTAGCTATAACTAAAACTAATACATTTGTGGTTATTTAATGAACTTATCTTTAATCAATAAGAAAATAAAAACATAAATTGTTGTCTGAATCACTGTGTATGGGGGCTGACATGACTGCCCAAATATGGGCAGTAAGGGGCGTTTGACATCACATCCTGTGACGTGGAAGAGCGGAAGCGGCGACAGTATTTCTCTCCGCTTTCCATGCAAAGTCAATAGGAGCCGTTCTACACAGCTGCGATCATCAATAATTATTTCGGATTTCCAGAGGACTTCACCGCTGACGTTCCCAAGAGCTATTGCTGAAGCAACAATGCCCACGTGCATGGCCATCGGATGTTCCAACACAACTGGTAAAAGTGGAAAAAACATTGCTTATTTCAACACAGTCACTTCAGCGATCTCTCCTCCACTGTGTGTGTGTGTGTGTGTGTGTGTGTGTGTGTGTGTGTGTGTGTGTGTGTGTGTGTGTGTGTGTGTGTGCGCTCAGCTGCAGCGCCGGTGCAAAGCCGTGCTCAGCCCAGCATGTGCTGGAATGCTCTTATATTTTAATACTTATACTATAATAATCAACTAACTTAAGTCACTTCAGCGATCTCTCCTCCGCTGTGTGTGTGTGTGTGTGTGTGTGTGTGTGTGTGTGTGTGTGCGCGCACTCAGCTGCAGCGCCGGTGCAAAGCCGTGCTGCGCGGAGCGCACACACACACACACACACACACACACACACGCGCGTGTATAGATATATACTGTAGGACCCGACTGAGTTTGATCTTGGAAAATAGTGCGCCGTGACAAACAGAGCGTTGAAACTTGCTCAACAGCGGGTCCGCCGAGTGACGTCAAAAAATGGGAGGTGACAGTACTATTCTTGACCAAGATGGATTCCTCCACATAAACATGATTAAATGAGAATTATTATTAATTAAAAAAACTTATAATTTTTTGCACAGTATGTAGTAGTTTTATATTTAAAGTACTTTCAGCAGTTTGAATTCTGATTTTGACCGGACTTCTCCTTTAAAAGCTGACAGGAAAGGCAGTGCAGCTTGTCTCATAACAAATAACATATTTGGATTCCCTCCCTATCTACTCCTGGATTGTTATGACGGAGAGTGCCCAGAAAAGCCCCCGGCTACCCCCCTCCCCGCTGACACCTGAGGATGCTTCTCTGAACTGTGGGCCGGCTGATAACATCAAGGACAATGGCCTCGGGAGAGTGTTCACAGAGAAAAACACTTTCGCCCATACACACACGCATAACTGATACTCATAAAAACTGATGAATTACACTCACGCGACAGATCTCAAATGTTTACCTTCTGCATACATGTTGTCTTGTGTTTATTTGTGCTTTTTGTGCTATGAGGGTTTTTTTGTGTCGGTTGTTTGTCTCTTTATTGGTGAGAGCATAAATAGGCAAACATCTGTCTCTTTTTTTCTCCCCCCCTCTTTCCCCCATGTTGTTGTTCTTCCTTCGACAGATTCAAGGGCAGCGCCTCGTGAACTCCGTGTAGACGGGGTTCGGGGCTGTTTGGAGGAAAGCAGCCTTGACGGCTGCGCTATCTGCTAGCAGCGGCTGACTGGCTGTGTTCCTTGGCAACGCAAGGCCTCAGTCAATCGTTCCCCTAAATGTTTGTTTGTTTAAGTGTATGTGATGGACGGTTGTACTGGAACTGATTTTTCAATTGCAATGCAAATTGTAATTGACAATAAAATTTGATTGATTGATTGATTGATTAATTATTGGGCTATGGACAATGGACTGTGGATCAACAGCACCAGGAAAACTCCAAACAAAACCACTGAGGGAAATCAACTCCTATAAGCCAAAAGGAAGATAACGAGACCAAAGAGACATTTAATTGATCTGATTAATTTACTGATCTAATTAATCTGATAATTTTGTATCAAAGTACTTTAACCCTTTAAGGTCCACACCAAGAAAACTGCAATGGAAAAAGATGTTTCTTTGTATTTTGGATTCCTTTAGAACATCAATAACAAAGTATAGAACTTTTTTTTTTCAAATACCTCCATAATTTCTAAAATACAGGCCTCTACCAAACGGTGGAGAATTCCATTTATGGTAAAACTTTGCATAAAATTACTCAAGAAAAAAATTATTAAAAATCTTGTAATCTTTTTTATTCTAGTAACAGAGTAGGGAGAAAAGTCAAAAAAGAGTTGTAATCCATTAGAACCAAATGTAACTGCAGTTTTGAGGTATTGGATCACCCTTATTTCTGGTGATATGCAACAAAGCACTGCTGGTGGGCATTCAGGCACAAGAAAACGTTGCACTTCTGACACTTTCACCTTGACACTCCTTTTGGACAGAGGTTACACCGGACTCATTTGTCACAGTGAAGTGGCAAGTGTCCACAGTTTCATAACACACATCAGGCTGGGGCTGAGTAGGTCTTGGGGTGTAACGTTTCTTCTGATGCAACATTTGTGGTTGAGAAGAAGATGGTGGTCTTCCAACCTTTGGTGCTGGCTTGTTGACCTGCATCAAACTGTGAGCAACTACCAGACAAAACCTTTTGACACAGAGCGGTTTCTCATTCAGTAGGGCACAGTCCCTCTTATGAGTGAGCCAGTAATTTGAGATACACAGGTCAAGAATGTAGCCAAACAGTGGAAAATACCATCACCTTGATTTTGCTGGGGTCTTGTACATGTGTACTAGCATGTCCGAGTGATCGGTTGATTGTAGGCATTAATGATTGATGGGCATGGAACATCATTCTTTGTGGGGTTGTATTAACTCTATCGTTTAACACTTCCAACAGGCATGATCCCAGATGCATTGTTTAGAATGTGGATACATTTATTGTCAAACCATTTCACAGCAACCACTCCTTCAGAAGACCTGAAATCAAATCACTGAGGGGAACATTGAAGAACGTTGATGCACCTTGGTAAAGCAATAGGTCATGACTGATGCCACAGGAACTTGCAGGGCAAAACAGTCTAAAGCCCCACTTGTTTGGTTTGTTGGCAATATATCGTGGCTTTATATGCCACCATAACCCCATCCACACATAAAAAAGATTTGCTGTCCATCTAGAATTTCTATACAAATAAAGTGGTTGTAATATGCCAACATAAGAATAAGTCAATAAGGGATATAACAATTAAGCCTACTGTATGTATAAGTGATCCAATCACTGTACTTTAAAAAATAAAGTATTTTCCAACTACATTAGTTTTGTGTCTCTACCTTTATTATAAATGGATAAATCAACCATTTGGTAACATGTGTTTTTAGAAAATCCAGAACCAGCTACTTTATGCGTGATGTCCATTATTTGCCATTTGCTTTGGTGATGGATGAAAGGATTTGGTTGCATCCTTGACTTATTTACATTTTGTAATATTATTCTTGCTTTATTTTTTTTAACTTTTCCATTCCAACAACCCACATGTTCGGGTTTTAATTTCTGTTGG
This sequence comes from Fundulus diaphanus, assembly GCA_037039145.1. Taxonomy (NCBI): domain Eukaryota; kingdom Metazoa; phylum Chordata; class Actinopteri; order Cyprinodontiformes; family Fundulidae; genus Fundulus; species Fundulus diaphanus. Next base: position 51,742,231 of record CM073131.1, read on the forward strand.
TACATTTTTACTGTGATGTTGAATTATTTGATTGATATTTTGACTTTAATATTAAAATAATACTAAAATAATTAAACATTTAAGAGACCCACCAAGATCAGTGTTTTATGCAATCTTTTGCTTTGTAATAATACGAACAAGGGATCTGATGGGCACTAAAGATCCGTTATATTTAGATAGCAATAAAACATATTAATGAGCCAAATTGTGACAACACTGTCTTTCCCCCTGTGGACCAACATGGATATTACACGTTTTTCAGTGAGACTTGGTTGACAATACAGAACATTAGTTATAACACTTTATTGTGAAATAAAACAGTAAATCTGTTGTATTATCAGAATAAAACAGATCCACATAAATAAAACAGTCACCAAAAATATTCCAGTCAGGGTAATTGGGCACATATAGGCACTAGGTGGTGCTAGAACATCTGCCTTCTGGACAAAAAGTGCCCCCCTGAAATATTTTTCTACCTTTATTGTGCAGTGTCTGTGTCCCAAGGTAATATTTCTGTATTTAAAAGCCTACTCATGTGACGTGTAACATTTTTATAATTCTGTCCGTCAATATCTCGCAGTTGTAGTTATTGTAATTGTTATAATGGTCTCTGATGATTTCTGTTTGACTCATGCATTTTTATTGCTAATACAGTTGACCAGTCTGTTAGATATTTCATTTAAATCCATTCATAAGACCAAATGACCTGGGTAATTCAATACAATACACTTGAGCATCTGCCCCTAAAATGTCTGTTCACGCCACTGGATCCAGCATCTCTGTGGTTCTGGGTTTTCTTATTGTTTGGTAAAGACTGATCCCAGGTCTGGTTTCAGCCAGTTTCCCACCTTACTGAACCATTTTAAATCCCTCAGAGTGTTTATTTCTATTGGTGATGCGTTGAAGTGGTGGTTCTCTCTCCGAAAACCCGACTTGCTGGAGGTCGTTCTGGGCGAGGTCCGTAAAGTCAGAACCTCCGGACCTACGCTGCAGTCTGAGGAGAGTTAAAGGAAAGAGCAGACATTTAAAAGCATGCCCACATTTACATCATGAGGACAAGAGGAACTGGAAAACTGGAACCAAGCAGGAAATCCACACATATCCCCACTGATGGTTCTAATAGCTGCAATAAAACCTCTACAGCTCAGAGAAAATGTGCTAGTTTGAAACCTAAAATGACTGAAATATTTAGAGTTTACACATTAATCGCTCATTACTTAAATAATTATGTCTGTGTCTCCGTGCTGCAACAGATCCAGCAGATGTCAGGCCTTCCTCCCATGTTCTCCTCTGATCTTATCGTTACAACCTTGTTTCTGTCTCCTGGATTTTCCTGCCCATCTTGTCTGAGTTGTACCAATCTGAGGATTTCTGGAGATTGACCTTGTTTCAGTGCCCCGACCTTTGACCTTTGCCTGCCTTCTGGATTTATGCTGACGTCTTCCTCCATGTCTCCTCACCCTGCCTGTTTCTCAGATAGTCTATCCTCTGCTGACCTGTCAGACATCGCTGCCTCTACAGCCAAGATGTTTCACTTCTTGTTCCTGCAGAGGTTCCCTGGTTTTCACCTGCTTTTCTGTTTGAATGAAACCTTTTTAAATACTGGAACATAGTTAGAAAAAAATCATTTGACGAAATTTTTTTTTTCCCCAAATTGGGATTTATTTAAAACTCAGTTTGTGGTCTTTAAGTTTGACTTTTCAAGCTGTGACTCCTCCATCTTTTCCACCTCTGCTGCACTGAGGTTAGAACCTTTTCCTTACCAGCTCCCTTTACATCCTGCCTCACTAGAGGAGGACTCAGAATGAACCTCCTCTGCCGTGCTCTCCACATTCAGCTCCACGACTGGCTGATGGAGGTCAGACTGTAGCAGAACCAGTAGTTGGTAGTTGGACCAGCAGTGAAGGAATTGTAGGATTAGTAGTAATCTGAACAAGTTAGCCTAGAGTTTAACTCTTCAGAGATCAGAACTCTAAGAGGACCAACTGGACTCAGAGTTTGACAGACGAAAACGGGATCTGGTCCAAATGGTTCTTTAAAACTCTCCCCTAGTGATGACCCAAACCTCCCAGATACAGAGAGCCCAATGAGCCTCAGGAATGAAAGGTCCGGTTAGGATTTACAATCATGTTTAAGACATCATTAACAGTTTAGTTGGCCTGAGCTTAAAAGGTTCTGATGCTATAGATGTGATATTCTTCTGCGGGGACTCAGATATTTGTTTTACTGTTTATTTGTGACTGACAGGAAACACATGGAGTGACTTTAAATTTCCACATGGAGCTCCACAGCTGCTCTCCACAAAAAACAAATCAGCTGGAATCAGCCTGACGAGCTGTGAAGATGACAAGGTGACATTTCTCTGGGGGTGCTGTTTTTTCTTTCCATGGGTGCTTTTTATTTGCGTCTGTGTTACATTAAAATTGAACTATGATTACAGAATGACAATAAAGACTCTTGATTCCTGATTAAAGCTATTGTGTGTAATACTGTTAAGAAACTTTTTTATTATAGTGGGTAAAACCATCCTTCCATCCTAGAAGTAGTCAACACATTTTGTATTCACAAAAAGGGGTTAAAAATCAATCAAATCTCTGTGAGAGCTGCAGGCCTGTAAAAACTGACAAATCCCTGCTCTTCGGTGTGAAGAACTTGTCAGAGTTTTGTTCTTGCCCTCACCCCCTTCTGTCCCTCAAAGTCCAGGGGAATCACCTAACCTGTTGGTTGTCCTACATGCCAATCATTCTGACACTCTTATGTAACACTAGTGTGCGTGTATGCTCCTTCATGTGCTGGCTGCACATGAGCTCTTTTAGTGTTTATGTATCCGGTTAGCTTAAAGGTCAGCTTAGTGATTAACCGTTCTTTGCAGCTCCACTGCTCTCAACATAAACTTTGGAAATGGTTGAGGTGGTAGAAGAAATAAGACCAGAGTGGAATTTGGAAATTCTTTTCACGTGATCCCCCTTTAGAGCGGAAAAGTAGTTGAGAAGAACTTGCACATGCGCAGTGAATCTAAAAAGGATTTGGGGAAACTTCCAGAAGTTCTTAATCAATCACTTAATCTGGATGGCATTAATTTGGCCTCTGGTAGTAAAGTAAAAAATCTTGGTGTTATTTTCGACCAAGACATGTCATTTAAATCCCATATTAAACAGGTTTCCAGAGTTTCCTTTTTTCACCTCCGGAATATCGCCAAAATTAGAAACATTCTGTCCAGGAGTGATGCTGAAAAACTAGTCCATGCATTTGTTACTTCAAGGCTGGACTATTGTAATTCTTTACTATCAGGAAGTCCACAAAATGCAGTTCAAAGTCTTCAGCTGATCCAAAATGCTGCAGCAAGAGTTCTGATGAAAATCAACAAGAGGGATCATATTTCTCCTATTTTAGCTTCCCTTCATTGGCTTCCTGTTAAATCAAGAATAGAATTTAAAATTCTTCTTCTAACGTATAAAGCCCTTAATAATCAAGCTCCATCATATATCAGAGCTCTGATTACCCCGTATGTTCCTAACAGAGCACTTCGCTCTCAGACTGCAGGTCTGCTGGTGGTTCCTAGAGTCTCTAAAAGTAGAATGGGAGGCAGATCCTTTAGCTATCAGGCTCCTCTCCTGTGGAACCAACTCCCAGTTTTGGTCCGTGAGGCAGACACCCTATCTATTTTTAAGACTAATCTTAAAACTTTCCTTTTTGACAAAGCTTATAACCAGAGTGGCTCATGTTACCCTGAGCTACCTCTATAGTTATGCTGCTATAGGCTTAGGCTACTGGAGGACATCAGGATCTATTTTTCTCACTCTATTGAGTTCTACTGTTCTCCAGTTTTGCATTGCATTGACATGACTGTTGTCATTTCAGCTTTTAACTTTTTGCTCTCTCTTTTTCTTCATAGTAGGTACACCTGGTCTGACGTTCTGTTGACTGTGAAATCATCCAGGGAGGACAGATCACCGACTATTACCATCTAATGTAGAACAGATTACTAGATCAATGTGTGCTTCTGTGCTTTTTTGTCTCTCTTGTTGTGTCTCTGCTCTGTCTTCTGTAACCCCAGTCGGTCGAGGCAGATGACCGTTCATACTGAGCCCGGTTCTGCTGGAGGTTTTTCCTTCCTGCTAATGGGTGTTTTTTCTTTCCACTGTCGCTTCATGCTTGCTCAGTATGAGGGATTGCAGCAAAGCCATGTACAATGCAGATGACTCTCCCTGTGGCTCTACGGTTCCCCAGGAGTGAATGCTGCTTGTCGGGACTTTGATGCAATCAACTGGTTTCCTTATATAGGACATTTTGACCAATCTGAATAATCTGACCCAATCTGTATAATATGATTGATTTTGACTTTGTAAAGTGCCTCGAGAGGACATGTTTCATGAATTGGCGCTATGTAAATAAAATTGAATTGAATTGAATTAAATTGAAGAGTTAAATTAAACTTCCACCAACTAAACACCCAGACAAACCGAGACGTCTCTGCCTCTGCAGTTTCACACGTCTACCAGCCTTAACCACAGACCCCTCAGTGGTCGGAAAAAACACGAGAAAACCAGAAGCTCAGCAGCTCTACTTCAGTGTGTTTCTGTTCTATCAGCTGGTTTTTACCTGAGGTTCTCTGGTTCTGTCACGGTTCTTCTGGCACGTTTTATAACAGCTTAGCATGTCTGCTAACGCTACACATGAACCTTCCTGTTAGCAGGAGGACCAGCTCAGATCAAGCTTCTTCCCTCAGATCTCAGATCACATGATCAATGACGTCACTCAACTTAAATTTTTTATTTTGCACTCTCTTTTACTTAAGCATTTAGTGAAAAATATTTTCTTTTCTTATTTTCTGTTCATGTATACTTTGAATCGTCTTGTTGCTAGAATGTGCAATAAATAAATTTGCCTTCACTTAAAACCATGAAGAAACAAGAATAAAGACAAAACATTATCTTTATGCTTTATTTGTCTTGATGAAACCTGCTGTGTGTTTTGGATCAGATGCAGCAGTAATTAGAGAGGAGACATTTTCACAATATTTTTTGATTAAAATTATCTTTAATTTTATATATTTTTTCACAGAAATGTAGCATTATTTATTTATTTTTTCATGATTTTTTCCCTTTATTTAAAGGAGCAATAAGCAAAATCCCAATATTTTAGATAGAAATAACTAAAACAATAGTGAAATGAAGATCTAAAGCTAATTTAAACGTCCCACCACATCTCTCTGTTTTGTTCTCTGGTCTCTTGTTTACAAAATGCCACAGTCAGAGCGGTGCAAAGTTGGAGCAACATGGCGGAGAGCACCCCCATAAGATCAATATGCTCTATTGCTAACAGCATTATAAATTTACTTAAATAATTTTAGAACTGAGAGTGAATGGTGAGAACTGTAACTGAAAGTAGTTATTCGAGAGCTGAAGTTTCACTAGGTTGAAATACAGTTTCAAAGCAAATAAATTCCCTTTGAAAATATTCAATTCAGTTTCAATTTAAAGACTGTCACTTCCAAACAAATAAATCACATTTCAAATTACGCTAACTCAGATTCAGTTTTTAAAAGCATTTATTCAAGTTGAGGAATTCCATCTGAGTAATAAAAATTCAAATTCAGTTTGGGCGTCAGGTTGCTGCTGGAGCGAGGTATAGATGCGTGGCTTTTTACACCTTGTTTTGGTCTACAGAGAGTGCTCTAGCACCACCGAGTGCTGAAATATTTCTCATTGCTCCTTTAAAAATTGTTTTAAAAGCCGAGATACCGATGCACCACATTAGCAAATTACCTCAGGAAATCAGATTTAGTGCATACAAACACATCACATCTGACCTTTCACACAGATTCAGTTCCTGCCATCTAAGCTTTAAAATGTCTTAAAAGCAGGTTAAATTAACCCTTAAATAAAATTCTCTGAAACCTTTGAGAGATGAATGTTTAGTCACCTAACTATGCTGTTGTTATCTAAACTTGTTTGGTTGGAGAATTTGCATGAAAGTTATAGTCAACGTTTTTAAAGCAGCACTGTGTAACTTTTAGCCACTAGGGGCACTAGACTTGTAATTTTTAGGTTTAGCTCAGCTGAAAGTTGCAGTGTTGCCACTGGCAACACTGCATAATTCCAAAATAAACAGTCTCCATGTTTTGGAATCTGATAGCACACCACTTTAGGTCAGCAGATTGAAAAATAATGCAGTCACCTGAAGAGACAAGGCCACGTTCACCCTGTAGATTATACTCAGAGTCTCCCATTGAAATAGAGAGGGAGAGCCAGGGGAGAGGGAGCTTAAGCAGCCTTGGAAGAGAAGGACACCAAGCTCATTTATCTGATTATAGAATACTACACTGCAAAAACGGAACTAAAAATAAGTAAAATTTTCTTAAACTGAGTGTATCTGTCCTTGATTTGAGCAGGTAGATGATCTGCCAATGGAATAAGATTGTTGCACTTAAAATAGGAACAACTCATCTCCATCATCGTATTTCAAGTGCAGTATGTCTAATTATCTTATTTTAAGGGTCATAATACTCATTCCATTGGCAGATAATATTATTTACCTGCTCAAATCAATGACAAAAACGCAACTTTTAAGAACATTTTACTTAATTATAGATCCGTTTTTGCAGTGTACAGGAACTCAAGCAGATGAGAAGAGCTGACACGCAGGTTTGTGAACTATACATACTGTATTTTGTAATAATAACTATGGCCATGACAAACTGACTCGATGAGGAGAAATGTATGTGAAGAAATGTAGTGAAGATAACAAAAAATAACCCCCCCTCAAGGCCGGTCTCCGGATGGCCTAAAAAGAAAAGAAAAAAAACAAAACTAAACAGTGACCGAGCCAGGGTGGGCGGAGGGAAGGCAGGATGGAGGGCTAGGGTCAAAACCATGCTGATCTAACCTGGGTGGGTGGAGGGAAGGTAGGATGGTGGGCTAAAATCCAACCAAAACTACCCACTAGGGCGAACTAAAAGGGGTTTCTAACAACCCCTGGTAAACCAAACAAAGGGCGTCTAACAGATGCTGGTAGGCAAAACAAAAGGCGTCTAACCAACGTTGACAGGCGAACATCGCCACAAGGCTAATGGGAAGGAACAGGCGTTCTAGCGCCAGAGGGAAGAACAGGCGTTCTAACGCCAGAGGGAAGAACAGGCGTACGACAAAGCCAGAGAGAAGAACAGGCGTACGACAACGCCAGACGGAAGAACAGGCATACGAAAACGCCAGAGGGAAGAACAGGCGTACGACAACGCCAGACGGAAGAACAGGCGTACGACAACGCCAGAGGGAAGAACAGGCGTACGACAACGCCAGAGGGAAGAACAGGCGTACGACAACGCCAGAGGGAAGAACAGGCGTACGACAACGCCAGAGGGAAGGAACGGACGCACGACAGCGCCAAAGGGAAGGAACGGACGCACGACAACGCCAAAGGGAAGGAACGGACGCACGAAAACGCCAAAGGGAAGGAACGGACGCACGACAACGCCAAAGGGAAGGAACGGACGCACGACAACGCCAAAGGGAAGGAACGGACGCACGACAACGCCAAAGGGAAGGAACGGACGCACGACAGCGCCAAAGGGAAGGAACGGGCGCACGACAGCGCCAAAGGGAAAACCTGCCGGGGCGTGAGGGAAACGCCGGGGCGCAAGGGGAACCGGAAAACCTAATACTATAGGTACCTGAAGGCATCACGCCGAGAAAACTGGATCTAAATGCCAAGAATCTAAACACTAGGGAACCAAGAAATCTAAACACCAGGGGACTGGGGGCGTTCTAACACGCCGGTAAACACAAAGTCTAAACACCAGGAGTCAAAGGGCGTCCTAACATGCCGGGAAAACACGAAATCTATACACCAGGAGACTGAGGGCGTTCTAACACGCCGGGAAAACACGAAATCTACAGGGGTCAGAGGGCGTCCTAACACGGCAGGAAACCAAAATACCAGGAACCAAGGGCATCTAAACGGCCAAAACATAGGAGTCTAAATTCTGGAGAATGGAGGGCGTCAAACACGCCAGGGGACTAAGGAGCTAGGGGGCCAAAACAAAACTAAGAAGCGCTGGGACCTAAAGAGCGCTGGGAAACTAAAGATCTAAACCAAAAACTAGAAAACCAGGCATGAACTATCCTATAGAACAAAACCAGAAAAACTAGGGTAGGAATAACAAAAGAAAAACCGAAGCAAAAAAATAGAAAATCAAAACAAAACTAGGAAAAGATCAAGACATTAAAGCAAGGCTATAAAACTAATGCAAAATATAAACCAAAACAAAGAGACTAGGGCAAGAACAGGTAAACTAATGTAACACTAGATAACTAAAGCTAGAATCAGAACACAAAGCAACACCTGGAACACTAAGGTAAAAAACTAGGATTGTAAAGCAAAACTGAAATAACTAAAGCAGAGCCGGAAGACTAAAGGCAAACCTAGAGCACCAGAACAGAGCTGGAAAAACAAAAGCAAAATAGAAACTCAAGTATTCTACGGAAAACAAAGAACCCCCTAAATAACTCTAAAACAAAAAAAACCCTAAGTAAACCAAAACTGAAATCGAGCCAAAATAAAATAAAATAACAGAAGGCAAAGTCAAGCGGCCCGGAGACCGCGGTCGATGGCTCCGGCCAAACAGAAAAGTAAGAGGCGGGCGCCGTGATGGACGGCCCCGACGAGGCAGTGTCTGGATGAGCGGAGACCGCAGTCCGCGGCTCCGGCCAAACAGATCAGTCGGAGGCGGTGCCAGGCCACAGGTCGGCGGAAACCGAGGCTAGAGGCGGATCCTCCTGGAGCCCCTCACGAGGTTTGGACAGAGGTAGGTCCTCCTGGACCTCCTCGTGTGACGTAGACAGGGGCAGGTCCTCCTGGACCTCCTCTTGAGGCTTGGACAGAGGCAGGTCCTCCTGGACCTCCTCGTGGGACTTGGACAGAGACAGGTCCTCCTGGACCTCCTCGTGGGACTTGGACAGAGACAGGTCCTCCTGGACCTCCTCGTGCGACTTGGACAGAGGCAGGTCCTCCTGGACCTCCTCGTGGGACTTGGACAGAGGCAGGTCCTCCTGGACCTCCTCGTGCGACTTGGACAGAGGCAGGTCCTCCTGGACCTTCTCGTGGGACTTGGACAGAGGCAGGTCCTCCTGGACCTCCTCGTGGGACTTGGACAGAGGCAGGTCCTCCTGGACCTCCTCGTGGGACGTAGACAGGGGCAGGTCCTCCTGGACCTCCTCGTGGGACTTGGACAGAGGCAGGTCCTCCTGGACCTTCTCGTGGGACTTGGACAGAGGCAGGTCCTCCTGGACCCCCTCGTGGAACGTGGACGGAGGCAAAACCAATCCCTCGGCGGCTTCGGGCAGTGACGTCACATTCCTTTGTGACAAAGCTTCTAGTCAGAGTGGCTCATGTTACTCTGAGCTATCTCTATAGTTGTGCTGCTATAGGCTTAGGCTGCTGGAGGACATCAGGGCCTACTTTTCACTCTACTGTTCTCCAGTTTTGCATTACATTACATTCAAATGACATTTCAGCTTTTATTTTAGCTTTTACTTTTTGTTCTCTGTCATTTTTCTCTTCATAGAAGGTACACCTGGTCTGGCGTTCTGTTAGCTGTGACATCATCCAGAGAAGACAGATCATCCACTATTACCATCTAACATAGAAAGTACTCCTGGATCAATGTGAGCTTCTGTGCTTTCTGTGTCTCTGCTCTGTCTTCTCTAAGCCCCAGTGGGTGGAGGCAGATGAGCGTTCACACTGAGCCTGGTTCTGGTTCTGCTGGAGGTTCTCCTCCCTGTTAAAGGGGAGTTTTCCTCTCCACTGTCGCTTCATGCATGCTCAGTATGAGGGATTGCTGCAAAGCCATCAACAATGCAGACGACTGTCCACTGTGGCTCTACGCTCTTTCAGGAGGAGTGAATGCTGCTTGGAGAGACTTGATGCAACCTGCTGGGTTTCCTTAGAGAGGAAACTTTCTGACCAACCTGGAGGATCTGATGGAGTCTGACTTTGGAAAGAGACTTGAGATGATGTGTTGTGAATTGGCGCTATATAAATATATTTGAATTTAACTCACATAGGGCTGCACAGTGGCGCAGTGGGTAGCACTGTTGCCTTGGGTTCAAATCCAACCCTGGGTCTTTCTGCATGGAGTTTGCATGTTCTCCCTGTGCATGCGTGGGTTCCTCCCGCAGTCCAAAAACATGACTGTTAGGTTAATTGGCTTCTTTAAATTCTCCTTAGGTGTGAGTGTGTGTGTGAATGGTTGTTTGTCCTGTTTGTCTCTGTGTTGCCCTGCGACAGACTGGCGACCTGTCCAGGGTGAACCCGCCTCTCGCCCAGTGAACGCTGGAGATAGGCACCAGCAACCATCGCGACCCCATGAGGGATTAAGCGGGTTAGAAAATGGATGGATGGAATTTAACTGAATTGAATACGTTTCTTCACCAGGAGGGACGTTGCAAACCTTTTCCCATGTTGTCTCACTATAACCATAAATCCTGATAAGATGCAGTTCCACTCAGATTAAAGTACACAGAGAAAATAATAAAATGTTTTTTACTGGATTTTACTTAGTAGTATCAGAGTAAGAGGGATTGAACATAAAGGCAAACAACACTCAGATTTTATTTGTAATTTTATTTTAAAGCTGCTGTAATCCATATTTTTGCTTAACCACTGCATGCAATTCTGAAACATGACAAAACATTAAAATTAAAAAATATATTTTTTCAGGGGGCTTCCCTTATTTATTTATTTTTTATATCTTATTTAAAAGAGACATTTTATACGTTATTCAACTAGATTAATCTCAGTTTTAAAATGTGTTTATCTAGCAAATTAAACTTTACCAGATTAAAAATCAAAGGACTTCAGATTAACTCAAAGAATATCAGCTGGTTTATTTAGACCAGATCACTCAAATAATTTAAGGTCCAGAGAGCTAAATATGGAGACAAGCTGCAGATTTCATCAGGGGGTAAAACCACTGATGGCTGAGCTGTGATCCATCAGGAAGCTCTGATGAGAAAGAATCAATGAACCAGTGGGTCCAGTTAGACTTCAGTAGACTTTACTGACATACGTTACACATAAAAATTATATAAGCAATAACAAACATGCAATGTTTATGTTATTAATGTACAAAACCTGGATTAAGGTTCATTCAACATTACCTGCAGTTTGTTAATTTTAAAGTACTTCTAAAGGAAAACCTTAAACACAAGCTAAAGGGTTTGATTTAACACTCCGACAGGTTTTTCTGCAGCTTTTAACAGGTTTGATTCTGCGGTTTTGGTTTTATTTGCACTGCAGGCTGCTGTGAAGAATAGTTTCCATCAGTCAGCCACAAACAAACAGGAACAGTGTCTCTGTTTGTTAGAAACAAGCTAAAGAACCACAGGTGAGAACATGATGAAGCTGCAGAGGAACCACTGTGCTACAGACGTTATAGGAGTATAACAGTGAAGCTACTGAGAACATCAGACAGAACACTGACAGGGAAACAATGAAATACATTCAGAACGCCTTTGGTTGCATCTTGTTGAGCTCATTTATAGAGAACATAAAACATTTTCACCAGAAATAGATCTTCAGAAGCAGGCTGTAAATGAGCTGACAGCTGGAGGTTTCTGCTGGAGCTGGAGGACTACCTCAGTGAAGAGTAGATGACTTCTGGTTCTGGTGGATATTCTAAAAAAAAAAAAAGATGATACTGTCATGATTTAGATTTTTGTTTCTTTGTTTTGGACTTTTCCCGACTTTAGTATCAGCCCTATCACATCTCAGCCACCAACCACCATCCAGTCAGCTTAGTCTCCTTCCAGCCACCACTCTGCTCTTGATCAGATTCACCTGCTGCCACTAATTACTGTCTACTCTGCTCACCTGTCCTCCTGCTTATACCTGCCTTAGTCATTATCTTGTCTTGGTTCATGTGTGCTACCGCCAAATCTCAACCAGTTTCCGTGTCTCAGCCAGCTGGACTTCTCTTTCCTGCCAGTGACTCCATGATGAATAAGATTCCAGCCTCTTGCGCTGCTCTGGTGTTTCCTAGGTCAGCATTGCCTGTTCTGATCAGCAGCCTCCTGCTTTCAGCACTGGTTCAGGTCTGTCACTACTTGCATCCCCTGGTCTAATCTGGTTCTGCTTCCCTGCCTCAGTTGCCACAACTCATTCTCACAAAAAAACTTTATTCTGTGTTTGGCTGTGTTCTATTGTTACAGATACTGAAACAAAAATATATTCTAATAAACGTAAGAACAATAGTTAATTTCAACACAAAAATGAATCACCAGTAAAAGATCATATAAAACAAAAAATAAATAAACTCATTGGAAAAAATAACCTGTCACCAGAGGTATAGTTATTATATTGTTAAAATAATTATTGTTCTTGATCTGAGATGTTTTTTGTACAGGTGTTGCATGTTCTCCCTGTGCAAGCATGGATTTCTTGAAATAAAAGGAGGAACAAAATGGTTCATGACCTAATACATGAGTCGAGTCGAGCCACGCTCTCTTATGCTAAACCCATTAGAGAGCCCAATAATTCAGCCGGACCTCAGGTGTTGTGCCTAAAAAGTTTATTGTGAACGATGAGATGGTGACAGTCAAAACAGGCAGATGATGACAAAACAGGCTGGTGGCAGGTAGAAGAGGCAGATGATGGCATAATGGGTGGAGCAGAAAACAACAAACCAGAGGTTGTGACCAGAATCATAAGCAGACTGAGCACAGGAACATAGATCAGCAGGCAGCGCACACAAGCACCACAGAAGACTAATGCAAAGCTGAGAGAAAATCAGGCAAAGACGTGCTGGGAAAGGCATATAAGTGGGCAAAGTCCCAGGTGAATCAAGTTGATTTTAATCAACCGCTGCAGATGCAGCAGACTGTGATGAGTGGAGCAGAGTGTGAGTAGGAAACAGCCAGCCAGTCCAAAAAACATAAACAAAAGCCGATTTCATCACAATGCTAAGTAGGTAGGTGGTCAGTTGTCACAAGAAACAGAAGAATAGAAGCCTGGATCACATTTCCTGTAGTTCTTCCAAATTGGTGGCATAGAAACCAGCAGCCACAGGAGGCAACCAGCTTTTTATGCTATTCTTTGCGTTTTTATTTGTCCTATCGCCATTGCAAGCTCCAATCTGATATGGGAGAGAAGAGCTGCTAGATCTTGGGCCAAACTCAAGCCTGTGGATTGTACCAGTCGCCAAAACCGGACTTTGCATAAGAAGAAAAGGGGCATGCCTTATAACGTTCATCCACAACACCTGGTGCAACGCTGAAAAAGAGATCGGAAGCTTCTGCTCCCCCAATCTGTAATACCCAGGAGTTAAGTGCAAACATTTTAAATAATAATAATATAATCTTTATGATTAGTGATTTAGCCATTATAGGCCAGAGTTTAATATTTTATGGCACCAGGATGTTTTCATTTCAATTCTGAAAAGTGCTTGAAAATAAAAAATTAAAATGTTCGTTTTTTACTAGTGTCATTTATTGCTAAATTGCATTTTAAATGCACAAATAGGCCTTTACACTTTCAGAAATAAAAAGATAAAATATGCGATTAATCTCGAGTTAACTATTGAAATTATGCGATTGTGATTAAAAATCGTTTAATCGTTTGACAGCACTAATATATATATATATATATATATATATATATATATATATATATATATATATATATATATATATATATATATATATATATATATATATATATATATGTGTGTGTGTGTGTGTGTGTGCTTGATCGGGGGGGAGGACCATAACCTGACTGAATTGATCCCAAATTTAATAGTTTTTTTTTTTTTTGTTCTAATATGTGTAGATTACAGATTAAGTGATTATGCCATTCCAGTAAAGGTTATTTTGAGGCTTTTATATATTTTTATCAGGAGGGCCAGTTTTCATGGAGGGGTGGTGGTAAGTCATGAGAGTTTGTATGAAGCTTGCAGTGGAAACCACAGGGCATCTCACCTCTGTTTGCTCGAATGAGATGCATTCACATCAAAGTAAGAAGCAAACAGTTTGAAAGGAATCAGCAGCTACAAAGACCAAACCACAGCCAGAGCTTCAGCTGCCTTCTCATAGTTTTGCACCCCATGAAGAAATATCAGTATTGTTCATTGGTACAGCATGAGAAGATATACAACCAGTGAAGGCTCTTTTAAACAATCGAATGCTCTATAGATGTATAAATAAATCTACTAAAATGCTGAATAGTAAAGCATAATAGAAGCAATTTTCTACTGGTATATATCTCATTATTATGAGAAATTGCGTCTTGTTATATCTTGGTATTGAGGTATGCTCTGGTTCCTGAGACAATCATATGTTTGGCTCAGGAACCAGTTCCCAGAGTTCCCAAAACAAAGCGCAGTACAGTATTTGATATTTTATTTTTGGCAAAAGAGCAGCAGCCTAGCATTGACCAAAGTGCTTTACAAAATAAAAATAAATAAATACAGAGCCCAAAAGAACAGTGCTTGTTAAAACACAACCACTAAAAAAGATGTAATAATACAAAAGTACTAAAAGGTAAACATCAAAAGCCATTTTAAATAAATGGGTCTTAAGATTGGCTTTGAACAAGACCAAGTCAGAGATGGCATGCAGCTGTAAGGGAAGACTATTCTAGGTTGTAGGGCCATTGCACCTCGAGTGAGTCCATAAAGATCTGCTGGGTCAGTGGATTTTCAAAAATCAATACATTTAGGCGGGTGCAAGACCATTCAAAACTTTAAAAACAAAAAACAACACCTTGAACTGTATCCTAAACTAGCAACCGATGTGTTTATATTTATGTGTACTAGTCAGCAAGCGAGCAACAGAGTTTTGTACCAGCTGTAAGGAAGAGAGGGAAGATAGATTTACGCCGACATATAAAGCATTACAATGATCAAGTCTGGAGCTTACAAAAGAATGTATGACCTTTTCCAGATTGTCATGGCTAAGGAGAGCCTTTACTTTTCAAAGAACAGAGTTGAAAGAAACTTGTTTTCACAACTGAATCTATCTGTTTATTGACTTACAGTCAAGCTTCACTCCTTGATTTTTTTAACACCTGGTTGAAGTAGGTCAAGTGAAGACCTAAACTGGGATAAATATTACCTGAATTACTGGAGTTTAAAAAAAATCCATTCTGTTTTGTCATTATTTAAGTGAAGAAAATTTTGAGATAGCCAATGTTTAATGTCCTTTAAGCAACTGTTAATCGAGTTTAGACTGAGTGGCGAGATGAGAGTGACTGGCAGATAGATTTGCAGATCATCGACATACAGATGACAATACAGATTATGACATATGACTTATGATATGTCCTAATGGCTTGTGTGTGATTAAAAAAGAACAGGCCCCAGAATAGATCCTGGAGGTAGGCCAGAGAGATAAGATATAGCTCATCAGAAAGTCATTTTATTTAGCCCTGGGATGTAACATCTGCAGCCTAATGAGAAACTTTGTCAGTCTAGCAAAATTAGACAAGACCTGATAAACTTCGGAAGAAAACTGCAACCCTAACACCATTGAGATTGTTCGACTTTTATAAGTTCAATTAGTTCATCTTTAAAATATGCAACATGAAGTAGGCCAAAGATCTCAACAAGCCACATAATGCCATGTTGAAAAAAATTGAGAATGGAGGAGAGATAAGGTCAATAACATGTTTGTATGTGTGAGCAAGAGCATCATCTCTATGCAACTACACAGCAGTTCAGATTATCCCAGAGTCTCTGGAAGGGGTATCATTTGGGGATTCACCCAAGATCCTGAGGGACTTTGAGGCTCCTGTCGGCAATGAGGCTGTTGCCTAGAAGAGTGTGATCAGGAGAAATTATCTCACTGCCCTGGACCCGAGTGTTTTTTGTTGTTGGGCTTCTATGCAAGGGAAGGAATGTCCATAGCAAACAGCATGTTGAGCACATAGTTGTACTTGGTACCAGGCTACCTTGGGCCAATGGTTAATTATTGATTTAGTAATTATATTATCAGAACTGTAGCATTATGTCTTGGACTCTCAGGTGAAAAGAGGAACGCTAAAACATGAGCAGAAGAGGAATTTGGAGAGACTGTGGAATGTGATTTTTAGTTGGCCTCAAAGAAATTCTGGAAAACGGTTTGTTGATTCAGGAGGAGTATGGGACAACTGGGTAGCTTTTGAAAGCCGTGTAGTCCTTGTGAGGCCAAAGCATGAGTTGTGTCCCAATTTTTGGCACAGATTTGGGTGTATTCCCAGTGCATGTTGGATTCCACCGGGGTTGCTCCTCATCACAAATCCTGTTTGTGGTATTAATGAACAGGATCTGAAGGCATTGTCACAGAGAGAAGGGTGTCTGGTTTATGAACCTCAGGATTGCACCTTTGCTTTTTGCGGATGATGTGTTTCTCTTGGCTTCTTTGAGCCATGGCCTACATTGTGCATTGGTGCAGTTTGCTGCTAGATGCGAAGTGGTCTGGATGAGAGGCAACTTCTCTATTTCTGAGGCCATAGTCCTAAACTAGAAAAAGACGGATTCCCCCGTCTGAGTTGGCAATCAGTTTCTGCCTTAAGTCAAGGAGTTTAAGTAACTTGGTGTTTTATTCATGAGTGATAGTAGCATGGAACGGGAGATAAAGAAATGAATTGGGGCTGCATCTGCTCTGGTCTGTTGTGGTGAAGAAAGTACTGAGCCAAAAAGCAACACGCTTAATTTACTAGTCCGACTATGTTCCGACCCTCATATATGCTCATGCGGTATCATGACTGTAAGAATGAGATATCAGATATAAATAGTTGAAATGAGCTTTCTTCGAAGGGTAGCCAAACTAAGCCTTAGAGAATTAATGAGGAGCTCTGCTATCTAGGGGGAGTTTAAAGTAGAGCCGCTGCTTCTCCACATCAAAAGGAGCCAGTTGAGGGGGTTTAGGGACCTGCTTAGGATGCCTCCTGCTCTCCTTCTTTGGGGGTTTTCTGGGTGTGTCCCACTGGGATGAGACCCAGAACTCGCAGGAGGGACTATATATTCCATCTGGCCTGGAAACACCATGACCTCTCTGAATGAGCTGAAGGATGTCGCTGTGTAGAGGGATGTCTGGGTTTTTCTCCTGGATCGGTTGCCCCAGCAACCAGATCTCTGATAAACAGAAGACAATTGATGAATAGATGGGAATTTTTTAGACTGGAGAAGAGTAACAAAGCAATCTCAATGGCATTGGGAGTCCTGAGAACTGCCGTCAGAACTGATATCCAAATATGGAGTGCCTGAGCAAGTATATTAATCCAAGCGAACATCAAAGACTCGTCCAGGAGGTCACAGAAGAAGACAGATCAGTGGTTAAACCTCAGCAAGCCTTCCTTGCTCAGTAAAGATAAGAATTCATTATTCAACAATAAGAGTGAAAGAATATAAAGGCTTGTCTCACATTGCCAAAAAACTAAACAAACTCTGGAATCAAGACGTTTAGTAAAATATTCTGCGTACTGACAAGAAAAAAGTGTAACTCTTTGGATGTTGTGCAATCTGTTACATTCAGTTTAAAACTAACACCACATTTCAAATAAAGAACTTCATAAAGTCAAACATTGAGAAGGAATGGAATGGTGTGGGACTGCTTCATAGATTCAGGACGTGGACAACTTGCTATAATCAAAGGAACTATGAATTCTTCTCTTTTGTTAGAAACTTCTGAAAGAGAATATCTAGTCATTAGTTTGCTACCCTCAAGCTTAAGCTTAGTTGGATTTTTCAGCAGAACAATGATCTGCACACCATCAAGCCAACTTTGACTGGCTCAAATATGAGAATAATAGCGGTTTTATAGTGGCCAAGTTAAGTCACACATATGCTGTGATGTAACCTTAAATAGGCTGTTCATGCTCAAACAAACCTTGAATTAAAACAATTCTGCAAAGAAGGGTGTCATGACCTTCAAGTGCTTAACCCACATGCAGATCACTATCAGGAGGCATAAAGCGGTTTAAGATGTTTATTTAGGAACGGGCAACATAGAGGAGGAGTGGCTCGCAACGCGAGCAGCTGACAGCACAGCAGGGGCGGGACTAATCACAGTGCGGATAAAAAAATCAGCTGATTAGACCAAGCCCAGGAGAACTGTAAGCCTAGAGAGTGATACGCTTACCGCCGGGTTCGGGTAACCTATCCGGGGGGGGAGTGGTTCTGACGGGCGGATTCAGCAATGCTCACTTCAATGATGGAACTGGTGACTGAGCGACAGGTGAGCGGGCAGATGGGGCGAGGCAGTCCGAGCAGCACCGTAGCTGAAGGCAGTGAGTGAAGGGCAGCTGGAGGAACCAGAGAAGTCCGGGAAGAGGTCTCAGCCCGACTTGGTGAGACCAAGGGAGCACGAGGAGGATTTCCAGAGTGGGATCCAGAACAGAGAAACTCGGAGCTTTGACCTGAGACATCGGAATACGTGGGGCGCTTGGAATGGAATCCTTAGCGTGAGGTCACCTAAAAGAGAAACAGGAAAGAGGAGTTTAGCGCAGGGAAAAAGGTTTGCTGTCATGAGACAGGGGCCGCTGAGGCATACCAACAAGGTTAACACTCTGGCATCCTCCAGCTGACTGAATTCCGCTTTTATGCCTCAGCACGGAGCCGCCGAACGAGCCATAGGTGCGCACCACGCCCACCTGTCAAACTGCAGTCACCTGTGAGAGAGGGAGAGAAGAGAGCAGGCAGTGCCGGCAGAAAACTGCACAGCACTGCCAGCAGAATCCTGACAAAGGGTGGGTAAAGATTCCTCCACTGTGACCTAACAGACCATTATCACAAGATCTTGATGGCTGATGTTGAGTAAAACAATCAGTCTTAAGGTTTAGGAGGTAATTATATTGTGACAAGCTCTAGATAACCAGAGATAGAAATTTAAGTCTTCAATTCAAATCCAATGTTCCAATCAATGCTCAACCAAACAATTGCAACAGTATGAACAATGAGCAACCTAAGCTATAACATTGACATTAATTGTAACAGCAGTCTCACACATGCTGCAGCACTAGTCACACACAGTGTTAAATAGACAGCCAAATAAAGCCTGAAAAGCTCTGTTAACATAATAAATGATCAAGAATCTAAATCTTTATTGTCATTATGCAACCCCAAAAATATTTTTGGTGAGACACTGACACTGAGTTCATATATAAGACACAGGTAAAATACATAAATGTTCAACTTTAGTGGATCAGGATCAGGTTGTTCCTGGTGCACCACTGTGTAAGACTGCTGTGAAGCTGCTCTCTGTAGTGGACCCACCATAGTGGTGTAATATGCAAACTTCACACCCATGTGTGGGTGGTGGATAGCAGAGCATTTGCGTCTAAAGACAGTTAAGAGGGGCTGGTTAAAGACACGAACCTGCAGCTTGCTAGTGTTGAGGATCATTGGGACAGTTATAGTAACTTGATTAACTAAACTCAATAGCTTCTCACATTGACATCACAAATACAGTCCCATGATTCCTTGCAGTAGTGGCCACTGCATCTTAGGCCACTACATAGACTTCACTCGCAGTGAAGGGTAACAACATTGCCCAGCACTCTCTTTGAAGTTACCAACATCCTGGGCATTTGGGCCCCTCTAAATAGGAGGGGCATAAAGTAGGATGTGGGGTGCTGCTGATATCCTCCCCAATGGCACAGGAGGAAACTGGTTGATATAGTGCAAGAGGCCTATGGTGCAACACCACCATACACATCTGCCCTGAGATGCATATGAGGGTCACCACCTCTGACAGCCTCGTCATTACCACTGCAGGTCCCTGCTTATGACACAAAGCTTCGAGCACAAATGCTTCTTTTGGACAGGGCAACACAAACTTTATCTCCTTGTGCAAACAATCTTTCCTGGTACCCACTGTAATGGGCCCTCTTCTAACACTAGGCATTCTCTCAACTTCCATCTCCTGCCCAACTGCAATCTAAGGCTAAGGTCATAACATTGGTTCCAGAGGTTTCAAGTTCCCTTCCACACATGAGGGCCACAAATATGCAATGACTGGACTTTTCAAAAGCACTTCAGTAGGGCCAAATAACTAGAGGAAGGTGGCGAGCCCAATCATGCTAGTGTTGGCTCTGGAGAATAGCAAGATGTGTAGCCAGTGTACAGTTAAACCGTTCAACCAGGCTACCAATTTTTTTTAAGATGAAGTTTGTCATCCTGATCAGCAGACCTCCCCAAAAACTGAAAAGTCAAAGTTGCATCCTTGTCACTTTGAACCTCAACAGGCAACCCTAAAGCAAGCAAATGTCTCTTCCACTAGATTTTCGACTGTTGGGATTGCACCTTGGGCCAGTGATGCCTCTAAAGAAATCCATGGCCACAAGAAAGCACCGGCTGTCAGACTCTAAGATTGAGAACAACTTTATTTTCATTATATAACCATTATTTCATTTTGGTGAGAATTGCTCAGAATGCACATATGAGATACAAATATGAATCCAAAGCACCCTAGGAAAAAAGGAAACGGAGCATTCCAAGAGAAGACTCTCAAAAATGTAAAAGCACCCTATCAAAAAGCTAAAATTTAAATTAACCTTTGACACAAATATAGCTGCACATCTTAGTCAAAAGTACCCAGACACTCTCATTGCTTCCTACGCTATAGCTAATTGTAGTGCAGCTTCTTCATCACTCCAGCTACTGTGCCATGCTGGCAGATGAACTTGTGAGAGATGCCTTAGACTGTGTCATCCCATTAACCCTTGGCAGCTAGGCCTGTGTGCCACAACAACCTGTCATGGACCAGACACAGAGGTCAACAGGCGTGGATCATTGGTAGGACATGCTTTAGTAGTTTCAAACTCCAGGCCTCCTACCACATTTAGATGTGTTGCTGCTTCAACACACCTAATATTAATATTATCTTAGTGGCAGAGCTCTGCAGAGGTTAACTGCATACTAGTGCTGCCGGTGGTCAGAGGGCCCGGTGGCGCCGGTGCATGGCAGCCTCGCCTCTGTCAGCCTGCCCCAGGGCAGCTGTAGCTACTAACATAGCTCACCACCGTCAGGGTGTGAATGTGTGTGTGAATGGGTGAATGACTGACTGTAGTGTAAAGCGCTTTGGAGGTCGTCAAGACTAGTTAAAGCGCTATACAAGTACAAGCCATTTACCATTTACCATTTAGTGAGTCAGTTTAGCCATTTCATTCAGGTGTGTAGGGCACATATCTAAACGTTGCAGGTCACCAGCCCTGACTAGGGTAACCAGATGTTCCAACTTGGCTGGGACTGTCCCGCTTTTTTCACCCATCTCACTGTCCCACAACGTAAAAAATGTCATATTTGTAAAAGTTAAAAAGAATTATTCAACATGTGCCTTTCTGAAACAAATAGCCCTGTAGATACTGACCCGATTTGCCTTCGGATATCTGAGCCAGCCTGATCCCTGTTTACCTGATTTTCCTGCCTGTTTCTGACTGCTAACTTGTGTGCCGGCCTAGCCTGTTTGTAGAACTATTTGAGCTTTCCTGATCCCTGTCTGTTTTACCTTGCTTATTTGTGTACCGAACCGGGCCTGCTACCTGACCACCAAACTTGCCTGTCCACGTCTAACCTGTAAGCTTGTTTGTGTACCGTATCTGGATCTGTTTCCTGACTCTGAGCTCGGATTCTGCCTTGGACTGTCTTGCCTTTCTGACTACCTGGTATTTGACATTGGACTGTACCTATCACAGCCAGTCTGGCATCCCAGTTCTGTCCACAACCCATCTGGAAACAAAACCATCTTAAACTAACCTTCTGCTTGTCTGGTTCGAATTCTGGGTCCATCCGTTTCAGTTCCTGACACCATTAATAGAAGAATCAGGTTTGATCATGTGTAGAGTAACTATAATATCATAGCAACTAACTAAATAGATGAAAAAAATAAAAAAAACAAATTTCATTATATCTTTAGTAAAGGAGCTCAGTCTCTTCATATCACTAATGCAATACATCCAGTTTACAGCGTGGGTATGAGAAGCTATAGCTAGAACACAGAAACAGGAAGCTGGACGACCACAGAGTCTGTTAGAGTCAGCTAGCAGAAAAACCACAGACTGCAGTACAAACTGGGCAATTTACTGTACATAACCACAAATATATAATCTTAAAACTTTCCTTGTTGACAAAGCTTATAGTTAGAGTGGCTCAGGTTACCCTGAGCTATCTCTATAGTTATGCTGCTATAGGCTTAGGCTACTGGAGGACATCAGGGCCTATTTTTCTCACTCTACTGAGTTCTACTGTTCTCCAGATTTGCATTACATTGAAATGACTGTTGTCATTTCAGCTTTTAACTTTTTGTTCTCTCTCTTTTTTCTTCATAGTAGGTACACCTGGTCTGACGTTCTGTTAACTGTGACATCATCCAGAGAAGACGGCTCACCACTATTACCATCTAATGTAGAACAGATTACTGGATCAATGTGTGCTTCTGTGCTTTTTTGTCTGTCTTGTGTCTCTGCTCTGTCTTCTGTAACCCCCAGTCGGTCGAGGCAGATTACCGTTCATACTGAGCCCGGTTCTGCTAGAGGTTTTTCCTTCCCGTTAATGGGGAGTTTTTCTTTCCACTGTCGCTTCATGCTTGCTCAGTATGAGGGATTGCTGCAAAGCCATGTACAATGCAGACGACTCTCCCTGTAGCTCTACGCTTCTCCAGGAGTGAATGCTGCTTGTCGGGACTTTGATGCAATCAACTGGTTTCCTTATATAGGACATTTTTGACCAATCTGTATAATCTGACCCAATCTGTATAATATGATTTAATTGACTTTGTAAAGTGCCTCGAGATGACATGTTTCATTAATTGGCGCTATATAAATAACATTGAATTGAATACAGTACATTAGGAGTAAAATAAGCAAAATCATTAAGTGTCACACTTTTGTTACTGAGCCGATGTGACGTGAATTTATCCAATGTGAGATCAATAAAGCCTATCTTATCTTATCTTTTCCCACAGTCTCAAAAAGATCAGGAACAAGAATGTCAATCAGGTTAATTGGTTCATTACTTAACCTTCAGTTGGTTAAATGGTTTATTGAGATGCTATTAATATGAATGGTTTGCCAGTTTATTTATCATCATAACATTATTAAGTTATTCCTCATGCTCTAAACATTTTAAATTACTAAACATTTAGCCTAATCATATGTGGCACAAGAAAACATAATTAAATAAGAAAAAACACAAGAAGACAAACATATTTACCTTGGCTTGGTTCATTTGTCCGCTGTGTATGCTGTGATATTTTAACATCACTGTAAATGATACGTTCCTCTCCGTAATCCTGATTACCTGAAAACAATTAATGATCTAATTCACCCATTAATCTTTTTTGTATAATTTGAAAACATTATTAGGATTGTGGATGTAAAATATTAAACTTTTGCATGCAAGTAAACAAACACATAGAAACTCTCGCCAAAAATAAATGACCGATGTTGATCTCACCTTTAGATTTGCTGTTAACATGATGTATCACGACTAAAACCAGCATTAAAACACCAACAATGGCACAAGATAGAGAGAGGAGTCCATAGGGAAGAAAGTGGGATGAGGGTGGAGAGCTTGATGTGGGAGAAGGAGTGGTTGTTGGAGAACATGTGGAGGTTTTCTCTGAAATAAAGAATTATTAAGGGATGAATAATTGATATTAACACTAAAAGTTAAAGATCTGTTTAAATCCTCCTGACCTGAGACAGAGATGCTGCTGGATGGAGACTCTCCATGAGCGCTGATGCTACACCTGTAGAGGCCTTCATCAGAGCTGGTCACACGGTGGAGGGTCATGTGACCTGCAGGCTCAGTCCTGATGAGGGAGCCATCTTTATAGAAAGCAGCTGGGAGGTTGGAGGGAGCGGTCTTTGTGTGACAGCTCAGAGTGACGTCATCTCCCTCCATCACAGGGAGGACAGGACTCTGCAGGATCACTGATCCACCTCAACACAGAGACAAACTACAGCATTTCATCCATTTCCACACAGCTTCATCAACACTAACTCCACAGTCTGATCTTACCAGTGACAGTGAGCTGGATGATGCTGCTGCTGGCTGCTCCCTCTCTCCACTCACACCAGTAAACTCCACTGTCATGTGGGTACAGGTAGTTCATGATACAGGAGGAACCAGCAGGTTTCCCCCATCCATCACACTGAGTCCTGGTTCCTCTGGTTGTGTTCCTCCTCACAGTCCATCCAGCAGAGCTGTTGTCCTCCTCACAGCTCAGAGACACAGAGTCTCCTTTAAAGAACTGAGATCTACTGGGACTCACAGTCAGAGCAGCTGGGAGGACTGAAATGATAAAATATTCATGATTTCAGTTGTGAAATTAAATAAAACTGAGATTAAGGCATTTCAATTAATTATTCAAATAAGATGGTTTTTGAAAAAATATTTTTCTGAAAAATTTGTATGTCCGAATTTTTAATATACCAGACGTTTACCAACCTTTAATGACTGTACAGCAGAGCAAGAAGGTTAGAACTGGAAAAAAAATACATTTCGATCACAGACTGAAACTGTTTAACTTTTGACAAACATGGAAGTCAAACAGATTATCTCTACATTTTAAAACCTGCTTATTTTCTTGAATGTTCTGATTTCTCAACTTTTATTCAAAACAAAACCACCAGAAATACTAAACCCAGCAGGACTTTGATCCAACCAGAGTGAAAGGTTTCTACTTACAGAGCAGATGT
The DNA here is from genome assembly GCA_037039145.1 of Fundulus diaphanus. NCBI lineage: Eukaryota > Metazoa > Chordata > Actinopteri > Cyprinodontiformes > Fundulidae > Fundulus > Fundulus diaphanus. The sequence continues at coordinate 51,766,903 of CM073131.1, forward strand.
GGTAGAGCTGTGCCTCTCATCGTACCTCTGAATGATCTGACCATCCTTCACTTTAGCTGCTCACACCAAGCTGAGCCCGCCTCCTTCCTCTACATCATGGAGCTCATTTTGTCAGCAGCGGAAATACTTTTCCACCCGATTAAAGAATTATATTAACCTGACAAACTAAGTTCAGCATAATGATAACAAATAGTAAAATGCTTGTTTGTACTCAGCAACACTGGTTTTAAATATGTCTCTAAATATCTGATGGTAATAGTTTCCTATATAACAAATAACATTGAAAAAAGCATCTTAAACTGGAGGAGTTTGGCAGGAGGAACAAATAAAGACCACAGAGAAGATTCATGGATATAGAAAATTAGATATGGATGGTTGATAAGACAGATTGTGGAAGATAGGAGAGGATGGAGTCTAAGGACCTGTTGTGATGCCCTCTAGTGGGGTACTAAAGCATGAAAGACTGTGGCATAAAGGATTATAATATAAAGGATATTCTCAATGGAAACTTTATAAGAAACATGGATTTTTCTACCCAAGTGGTGCATGCATCAATGTAAATCAGTCACTGTTCAAGGTGATTGGTTACGGTCTTGATTAAGATTGATGTTTTTTCTTGTCATTAATTATGTTCTAAAGGTCTTTCCATTCAGTTATTAGTTTTGCCATTTTGGTTTTGCCATAGAGGTCCTCTTCTTCATGTTCATATTTATTAAATGTTTCTTCTATGTTTATGCTTATTATAGTCATATTTTTGTTCCTACTCTCAGCCTGACTTGTCATTTCACCTCTTTATCCCAATCACTCTCCTTATTTTGACCTGCACCTAGACATATTTATTCAGCATGACCTTCTTTTGTTAGCAAGGATTACAGGGAAAGAGGAACCAGTGGACCACCTCCCTGGTGTGGTGTCACAGATAAATTAAGATTGTTTTCCTTCAAGGCCGACAGGCAGGCCACATTCTGATGATTGTATTTCTTTTGGTACAGGCACTCTTTTTCCTGTCTTCCTTAACGAACACTGGAGATAGGCACCAGCAACCCCCGCGACCCCATGAGGGATTAAGCAGGTCAGAAAATGGATGGATGGATGTCTTCCTTAACGGATCTACGATTAGTTGTAACAATGGACCCTATTTGATAAATATCTATACTAGATGTAAAAACAATACAGCAAAAATAGTGTAAGCTGGTTAGTTTTTATAAATTTGAATAGTCACCATGTTGTTTACGCTGCAATGCATTCTGGATAAATGACGTATACTAAGTCCTAGCACTCTGCATCTCTGTCCAGCCAAATCAGCAATAAGCAATGTTTAGCCATTTAAATTTGAACTCTAGCTCTTTGAACTTGATGACAAAGTAATAATAGTAGTAGTAGTAGTAGTAATAATAATAATAATAATAATAATAATAATAATAATAATAATAATAATAATAATGCATTTTATTTATCACTGCCTTTCTCAACACTCAAGGTCACCTTACAAAATCAACAATAAAACACTCAATCCAGTAAACATTGAATCATCAAAGAACAAAAATAAAAAAGAACAGGAGAAAGGATCCTTAAAATCAAATTAAATATGAAAATTATAAATAGTATGCCTGTCTAAAAAGATAGGTTTTTAAGTGAGTTTTAAAAGTAGTTATGGACATGAAGTGTTGTTGAATGTAATGGGGCAGAGAGTTCCAAAGATATGGGCTGAATGACTGAAAGCTCTAAACCCCATGGTAACCAGACGAACATGTGGAAGAAGAGGACCTGAGAGAGCGAGTGGGTATCTTGATATGAAAGAGCTCAGTGAGATACTTGGGGGCAAGATTATTGAGAGCTTTAAATGTAAGGAGGAGAATTTTATAAATTATGCGATATTTAAAGGAAAGCCAATGAAGTTGCTGCAGGACAGGTGTTATGTGACTGATAAAGGGGGTTCTGGTAATGATACGGGCAGCAGAATTTTGGAGTAGTTGTAATTTATGAATGGTTTTGTCAGGTAGTAGTAGTAGCAGTAGTAATAATAGTAGTAAGTAGTAGTAATAATAATAGTAATAATAATAATAATAATAAACAATTAATGACATGGACCGCTCGTTAGACTATGTGAATGAGCAAGTAGTGCTCCGTGTCTGGTGTCAGATTGTCAGGTTCAAACACATAAAACATTCATTAACAACACAAGAAGGAGAGACAACAATGAGGTTAGTTTTCATAAATCTTGCAAGGAGAGGAGCTGAGATGCTTAATACAGATCTCCAAACTCGCTCTGAAGCCACTCTGTCCCCTCCTTGCTTTTATTAGGGAAACCCTGGTTACATTTGTCAAGCAAATGGGTAGGGAAAAGCAAAACACTCTGTGACCTTAGGAACACAGAGATAATACTAAGCAGTTCACAGAGTACATTTATACGTAAGCACTCCAGATGGCTGAATACAGTTCATAACAGTTTATGACATATTTAGAAAAACACTTATTATCGTCACAACATATTTCTCTGCATTCTGCAGGCTTTCTGCAATGATAAGAGAGAGAGAGTAAATCAATACACATACATAGTAAAATAAAACAGTAACCACTGGTCTATATATTCCAGCAAATATATGATTAACACAATAAACTAATGAACAATAAACTAAAGTAATGAGAGATCTGGCATATAGAATACACTTTAATAAAACCTTAAAACTACTTAGTAGTAAAGAGTATATACGTAATAAATTCAATGAACTTAGTAAATAATAGTAAAATAGAAAATAGTAAAAATAGTAAATAGTAAAAATAATTCTATCAGAGATCCAGTAACACTTGCTTAGGATATGATTCGTCCAGTTTTTAGTCCATTAACACTTAATATAGGTCTGTTCTTTGGTCCGGTGTCAGATCCTTGATTTCACATTCGGTACCAGCAGCAGTGGCAGTAGCTTCATTATTTAAAAGGGCTCCAGTGTTGCCTGTTTCTGCCTGTCCTACAGTAGGAAAAACAAGGACGCTTGCACAAAACTGTTGTTAAACGTCCAAACACAGCCAACCTGAGTCTCAGAATGCTCTTTAAAGTCACATTTTATTGCAAAATCTTTGTCATTTTTGAAGTCGTGCTGAACTGTTCAACTCAACATGAATGGTTCAACAACAGTAAGTGGCGATCCTTCATTGCTGGTTCAGCCTCACTGACTACTGTAACAATAACAATTACAAGTACATGTTTTAGGTGGTATTTGTGCAAATAAACAGAGCTGAAACATCCCATCTGATGAACACTGGAGGGCAGCATCTGTATGACTGTCAAAATGTTACATAGATAGACATCTGGGTCCATTTCTCTCACTCTGCTTAGTTATCCTACTGTTCTCCAATTTGCATTGTTTGTTGTTATTTCATCTTTTAACTTTTTCTTCTCTGTCATTTTTCTCTTCATAGAAGGTACACCTGGTCTGGTGTTCTGTTAGCTGTGACATCATCAGGGGAGGCAGATCATCCTCTATCACCATCTAACATAGAAAGTACTCCTGGATCAATGTGAGCTTCTGAGCTTTCTGTGTCTCTGCTCTGTCTTCTCTAAGCCCCAGTGGGTCGAGGCAGACGAGCGTTCACACTGAGCCTGGTTCTGGTTCTGCTGGAGGTTTTCCTCCCTGTTAAAGGGGAGTTTTCCTCTCCACTGTCGCTTCATGCATGCTCAGTATGAGGGATTGCTGCAAAGCCATCAACAATGCAGACGACTGTCCACTGTGGCTCTACGCTCTTTCAGGAGGAGTGAATGCTGCTTGGAGAGACTTGATGCAACCTGCTGGGTTTCCTTAGAGAGGAAACTTTCTGACCAACCTGGAGGATCTAATGGAATCTGACTTTGGAAAGAGACTTGAGATGAGATGATGTGAATTTGGTGCTATATAAATATAATTGAATTAAATTGAATAGAAATAGAGAGCCGCCACAGCTCTCTATGGGGTCGTGGCCAAGTAGTGGGGGGTCGTGGCCAAGTGGTTAGAGCAGCATGCTTGCACTCAGAGAAGGATGCAAGTACCTGGTTCAATCCCCAGCGCCGGCACTCTGGGTCCCTGAGCAAGACCCTTAACCCCTGATTGCTCCCCGGGCGCTGCACTTGGCAGCCTACTGCTCCCCAAGGGTGATGGGTTAAAAGCAGAAAACAAATTTCGTTGTAATGTATGTTTCAATGTATGTTTCAATGATAATAAAGATGATATATATATATATATATATATATATATATATATATATATATATATATATATATATATATATATATATATATAAAAACAAAGTATGAGACTTGACTCAATGTTGCTGCGAGTAGCAGCCATCATGAATGCCCTGAAAAGGGGAATAATGAAAAAACCGACACGGACACGGTGTTACTTTTGTCGTTTCCAATGCCGTAATGAACGAGCAGAAATAACACGCTTCCCCTGTTTCAATTCAGACTCAACCAATCGAGACAAGATCAACAAATAAAACATAAAATCCGAAAAGGCATCACTCTCCAAATGCTAAATACAACCATAGCTAGAAAAGTAACATCACATGAAATGCATTTTAGACTGATTTTAACCTATGCGTGTTTTTACTGTGTCATTCTGTGGCTTTTGAGTTGCCAGACCGGAATAATCGATCACAGATCTCCAGGTCAACAGTCAGTGAATCTGATTCCCATTAACCTTATTCCATTAGAGAAATTAAGTACTGTGATCTTTCAAATATACATCTTCCATGTGCTAAAAGCATCAAAGAATATGAATTTTACAAATGATAATACAAGAATATACTTTTGCTCACATTTTCTCTCACTTTCTAAATCCGTTTTATAACCATTACACACTCCCCTTCAACAGAAATGTCGTCCTCGACATTCAAAACTAAAGCAAGTAGATAACAAACACGAAGGGCATAAAATCCAAATCTATTCAGTCCATACACAGGCACTTGGCCAACTCAGAGTCTCTAAGTGTGTAGAGGCTGAACTTTAGCTGCTTCCACAGTCAACAGGCTGCTAAACAGTCAGGAAGTTATATAGTTATGGATATATTCCATTTTGGGAACAGTCCATGAAGATGTTCATTTTAATCCAATAACACTGCTGTGGTCTTTAGTACAGAAACACAGGATGGTATGTGGAGATTTGGACTGAATCTGGCCACATAGATCTTGGTTGAAAGGTCCATGATAGTACACAGAATCAGGCCCGCATGTGGATCCTACTGGAAGTCCCTGACTGTAACAAACTGGATAACCAAGTTCATCGTAAGTAAATCGCTTCGGCGGTCGCCGTTCTCTTCTAGGCCTGTTTTGTTCTTGCTCACTGGCATGGTGGCTCTCACATGAAGGAGGTGACATGGGTGGCAGTAAAGGGCCGTCTCCACAATTGTCGAGTTGTTCAGGCGCTCGATCTCCATCTCTCGCTTGCAGGTCAGTCGTGACCTGATCCTCGTCCAGGTGCAACACTCTCTTTTGTCCTTCTCTTTGTCTGTCATGTGCTGCTGGCGGTTTAGGGCTTTCTGACAGATCGATGTGGTCCTTCTCAGCAGTGGAACATGCATCCTGGGGTGGTTCAGGGCATGGGTAGTAAAACCATTCATCCTCTGAGTCCTCATCACTGTCATCTTTTTGTTGACTGTTGGGTTCACTGTTACTTGTCTCTCTTGTTCTTGTCTTCTGTGATCTGGCAACTTTCAGTGGGAACCTCCAGAGGTAGGTGGTCACAGGGAAGTAAAAGATTGCGGTGTAGTATCCTGCTATGTCTCCCCTTTCCTTGTTCAGGTACCACCTCGTACTGTATCTTGGAGCATCTTTATTTACTTGGCGCACAACCTTGTGGATGCTGTCTTTCCAATGGCTACGAAGCTTGCAGGTCCCGCCCCTTAGGGTCAAGTTCCTGACCAGGACACGGTCTCCAGGTTCCAATTCAGAGCTCTTTACTTTCCGGTCATGGTTCCTTTTGCCTCTTTCAGCGGATTTTCTTGCATTGCTCCTTGTTATGTCATAAGCTTGTTGCATCCCTTCTCGCCATTTGTGCATGTACTCCCTGTGATCTGGTGTACCCATTTCTGGTGTCAAGCGGAAAAGTACATCAATGGGTAGTCTTGGGGTCCTTCCAAAGAGGAGATAAAAGGGAGAAAAGCCAGTGACTTCACATTTTGTGCAATTGTATGCAACAACCAATCTGTTCAGAGAATGTTTCCAATTGGATTTCTCTTTCTCTGTCAACGTCCTCAGCATTTGTATGAGTGTACGGTTAAAACGTTCAACTTGTCCGTTACCCTCAGGATGGTATGGTGTTGTCCGTGAGCCCAAAACTCCAGAAGGTTCTTTACAGTTGTGACACGAGCTGGTTTTCGAATTCACCACCATTGGGGGCGACTGTGGCTTGATGGGTTGAATAGTCGTCTGGCAATCAGAAGGTTGTGGGTTCGATCTTCCAGCTTCCCCTTGCCACATGTCGATGTGCCCCTGGGCAAGGCACTTAACCCCAAATTGCCTACCGAGCTGCATCTCGGTGTATGGAGAGTGTTGGCCTAGTGGTTAGAGCAGCGTGCTTGCACTCTGGGTCCCTGAGCAAGACCCTTAACCCCAGAACACTTCCCGGACGCCACACATGGCAGCCCACTGCTCCCCAAGGGTGATGGTTTAAAAGCAGAGAACAAATTTCGTTGTAATGTATGTTTCAATGATAATAAAGATTATATTATATTATTATTATCATGGTGAATACGTTGGGGGAATCCAAACCTTAATGCATAATCATTAAAAAGTTTATCAGCTACAGTTTTTGCTGACTTGGATTTTGTGGCATAAACTTGAGCAAATCTTGAGAAGTGATCAATCACAACCAATATGTACTCATACCCGCCTGAAGACTTGTCAACATGCAGAAAATCAAGAGACACTAACTCAAAAGGCTGGGTTGTAACAATATTAGTTATTGGCGCCCTGGTCTCTCGGCTCGGTTTCTTTTGTTTTAGACATGTGCAGCTGCGAGCCACATAGTGTTCAATATCACGCTGCATATATGGCCAAAAGAAATGTTCTCTCACCAATGACGTGGTCCGGTCAACTCCTTGATGACCCATGTCATCATGCAGGCCCTTCATAACAATTGCCTTGTACTTTTCAGGCAAAACAAGTTGTGTCCGTCTTGTTGTCTTTCGTTGCAAGATCCCATTATCATCCAAAGAGAGTTTTTCCCAGCCACAAACACTGTCAAGTTTTGTTTTATTTTTTGTGCAATTCCCCACTTGAAAGGGTCTGTCCCTCCACATGAAGATCTTAACAGGATTTCACTCAATAAACAGCCATGAGATGAGTTGTTTGTCTTTTATTAACCATTCTTTGATGGGCAGTAAACAGGTGAAAAACCTCAAAAGAGAGATGACAAATACAAGTTATTATCTGAGTTGACAGCCAAATTAAATGCACAAAGTCATTCACATTTAACTCGGATAAACACATTACTTTCATTGTAACCATACACCTAGATATGTTCTACCAAACAAAACAGTTGGTATTTTAATTTTCAAAATGTATACTTTCTTATCTTTTAACCAAGTATCTTTAGCCAAATACCTTTTTTTTTTACCTTCAATTGGTTTAATATTTAGGTTAATTAATAGATGTCATTATATTTTAGCCAAACTGTGTTTCCATACTTTTTAGCCAAGTTACTAGATCTTACATTTTTTAGCCAAAATTTCAGACTCTGAATTTCCTGCATACAGGCCCCTGCTGATCAGAGCAAAACCAACAGCGAGGCAGGTGAGGGTGTGGACTGAGGGAGCAATGGAGGCGCTCCAGGACTGTTTTGAGTGCTCTGACTGGAACATGTTCAAAGCTGCTGCAACTTATGAGGACAAGATCAACATTGATGAGTACACCATGACTGTGTCAGCCTACATCAACAAATGCATTGAGGACGTCAGCACCACCAAGACCATCATCACCCGAGCCAACCAACGACCCTGGATTACTGCGGAGGTCCGTCAAGCGCTAAAAGCACGGAACTCAGCCTTCAAGTCTGGAGACAAGGAGGCACTGAGAACAGCGAGAGCCAACCTGAACCGTGCCATCAGGCTAGCAAAGCGGAACCACAGTCAGAAAATCCAGGAGCTTTTCCATGACGCCAGCAACACCAGGAGCATGTGGAAAGGCATCCGGGCGATCACTGAATACAACACGCCCTCCCCCCCCCGGTGGGTGAAGTTGATGCTGACTTCCTCAATGGACTAAATAACTTCTTTGGGAGGTTTGAGGCACTAAACAGCACTCCAGCAGTGAAAGCTGTCCCCCATCAGGAAGAGGAGGTCCTCTGCCTTGACACTGCCGACGTGTGGAAGACTCTGAGGAGAGTCAACCCGCGGAAGGCCCCAGGCCCCGACAACATACCTGGGCGGGTGCTCAAGGAGTGTGCAGGTCAGCTGGCTGGTGTCCTCACAGACATTTTTAACACCTGCTGGACCAAGCCACAGTGCCAGCATGCTTCAAGTCTGCCTCCATCATTCCGGTGCCAAAGAAACCTCAAGTCACCTGTTTCAACGACTACCGGCCTGTTGCACTGACTCCCATCATGATGAAGTGCTTTGAAAGGCTGGTAAAGGAACACATCGTCTCCAGTCTCCCATCTACACTCGACCCGTTCCAGTTTGCCTACCGACGGAACCGCTCCACTGAGGACGCCATCTCCTCCGCTCTTCACCTGAGCCTGGCACACCTGGAGGAGAAGAACACGCACGTGCGGATGCTGTTCCTGGACTTCAGTTCAGCGTTCAACACCATCATCCCACAACATCTGGTGGGAAAACTGGAGCATCTGGGCTTCAACACACCACTACGAAACTGGCTGCTAGACTTCCTCACCAACAGACCTCAGTCAGTCCGGGTCGGACAGAACACCTCTGATGTCATCACCCTCAGCACGGGCTCCCCTCAGGACTGCGTCCTGAGCCCCCTGCTGTTCACCCTGATGACACACGACTGCGTCCCCAGGTTCACCACCAATCACATCGTGAAGTTTGCAGACGACACAACGGTGGTGGGCCTGAACAGAGACGACAACGACCAGGACTACAGAGAGAAGGTGGAGCAGCTGGTGGGCTGGTGCAGAGACAACAGCCTGATCCTGAACATGGAGAAGACGAAGGAGATCATCGCCGACTTCAGGAAAAACCGGCCTCACCACGCTCCGCTGCTCATCAACAACTCAGCGGTGGAGGTGGTCAGCAGCACCAAGTTCCTGGGGGTGCACATCACGGACAACCTCACCTGGACTGTGAACACCATGTCACTGGTGAAGAGGGCACAGAAGCGACTGCACTTTCTGCGGAGGATGAGGAGAGCCCGCCTGCCCCCGCCCATCCTCACGACCTTCAACAGAATCACCATAGAGAGTATTCTGACCAGCTGTCTCTCTGTGTGGTGTGGAGGCAGCAGTGCCTCCGACTGGAAGAACGTGAGGAGAGTGGTGAGGACAGCAGAAGGGATCATCGGGGCTCCTCTTCCCTCCATTAAAGACATTTCATCGCAGCGCTGTGTGTCTCGAGCCCGTAACATCATCAGGGACCCCTCACACCCCCACCATAGACTATTCTCCCTGCTGCCCTCTGGAAAGAGGTTCCGCAGCATCCGCTGCAGGTCCACTAGGTTCTGCAAAAGCTTTTTCCCTGCTGCCATCAGACTGTGGACCTGCTGAACTGCTGAAGTATAAAAACGGACTGTGTACCACACTCGACTAGCTGATTTGCACATTTGTATCGTATCCTGCAAAATCGCTGCTGCACCTTACCCGGAAACGTACTGCAAAACTGTTTACAATGCAACTGCCTACTTTTAAATCACTGCTGCACCTCGCTGCACAACTGTCTACTGGTAAATCACTGATGCACCTTACTGCATATTTGTTTATATTTGTTTTACATTGGTTATATTTCAACTGCCTACTGTTCACTGCTGCACTTTATCCGGAAATCTATTGAAACTTATCCTGTAAGTGACTGCGATTTATCACTGCACTTTTTATCCTGTACTGTAATTCACTGCAAGGTATCCTGTAGAGTTACTGCAATCTTTCTGAGCTGTGTGAAAACGAAATTTCGTTCTGTATGCACTCTGTGTATACAAAATGACAATAAAGAAAGTCTAAGTCTAAGTCTCTCTAAGTCTAAAAGACTAAACTGAATTAAGAACTTGGTTTATCAAGATTTCTACAATTTTTAATCTACTTTTATCTATTTCAAACACATTCTTTGTCAAACAATGAATTTGGCTTTCTTACTTTTCCTTTATACCCCACTTGTTTGATAAAACTAAACAACATTTGAAGTTACAAATACCACAGCAAAAATTCCAATCAAAGTCAACAAGAGTTAAGAGTCTGTGTTTTTCCAGAGCATCATTACATTAGCACTGTTTAACCAATCTAGTCAAAACATGGCCAATATGGCGCTTACCGGCTGTCCTTCACAGTTTTGTGGAGGGCTTGATCTTGCACAATCACCTTGATTTCAAAGATGAAGTTCCCTTGGTTTTGTGGTGCTCTTAATGCTCCTTCCACTGTCTAAAGACAACAACAGAGCCAGGTACTGGCATGCCCAGATTGCTTGGAAGATTTGTTCCACCTGGTTCACCACTGATTGAATGGGAGGAGCTCCCAGGCAGTTTGTCAGCACACCTCCCAATCGATCTTCCCACGGGAACCGATGGAAAGATCGTAAATCAGCACCTGCTTACTGCCGGTCAGCTCCGAGTTTGGTCCTCAACTGGTAGCAAGACAACCAGGCGTCGAACATCTCTGTGCAGAACCGGGGTTTGGGTAGCTTCTTTCAAGATTTTGGCAGATGGCCGGTTTAGTGTGGGTTTTGTGACAGGAAGGCAGGAGCTTTGGACCACTTTGACGTTTACGTCTCGAACAATGCCCTTAGCATCTGGATTTACGCTCACCACCCGTTGACTCTGCTGACTCACCCGCGGTGAGGTGAGTCAGCAGGGTGAATTGTGCACTCCCATTTGGTACCTTTTTGAGCAGACATCTCTTCTATTGAAGTTCTATTCTGAGTATCCAGGAACTGGTACAGCTCTCTTAGGACAGGTTTAGCGCCAATGAAGTTTGTCCCCGGGTCGGACCAGATCTTTCTTGGGTGCCCTCTTATTGCAGTAAAGCGTTGGTAAGCCATCAAGAAGCTCTCTGTCGACATTGTGTTGACCAAGTCTGCATGAATTGCCCTGCTGGCCATACAGCTGAAGACGACACCCCACACTTTCATTGAGACCCGTTTCTTGATGTCATCTTTGACAAGATACGGTTCGAAGAGGTCGACTGTAGTGAACTCGAACGGGGCTGCAGGTGTAGCTCTTTCAGGAGGTAGGTCAGCCATTACTTGTTTGCACCTTCTTGCTCTTGACTTTTTGCAGAAAAGGCAGTTCTCCACTAGTTTTTAGGCAATTTTCCTCCCTTGGATGACCCGGGCTTTTCTCCTCATTTTCAGCAGGGTTGCAGCCACACTTTCATGACCCTCATCATGCGCCTCCGGTGCCAATAAAGTAGAGACCCATACATTGAAAGGCAGAAGGGGAACTGCAGCGCCATCCTCCCTGAAGCCATGGATTCTCCCACCGCAAACTAGTAACCCAGATTCTGGCTCTCTGTACACAACCAAGCGGTCTGTAGTGGTAGCTGGGAACGTCACTCCTTCTTGAGCAGCAAGATAGATGTCTCTTATTACTTCTTGACGTTCTGTGGCGGTGATAACTCCTTTTGTGGGAATCGCCTCCCACTTTGGGTTCTCAATGGACTTTGTTGCAGATATAAACTTTTTGGCGGCTCACCAGATAAAAGCAACAGTCTTGATTAGACACTTTAGGCTACTAAAGCGCCTCTCATCCACCAAGTTTAGGACAGCTGCACCAGCAGGAAGTCGTCCCACAAGACTTGGAAGACTTCTTTTCGCTTGGGCTCTTGTGAGTGCTGCCACGAATGACTTCTTTTGCATATTGTTAATGCTTTCTCGAGCTGTCACAGACACATCTTTTTTTTTTTTTTTTTTTTTTTTTTTTCTTTCCAGTGTCCTGTCTAGCAATGTGGCAATAGGAATTGATGTCTCAATGCCAGATAGAGCTCGACAGATTTTGCTTTTACAAGTGGAGCAAACAGCTTTCGCCATAGTGCTCCACTTGATTTATGCTTGTAAATAGCTTTATTATGATTCCTGCAAGGAGAAATTAAAATTATATGGACATGACAATGGGAGAGTAAAGGAAGTGAAAGAAAAGAAAAAAAAGAGTAGAGGTGAAAGAAAGAGGAGATAAAAGGGAGAGAGTGATAAAACCTTCTTTGTCTGCTCCATCACCTGGAAAGAGACACAAAAAGAACAGCACAACCGACAGACATAAAGCAACAGATACACTCGAATAACACCTAGATGCCATTGCTAAATCATATATATTATTATGTAAGCTGACATGTGTAATGTGATATTTGAAAAAAGAAAGTGAAAGAACATAAATAAATAAAAAAATAAATAAACAAATTATAAGATTACTGTATATAAGTGAACACTTAATACCTGGGACCCAGCACCTGTGGGAGATGTGAAAGTGCACTAGTTTAGGTGAAGATTATCCAGAAATAGCTTGATAGTGATTGTGGAGAACCGAAGACCCACCTTCCCCGAGCACAGAGGCAGGCGTCAGGGGACCCGTAACCCCGGACTCCCAAAGGGGCCCCTAAAGCAGGTCGCCCAGGAGGGGCCGACACAGGATATCTGCAACCCCCCCCCCCCCAGGAAGGAGCAGAGACGACCCCGAGGAAATCCCCCAGCCACCGCAATGCCGACGCCCTCAAGAGCCGCGGAGACGAGCCCGTGGGCTCCGCCGGCAGCTAGCCCCGCTGAAGTGGTCCCGGCCAGAGGCCCCAAGGGCGCCCCGCACCCGCGACAAGGGCCCCGGCCGCCCCCCGGGGGGCCAGGCCCCGCGAAGAGGCCGCCGGGAGTGGGCCGGCGCACGCCCGGGAACCCGCCCCAAACCCGAAGCCAACCAACGCGCCAGGGGGCCAAGGCGCCCGCCAACGAAGTGGAGGAGGGCAGGACGTGGGGGGATGGGCTCCGCACCTAGCGGAGACTTGAGATGTTCTTGGGAGAGGGAGCGGACCACACCCATACCTGGAAAAAAAAAAAAACTCATTCACCCCATCCCTCCCTTGTGCCCCACTCACCACACACAGAGAAAAAAAAAAAAAAAAAAAAGACGCTGTACACACATTCCCACATAACACTCACATCCAACACTGACCAAAGGGGGGGGGGGGGGGGGGGTCACCTCAAATCGACTATACGACTGCCTGCGCCCGACCCCCGGCCCCGGCCCCAGACCAGACGCCCCCCGGACCGGGCCCCCCCAAGAGGGCGGGCCAACACGACCCGCACGAGCCACCCGGCCAGAGCCCCCCTCCCCCTAAATACCTAATAAACCCCTTCCCTCCCCCCACCTTACCCTTGCCATCCCTGCCCCCCGCCCCCTGGGCGGAGCAGAGGTATCAGCCCCAGACCTGGCAAGCCGCTGACTGCACACCGCAGCCCCCCACCAAGACCCCGGACACAGTGGCCCGCACAGACACATCTTTTGACGACATAACTGGCCACTCGCTCTCTGGAAGATGTAGAAACTCTGGCCTTTGCTGCCATTCTAAATGGGCATCAAGTTCCTTTGGCCAAGCTCCTCTAGTGATAATGTCGGCTATGTTGAGTGGTCCAGGGATCCACTACCAGTCCTGTAGCCGTGTGCTTTCTTGGATCTCTCCAATTCTATTAGCAAAGAAAGTCTGAAATCCATAGCTTTCACGCTGGATAGCTCCAAGAACAGTCTGACTGTCAAACAAATGGTACCACCTTTTTATCTGGATCTGGGTATGCTGTTCAAAGTACTTTTTCGGGCGGCATGCAAAAACTGCACCGCAAAGTTCTGCTTTGACCGCATCCCCCTTCTGGTCTAGAGGTGTCAGCTTTGCTTTTGACTCCACTAGTCGAATTGTTAATTGTTTGTTACAGTTCCACCCAGGGATGGGCACAAATACATCAAAATGTATTTCCAAATAAAATACAAAATACCCACCTTAAAAATGTATCAAAATAAACTACAAAATACAGCAGCCAAAAAATTTAGCAAAATAAAATACTGTATTTTTGTATTTTCAAAATACTACAAAATACTTCATTCTAAGCGCCTTTTTCTTCTATCCCTTCACTTGTACACTATCTGGAAAAACATATGCTGACCCCTCATGTTAGACACCCCAATTTAAACCTCTGCCCTGAGAAATGTTCAGTAACTCAAGAAGCCCTTCCTTAAGTATACTTATTTACTCTATTGGTGGAATAGATTGCCCACTATGAATCAGTGACAATAACTCAAAAACAAACAATCCAAATAGGCTGTGGGCCAGAATCTGTAGGATGACTTTTCCTATGAACTGTCAGGGGGCAACTTTCTTTCACTTGGATAAGTTGCTACACATAGCAGTGATCTCAAAACACCAATGTTCCCACGTTTTCACTTGCACCTTAATAAGTTTAAGCCGATAAAAAAATTTAAACTGTAGCGCTCCGGTCCAAGAGGTCACGTGATTCGAGTTTTGCTGCTCAGCCAAACAGATCGCTGTATTGTCAGCAGTTCATCATGGCTGCGTCTGTAAGGTGTTGTTTGCACAATAATAGCATTTTTTGGTGCCAGATCTTGATGGCAAGGAAAAATAAATAGCCCAGTCCATCCATCCATCCATCCATCCATCCATCCATCCATCCATCCATTCATTCATTTTCTAACACGCTTATCCCCGCTGGGTTCGCAAGGTGCTGGTGCCGATCTCCAGCTGTCAATGGGCGAGACACGTTGTATAAACTGGACAGGTCACCAGTCCATCGCAGGGCAGAAATAGCCCAGACTTTTGCCCAATTTACTGTGATATCACCAAGACTTGCTCAGGGCTGGATTATCCATAAGGGTCAGTGGGCCAGTGCCCAGGGGCACCAACCATGGGGGGGCACCACATGACACATGCTTTAAAAATATATTTTTCATAAATTGTTATATAATTTACTTGAAATTGTTGAAAGACCATGCATTATTCGTTTTGTGAACACTGATGTCACAATAATAATAAATGATAAATAAATCAAGATTAGGCTACATGATCTATCACTCCCCCTCCCCAATCTGTCATAGTTGAGCTGGTCCACAAGTACGTGCAAATGTATCGTCTTCTTTAACGCTACAGAAAATTAATCCAAAATGAACAGACATCAAAAGCTGTGCTTTTTGATTTCAACATTTTAAAATGAGATATTTGAATATTGCTCACTGCTCATATGCCTACATGTAGTTGTGTAAGTCAGTAAATAGTAAATTACATTATAGAAATCCCTTTGATTATGTCTGATGTTTTTGACCGGAGGACAGCACGGGTAAGGGGGGGGGGGCTTTGAGGTATAGTGCCCAGGGGCACCACATTGTCTTAATGCGGGCCTGGACCTACTGCACAGGTGTCGTGCCAAACGACTTATCCCTGCCAGAAATTGGATCCCCTGCATTGGGAGCGCATTCAGCTGGAAGAATGAATCCAGTCAACTCCGCCTCATTTCCAACGTATTAGGCGTGGAAATGAAGATGTTTTACTTTTCTTAATGAAATATAGCAATGGTGTCGTTACATTATCGTTCAGTTAGTGGGTTAAAACTGAAAATGTAACACTTGTTAGTGCGATCGTAAGGCACTGTTAGATCTCAGTGCTGCATTTGACACAGTTGATCACAATATTCTCCTACAAAGACTTGAGCATACTGTAGGGATTAAGGGGAAAGCATTAGGCTGGTTTAAATCTTATCTGTCGGACAGATTCCAGTTTGTTCATGTTAATAATAAATCTTCTTCAAACTCTAGGGTCACCTGTGGAGTACCACAGGGTTCAGTCCTTGGACCAATTCTATTTACTATATATATGCTTCCGGTTGGCAAAATTATCAGACAGCATGGGATTAATTTCCACTGTTATGCTGATGACACTCAGCTATATTTATCCATAAATCCTGATGAATCCAATCAGTTACTTCGACTGCAGTCATGTCTTGATGACATCAAAAGCTGGATGACTTTAAATTTCCTGCATTTAAATTCTGACAAGACAGAAGTTGTAATCTTTGGGCCAGAGTCCTCAAAAAATAAACTTCTTAATCAATCACTGAATCTGGATGGCATTAACTTGGCCTCTGGTAATAAAGTAAAAAATCTTGGTGTTATTTTTGACCAAGACATGTCATTTAAATCCCATATTAAACAGGTTTCCAGAGTTTCCTTTTTTCACCTCCGGAATATCGCCAAAATTAGAAACATTCTGTCCAGGGGTGATGCTGAAAAACTAGTGCATGCATTTGTTACTTCAAGGCTGGACTATTGTAATTCTTTGCTATCAGGAAGTCCACAAAATGCAGTTCGAGGTCTTCAGCTGATCCAAAATGCTGCGGCAAGAGTTCTGATGAAAATCAACAAGAGGGATCATATTTCTCCAATTTTAGCTTCCCTTCATTGGCTTCCTGTTAAATCAAGAATAGAATTTAAAATTCTTCTTCTAACGTATAAAGCCCTTAATAATCAAGCTCCATCATATATCAGAGCTCTGATTACTCCGTATGTTCCTAACAGAGCACTTCGCTCTCAGACTGCAGGTCTGCTGGTGGTTCCTAGAGTCTCTAAAAGTAGAATGGGAGGCAGATCCTTTAGCTATCAGGCTCCTCTCCTGTGGAACCAACTCCCAGTTTTGGTCCGTGAGGCAGACACCCTATCTATTTTTAAGACTAATCTTAAAACATTCCTTTTTGACAAAGCTTATAGTTAGAGTGGCTCATGTTACCCTGAGCTACCTCTATAGTTGTGCTGTGATAGGCCTAGGCTGCTGGAGGACATCAGGGTCTAATTTTCTCACTCTACTGATTTCTACTGTTCTTCATTCTACGGTTCTCCAGTTTTGCATTGTATTACATTGAAATGACTGTCGTCATTTCAGCTTTTAACTTTTTGCTCTCTCTCTTTTTCTTCATAGTAGGTACACCTGGTCTGGCGTTCTGTTAACTTTGACATCATCCAGAGAAGACGGCTCACCCGTTACTACCATCTAATGTAGAACAGATTACTAGATCAATGTGTGCTTCTGTGCTTTTTTGTCTCTCTTGTTATGTCTCTGCTCTGTCTTCTGTAACCCCCAGTCGGTCGAGGCAGATGACCGTTCATACTGAGCCCGGTTCTGCCGGAGGTTTTTTTTCCCGTTAATGGGTGGTTTTTCTTCCCACTGTCGCTTCATGCTTGCTCAGTATGAGGGATTGCAGCAAAGCCATGTACAATGCAGACGACTCTCCCTGTGGCTCTACGCTTCTCCAGGAGTGAATGCTGCTTGTCGGGACTTTGATGCAATCAACTGGTTTCCTTATATAGGACATTTTGACCAATCTGTATAATCTGACCCAATCTGTATAATATGATTGAACTTGATTTTGTAAAGTGCCTTGAGATGACATGTTTCATGATTTGGCGCTATATAAATAAAATTGAATTGAATTGAATTGAATTGCTATGTTGGTTAAAACTCGATTGATCACTCAATATAACACGTTGTAAGAAAGTAAACGGCTCTGTGGTCATTTCCAGATGTGTCACAAAAATATTAGCTTTATGTTATTAGATTGTCGCATGTCTGTCAGCTGAAACCTAAAATCCTCTTCCTGAGTCCATCACAGCCGTCTAGTTGTTCGTCTTTTTTCTTTTTCTTTTTTGGTAGCTAAACCTGCATGAATGGATCATATAAAGCGGATTTCACGTGTGATCAAATGAACACTGAATAAAGGCAAAATGATCAGATTTAATAAGATTTTAATTCAATCATGAACCATATAGAGATATTAACCATATTAAGAAAACGAGATATGTCGCTTTTAAAAATATTTAAAAAAAATTAAGAGTTTAAAAAAATCTATTTCATTTTATTATAATGTGATCTCTAAAAATATTTAGACTTCCCAACTCTGGAGGTTAAAAGTTTTATTGATTTCAAGCACTCTCCTGATGCAGGGGATACAAATTCTGGCGGGAATAAGTCGTTTGGCACGACGACACCTGTGCTATCCTAGTGCAGCAGGTCTTGGTGACGTCACAGTAAATTGGGCAAAAGTCTGGGCTATTTCTGCCCTGCGATGGACTGGCAACCTGTCCAGGTTGTACCCCGCCTCTCGCCCATTGACAGCTGGAGATAGACACCGGTACCCCTCACGAACCCAGCAGGGATACGCGTGTTAGAAAATGGATGGATGGATGGATGGATGGATGGATGGATGGATGGATGGATGGATGGATGGATGGATGGATGGATGGATGGATGGATGGATGGATGGATGGATGGATGGACTGGGCTATTTATTTTTCCTTGCCATCAAGATCTCTGCCAACTGGAACTAGAAAATGCTATTATTGGGCTTTCTTCATCTGGAAAAAGATGCAAACAACACCTTACGGATGCAGCCATGATGAACTGGTTGAACTCGCACAGCTGACAATACAGCGATCTGATTGGCTGAGCAGCAAAACTCGAATCATGTGACCTCTTGGACCTGAGCTCAAAATTTATAATTTTTATCGGCTATAACTTATTAATGTGCAAGTGAAATCGTGGCAACATTGGTGTTTTGAGATCACTGCTATGTGTAGCAAGGGCTGTCAATCGATTAAAAAAATGAATCTAATTAATTACATACTCTGTAATTAATTAATCTAAATTAATCGCATATAATTTTTGCTGTGAAAGTATTTTAAATATTTAAATTCAAATGATTCAATGAATAATCAGCATTAGATAAATTAAAGTTCAAAAACTCTAATTCACATTTCATGCCTTCAGACGTTTTAACATGTGTCGTTGTGGCATATTGGCACACAGTAACGTAGGGGACACAATGAAAATAAATGGATGAAAACCCGGATGAAAACCATAGCAGTGAACTACCCTGTTATTGTTTTGATGCGGGTTTTTCGCGCATGCGCGCCGGACTGGTAGGCAAAAGGCGAACACAATGGCGGACGCAAACAGAGAAACTGACGAGTTCTCCACATATTTTTCTTCTTTAGATAACGTATCACAAGATCGTTTTAAGAGTAAGTTGATGGTTGATGGTATCAGATTGCCAGATCCACACAGCAAAAGCCTGAAGGGATGGAGCGAGTCTGTGAAATGCTGGCCAAGCGTTCAGTACCGCAACATATACAGCTGCCTTATAAACACGCAGGCCAGTACAGACGAGAGAGCATGGAAGCATGAAACCTCTGGACGGCTACAGTTATTTTATATCAGGAAAAAGGCTTCAGCAACGCCCGCGACGCCATGAGAGGTCAGAAAATGGATGGATGGATGGATGTTGTTCACACATGTTTGTGCAATAGCACAAAGCGGCGTCGGACACAGACCGCGTCTCAGCAGAGGCCCGGTAGGTTAAAAAAAAAACATAGTTCACTACGGATTATTTTGGTGTTTTTGTCTTGTTAAAATTGGTGGGGGTGTCGGCGACATTGCAGCGTAAACACAGAAGTACTAGCACCCGTGAACAGGGTGTAATAGCAGCAGCAGCTGCTGTAGCAGCGGCTTCTCCGGCCCGTGTAGTGTTTACGCAGCAGCCGCTGGCTTCTGCTGCCGCAGCCCGTGAACGGGCGGAGCCGCCGTTGTCTGAAGCAGCAGCGGCTGCTGCTGCTTCAGACAATGGCTGCTGCTGCTACTGCTTCTCCGGTCCGTGTAGCGATCGCCACCTCCCCTCCGCCGCTATTTAAGTAGAACAATGACTAGAGCAGAATTAAGTGGTATTTACCGGAGATGAAGTGTAGACTGCAAATTCTGTTGTAGCATGATGCCTCTTCCAGTCCATTTGGAGTGTCTGTCTGCGCTCTTTTCATTGAAATTATCCATTTCTTTCTTCGTCCTTCCTCCTTCGGTAAACGACAGAAACGTACATCCGACGATTTGGAATGCCTCTGTGTGCAACCGGGAGCACAACAAGTCGTAGGCATTGCTTAGAATCCAAAAGTAAACTAACTAAAAATACGCTCTAAATCACCCGTTTTGTCATGTAGTAGACGAGAACAGTACTGTTTTTGCCAACCACCGTGACCCGGATGTAGCGCTGACGTCACGCGGGACGTCACGCGTGAACTACCCTATACGATTAATTTGCGTTAATTTTTTTAATCCGTAAATTTTTTTAAAATTAATTAATCGAAATTAACGCGTTATTTTGACAGCCCTAGTAGCAACTGATCCAAATGCAAGAAAGTTGACCCCTGACAGTTCATACAAAACTTCTTAAGGAGACGTCCTACAGATTCTGGCCCACGGACTAAAATGGATGATTTGTTTAGACATTTAAACTGGTAAGCATTTTAACATTTTAAGTGATTTAACACCATAACTACCACAGTGCACAACCTTGATCAATGTAAATACCAAAAAAAGTAAAAAATAAAAAATCTGGTTGTTACATTAATACTGTAAAACATAAAAAAAGAAAGGCAAATTGCAAACTCAAGTGTTGCGATCTAAGCTTGTGAACCTTACCTTGTCTAAACTGTGGATCAAAAGAAGTGCTCTAGTTCTCATGTTCTATGTTCTGCCCTCTACTCGCGGAGATTCAACCATAATTTGTTACATTACAATATTACTGTCTTTGAATTGTAAGGCATTACACTACGTTTACATTACTTTCACCAAAATAACAGGAAATATGGATTTGGCGATATTCACCTCAGGAATGTCGCCAAAATTAGAAACATTCTGTCCAGGAGTGATGCTGAAAAACTAGTCCATGCATTTGTTACTTCAAGGCTGGACTATTGTAATTCTTTACTATCAGGAAGTCCACAAAATGCAGTTCAAAGCCTTCAGCTGATCCAAAATGCTGCAGCAAGAGTTTTGATGAAAATCAACAAGCGGGATCATATTTCTCCAGTTTTAGCTTCCCTTCATTGGCTTCCTGTTAAATCAAGAATAGAATTTAAAATTCTTCTTCTAACGTATAAAGCGCTTATTAACCAAGCTCCATCATATATCAGAGCTCTGATTACTAGGCGTGTCAACAATAATCGATTCAGCGATGCATTGCAATGTGGGGCATGCACGATTCAGCATCGATGCGGCAACATGCCATAATTGATTATGTCACTGTTTATTTTCTGGCCTCAAATGGACAAGTTGTGAAGTTTCAATTACTTCCAGGGGCATAACAACAACAATCAAGATGGCTGAGGCGGAGGGAGATGACCGCGATAGACGGGTAGGCCTAATTAAAAACGCACCAAAAGCTTGGAAAGCGGATATCTGGGCACATTTTGGATTTTACGAAGTCAATGGGAAACTAGATAAGACTTTCGCGGTGTGTAAAACCTGCCACACTAAAATCAAGCACATTCGGTGACATTGACATTTATGTCAAAGATACAGACATAGCAGCCAATAAAATATGTTATTATCTGATTGCTTTTGTTGCCTCATGACTGATGAAAAATTTGCCTTGTGTGCAGTAGAATTTTGATGCATCGCAATGCATCGTAGAATCGAATTGAATCGAATCGTTACCTGGTGAATCGTAATCGAATCGTGAGGGCAGTGCCAATGCACACCCCTACTGATTACCCCGTATGTTCCTAACAGAGCACTTCGCTCTCAGACTGCAGGTCTGCTGGTGGTTCCTAGAGTCTCTAAAAGTAGAATGGGAGGCAGATCCTTTAGCTATCAGGCTCCTCTCCTGTGGAACCAACTCCCAGTTTTGGTCCGTGAGGCAGACACCCTGTCTACTTTTAAGACTAATCTTAAAACTTTCCTTTTTGACAAAGCTTATAACTAGAGTGGCTCATGTTACCCTGAGCTGCCTTTATAGTTTTACTGCTATAGGCTTAGGCTACAGGAGAACATCAGGATCTAATTTTCTCACTCTAGTTCTACTGTTCTTCAATTATGCATTATGTGTTGTCATTTCTGCTTTAACTTTCTGTTCTCTCTCTTTCATCTTCATAGTAGGCAGTGTTGGGCAAGCTACTTGTCCAGTGTAGTGAGCTAAGCTATCAGTTACTCAACAATAAATTAAGCTTCACTACACAAAAGCTACCACCTATAGAAATATAGCAAGTGTTAAGATGGGGTTTTACCGGCCTGCTGTTACATGTCTATTACAAACCCATCTTTCCCAGTTCCGGATTTGGCTATAAATGGGGAAGCATTAATCAGAGGTAGAACGGTTTAAATACATATTTAATTCATAGAAATTAAATATGGAGACAGAGTACATACCATTTACAAGATGTTCTCACCGGTGGATAAGTCTGTCTGTCTGAAGTAAGTTTTGAACAAAGACTCTTTTTATCAACCTTAAACTCCTCCTGCATGGCTCAGAGGGAGGATGACTGACCCCCTCTCCTGCTGACCACTCCCTCAGGGCAATAAAACTCCCTGTTATTCTACCCAGCAACAGAGAAGGGAGACACCCCCACTAAGATATATTTTTTAATTCTCAACAACTCCCTCTGTTTTGATTAACAAATCAAACCAATAACTAGGCTAAACTAAGTCCATGTCTTGAAACCCTTAAACAAAGTGTAAATAGTAAGATGTAATATTGTAACCCACTGTCCCCTCTGTTGGCGACTTATGAAATCAAATGAAGTTTAAATGTTCCCCTTAAATGTAAAATAACCCAAGTATGAGCTAAAAAGCTACTAAACCTATCTGAATCTCTAACCTACTAGAATTAAGAAAAGTAAGCACCTTTATCCGAGAGGTGCAAGGCTAAGATAAATGTGCAACTACCAAAAACTATTATATGATCTAAATATGACTTTAAGAGTCCTAACCTAGATTAACAAAATGCTTCTTAGAAATAAAGATAACCCATGAAAGCACTACACTCAGATCAAACCACAGAATAAAAGATTATCATGCAATGCAGAACCAAGATTCTAACGATACTAATATTGAACACCTTATGAATATGGAACTTATAAGACATATGCAGTGGTTACAAAACTCTCATTTTCTTTTTTTTTTTTACACAATGCATTCAATTGTTGTCATGATGTCTTGCATCTCGGAGATGTCTTCTTCTCGCCTTTAAAGAAGATGGTGTAAAGAGTCAGTGTTCCAACCGCGGTCTCCACAGAACTGTATGTTAATCTTTATTAAAAATAAAAAACGAAAACAAAACAAAATTCCAGCTGCCCCTCCGTGGGTGGCTTCTGCGAGATAAGTTGTTCCGGTGATCTGTCCTTGAAGCCTCTGGTGGCTAGTACACACGGCTCCTGGAGTCTGATGGGCCCCTGACCTCTGGCCCACCACATCTGCCTGTTGATGACCTCAGCTTGTACTCCCATTCAAGGTCGGGGGTCGGTGTACTCCCTTCACATTACTGGACTCTCCTAAGTTTACATCTCCAATACAACCTGAAACTTACACGACAATCTTTTAAATATCAAATGTCGTGTGCTACCTGTAATTCCGGAGATTGACTTCGGTCCCGAAAAGCTCCTTTCAGTCATATGGAAACATATCCTGTAATGAAATTAACTGAACACTCCCACAAGAAAACACACTTCACATCTTCCATTGTTCCATCTCCATCCTATTTTAGAAATGTAATAGTTAATGAGACATTTTATCGCAATTTCACTTTCCCCGTCCTTACGCTGTCCTGTAAGAAAATGCAACGACCACACAAATACGTTAATCTCTGGTGAAGATTCCCCTGTCTGTAAAATCAAAAATTAGTTAATGCAGTTGTGAAATCAAAGTATAGTAACAAGACGCATGTGGGGCCCATTCACCTAACTCGTCTCGTTTCACCCTTGTTGAGGATTTGGCACTAAGAGAAGAGGCAGTGAATTCAGAGGCAAAAACAACAGTTAAATATATATTTATTACAACTTGGAATTCCAAAGTGGGAGGCACAACCTTTATCACAGCATCGGATACCTTAAGTTCTCTGCCTGTGTCTGAAGCCTGTCTCAACACATACACGTTGTTCCCCCCTTTTTAAGACAGACAGTCCAAGCGGGGCTGGACCTACATGAGACATTCAGTCTGCTGAGAACATCTGTTTCCTAACCTTTAACCGTTAAATGTATTCTATTGTTCCTAGCTCGGTTCCTGGTGTTAACTGGAACAATGTAAAACCTTGTGACATGCACTTATCTGCTCACAAGATATGTCATATTATCCTGACACATGCCCACTGAAGTGTGAAACCAACCTTTGTTCTACATACATCCTCATCTGTTTAGGTCACTGGGTTAAAGTTAACCTCTATATTACTTTAAGCTACACTATTATATATAAGTGATTATATTTCCATAACACTGTTATCCTGTAAGAATGTCAGAATGTTCTCTGAATTAAAGATTAAAGATTACCATTCACCACACCTCACTTCTGTACCATTTCCTCCATACTCAGATGTGTATGCTGTAAAAAAAATTCCTATTTTTTTTTTTATCATTTTATCCAGTTGTTGCAAATCCTGATCCAGTTTACTGCAACAGATATACGTGGCTTTGAATCCTTAACAAACCTTCCTGACACACCAATGGTTTTAAAGTAAACTAAATATGCATTAAATTACCCTCTGTTTATCTCTGTTTTATCCAGTTTTTTGTAGTTTATGTAGTTTTTCTGTTTAATTTAACATTCACTTTTTTGGCCTGCTTAAACTTTTTAAGCCTTTATCCAAGAACCCCCTCATATAATCTATCTATAACAGATACGTGGTGTCTGACACTCCGCTCATTAAATCTAATTTATAGTTCTGTTTTGGGAGTCACTTAACAAACATTCCAGAGAGCCATGGGTAAGGTCTTTTGTGGGGGGTTTCTCTTTGTTTAAACAACCGTTATCTGATTTACAACGCAGTTACATACCTCCGTGGTGTCCTGCACAAGAATCCTTCCTCCGAAGTACTTGTGCCAAGGGTTGATATAAAGTTTAAGATCTATATAACTTTACGATATAATGTTATCATATAAATGTTTATGTCATATCCCTCTGCTTGGAACAAAATTAATTTTGTTACAAAACATTAACAAAGAATAGTATTAGTCACCACAGGGAATCAATCAACTGTAAATAATTATCTGAATTGAAGTATGAAAAACACTGCCCTATATCCTGGATTCAGATCAAAACATAATGCAATTTCATAATCCCACAGACCTCCAAAAAGATCAGTGTACCCATTGAAATAATGAGTATTCTAATGTGCTCACAGCAAGTTGATGGTATGAAAATGCTGAACGTTCCAAGGTACTTACATACTGATAAAATATTGGGTTTTACCTGAATAAAACACCTGGTAACGGCAAAGTCTGGTGAAAATCTGATAAGTTTTAGCATGCAACAGTTATATTGTACAATAGAAAAATCTCAATACTTGAGAGCTATTTAAGAAAGAACCTAACAGATCCGTTTAACCTATGTTGTTTAAAAACAGAATGTCCCAAGCAGGACACATCTGTGCTTACCGAGAGGCCCATGTAATAAACCTGTCCCCTCAGGACGTCGCAACCCCCCTTGTGGAAATTTATGACATGCAGTTGTTATCTAGAACTCACAGAAACCTAAGTAGAAGTGGAGCACGCGAAAGTATTCCCGTCCCTGTGGATTGTCTGCCCATAGAAGATATGGTAAAATACACCTGCTGCTATTTAATTATGAGCAATATGGTCCTGGACATAATAGAATTAAAACTCATGTTTAAAAGGAACATATCAGTTATATAGTAAAAAATTTAAGAGACAGTAGTATATTTTTCAAAACCGCAAACCTGTACTGCTGGTATCTGCCCAAATGGCTGCCTTAAGAAGTTATTACCTGCACCAATCCATTTACCTGGAAGCTCAAGAGTTGGAGACACAGAAAAAATATTATAAATCACATTCCATTAAATTTGGTCAAAAGAATATTGGTAGAAATAGAAGTCTGAATTACCTTAACAAAAAGTCTGTTATCAGTCTGTGGTCCTCGAGATGGACTGGACTGACATGTACAGCAGATCAGGCAGAAAAGAGATTGGAGTTTAGACGTCGCACTCACAGCTTCCATGTATGGAACTCCACATTTCGTCCCCCACGTGTTGCAATGATTCGCTGTCGATGCACCTCAGTGACAAAGTTCTGGTCCACGACTCAGAAACTGGATGAGACATTCAACTCCAGTGTATGCAGACAGTCATTTTTCTTTGACAGCTTAGGATCTGTGCCGTTCATAGGCGTTGGCCATCGTTCCAGGGTGAGGAAACATTGTTCTTGGGAGCGTTATCCCCTAGATGGAGCACTGACCTTCTTGAAGGTGAGGTGGTATTGGGACTTCTTGCCAGGAATTAGTGATGTGAAACAGTCCTTGGCCCAGTGTCCAGCGTAAGCAACTGTCCCAGATGTGTTGGGTGCCCCACGACACACATATTGGCTGTAAATGCTCAGTTTCATTCTTCCAACCCCAAATCGGCACCGATCTGCGTCACATGTCAGACGTGTCCATACTCCAGAACGAACAGACCTGTAACAAAATTAAGATAGAAAAAGAAAAATAGGGGGGAGGGAGCTCCCCCACCTTAAATTAAAATAGAGACAGTTCTCAATGGAATCAGCTGCTTACTCTCATTCCTTCCTATTTTGTTTTCCAATAACTGTAATTTTACCAACTTCTAGTAATTAACAAACTCAAACATTGTGTATCACCCTTCCTTTGAGTCACAGGCAAATGGTGTATCAAATATTGTCTCAGCGAGCGTATCAAGATTTAAAATCATCAGCTGAGATATTGAAGAGGGCACGTTTTTTTTAAAACACTATTACTCTAAATAATTCCCCTAAATTGGACTGATTTATTTAGGATCCACACCTGTGTGTTTGATCCATCCTACTGATTTTTTCAGAAGATATCGAGAGTCCCAGTCAAACTCAGGAACCTTCTGCTAAAGTGTATAAAGAAAATGCTGTGTAACTCCATCTATCAAGGAAAAAATATAAAAAACACCAAAGGTACATTGTAAAACAGCTCTAAAATCAGTTATGCGCCTGTGTTTAGTAAATTGTTAAGTCAAATACTGCCGGCCACAAACAATCACCAGCAACTGATGTTGAAAAGTTCATTCACCAGAATTTGCACATTACCAAATGAACAAAGAAAAAAGATTCCTCGGGCTCTAAATTACTGTGTAACAAGGGCATCTGCATTTTGTGGGACCATGAAAATGTGATTACATATAATGAATAATTTGGGGACCGTCCTGTGATGATCCCGTAATATTTTCTATTTCTACTAGGTTCTGGCGCTCTGCAATATCAGTATTTATACTAAAACAATGCAAACCAATAACATTGGTCATAGATTCCTCAATATTAGCTGCTTCATTTGAGGATAACTTCAAAACTGACTCATGACTAAATGCAGTGTTAACAAAATCTGTCAAATTAACCGCAATATCCGTTTGCACACACTATTAAGGTACAGTTTAACCTTACTTTTAACTCTGTTTAGTTCTGCTTAATGTGTTTTTCCCAGGCCTGCAAATGAGCAAAAGTTTATAGGGTGGCTATTTCCTGCTCCCTATTAATCAGCTAGATTTAAGTCTGATGAATTATATTTATTTATTTATCTATTATAACTAGGGCTATCAAACAATGAAAACCATTTAATCACTATTTAATCGCAAATTATATTTCATGTCTGAAAGTATATATATTCATTAGGCATTTTAAAACGCTATTTTGCAATAGATAATGCTAGTTAAAATTACACTCTAACAGAAGGCATTTTCCCTTTTTTGTGTTTTCCCAATTTATAATGCCTCAAACAGATGTTCAATGTTCTGCCAAATCTTTAAACAACTTTTCCAAACTTCTAACCACTTTCTAACTTTTAGACTACAGTTCAAAATAAAAAGTTTTCTCCAAAACTCACCAAACTGCAGGCCGTGGTCTCTCTCCAATGCAACTCACCCAATCAGCTTGCAGCCAATACCTCAAACGTTTTACTGCATTGAAATTCTCCTGCACTTCAACAAACATTATTAATGCATCGACTTTTTTTCTAATGATTTCCAAATTCCCCTCAGTTTTTTCACCCATATTTTTACATATCACTTTTACTTAACAAAATTAAACTGCGCCCCAGTCACCGCTCTTATCTGTAGTCCACGCGGAGAAATTCACACCCTCATGAAGACACACACACACACACACACACACCCCACTCTCCGCTGAGTTGCAGGGTACAACCAATCTCTCCTTCTCTCAAAACCATGGATCCCATATTACCGAGACATTCAAAACATCAGACAAGACATAACAAACATAACATTTAAGACAGACAGCCTTGCGCGCGCAGAGGGTCTTCTCCTTTTAATACCCTTCCACTCGACGAAACGTTTCCTTATGTTAAAATCTCCTCGTCTAATCGTCGTGTTCACGAAAAACCCCGTTTTTCGAAAACTAGAAAACAAACTTCTATTTGTTTCCCTGGGATCCCTTTTTTTTTAATCTCTTATCTTCCATAACAGCTCACTCTTAAGGTCTTGCTGCTCTTAGCCTCAACTTAAAGATGTTACGTATCTCGGCCGTCCTATTCCTGTGCTGCATTAGGGTGTCCCCTTCCCCAAAGAAAGCACTCCATCTTAGTCCTAAATTCACCAGACTCGTCAGTCATGGTGCGGAGGTGACCAAATCTCGGGACTCTTTTTATTCTTTGTATTTTATCTTTTTTATTTGATTTTAAATAAGTTTTTTTGCAATCTCAACATTTAAGTTTCTCAATTGTTATTCTTTAAAGTCTCAACAGTTAAGTTTCTTGGCTGTTATTTCTATTTTCCTTCCCATACAGCCTCACCATCTAAGATTACTTGCCATTTAATTTTCTATCTAATTTTACGTTTTTCTGACGCAAACAAACACATAAATCCCATTCAATCATTTCTCGGTTTCAACAGAAATTCCATTCAAACCTAGTTGTACTGTTCAACCTCTGATAGTTTGAGAATTGAGTCTCTTAAACCACAGCATCACTTAATTTAGCCTACACATCATTTTGCCAATGGAGAAAAATCTCCTTACATTTTTTCGGTCGACCGGTGATGCTGCAGAATTAGTCCTCTTTTCGTGTCCAATTTTCAAACAGACCCCCACTCACAGCCAAAATCCGAGGGGTTTCGGCACCATGTTAAGATGGGGTTTTACCGGCCTGCTGTTACATGTCTATTACAAACCCATCTTTCCCAGTTCCGGATTTGGCTATAAATGGGGAAGCATTAATCAGAGGTAGAACGGTTTAAATACATATTTAATTCATAGAAATTAAATATGGAGACAGAGTACATACCATTTACAAGATGTTCTCACCGGTGGATAAGTCTGTCTGTCTGAAGTAAGTTTTGAACAAAGACTCTTTTTATCAACCTTAAACTCCTCCTGCATGGCTCAGAGGGAGGATGACTGACCCCCTCTCCTGCTGACCACTCCCTCAGGGCAATAAAACTCCCTGTTATTCTACCCAGCAACAGAGAAGGGAGACACCCCCACTAAGATATATTTTTTAATTCTCAACACAAGCTAAGTTACACAAATGTGTTAAAAGTAGCTTAACTACATCAGAAGCTACTTAACGTTGTACCAACCTAATGTCAGATCAATTCAAAATGAGTGTGATACACTGGTTAAAACATTTATTAAAGATCAGCCAATGACCTAACACAGTGTAGACATTGCTTTATGAGCAGCATAATAAAATACAAACTGAAGTAATTACTGCTAGAAATAAAACAAAAAGGTAATTGGCCTAGTACGTGCTGTGGCGTTAATAACGTTTGGTGGCGTTTTTTTGCATATTATATTATCAGGAGGTTGTCTTTTATGTGCTCAGCCACTAGATTTAAAGGTGTTTTACCCAGTAAGAACACTGCAGCACCAGACACAACCAGGAGGTCCCTGATCGTTGGGGAAAGGCAGAAAGAAGATGCACCTTCCTTTCTGATCCTGTCTAAATCCTGCTTAGTTCAATAATAAAGTCTGATATTACACAAAACTCACTCTGCTTGTTCTCCCTACTTATGCCCTTGGTGCAGAAGATAAATGAAATCTTTAACAGAAATGTTATTATTAATTCTGAAAATATTATCATGTGAATATAAATACAAAGTATACAGAAAATGCAGCTTTATTAAGTGACCTGTGTCAGGGTTCTCTGTGTCTTGCTGCTCTAACTCTACTCCTCAGGTGTGTCTAGTTGGCTGAGGAGGCGTGGCCCACACCTGCAGCTCGTTGCAGGCGGCTTCCTCTGGCTTCTTAAGCAGAGCGCTGACAGATGGAAGACGCCAGAGCCTTAACCAGTCGTGGTACGATGTGGCCTCTGTCCCAACTCTCGGAAACCAGCTTGTGAGTTTTTTTACTCTTCGTTTTTTGACTAATTTTTGGATCTCTCTGTTTTCGCCTCAGATTTTGGTGCTTGGATGCACTCACCTGTCTTGACGTCTCGTCCGAAGAAACAGACCAGCAGAACCTGTCTGCTCAGATCTTGCTCTGGCGCTCCCCTCATACTTCCTGGATGTTACCCAGCGAGGCCTGAGATCCCCTTTCCCGGGTTCTGTTGGTTCTGTGTTCACTCTGGTCAATCCATCTGTCAACCGTTGCCGATGAGGCTCGCTCAGGATCCCTCGCCAGTTACATCTGCCGTCCTCAGCCACTAGCCGCCTATCTCCAGCAGCATAAAGTCATAGAGTCCTCCCGACGCTACTTCTTCCCGGTTAGGTCCGCCCAGCCCAATGGTAAGCAGCGCCACTTCTAGCAAATCTCCGGGTTCTCCTTTCAGAGTTACTTACTCCCTCTCTCTTGCAGACTCTCCAGCCGTGACGTTCTGACCCAGCCGAATCGCCTGTAGTTCCGTCCGTAGATCTGCCTGTTTCCAAAATAAACATCTTAAAACTGTGCATTGCCTCCCGTTCGTATCTGCATGTGGACTCGTCACCTGAAAACCATGACAACCTGGTTTATTTTATTTAGCTTTTAATTTCTTTTCAACATTTAGTTCTACTACTTGGCTTGTGCTTTGGTAGTTTCATGTTTAAAATGACAAAAGAAATATGAAAAAGCTTATGGTGCATCTTCTTTCTGCCTTTCCCCAACGATCAGGGACCTCCTGGTTGTGTCTGGTGCTGCAGTGTTCTTATTGGGTAAAACACCTTTAAATCTAGTGGCTGAGCACATAAAAGACAACCTCCTGATAATATAATATGCAAAAAACGCCACCAAACGTTATTAACGCCACCGCACGTTTTTTAAGTCACCGCACGTTCTGGCTGGAAACGCGCGGTGACTAAAAAACGCGCGCTCGCGTAAAATACGGGTTGGAACTGCACGTTATTGTACGGGCGAGTATTTGCCTAATCGGCTTGCCATAAGTTCCACTGCCGTATGCATGCGCATGTTTCGATAGATACAGACAGGAGAGGCAAAGTAGAAGCTCTTGCATGAACATGTCCAACTCAAATTGATTGTTCACTCTGAATGTTTCAAAATAGCAAACCTGGTTTCATTTCTTAGTTATGTCCTGGATTTTGTAGCGTTTGTGGACGCTACGTCGCTACTTGAACAAAAAAATAACGTCACTACAGGAAAGTTACTTGATTCATAAAGCAGCGACGCTACGGTCAAGCTACTGGAAAATGTAGTTTAACTAATAGCTTCGCTACATGTAGCGGCGCTACTGCCCATCACTGATAGTAGGTACACCTGGTCTGACGTTCTGTTGACTGTGAAATCATCCAGGGAGGACAGATCACCGACTATTACCATCTAATGTAGAACAGATTACTAGATCAATGTGTGCTTCTGTGCTTTTTGTCTCTCTTGTTGTGTCTCTGCTCTGTCTTCTGTAACCCCCAGTGGGTCGAGGCAGATGACCGTTCATACTGAGCCCGGTTCTGCTGGAGGTTTTTCCTTCCCGCTAACGGGTGTTTTTTCTTTCCACTGTCGCTTCATGCTCGCTCAGTATGAGGGATTGCAGCAAAGCCATGTACAATGCAGACGACTCTCCCTGTGGCTCTACGGTTCCCCAGGAGTGAATGCTGCTTGTCGGGACTTTGATGCAATCAACTGGTTCCTTTATATAGGAACATTTTTGACCAATCTGTATAATCTGACCCAATCTGTATAATATGATTGAACTTGATTTTGTAAAGTGCCTTGGAATGACATGTTTCATGAATTGGCGCTATATAAATAAAATAAAATTGAATTGAATTGAATTGGATTTCTTCATGTGTTCAATGCAGCTCATTACACAGCAGGAGGTGATGTGGTATGGCATAATGACTGAACTAGGCTTAAGGCTAACAAAAGAACAATATAATGGTTGCAGTTATGGCTCATGGGACAATGTAGGCCCCAACGGCCAAAGGTCACTCACAACTTAATCTAGTAAAATATAGCCATAGTGAAATTGTATGTTGACTTTTAATAGTTCTCATTATTGCTGGTCGCCTTTTCTTCCACTTACAGTTGTGTAGACTTAATGCAAATAGTTTGAGAATAATGGCTAAGATCTTTGCCCGTAAAAGCAAAATTTTAGTTATTCTCACTGCTTGAAATGAGAAGTATAGCCTAAGCATGTTAGATCTGTTGCATGAATGGTAGAGATAACTCAAATTCCCTTTCTACAGTCATCTAAACAGGGCAATCAAATTCCAGGACCAGCATAGATGACTTTTTTTAATTCTTGTATAATCTTCTCTGGTGCCAATTGAGCATTTCTCAATTTTGGATTAAAAAGCAAAGTAACTTCAGTTACTGAGAATTGTACCGAGTAAAATATTACTGAAATTGTATTGGTAATGCCTTACATTACTGCATTACTGCAAAAAGCAATATATTACTGTAGTCTAATTAAATTACTTTTTTACTGCATTACTCCCAACACTAATATTGTGTAGGCTACATACAGTCAACATTAGAACATTATTTAGGTACATTTCTAAGAAAAAGTAACACAGACACTATTTCATGCTTTATAGATAGTTAGATGTCATCACAGACGTGTCTCACCGAAAGTATTTTACAGTATTTTGAAAATACAAAAATACACAACACTGAAGTATTTTGATACAAAATACAAAGGCATTTTCATCATCTCAATAAAATACAAATTACATAATAGAATTTTGTATTTGAAATACGTATTTCAAATACTTGTATTAGAAATACTGCCCATCCCTGGTTCCACCCCAGGTAGAGGATAGCACCATAGGAGCTTTCACTGCCATCTGAAAAAGTGACAGCGACTGGTTCAGTTGTTGCCTTTGGTGGAGTAAGGGCTCTTGGGAACCTTACTTTGCTTAGCTGGACGTACTCCTCAAAAATTCCAATAGCATCCTTGCGGAGCTCATCTGACAGAGGAAGGTCCCATGTGTCCTTGACCATGCTGCACTTTGGTTTTGCCTCTTGGAATGCCCTTCGGACCAAGATAGCCCCTTTTTGCTTTGATGGTGTTGCCAGGCCAACTGGGTCGTACACACCAGCAACTTGACTCAACAGTTCACGCCTTGTCAGCGGGTCTGGTGTCTGTGTTCGTACTTCTTCTAGCAGCAAGTCTTGCCCAAGTCTCATCTTTTTCTTTCGCATGGAGAAGTTGACCCTCACCATTACATGCAACATGTCTTCATCCACAATGTAGCCGAGACCGAGCGCCTTGTTGTCTTCCTCCTTAAGCTGGTTCGGCAGGACAACAATATTTGGTGATGCCTTTTCTCTTTCTCCTTTACCTTGACCTGAGAAGACCCAAGGCTTCAGTGCAAACCCTCCTGCTTTTAGAATAAGCACATTCTTTGTGATGACTTTAAGTCTTTCACGGCAGTTGTGGGATGTTAAGATGTCATCGACTTAGATGTGCTCATTTAATACTTGGCATTCTTCTGTGAGGTGGTTGAATTGAGGCAGGTTAGCGGTCTCCCTCATGGCAAGTTGTGCTATGCAACCAGCTGGTTTGTCCCCGATATTCACTCTGGTTATGGCGTACTGTTCTAGCTCATCACCCTCTGAATCACACCACAAGAACCGGTGTAGATGGACTTCCCGCTCCTCAAGCCACACAGAATTGTACATTTTCCTGATGTCTCCCAGAGCGGCGAAGGTGCCTTGGCAGAACTTGAGGAGGACAGCTCGGATCGGGTTGAGAACGTCAGGGCCTTTCATTAGAAAGTCATTGAGACTTTGGCCTTTGTACTTCTGACTGCTATTCCAGACAAGTCTTACTGGAGTTGTAACAGAGTGGGGGTTGGGTGCGATAAGATGACTAATATACCAGACAGGTCCATTCCAGTTGGCTAGATCCTCTTTGGTCAGCTTTTTTGCAGCCCGGCGGTAAACCATTTCGTGGACTTGAGCACTGTAGGCTTTTTTCCACTGCGGTTCTTTGGCAAGCTGTCCCTCTGTTCTGAGGAAGGTTGCCTCCACTGCTTTTCTGTTGTTTGGCAATGTAGATGGGTCCATGAACCATGGATATCTTGCATGCCAGTGTGGGCTACCACTGTGGTCATCAGCACCAACATAAGTCAGGCCACCCTTTACAACTTCCAGCTCCCTTTCTTCAGCCAGAGTCATTTCTTTGCCACCAGGTTGACAACTGCCGCAGCGACATCTTCCACATTTTGGGGTTCAGGGGGCGCCAATGCTATCCCATCTCCACCACTCAACAAAATTCCGAGTGGTAATAGCAGAAGAAGAAGACTTGATGGTAGGTTTGTCGCAAATATGTTCTTCATACATCAATGCTGCTGTTCTCATTGACCTGGCGAAGTGCGCTCTGGACTGGTGTGCTGTAACTGTAGCCTCTTCAAACAGACCAGGGTGTGTCCCTGCAATTGTCTTTCCCAATGGCCCATCCCATAGCACAAGGTCTCCAACAGTGCGTATTTTCTGTGGGACCAGTCGCCCTTCTTTATGGCTTATCAAAAGCTGTATCTGTCTTGGTCTCACAAGTTCACTTTGGGGGACATCTGGAAAGAACTTTTGGAGTCTTTTGGCTTTCACATGTTTGTGGATCTCTGCAATGCTGTCCAAACCATAGCAGAGGAGTTGGTGGGATCTGAAGTTACCTTGCTCTGTGCGGACCCGGATCTTTAGGAGGTACCGTTTTGTGGTAACTTGAACTTTCATTCCTCCCACACCGTGGACAACAAGGGCTATGGCTTCACTTCTAAGGTTCAAACGATCAGCTGCATCATGTGTTATGTCATTTCTATCTGATGCCAGGTCGATCAAAGTCCCAATTTTTTGTCCTGCATTGGCTGTGACCTCTAATAGCATCATGATGACTGGCCACTCCACGATTCCATTCTCTGCTAGAAGACTGGGTTGGTTGGACACGAGAGAGGTTCTGGCTATAGTGTTGCAAAAGGCATTGCGATACGTCTCTGCAAGTGAGAGGCTTTTAATGAACTCTTCTTGAGCTTGGGTGTAACTCTCTCTTGTGTCACCTCCCACTTTGCTGTTGTTGTTGGACCTCTAGACGACATTTCCTTTGGACGTATCAGCTCTCGGGCAAAGATAATAGTGGTGTTCTGCAGCATGCGGTTCTCTGCAGTCTGGCCTCCTGCACAGAAACTCTGATTTACAACAGTCACCTTCATTATGAATCTCCAGGCATTTTTTACAGGCTCCCAGCTTCCTGACAGTTAGAGCACGCTGTCACAGGTCTATGAAAAAGTGACCAAAAAAACATGGATTTTAAA
Source organism: Fundulus diaphanus (assembly GCA_037039145.1). Taxonomy (NCBI): domain Eukaryota; kingdom Metazoa; phylum Chordata; class Actinopteri; order Cyprinodontiformes; family Fundulidae; genus Fundulus; species Fundulus diaphanus. The sequence goes on from CM073131.1 coordinate 51,802,734, forward strand.
AAACTTCAGACATCACACTTCATATATTTTAGTTATTTATTACATAGATACTTCATAGCAGCTCTGTCCATTTTACCTTTTACCTGCCCTGTTTATCCTGCTGCCTTGCTCCGGTTCCCCTCTGCCTTACAGAAGAGCCTGCTGCCGAGCTCTGGTGGGTTCTTCCCTGAACTGTCAATTCTCTTCCGAGCTGTGGACCCTGCTGCCTGTTCCTGGTTCCAAGAAGTCTCTCTCCGGGCCGTCAGCTCCTGCCAACACCATCACCCTGTTCCCGTGCAGTTCTACCTCGCTGGTTACATCACCCTCCATCCCATCAAACCTTCAATAAAGACTTTCATTTTAAGTCCCGTGTGTGTGGTTCTGGGTTCATCCATAGACAAATTAGACTTAGACAACTTTATTTGTCATTATGTATGCACAGAGTGCGTATAGAACGAAATTTCGTTTGCATACAGCTTGAGAATTACAGTAAATTACAGGATAAAGTGCAGCAGTGATTTAACAGTAGAGACAGTGTGTGATCACAGTGTACAGGTGAGTATTTTTAAAAACCAATGGTATGTGCAGATCCGTTTCTCAGATTAATTTCCTTTCATTAACAAATTGATTTTGACAGCTCTAATAAAAATGTATGTGGTGACCCACTGAAATTATCTTGGGAAAAGCTAAATAAACTTATTATAACTCAATTATCTTTAAGAAAGAAAGATGGAGTTTAATTTGTTATAAAAATAAATTCACCAGGAGAGGGATGGCAGTTGTAGTCATGATCTTGTCCCACTGCCTCCAGGTGGGACCAGTCCTCTGTGCTGCTCCCTGGAACAGGCGTCTCATTGTCAGCTGCAAGGCGTTTTCTTGCTCGCCTTGCAGATTGATCACCTCTACCTAGAATAAAAAATGTTGTTATTGTTTTGATGTCATTTCAAACAAGCAATGTGATTGTCATACTTAAAACAGCAACCACTATTTTAAAAGAAAGAGTTAGCATGAACCCCTTAAGGCAGGGGTTCCCAAACTTTTTTAGCCGCGCACCCCCTTCCATGTCCCAGCCGGGTTGACGCACCCCCAAGATTTATATATATATATATATATATATATATATATAAAACGGTTGCAGTTACAACTCAAACGTCGTAACAACGCTTCTAAATCTGAGTATGACGCACAATTTCACGCCGCAAAATACAAACACGAAGCAGTTTGATTTTTGTCCGATGACGAGCGAGCGAGCGAGCGAGAGAGAGAGAACTGGTAAAGCAGCACATAGTAACAATAAGTCTAGCGCTCCATAAAGATGTTATTAATCAGGGAAATCTTTCTGATTGTTTCACAGTGGTTACCTTCAGCAGGTAAACACGCCCACGGCAACACACCCCGGCTCCCCCAGCCCGTTTCTGTCTGAATATGCGCTAAAACTGCCTCTTTAAAATGAACTGCACGGTGCAGTCTGCGCCTTTCTGAATCGCAATGAGAAGTATTACACATCTATGCGTGAGCATAATCAAAAAATCCCCCCAGGAGCAGCGTTTTATTTTTTCCAGGACCCGCGGTAACGACAGCGGTATGCGTGTCATGCGCGTCAGTCAGAGCTTGTCACCGGTTCAAAGTCGCGGCACCTTGAGCAGCGCGGCGCTGTTTGTAGGCGCTGCGCGATCCATAGAGACAGAGACACTCAATTTAATCTCGTAAATAAAACTTTTGGTCCAAATTAAATGTTTCCTCTGCTGACGTAAACGACGTAAAGCCAGGAGAGAGGAAGAGACATTTTCTGATTCGCTCGTTTTCTTCTCCCGGATCCGTTGCGATTCTCTCTTCTGTTGCTTCCAGTTTCTCTCTCACTCTTTTCCTCTCCTCTTAAATGACTAACTTTCACCTTAGATGTCTCACCTGTTCCCCTGATTTCAGCCTATTGAGCATATTTGCGAGAACTATTGAAGCACAGACCACATATGCGCATATACAGCACAATGCGGATTTTTCATCTTAAAATGAAGCATAGAAGAAGATTTCTTCTAAATAAATAGTTTATTAACATTTTCGTGTTAATAATGTATCGTTCCGTTATGACACCCAAGCACCAGACGAGGTTTTGCTGCTAACAATTTATTTTACGACGAACAGGACGGGACAGCTTGCACTCCCCCGAATAACGACTCCTCTCCCCGGAAGTCACACATTTCTTCCGCTATGACCCCAAAGCAATCTGATTTAAAGGAACAGTAAGTGTGCAACAGTATTTATCAATAAAGTCTAATAAGGATCATTACAATACATTTTTATTTATTGATTAAATTAACAGTTTTTTGAGCTTTACAAAAGAAATGCTTTTTTACACTTCTTTATTGTGTGGGGGGAAAAAAACACGGTCAGACGCCATTACAGTTTTTGCCTCGCGCACCCCCTAGTGCCAGCTTGCGCACCCCCAGGGGTGCGCGCACCACACTTTGGGAAACCCTGCCTTAAGGTAAGTTCTTGAGTTCTGAGTAAAAGTTATCTATTAATTTATTACCAATTTAAATACTGTACTCTTACCTTTGCCCCAATCATTCCACAGGAATTTAGATGGTACTGCTCCCTTCTTTAACTTCTTTCGACCACTTGCAGAAACGTAGGTCTCCTCTGAAGAGAAGTGTGTACTGTAGATGTAAGTGTTGCCTCAAAGGATTTTAAAATTTGGCCCCTCGTCTCTTCTTATTGCCGTCACACAACGGCCACGAATCTCAGCATCAGCTGGGAAGTCGTGAAAACTGAGATATGGAAAGTTTTTTGTTGTTGTTCGAGCACTGTGGGACACTGCAGTAGCAGTTTCTCTGTGATTGTGCCATGCTTGGTGGATATGATGCTGCTGAGAGATGGACACAAGGAGGACAAGGGGAGAAAAATTAGATGAATATTTTTTTTAAACCTTTATTTAACCAGATAAAATCCCATTGAGATTAAGATCTCTTTTTAAAAGTTTGATCTCACTAAGAGGTCAGCAGCACGTCATTACTAATACAGTATAATAAACAAACCAGTTTAAGGCCTCTACTTAAAATGCACAGTATTTTGTACAAAAATTAAGAAAAAGGAAAGTGCATTAATATAAAGCGCAAATTATATTATGAGAGACGCAACACAGAAAATTCACAATTCAGAAGGTACTGTCCAACAGACCCGCCGTGGTTATTTTTTTAGGAATGAACAAAAGATTCAACTGGAATAAGATCTTTTGAATTCAGTGACTGCAATTATATATAACACGTCACCATAATCAAGTAAGGGGAACAATAAAGCAGATAAATGTCTCTTTTTTCACTCAGGGAAAAACAAAATTTATTTTTATAATGACAAACAAGCTACAGTAATAATTTCTGATAAGTAAACAATCTGTAAAGTAAGCTAACAAGCTGCTGCATGTTAGCTTTGATCTTCATGTCACTGTCCCGACCAAAGCATCTATATAACAGCAATGATCGCTACTGATACTAAGGAAAATAAAGATAGTCAATACGACACGTTTAATATTGTGCTCTCAGTCATACCTAATGAAATCGCACTGATTATCAGTGAAACACGTCTTGACCTCCCAAATTTTCTACAAAAAAGCATGTAGTCGGATGAAGCGATAACCTGCTGCGCTTCAAAACGGAAGTTGAGTGACATCATGTGAAAAGGGTCTATATAGACCCTTTACTCCAGGAGTGAAATAATTCTGCAAACTGTGACTATTCTGGAAATGTTCCCTCTTAATTCTCATAATATGACGTTTTTCTCATAACAAACACTTTTATGTTTTTTTACTTTATTGTCCTAGGTCTTTTTTTTCTCATTTTAGTAATTTTTCCTCTTTAACACTCCCCCAAAAAGTCTGTTCCTAAAGGTTCACATGTGACACGGTTTTATGAAATAATGAAGACCACAATGTTTAGATTTAACAAATTGATCCTTATATCCATAACACACACACACACACACACACACACACACACACACATATATATATATATATATATATATATATATATATATATATATATATATATATATATATATATATATATATATATATATATATATATAAAATCCCACAGCTATTTATTTGGCTTATCTATAATACTTGAAAATCTATATATGCACATCTATGTCTAAATACAATAGTCTGTACTGTATGCAAGTTAAAACCCTTGAAAAAGAATGGTCTTGCACAGCTTTTTCCTAGTGTTGCCACTCTGGAGCTTTAGTGTGTCCAGTTTTGCAACATGGTGCAGCCTTAGTTTATAGAAGGCAGATACAAGTAGTGAAATCAGCCAGAATACATTTCCATGCAGCACAGGAATGAGGCATCTTCTCTGATCCACGTTCACTACAACAGAACTTAACTTTTTTCTGCCACATACAATATGGCGGTGATGTTGACGTGCGAACTTGCGCCAAACGACGCGTCTACGTATGTCTATGGAGCAAGTACATCCCGCTGCAGCCTTGTTTCTGATAATGGATTTATTTTATTTTTAGACTTCTATAAGGCCTTTGACACTGTAGAACATGATTTTATATTTCAAAGTTTAGAAAAGTTTGGATTTGGAAAGCTCTTTATAACGATTATAAAAACTCTGTATCAAAACAACAACAGCTCTATTAAATTAAGGAGTGGCTCCTCTCCCAGATCTTAACATCAGCAGAGGAATCAGACAGGGGTGTCCTGTCTCCCCCTACCTGTTTCTTTTGGTAGCTCAGCTTCTGGCAGATCATATTAAAACTAGTTCTCTGAAAGGGTTAATTGTTGCTGAAAAAGAACTTATCCTAACACAACTGGCTGATGACACTACCCTGTTCTTAAAGGACAAGGATCAAGTTTCATTAGCGATCCAAGTACTAAATAATTTCTCAAAAGCTTCTGGTCTGCATTTGAATCTCAAAAAATGTGAAATTATGGCAGTTAAAGATTGCACTGAGACATCGATTGAAGGCATTCCAGTTAAAAATTAGGTTGTTTATTTAGGCATAACCATCACAAAAGAACAAAAAAATCGTAGCTCCTTAAATTTTGATCCTTTAATTCTAAAAGCTAAAAAGAAACTTAATCAGTGGTTGGTCAGGGATCTTTCACTACGAACGTACTTAGTAAGGCTGAGGGCATCTCTAGGCTCACTTATGCTGCTCAGGCTTTATATCTTGATAAAAGCACTGAAAAAGAAATTGACAAATTGCTCTTTAACTTTGTTTGGAAGAATAGGATCCATTATGTAGCCCAGGCTTCATAAGCTGTTAGATGTAAAAGCCTTTTTTTTGTTTGTCTGAATGTGTGAGAGAGAGAGCTGGCATTTATGGGGTTAACTCAGCCGTACAGCGCAGAGAGAGACGGGCGCGTCACAGTACTGCGGCTGCGCACAGCGCTCTGGGAGATAGTTGGAAGGAGGACACATGTTCCGGTTGCACGAGAGGCTCTCTGCTTCGGAAAAAGAAAAAAAGTTGATACGTAAACTTAGCGGTTGGAAAAAAAAAAAAAAAAAACCTTGCAAGCAAATTCCAGGATCCATATTTGATGTTGCCTACTCGGCGGTCAGGTTTTTTTTCTGAGATAAGACTTGGTGACTCTTGACGCTGAGGGAGAAGCATCAGCGACACCAGTGGTCCACGAAAAAAAGGATACCAGCGTTGGATAGCCATCGGGCTGATTCCAAGCATCTGTTGGAGTGACGGGATCCATAGAACTAGATGGCGAGCCAGAACTGAAGGAATAAGAACTGAACGACTCTCAAACCTGCGGTGTGGTAGGACAGAGTGAAACGCATTAAAGGGCCCCAACGATACCAAACAAGAAACTACACTGAGCTCATATTTTTTTCTAATTTTCTTTATTTTATATTGTGCGCACTTTATTTCTTCATATTGTTGTCATATTGTTCATATTGTTTACATTCATGATTAACAATACATTGTTGAACGTAACTTGTGTGTGAGTGTGGTCAATGTTGATGTTTCGTCCTGGGCTCCATGAGCGTTACCTTAAAATTCTGATAATTGGTCCAAAACTGTGAACCTGAAACCCAAAATTACATTTAATTCTTAAAAGAAATAAGAGGTTGGTTACAATTACATTCGAAAATCTACTTTACTTAACTCATATGAAAATGGAGGGCTTAAATGTTTATCTTTCTCCACCTTAAATAACACTTTCAAAATAAATTGGATTCGCCAGTTCTTCGCATCTCAAACTTCTATTTGGAATACTATTCCGTATTACATTTTTTCATAACTTGGGGGTTTAACCTTCTTCCTGGTTTGTAATTTTGATGTATATAAACTTCCTATCAAACTCTCTAATTTTCACCGCCAGGCTTTTTTGTCATGGCCACTTATCTACAAGCACAACTTTTCGCCTCACCGGTACTTTATTTGGAACAATAAGGACATCCTGTACAAGAAAAGATCTTTGTTTTTGGATTCATGGTTCTGTCATGACATTACTCTGGTTGATCAACTGTTCGATGACAGTGGCACTTTATTGAATTTCTCTCTAAATTTAACCTTCCTACTTCGTCTGGAGAATATGCAAAGGTTTTTGGAGCTATTTCATCTGGGATTTGCATGTTATTCAGACAGAGGCCAAGACTCAATTCTTCATCTCCCTCTCTGACTCCCATGGACTCTGCTGTTGGCAAAATATGTCTCACCTCATCTCTTCGTAAGAACAATAAGTCAATCAGATCCCTCTTTCAGAGAGAGGTGGCGTCTGTTCCTGCTGTTGTATCATATTGGAACCGTTTTGTGACGGATGTGTCCTGGAATCATACTTGGCTGTTACCCAATCACTTTCTCCTCACTAACAAGGTGAAGGACATCTCATTCAAACTCATTCATACAGGATTTATCCTGCCAAAGACTACCTAAAAAGGTTTAAATCTGATATTCCTGTCAACTGCACCTTTTGTGATCTTCTCCCAGAATCTGTTACACATTTGTTCTGGTTGTGTCCATACTCTAAGACTTTTTGGCAACACTTTTGTGACTATGTGGATTAAAAAATAAAAAAAAAAACATCAGCTTTATTCGAAAAACGTTTTATTTGGCTTTCAACTGCAAAGTAAAATGTTTCCCAAACCTTTCCTTATCAATCTTTTAATTATCTTGGCCAAATTTCACTTGCATAAATTTAAATTTCTAAAAATAAAAGTCAAACTTTAATGTTTATTTAATAGAAATCAAGCAATATTTTCATTCTATTCAACTCTCTTCTCATCAGAAGGCACAAAAAACCATAGCAATCTGTTCCCAACTAAAAATTCTGGACAACTTAATGTTGTAGAAAATATGTTTATTTGTAGAATACATACACATCTACAGGGGTTGGATAATGAAACTGAAACACCTCTCATTTTAGTGTGGGACGTTTCATGGCTAAATTGGACCAGCCTGATCTTCATTAATTGCACATTGAACCAATAAGAGCAGAGTGTGAAGGTCCAATTAGCAGGGTAAGAGCACAGTTTTGCTCAAATATTGCAATGCACACAACATTATGGGTGACATACCAGAGTTCAAAAGAGGACAAATTGTTGGTGCACGTCTTGCTGGCGCATCTGTGACCAAGACAGCAAGTCTTTGTGATGTATCAAGAGCCACGGTATCCAGGGTAATGTCAGCATACCACCAAGAAGGACGAACCACATCCAACAGGATTAACTGTGGACGCAAGAGGAAGCTGTCTGAAAGGGATGTTCGGGTGCTAACCCGGATTTTATCCAAAAAACATAAAACCACGGCTCCCCAAATCACGGCAGAATTAAATGTGCACCTCAACTCTCCTGTTTGCACCAAAACTGTCCGTCAGGAGCTCCACAGGGTCAATATCCACGGCCGGGCTGCTATAGCCAACCCTTTGGTCACTCGTGCCAATGCCAAACGCCGGTTTCAATGGTGCAAGTGTCACACAGTGGAAATTTGTTTTATTGTGATGGTGTGATTATGTAAATATGTGTGCATGATTTCTCTTTTACTGCATGTTTTTATTGTTGTGGTGTTTTGATCCACTGTGAACTCTGAGGACAAATTACCTGATGATGGTCACCTGTGGAGTTGTGGGTGTGCCTGGAAGCAGCCTATCAGCTGTTTCACAGACTTGCCAAGGGAAGCTGGCAGAACATTTAAAGGGAGAAGAATTCGCTACAGGGGAGAGAGGGGAGAAGCAGGCAATAACAGCCAGGTGTGGTGGGAGGAGAGACTAAGTAACCACCAAGTATAAGTATAAGTATAAGTATAAGCAGACTGATCGGCACGACGGGGACCATCTCTGCAGCAGGAACAGAGTGCAGTGGAAAACAAAGCGTTGGATTGGCAGCGGGGCAGAGGTAAAACTCTGCCTGCATCCGTGAGTAAACGTTTTCCACTGACATCTGCAGGGTTTTGCCACGTCGGAAGGGCTGCAGCAAAGATCAGTTGGCTCCACAAACAACGCTTCTCGCCAGCGTGTGTTTGTGTTTGCAGGAGTCCAGTGGCGAGTGAGAGGCGCTTGGGGGCGGACCACAGCAAGGACGTGGTGCAACTGGACCAATCCTGAGACGGCTGCGGGGTGGAACTAAGAACCGACTCCCTTTGTGGACTCTGCTGCTGGACAATTATCCTGGACTGGAAGCCTCCCGTTTTAGTTGTTTTATTGATTTTAGATTATTTAAAGAAAACATTTTATTGTGTTTTTTTTAGCTTTTTAAGAGACTGTTTTTTATGAGAAATAAAAGCCCTCCACTTCAACCTGATTTGTTCTCTGTTCCCTGGGTTCTGACCCACTAGCTCCCTCTAATTGTGAAAGGACCTACTGTAACACTGAGCTGTCCAACTTGGTGTTGACACAAGGAGCGCAAATCTTGGGCTGTGGACAATTTGAAACATGTATTGTTCTCTGATGAGTCCACCTTTACTGTTTTCCCCACATCCGGGAGAGTTACGGTGTGGAGAAGCCCCAAAGAAGCGTACCACCCAGACTGTTGCATGCCCAGAGTGAAGCATGGGGGTGGATCAGTGATGGTTTGGGCTGCCATATCATGGCATTCCCTTGGCCCCATACTTGTGCTAGATGGGCGCGTCACTGCCAAGGACTACCGAACCATTCTGGAGGACCATGTGCATCCAATGGTTCAAACATTGTATCCTGAAGGAGGTGCCGTGTATCAGGATGACAATGCACCAATACACACAGCAAGACTGGTGAAAGATTGGTTTGATGAACATGAAAGTGAAGTTGAACATCTCCCATGGCCTGCACAGTCACCAGATGTAAATATTATTGAGCCACTTTGGGGTGTTTTGGAGGAGCGAGTCAGGAAACATTTTCCTCCACCAGCATCACGTCGTGAACTGGTCACTATCCTGCAAGAAGAATGGCTTAAAATCCCTCTGACCACTGTGCAAGACTTGTATATGTCATTCCCAAGACGAATTGACGCTGTATTGGCCGCAAAAGGAGGCCCTACACCATACTAATAAATTATTGTTGTCTAAAACCAGGTGTTTCAGTTTCATTGTCCAACCCCTGTATATATATGACACTCCCCAGCGCATATGGTTGTCAATTTGTTTATCTTTCCTCCTGACTGTACTTGTTTATTGTGACATACCCCCTGGCATATTTGTTTATTTGTATAGTTTATATATATTATTGACTTTAAGTGTAATAAAAAAAGAGAAAAAATAAAATAAATAACAATCCCGCTGCAGCCTGCGGGAAGGCGGGGCTTGACACCAACGCTCAGCGTTGACGTATGAACCTGCGCCCAGGCTACTTCCGCCTTCTTCCGTAGTTGCGGAAATGGATGAATTTGTCTCAGTAATGTTGGAGCTGATTTGGATTTCCTTCATTTCACCTTCCTCTGCAGGCGAAGTATCGCTGGAAATAAGTTAGTTACTAAGAGATTTTGATCTGAGATACAAAGATTGCTACTTTGTTTGCTGAAGCCGTCTACGTTCTCATCAATAGTCTTTGTCGTTGTTTGCTAGCGGCGGCAGGAGGCCTGGGCGGACAGGCCATGAGGAGGATCGGGAGGCTTCCTCAGTGGTTTTGGTCTATTACATTTTCATGTGAACTCAAAGTCACAGACAAGGCCACCATTACCTTCTTGCGTTCATTTTCCCTCTTCTCGGTAGAAAATAAAGATAGACGCTTGCACGGAGTTCATTGTTAAATGTAGTAATGAGAATGCATTCTAGAGTAAGGCCGTGCTGAAGTGTTCGACCGAACATGAAACATTAAATAGGAGGTGATTCTTTGCTCATTTAGTCACTATGACTACTGTTTAAACAATAACTAGTTCGCCATTCTACGTGTTGTTTTATGCATATAAATAGTGCTAAAAACATTCTGTCTTATGAGCACTGAAAGGTAATACATGCATGACTGACTAATTGTTGCAGAAACTATAACACTGCTAAAAACAATCAGAGAACAAAGCTTTAGGGGTTGTTCCAGTTGAATTTTCTGATTTGGAGGTTGAGAATTTGGACTTCTGAGGATAAATGAAACACACCTTCCTTTAAGACTGTCAGATCCAACATGGCAGCTTCCTCGCATCAACACAGTTGTAAGAGTGAGTCTAAAATCAATGTTACATGTAGCGGCTACAACTCTGAACCGAACATTTGCTTGTAGAAAGTCCAGCTTTAAAGTATATTAGTAAGAGGCTCTATGAACAAAAGAGTATCTTTCCAGGCAGTTGCCATTTTGGAATCCTAACCTTTAGTTTTTTTGTTTTTATTTTTGAATCCTGACTTCTCCAGCTGTGTGAACTAGAAAGCTTTTTACTCTGGTTTACCTCATTCTAAGCTCCTAGTTTTGATTTCAGATGCATATTAATGGCAACAGGGCTGCCTTTGTATGTGCAAGTGCATTCTGGAATTCGTAGTCCTTGTCTGTAGACACATTTTATTGGTAAAATATGCATGTTGTGGTCCCCTGGCCTTCAGCCTGACAAAATGTCTTTAAAGAATCAATGATTTTATGTAACAGGCAACAGCATCATGTTCCAATCAGGTTTGTTTGGTTAATAAACAACAGTTTCAACAATGACCTCTGACCTCTCTGTTTTGTGTCCTTTCCTACAGACCCAACAAACGTCACAGCAGAACCAGGACAGAACGTCACTCTGCCATGTAGAGCTCCTGACAGTAAACCTGTTATTGCTGTAGAGTGGGACAGACCTGATCTGGGGTCAGAATATGTTCTTCTCTACAGAAACAACAAGTTTGATCTAGAAAACCAGCATCCATCCTTTAAGAAACGGGTGGATCTGCAGAAAGGACAGATTAAGAAAGGAGACGTGTCCCTGGTTCTGAAGAAGGTGGTGACTGATGACAGAGGAACATATGAGTGTTTAGTTATCCAGACAGAAATAAACTGCAGGAGGCAGACGGTTCTCTACATAAACCTGGATGTAGTTCCTCCTCCGGGTGAGTTGTTGTCTTTTAGTCTCTAAATCAGTTTCCAGTTGGTTTGGGTGGGTTTTAATGTTTTGTGGTTTGGTATTGTTTGTCAAAATTTTTATTTTCATGGCAGGTCAAACATTTGTGCAGATTTTCAATCTATTATGTAACGTTCATTTTTGACAATTGCTGTCCCTGTCACTCCAGTTATGGTAAAACTATATTTAAATCATTTTGCATTACTTACCCCTTTTTAACCGAGCCGAAACCAGTCCGAGCTCGGTAACCGAGATAACTATCGAGTGTAAATGGAACGCAAGCTGAACTGAACTGAGCCAGACACAACCATCCATCTTCTTCCTCTTATTCGGGGTCGGGTCGCGAGGGTAGCAGCTTCAGTAGGGAGGCCCAGACGTCCCTCTCCCCAGCCACTTGGGCCAGCTCCTCAGGAGGAATCCCAAGGCGTTCCCAGGCCAGCCGAGAGACATAGTCCCTCCAGCGTGTCCTGGGTCTTCCTCTGGGCCTCCTCCCGGTGGGACGTGCCCGGAACACCTCACCAGGGAGGCGTCCAGGAGGCATCCTAACCAGATGCCCGAGCCACCTCAACTGGCTCCTCTGGACGTGGAGGAGCAGCGGCTCTACTCTGAGTCCTCCCCGGATGACTGAGCTCCTCACCCTATCTCTAAGGGAGAGCCCAGACACACTACGGAGAAAACTCATTTCAGCCGCTTGTATCCGGGATCTCGTTCTTTCGGTCACGACCCAAAGCTCGTGACCATAGATGAGGGTAGGAACGTAGATCGACCGGTAAATCGAGAGATTCGCCTTTTGGCTCAGCTCTCTCTTCACCACAACGGATCGGTACAGCGCCCGCTTCACAGCAGACGCTGCACCAATCCGCCTGTAGATCTCCCGCTCCATCTTCCCCTCATTCGTGAACAAGACCCCAAGACACTTGAACTCCTCCACTAGGGGCAGCACATCCTCCCCAACCCGGAGAAGGCACTCTACCCTTTTCTAGTTCAAGACCATGGTTTCGGATTTGGAGGCACTGATTTTCATCCCGGCCGCTTCACACTCGGCTGTGAACCGCTCTAGTGAGAGCTGTAGATCACGCCCTGATGAAGCCAATAGGACCACGTCATCTGCGAATAGCAGAGACGCAATCCTAAGGCCACCAAAACGGATCCCCTCAACACCTTGGCTGCGCCTAGAAATTCTGTCCATAAAAGTTATGAACAGAATCGGTGACAAAGGGCAACCTTGGCGGAGTCCAACTCTCACCGGAAACGAGTCCGACTTACTGCCGGCAATGCGGACCAGACTCTGACACCGTTCTTACAGAGACCTGACAGCCCTTATTAAAGGGTCCGGTACTCCATACTCCCGGAGTACCCCCCACACAAACGGACCGCGCTAAATCTAGACCAGTTCCAGGGGTGGGTTCGCCCTGGTTTTTCTCTGGCCCGGTTCTCTAATAACGAAGAGCGCATGAGCAGACAGCGTCATCTCCTTACAGTCAGCTGACATTTCAGACATTCATAATAGTACTAGCTTCCCTACCGTGATACACGGTCTCCAGAGATGATTCTGCTTAGCAGTGTGATGATCCTCAGCGTCTGTCATTGTTTCCTGGGTCTGTAAATCCTTATTTAGACATTCGTTTGTCTTATCCACTTCCCAAAAGCCGACTTTGTCAAGTAAATTCACCAAAAGTTGCCGTCTCCGCCTGACTCTCCGCAAACAACGACGTATCACAATAATCAAGCATAACTTCCTGAATGTTACGGGCGCTGCCATTTTTATTTGCTTGATTTCCTCCTTCAATCCTAGAGAGCAGTAGTACCGCAGATCGCCACTAGGAGGCGAGGAACCAAGGAACCGAGATGGCGTGATGTTTAAACGGTCATCAGCACTAAGCTCGGCTTGGTTAACTGATCCAAGCTCGGACTGAGCTCGGCCTGGATCGGTTTAACAAGGGTAGTGTAAATGGGGTAACTATGAGTAAGGAAGAATTAGAGCAAATTATGGAGAAATATCTGTAAATTAAAGTAGGCGTGTTTTAATGTCTTTAAACTATGTCTGAATGTTCCTTCATAGTGAACATTGGCTGGGAGGACATGATGATGGTCCCAAATCTATCCATCTCCTCCTCTGATGATGATGATGATGATAATAATAATAATATAAAATAATAATAATAATAATAATAATAATAATAATAATAATAATAATAATAATAATAATATGGAGCACACACATCACAATGGCGTCTTGTCACCTATCTTTGATCACATGTCATAGGGACTGGACCAGAGAAAGTCATCGGAACCTGTGCTGTAGTCATGCTGTGGACCCAAATATCACGCCAGGCCCACACTGAATATGCCGCGGGTTTGGTTACAGTAACCGGAACCGAACCCGCAATGCTCCACTGCAGAGAAGCAGAGAAACAACATACAAACATGTTTTCTGTCTTTGTTGTCTATAAGTTATTGTTTCAATTAATTTGTAAGGGGTACAGGAACAGCATATACTGTAGTTTTCACAAGCCTAGAGCGCCGTCTTGTGGCTATAGATGGTAATGTTTACTCCTTGATTCATACGGGTGAATATGAATTACCATTTAAATTTTATATTCATTTTTTTTCCCAATTCATTTTTATTCATATAGCGCCAATTTATGAAGGTAATCTTGTTCCAATAGGAACAATTGTGCATTGTAAGCGTGAATTTGAAGTTGTAGAGGGAGTTAAATTCTAAGTTTTGTATTTGTAGAATTAAAAAAAAAATGACAAGTACAATTTTTTTTTTTACACCTGTTCAAATTTTAAGTACAAGTACACAAATTGTGTTCTCTGAGTCGCACATCAAAAACCTCTTACATTCTCAGTTTTGCTCCAAATGGTCCAGAACTATTGTTGCAAAACTATTTGTGCATTGTAACTTTGGTGTTTTTGTAATTGTAGATTTTTTTTAAATCTGTCACAAGTACAAAATAAAGTTACACCTCTTCAAATTCTTGAGTACAAGTACACAAATTGTGTTCTGTGAGTTGCACATCATAAATGTCTGTCATTCAGTTTTGCTACAGTTGATCTAAATCAAATGGTGCAAAACAAATTCAAACACGTGTATTAAAATCTTCAAAAAAAATTTTTTTATATTTTTTTCCTTAACACAAATACAATCAACGAGTACAACTGCACGAATCTGCTGCTGTGAGTCACAAATTCAACTTTATAAGTTACACCTTCATTTTGAGTTTTGACACAAATGCCCCAACGGTAAAAATGATCTGTGACTTGTGGGTAGTACCCTTGATCAGACAACAGGGGGGCTGCCTGCTCGGTCAGTCTGTACCAACCGGAAATACGGTCTACTGCCATGTTGCCTTCCAGCACACATATGCCTTCGAAGAACGCAGCTCTCACTGTCATACAGTGTAGACATTTAAATTTGTTTAAATATTTGATTTTCTCTGTACTTTACTGTGCACTCCCACAGTTTTGATCACGCAATGGATTCGTTTGTAATCTTTAGTGACCTGCAGTTCTTCATTGAAAAGGGGATATTTACCAAAGATGTGGATTTTTATTCCAGAAAAAAAATAATAAAATAATAAAACGGATGTGTCCACCTTTTTAATTCCGAGGTAAAAAAAATTACAACATAAATTAATATTGTATTTATTATAATATATAACAATGTATTTAGTGCAGCTTTCAGAGAGCAGAGGATGTTCTTCAGTCCCCTCTGACCTCACTGATGAGATTTCACTCTGGTTCTGTTCTACAGGGGAGCCTGATGACGGCAAAGAAGATGGATCTGTTGGACTTTGGGTTGGAGTGGGGATTGGAGTGGTGTGCTTTGTGTTGTTGGTAGTTGCCATAGTTTTTGCTATTTATTTTAAACGTAAAAAGAAATCAAGTTCCAACCGACCTCCTGAACAAACAGCTGAACCTGAAGCTTCAATGCCTCTGGACTCGTCAGCTTAGTTGAGTCCAGTTTGATCTGCAGCTAAAGTGAAGTTCTGCAGAACCACAGCAGAAAAACCTTCCTAAACGACACTCTGCTGATGATGAGACACATTTCAGAGACTTGTTGAGGATTTCCTCCTCATCAGGAACATCATCCTCCTCCTCCTCAGCAACCTGCAGCATCAAACCTGAACTCTGCCATCAAGCGTTTCTGTCCTCCAGCAGAACCTCAGCTGGTCCAGATCTGCTCTAAAAGCCATTCCAGGCTGGACTTGTTGCCTCGTTATTCTGTAAAGCTTTAGACTGAATGTCAGGATCCTGTTACAGTGTTGTTACTTTTAGAAGTTTTTGTATTTAAACCTTCAAATGTGTCCTGATTTCATCTTCATCATCACTGAACACATCTGCCTGATGGGTCCGATGCCTTATTTCACTCTGCAGAACCGCTGCGGCTCACTGTGCAGCTCTAGTTGCCTTCAGCAGCAGCTAACTGGTTATTATCTGACTTCATGCTGAGGAGAACTTCAGGTCTCAGGGCCGACCCGCTGGTTCCTCTGCTTCTCCTGTTAATGGATCAAATGGCTGCTTTATTCTCTGCTGAATGTTGTTTTAACAGAAACGTCTCATTCAGGTTGATAAATGTTACGCTTGCCTTAAAATTGATTCAATTGTTTTTTATGAACCGTTTTTGATGTCTTTAATTTCCAAATGGCCGTTAAATAAATAGTGACACATTCTACAGTGTGAAGACAGCGTTAAGTGCACAGTAGACATAATCTTTATTAAAGTAAATGTTTCCTGAGCTTTTTCTGTAAGTTTCTTTTTCTTCTTAACTTTTCAGGTTTTTGATTTATGTTTTCTAACCATAATCATGTCATCAACTCCAACTTGTTAGAAAATGAGAAACCTTTAAGTTGTTTCAGGTTTCTAAGCCTTCATCAGCTGTTTGTATGACGCTACTTTCATTTCCTAATGATAAATCCAACATTGTTCCTGCTGTTCAGACCTTCCCTGCCTGGGGCCCCTGAAGCTTAAGGCCCAACATCTCATAAGAGCAAATTTTATTGATGACGTGACCTGAGACAGTAGCTGTTGGTTGGAGCCAGACCTGCTGCATTAAGGCCTCCATCCACTAGGGGCGCTTTAGATTCTTCTTAGGTGACCCTGATCTGAGTTTGGTGTGAGTCTGCAGGGATGTCCCCACAGACTCAATTCGGCGGCTGCGTCCTTCGAAGGACGCATTTTAAGGCCGGTGACGTCACAACGATGCGCGGAGGCTGTCCCATTTGGCAAAAATTCTGAGGATGCTTAAAATGCAGCCCAGTGTTGCCAACTCCTCAGTAAGGAAAGTAGCTATTGGCTGCGCTAAAAGTCGCTAGAAGTCGCTGAATGACGTCATCGCCTAATTTGCATAATCTGCCACATGATGTGATGTGCATGTTATTGACGCTGTGGGAGAAATAACGTTGTTAGAGAGACAAAAAGTGAGTAAAAACACTCAGAATATATGTTTATTTATTTATTATTATTTATTTTACTTTTATTTTTTATTAATGTTTATTTTATTACAATACTAACCCTCCTCCTTTACCCGGGTTTGAGACCGGCAAAATTAACCATAAAGAGACACTATGGCGGAGTTACACAATTTTTTTTCCAACTTTTTTTTAACGTTTTCTTTTTTCCCTTGTGGTCCACCAAGGAGCCTACAAATCACGGTAAAACACGAACATGTGGCTGTGTGAATCAAATGCATTTATTTATTTAAGATAAAATATTTCAAATTCAGTTATTTATGATCAACCTCCGCCGTCAATCCCGGCGCATGCGCGCTTCATTTGCAGTCTGGACGCTGAGGGTAAACATGCTGTGGCTCTGACTGCAGCGCTGAGAGGGACCTCCTGCGGGAGCGGGAGAACGGGGTTGGGACGGGGGAGGTGCCCCACGGCAGTAACTGCCGCTGGAGGACAAGAGTAGGAACGATACGTGCTTTCATGTAAGAGTCTCCAAAATTCGCCAGTGACACCAGAAAAGTCGCTAGATTTGTCGCTAGTCGCTTTTTTGAAAAAAAGTCGCTGGAGGGGTCTGAAAAGTCGCTAAATATAGCGACAAAGTCGCTGAGTTGGCAACACTGATGCAGCCTTCGAATGCGTCCTCCTTTTCCCCGAATTCTGAGGATGCACCGCTACCATCCTTAGTGGCCTCGCCTGGCACAAGATTTCCCGAGGTGCTTTGCTCGCTTTTTTTAGTAGTTGAAGAAGAAGAAAGAAGGCGGATTTTGTAATGGAAAGCAGCAGCGCTGGCAGTAGTGCTGAGTACAGCTTTAAATGTAAGTAGTTAGTTTTTATTTTTTTAACTGAACATCTATTAAAATACGTGACGGTAACGGAGCCACCGGAATTTGGACCAGCTGAAGCTAAAGCTTAGAGCTAATCTGTTGATACGAGACGTTCAGCAACATTAAAAGCCTTCATACAAATGTCACAATTTTTGATTTTAACCTACATCTTATTGTAACTGTGCTGATAGCCGTGTCCCTCACAAATCCGATCAATCTATTCTCATACAGTTTATTATAAATGATTAGAACTGTCAAAGCTTAATGCAGCTGAAGAAAAAACATCAGTCCAGCTGTACTGGGCTGTCAATACTGCAAACGTTTTGTTTGAATACTCAATAACGTATAGTTAATTTACAGTACAGTATAATAAGGTTTAAAGTATAATTCACTTGAAGAACAATACCAGCGTAATTATACAGAAAAGTCATTTTGCCTGTTGACATAACAGAAATATGCTTTACATGTCATTTTGTTCTAGGGAGCAGGGAGCATACAGAGGAGTTGATAAAACTCCGAGGAGCATAAAACTCCGTGGGCAAAATGACCACCTCTTTACCGGGGCCAAAAATACTGCCACAGTCGGATGGAGGTAAGAGTTGAGACATAATTCCATATACATGTTGCATTTGTATGTAAAATTCACACAAGTTCAAAGAAGTCCTGTTCAAACACCAACGTACAAATATAATCTTTTGATCACATCAAATGATGCCCAGATGTCACTTTTTTTTAATCTTATAGTTGTGATAGTAGTGATCCTTGTGTGTTTATCTCTTCTCGTTTCTCTTGTTTAGAACAATCCTGCAAAAAACGGGCCTGGAGGGTGAAGTTGAGCCACAACAGGCCAAAAAAGAGTGGGACAACTTGAAAAAAAAGATCCAGGGACAGGGCAGGGGGTCAGTGGGAAGCCTACTGCTGCCACCGGGCCATGGTTTGTCCTCAGGTTCTGTGTTGCTGTCATTGTTAAATTAAATTATTAAATTGTCTATAAAAGTTATTGTTGTCTGTGTGTTCTTAAAATCTTTTAACCTTTTACATTATCTGTTTCATCACTTCTTTACAATTTAAATAAACTTAGAACAACTTCTCAGTGACAACATCAATTTATTTTTATAGAAACAACTATTTACAATAAACTATCAAAAACATTTTAACTATTTACATTAGATTTTAAAATTAACTACAACAACTATTTACAGAAGATATAAAATAAATATTACTAAAGAACATATATATATATATATATATATATATATATATATATATACAATTTTGACTGAGCAGGAGTCCCTGGTGGTGCTGCTGGACTGGATGGGATGCCACACAGATGACCTTGGAGTCCTCTCACTGCGAGTGGGACATCATCTGGGGGGTGGGGGATGCCTCTCTCCACTGTTCACCACATCGTCCATCGGAGTTTGCAGGGCTGACCCAACTGACCGCTGCCATGTTCCTAAAAATGTTTAAGAAGACGCAGAAAATGACTTTACTACAACTGTTTTCATAACCCTTACATGAGAAAAGCTAAAAAGTGATTATACTTGCCATCTAAATGTAATCGTGGTCGGGTAGAACCTCCTCCAGGGCAGACACCTCGGCAGACAGCTGGTCCCGCCAGGGAGCACCACTGACTGCCTCCAACACGTTCTCCCCTCCTCATCCTCTGGCATGTCGTCCTGCACTTCATCCTCTGGGGCCATGATGTCACCGGCTCCCAGGCAGATGTTGTGCATTTAAGTTGATGCAGCAGTACATCGGCCTTGTCTGGATAGAGACATGAAGATTAAGAACAACAGGATTAGATGATAGCAATTTCATTTTAGCTGATATAATTCTAGTGAATGTCAACCCCTTAACGCCTGGTGTTGCTAATTTGTGACCAAACAATTCTGGCCTTTACTTATTTTACTTCATCTAGAGCCACTATTTAACTTTTTTTTACGTTTTTATATTTAGATTTATTTTTCCTGTATTATTTTTTCGTTATATTACAAATAAAATCAAGCAGTAAGGGGATAACAATTTAGACAAATAATGATTTATTTCTCAATATTAGTTTGGCTTCTCAACACAACAGTGACAGTGAAAGTAGTGATTTAAGTCAGTTATTTACAGGGTTTGTACACATTTAACTATTCAATTCAAATTACTAAAGTTACAAACATAAGCCTATATCAAGTCTTACAAATAAATATAACATTTTATATTTAAACATATTCGTCAATCTGCTGACAAGCGTTTGTTTAATAACTGGTATATTATGATCATTAGCAGGCCCCTGTGGGTGAAAATAATAGCAGGTAAATGTTACCTCTCCACTGCGCTCCTCCAGCCTGAGAAATATTCGTCGCCGGTTTTACTGCCGCCGAAGCCGTCTAAACCGACTCTCCGCCTCCAATAACAAGTAAATAAAAAATAAATAAATTCAATATCCATTTTTTTGCGTCGTTTATCGGCGCTGGTGCTGTTTTTCGCCGGGCTTGGGGTAGACGTGATGACGTCGTGTCGCAACCAGGAAGTGCTCCAAAGGCTAGACCGTCCCATTTACCAACGGTTGAGGATCCTCCGGAGCATCCTCCGATGGCTGGGTCCTCCTAAGGCTGTGTAGGCTGGGTCCTTCGAAGGACGCAGCCGCCGAATTGAGACACATTGGTAGACGCCGCGCCCTCGGTTGAGAGGCGTGCCGACAGAGCGGCCATCTTAGGTCAGACCAAACTGCGCTCAGACAGAATACATGTTAGTTTAGGTAAGTGGTGCTTTATGTTTTCAGCAGTGTTGGGCAAGTTACTTTGAAAAAGTAATTAGTTATAGTTACTAGTTACTTCTCCCAAAAAGTAACTGAGTTACTCCACTATAAAAGTAACTAGTTACTAGTAAAAGTAACTATTGCGTTACTTTTTCGTTTCTGGCTTTTTTATTTATTTTTTTACAAATTTTTTGCTGACATGTCCATTCAATGCACCCCCCCCCCCCCACACATACACACTCATACTCCCCCTTTTGTGTTGAACAGTGAAGTGTGGTGAAAGCAGCTTTAATTCTCCATCACATAACTTTCATATCACGCATGCATTGACTTTTTCAACAATTTTCTCTTGCGGTTTTCAGCAGCAACGGCGTTGTTTCTTATGGTTTACTATTGTCCATATGCCTTCTTTAAATATTTCTAATTCTACTCGCAGGACATGTGCAATTCCAAACTTATTTCCTGTCATTGCCATGGTGAATCACGTTATTTGCGTTCCAGTGATCGGGATTTTTTTCATGCTCACGTTCAAAGATCGGTCGGGCGCTGTGTTTAGTTACCTGACTAATATCATCTGTTCTGAAAACTGACATGCTGAGAACAGGGCCGGATTATCCATAAGGGCCAGTGGGCCAGTGCCCAGCGGCACCAACCATGGGGGGGGCACCACATGACACATGCTTTAAAAATATATTTTTCATAAATTGTTATATTATTTACTTGAAATTGTTGAAAGACCATGCATTATTCGTTTTGTGAACACTGATGTCACAATAATAATAAATGATAAATAAATCAAGATTTTTTTGATTTCAACATATTAAAATGAGCAGTGTTGGGCAAGTTACTTTGAAAAAGTAATTAGTTATAGTTACTAGTTACTTCTCCCAAAAAGTAACTGAGTTACTAACTGAGTTACTCCACTATAAAAGTAACTAGTTACTAGTACAAGTAACTATTGCGTTACTTTTTCGTTTCTGGCTTTTTTACAAATTTTTTTACAAATTTTTTGCTGACATGTCCATTCAATGCACCCCCCCCCCCCCACACACACACACACACACACACTCCCCCTTTTGTGTTGAACAGTGAAGTGTGGTGAAAGCAGCTTTAATTCTCCATCACATGACTTTCATATCACGCATGCATTGACTTTTTCAACAATTTTCTCTTGCGGTTTTCAGCAACAACGGCATTGTTTCTTATGGTTTAATATTGTCCATATGCCTTCTTTAAATATTTCTAATTCTACTCGCAGGACATGCGCAATTCCAAACTTATTTCCTGTCATTGCCATGGTGAATCACGTTATTTGCGTTCCAGTGGTCGGGATTTTTTTCATGCTCACGTTCAAAGGTCGGTCGGGCGCTGTGTTTAGTTACCTGACTAATATCATCTGTTCTGAAATCGGACATGCTGAGAACAGGGCTGGATTATCCATAAGGGCCAGTGGGCCAGTGCCCAGGGGCACCAACCATGGGGGGGCACCACATGACACATGCTTTAAAAATATATTTTTCATAAATTGTTATATTATTTACTTGAAATTGTTGAAAGACCATGCATTATTCGTTTTGTGAACACTGATGTCACAATAATAATAAATGATAAATCAAGATTTTTTCTGATTTCATCATTTTAAAATGAGATATTTGAATATTGCTCACTGCTCATATGCCTACATGTAGTTGTGTAAGTTAGTAAATAGTAAAGAAATCCCCTTGATTATGTCTGATGTTTTTGACCGGAGGACAGCACGGGTAAGGGGGGGGGGGGGGGGGGGGGGGCTTTGAGGTATAGTGCCCATGGGCACCACATTGTCTTAATACGGGCCTGGCTGAGAATGACAAAGGGAGGAAGAGCTGCTCAGAGTTGCAGCTTTCTACTCAGTGTAGATCATCCGTTTTTTCTGAAACGACTGTGCAGCATAGCTTTGCTGTGCGCGAATGCACACGCGCGCAGTTTAGAAGAAACAGTTTGGCGCGTCAGTCAGTTCGAAACAGTTCCTGTATCGGTCACGTAGCGCATACGCGCGGTTTTTCTCTACGAGCTCGACTCATGCGCCGACGCATCCGTGTTGCCGGACCCATATTCTTGTCCTTTTCGCTGTTTAACTCAAAATAACGTGCTTACCTCCAAGAATCAAACGCTGTCTTCTCGCCCATCTTGCCGGGGTACAAACACAAGTAGCTTACACACACAGGTGCGCGCGCGCACACACACACACACACACACACACACACACACACACAGAGGCAAGGAGCAGGGTACAGACGCAAGCAGCCGCATCTGACTAAATGCAGAAAAGCAGGGACTTCACTTTCCTTATCGAGGGAAATTCTTAAAGTAACGAAGTAACGAGTGCTTATTTTGGAAAATAACGGAGTTACTGATTACTGAATTTGCAAAACTAACGCGTTAGATTACTCGTTACTGAAAAAAACTAATAAGAGTACTCTAACGCGTTACTTATAACGCGTTACCCCCAACACTGAAAATGGGATATTTGAATATTGCTCACTGCTCATATGCCTACATGTAGTTGTGTAAGTTAGTAAATAGTAAAGAAATCCCCTTGATTATGTCTGATGTTTTTGACCGGAGGACAGCACGGGTAAGGGGGGGGGGGGCTTTGAGGTATAGTGCCCATGGGCACCACATTGTCTTAATACGGGCCTGGCTGAGAATGACAAAGGGAGGAAGAGCTGCTCAGAGTTGCAGCTTTCTACTCAGTGTAGATCAGCCGTTTTTTCTGAAACGACTGTGCAGCATAGCTTTGCTGTGCGCGCTGAATCCAGATGCTGTGCGCGAATGCACACGCGCGCAGTTTAGAAGAAACATAAACAGTTTGGCGCGTCAGTCAGTTCGAAACAGTTCCTGTATCGGTCACGTAGCGCATACGCGCGTGGACACAGGTTTTGCTCTACGAGCTCGACTCATGCGCCGACGCAGGGGCGTGGCCAGGGGGTGGCCAGGGGGTGGCCAGGGGTGGCCACGGCCACCCCTGGCGATTTCCTGGCCACCCCACTGGCCACCCCACTCGCCAGTGTAAATGGTAGTAGCGTCAGTTTAGCATCTCATCCCATTATGCACAGCCAGCAGCAAAGCCGCTCTTCTTGACCTTCTTGCGCACCGTAGCTCACCCTGCCGCTACCCCCTCCCCCCTCCCCCGCCCGGCCGTCCGCCCTCCCTCCCTCTCCCTCCCCCGCCCGGCCGTCCGCCCTCCCTCTCCCTCCCCCTCCCTTCTAGCCGCTGTTGCGTTCTCAGACAACTACGGCTCAGCGCGTGCCCGCCTTCAACGGTGATAAAAGGAAGGGAGAAAGCGAATAAGACTAATGGTAAGTAAATAAGTCAAATCATTCGTTTGTAAAAGAAGAGGGGGGGATATATGAACTGTATCAGCTCCTGTTACAGCGGCTTTTGGTGTCTTTTTGACAAGTTTTCAAAGAGTTACGTAGCTACCGCTGTTAGCTGGGGCTTCTGTATGGTCTGTCAATTTCCAGACATGAAGAGAAAGTCCACAGACATGCCTTCTTATTTTAAGAAGAAAATAACAGCAGAAGGAGATAAAGAGATGACAGGGGAGCAACAGAGAACGAGGGAGGAGGAGGAGGAGGAGGAAGAGGAGGTGGATGGAGGAGAGGAACAGAGAGCAGCATGATAGATAGATAGATAGATAGATAGATAGATAGATAGATAGATAGATAGATAGATAGATAGATAGATAGATAGATAGATAGATAGAGCTTTATTGATCTCACAGTGGAGAAATTCTCTTGTCACACATCGGCTTAATAAACAAAAGAAGGTGCCAAAGGAGGAAAAGGTGCATAAGTTATATACAGTGTGTCCACATGTGTAAAGTGTATTAAAACTGTAGCGAAAGCAGGTGTTCCTGCACCGACAGGTGAAGTTATGACCATGTGGCCATAATAATCAAATTAATGAATTGTCTAGAATTGTATGTTTTGTTAAGTGTATTTGTTTTTTATTGTGACGGACTCACTTAAATATATACACTTAAAAAAATAAAACAAATAATTATGCGTTGTGTATATATATATATATATATATATATATATATGTATATGTATATATATGTCTATATGTGTATATATATATATATATGTATATATATATGTATATATGTGTATATATATATATATATATATATATATATATTAGTTTTATTTGTCTGAATCGAAATGCCTATAGGCCATTAATACAGCTAGAAATGATCATAACTATGGGGAGGCTGGTATTATTATTATTATTTATTGTCATCATCATTTTAATGTCAGAATAACGGACTTTTGCTCCTGTTTCATTATAGATATCTCCCAGTCAAGAGCAGAGCGGTCCAAGCAGCCACAACTAAAAATCTTCCCTCGAACCTGTCAAAGGGACAGAAGAAGATGCTTTTCTAAAGACTGGTACAACACATATAAATGGCTTGAACTGAGTCTGGTAACCAGAGATGGATCCTATGATACAATGAGGCTAACGATGTGCAAGATAAATGATTTACTTGTGTATTTAATAGTTCATATGTAAGAAAGGTCAATCCATAACCTGTTTGTTAAATATTTCATACGCAAGCACTGTAACAGCAAAAATGTCTTGGTTACTGCAAGACTTAAGAAAATTACTTTTTTATTGGTTCATGCCACAATTTGATGTGGTTTTTTTGTGACTGTCTGTTTTTGAACTTTAAATAAAGTACATTTGTGTGAACAAGTATTTGATTTGATTATTTTATGTATACAGGCATTTTCAGCTATTTTCTAAACCTACTTATTCCTGTTAAGTGTTAGCAAGAAGGGGTTAGGTTGTGTACTGTATATAGTATAGTATATATGTTTGTAAAGGGTTTTCTATTGGTCACCCCTCGCTAGCTTTGTGCCCCATGTTGGCCACCCCGGTAAAAATATTCTGGCTACGCCCCTGCGCCGACGCATCCGTGTTGCCGGATCCATGTTCTTGTCCTTTTCGCTGTTTAACTCAAAATAACGTGCTTACCTCCAAGAATCAAACGCTGTCTTCTCGCCCATCTTGCCGGGGTACAAACACAAGTAGCTTACACACACAGGTGCGCGCGCGCACACACACACACACACACACACAGAGGCAAGGAGCAGGGTACAGACGCAAGCAGCCGCATCTGACTAAATGCAGAAAAGCAGGGACTTCACTTTCCTTATCGAGGGAAATTCTTAAAGTAACGAAGTAACGAGTGCTTATTTTGGAAAATAACGGAGTTACTGATTACTGAATTCGCAAAACTAACGCGTTAGATTACTCGTTACTGAAAAAAACTAATAAGAGTACTCTAACGCGTTACTTATAACGCGTTACCCCCAACACTGGTTTTCAGACACTCTGAATCCGGTGAATTCTCGCCCGATTTCCAGATAAATTAGCTAACTGAAAACGTCACCCCTTTAGGGGCTACACGGGACCAATTGATTGAATTAAATGATCGTCTAACTTAATAAATAATTTCGATTTTGTATTGAAAGTAAGCAAACTTCCAGAGCTCCGTCCCAGGAAGCCTGGCTTTTACTCCGCTTATGGGTGCGCAAATAAAATGACACTAGGAACCAGATCCTGGGGAATTACCTTCCATAAGGAAGATTTTATGATAGATCATCCTCATGCTTTACAGTTACAGTTTTTCCGGCATAAACACAATATGTGCTAATGGGTAGCAGGGATGGAAGCAGAGAAAAGTACATGAAACACCAAAAACAAACAAAATGGTCCTAAATTACTGGATAAACATGATGTGTGTGTGTGTGTGTGTGTGGGGGGGGGGGGGGTAAAAGATTTTACAGTTTTTGCTAAGATTTTGTAATGTGCTTGATTCTAAGATGCGTTATTAGGTTTTTTGTTGATTTTTTCCCCCAGATTTTTTTTAATATATATTTCTTTTATTTTTTTAGTGATGATTGCGGTTTGTATTATACAATTTTTAAATGCTGTTATGGGCACCTCTGCTCTCACTTGTCTGTATATAGGTTGGCTCCTATGTAGATCAGTGCTGTTGTCTGTAGATCGGTGTCTGTGTATATAGCCTATATATACAGTGTGTGTGTGTGTGTGTGTATATATATATATATATATATATATATATATATATATATATCTAGTATATATAAGAAAGAGAGAAAGATTTTTGTGTGTATATTAGATTAATGTGTAACTGCAAAATATGTAAGTGCGTGTACATTTTTCATCCAGTTTGACTTCAGTTTAAATAGTTTTGGTTCTGAATAATTATGTCTGAAAGGTCACGATCACTGTGCACTTATGATTAAAATGAGATTTTTACAGCAGCTGTCTGATCTGTGGTCTGACCCAAGATGGCCGCCCTGTAGGCACGTCGGCCTAGCGGCCGGCAGCGTACAATGGGGCGTCTACGTATATGATGTCTATGCCCACAGACATCATATACGTAGACGCGTCATAGGGCGCAGGTTCGCACGTCAACGTCACCGCCATATTGTATGTGGCAGAAAAAAGTTGAGTTCTGAACGTGGATAAGAGAAGATGCCTCATTCCTGTGCTGCAATAAATACACACACACACACACACATATATATATATATATATATATATATATATATATATATATATATATATATATATATATATATATATATATATATATATGTGTGTGTGTATGTGTTATGAATATAAGGATCAATTTGTTAAATCTAAACATTGTGGTCTTCATTATTTCTTAAAACCGTGTCACATGTGAACCTTTAGGAACAGACTTTTTGGGTGAGTATTAAAGAGGTAAAATTAAAAATATGAGAAAAAAAAGTCCTAGGTCAATAAAGTAAAAATAAACAAACAAAAACAAAAGTCATAATGTTATGATAAAAACATCATATTATGAGAATTAAGGGGGAACATTTCCAGAATAATCACAGTTTGCAGAATTATTTCACTCCTAGGGCCTGTTTAATAAGGAGTTAAACTCTGAGTTAAATCCTGAACTCTGAGTTGACTTAGCCTGAGATGGGAAACTCTGCGTTTTGGGTTTCAGAACAGCTGAAATGAGTTAGTTCAATCAACTCTGAGTTGACTGACTCTGAGTTAAGCGTGTGCACCACAACTATAAAAAGCCATTATCAATGGAGCGCAGATATTACGAGTCACCATGGCAACAGCGTCAGACAAAAAAAGGTGTGCATATTTCTCACCAGCAGAACTGGATGTGCTTATGCAAGCATATGCAGAATTTGAACATGTATTTAAAAAAAAATCAACACGGCTGCAGCGGCGAAGGAGAGAGAGTTAGCTTGGGTGAAAATAGCTGCTCGAGTCAATGCGTAAGTTTACATTTTAATTACTTTTATACAGGGTTGGGTGTAATGAATTAAGTTACTAAGTCATCTAAATACTGTAATTAAATTAAAGACTATAAAACAATAGTGGATTTAATATCAAATTTTAAAAGGTATATTTTTAATTTAACTTTCTCCCTCTAGTTACATACTTTGGTCAATTTAAGATTAATTCATGCAATTGAATATTGTTTATTTGAAAGTATTAGAAGTGCAGTTTCTTGTCTCTCCTTGTATTGTTCAAGTGGTTGAGGTTGATTTGGGATTTAGAAAGTAATTAATAAGTAAGTAAAACAAATTAGTAAGTAGACCAATACTTTCTAGAGACAGTAATTATTACATTAATCTAATTAGACTTGTTGAAGATAAAATTTGTAGTTAGTAATTAAGAACTATTTTAGAGTAACTTACCCAACTGTTATAATATCAGAGGTGAAACTGGAAGAACAGTATTTTATTAAACCTAATTTAATTTTCATGGATAGGTGCAATCCTGCAGGCATCAAAAGAACATGGCAGCAGCTGAAAATGAAATATAAAAACATACTTCAAGCAGGTAAGCCTTGAGCACATCATAGGAGTAGAGTAGCTACCTGGCTTTACAAACAGTTGACATATTAAATGACTAAATGGCATTCAGTGTCTAGCAGTGCAGCAGCATTTTTGATATAGGTCTAAATGTTCATTCTCATTTGACTTCTACTCAGCCAACAGAAAGAAGGCAGAGGCTGGTAAAACAGGGGGAGGACCTGCACCACCACCCCTGACAAATGCAGAAGAGATGGCCCTAAGCCTAAATGCTGGAAGGCCAATGGCTGAGGGAATTCATGGAGGGACTTCATCAGAGCCAGTCACTCCAGAAGATTTAAGTGCTTTCATAAAATGTAAGAGGTCTACCTACAGTGTTATTTTTGTATATAGACTAAATGTGATATTTCCATTTATATTACTTTGGGTTGGGTTTTTTGTTGGTCCCAACAGATTCGGATGGTAATATCTGCCTCTTGGAGCCTCCTGTCCCAACAGTACCCCATACAGTTGTCAGTAGCCTACTCCATACACCATCAATTATGACAAATAGTATTATAAAGTGTACTCTATGAAATGCTCATCTTCACAGGATGATGGGGATGAAGAAACCGTTTCTGCTGCCACAGACAGGCATACAGTGTAACGTACAGGAATAAGGACCCAATATGCACACAAACAGGTATGAGCCTTTAAGTGCTTTATTTTCTCGAGCTCTGAGCGTGTCGGGGAAAACGCGCAGGCAGCGCGGCACGGGGAGCGCACAGCAGGCAGCTCTCCAACTGGAAACCCCCTGGTAGAGAGTTTCAGAGCTCGGGTCCGGTTAAGGTCCGGGGCGGAGGTCCGACGGCGGACAGTAATGTGAGGCCGTTGAGCGGCAGGCAAACAGGGGCAATCCAGCAGGGAAATCCAGGTCCGTTCCAAGGTCTGTTAACTGATGGGCAGAGATGCAAAAGGGGTCAGGCAGATTCGAAGACTTAAACAGAGCGGGGGTCCGGTACACAAACAGGCTATCCAGGGCAGAGACAGAATCGGTGGTCAGAAGGCTGATCAGGTCGGGCACACAGGCGGGCGAACAGGAACAATTCAGGGGTCTGGCAGGCTCGGTAAACGGTGACGGAATCAGGTCGGAAAACGGTAAAGCTGGCAGGTTTCAGAAACGCTGGAAAGTAACAAGGGTTGGCTTGAGACAATCTGGCACTGGGGCTGATCTGGACTGGGTATATATGGAGGTGAGACAGGTGGAACCAGTGAGGACTAATTGCAGAAACGAGGAGTGGAGCAGGTGTGCTGAATTGTGTATCAGCTCCAGTGCCAGGAACGTTACAGAGCCCCCCCCTTAAGGGCGGATTCCAGACGCCCTAGGCTGGTCTGGATGGGCTCTGTGGAAGTCCCTAATGAGGGACTTGTCAAATATGTTCCGGGACTAAACCCATTGACGCTCCTCTGGGCCATAACCCTCCCAATCGATGAGATACTGAGTACCTCGGCCCCACCTTCTGGACCTGAGAATGCGCCTCACCGTGTAGGCAGGAAAACCATCAACGAGCCGGGTGGGAGGTGGGGGCGTGGAGGCGGGCAACAGGCAGGAAGTCTTGAAGGGCTTAACTTGGGACACATGGAAGGTAGGATGAACCCTCATAGAGGGAGGCAGGCGGAGACGGACCGCCACCGGGTTAATTACCTTGGAGACAGGAAAGGGACCAACAAATCGAGGAGCCAGCTTCTTGCAATCCACCTTAAGCGGAAGGTTCCTGGTAGAAAGCCAGACTTTATCCCCGGGTGTATACTGAGGGGCTGGGATCCGCCGGCGGTTGGCAGCCCGCGCCTGGGACTGGGAGGAGGTGAGAAGGGCCCTTCTAGCCCTCCTCCAGGCTCGCTGACACCTTAGGGCGGACAAATGGGCCGAGGGAACCCTGGCCTCTCTCTCCTCAACAGTAAACACCGGTGGTTGAAACCCATACACAATGTAAAAAGGGGAGAGCCTGGTTGAGCTGGAGGGCGTTGAATTGATGGCGTGCTCCACCCAAGGGAGGTTACTGGCCCACTTGGTGGAGTCGGACCCACAGATCAGGCGGAGCTTAGCCTCCACCTCTTGGTTGAGCCTCTCCGTCTGGCCGTCAGTCTGAGGATGGAAACCAGAGGAGAGGCTAACTGAGATCCCCAGCATGGCACAGAACTCTTGCCAGTAACGGGCCACAAACTGGGGTCCCCTGTCCGAAACTATGTCGGAGGGCAACCCGTGAAGCCGAAACACTTCCTTCGCCAGAATGAAGCCCATCTGCTTGGCCGAAGGGAGTTTTGGTAAGGGAACCAAGTGGACCATCTTTGAGAAGCGGTCAACAATGGTCAGGATGACCGAGTTGCCCTCGGAAACAGGCAGGCCCGTGACAAAGTCCATAGACAGACTGGACCACGGCCGGGAGGGAACAGGCAGGGGTCGGAGAAGACCGGACGGGGGTTTTCGTGAGACCTTCGCCTGGTTGCAGTGGGTACAGGCCAAGACAAACTCCTTAACGTCCCTAGACAGCGTGGGCCACCAGAACTGGGTGCGTACAATGTGTAGCGTCTTGGTGATGCCCGGGTGACAGTACAAACGGGAGCTGTGGCAGAACTCGAGGACCCTGCCTCTTAGTGGATCAGGGACGAAAAGTCTTTTCTTGGGGCAAGCCTCGGGGACACGTACCCCATTGAGAGCGTTCCTGACCTCTGTTTCCAACCCGATCCGGGTAACCGCACATCTGACCGACTCAGGGAGGATGTATCCCTGCGTCTGCTCAGGGACTTCCTTCTCTGCCTCAAACATACGGGACAGAGCATCGGGCTTGAGGTTCTTGGAGCCAGGCCTGAAAGACAGGGAAAAACTGAAACGGCTGAAGAAAAGAGCCCATCTAGCTTGACGAGGGTTGAGTCTCTTAGCTGTCCTTAAATACTCCAGATTCCTGTGATCTGTCCACACCAGGAAGGGAAGCTTGGACCCCTCCAGCCAGTGCCTCCACTCCTCCAGAGCTAACTTGACTGCCAAGAGCTCCCGGTCTCCAACGTCATAGTTGCGCTCTGCCGGAGATAACTTTCTGGAGAAGTAAGCGCAAGGGTGTAACCGACCCTGTTCAACTTTCTGGCTGAGTACTGCTCCAACTCCAGAACTAGAGGCATCAACCTCCACGATGAACTGTTTTTCAGGGTCAGGGGCGACCAGTACTGGGGCTGAGGTAAACAGGCGTTTTAGCCGCCGAAAAGCTTTATCTGCCTGGTCGTTCCAGGCGAACCTTGTTTTTACAGAGGTCAGAGCGTGGAGCGGAGATGCCACTTGGCTATAACTCCTAATAAAACGTCGATAAAAGTTGGCAAACCCCAGAAACCTCTGGAGTTGTCTCCGGTCAGCAGGTGTGGGCCACTCAATAACTGAACGGACCTTGGCGGGATCCATGGCCATCTGACCAGGAGCAAGGATAAACCCAAGAAAACTAGTGGAGGACACATGAAATTCACATTTCTCCGCCTTAACATATAACTGGTTCTGTAACAGGCGAAGCAGGACTGAACGTACGTGCTGTTTATGGGTTGTGAGGTCTTCTGAGTAAATCAAGATGTCATCGAGGTAGACAAAGACGAACCTCCCAATCATATCCCTAAGCACTTCGTTCACGAGGTTCTGGAAGACGGCTGGGGCATTGGTGAGCCCGAACGGCATAACCAGGTATTCATAGTGACCCGTGGGAGTGTTAAAGGCCGTTTTCCACTCATCTCCCTCCCTGATTCGAACCAGGTGGTAAGCGTTTCTAAGGTCCAACTTGGTAAACAGCTTGGCCCCCCTGACCTGGTCGAAGGCTGTATTCATTAAGGGGATGGGGTAACGATTCTTCACCGAAATGTCATTCAACCCCCTGTAATCAATGCAGGGACGGAGTGAGCCGTCCTTCTTACCCACAAAGAAAAAACCTGCCCCAGCAGGTGAGGAAGAAGGACGGATAATGCCAGCCCTGAGAGAGTCATCGATGTACCTCTGCATGGCCTCGGACTCAGGGATAGACAGGGAATAAAGGCGACCTCTGGGAGGGGCAGTCCCAGGAAGCAGCTCAATGCAGCAGTCGTAAGGACGGTGCGGAGGTAGACTGGTGGCTTTAGCTTTATTAAATACCTCTCTGAGGTCGTGGTAGTCGGAGGGAACTTTGGACAGGTCGGGGTAAATCTCATCCGGCTCTCCTTGAGGCGACCGGAGAGGAAGGGCAGACCTTAAACAGGAGACAGAGCAAGAAGAAGCCCAACCAGTGACCTCCCCCTTACGCCAGTCTATAAGGGGGTTGTGTTTCCTCAGCCAGGAGCTGCCCAGGACGACTGGAACCTGAGGGGAGTTAATAATCATAAAGGTTAGGCTCTCTCTATGATTACCTCCAATGATAAGATCGACGGGTTCTGTGATGAGATGGGAATGGTGCAGCTTGTGGCCGTCCAGCGCCAGGACGCTGAGAGAAGACGGACCCAGGTGGAGTCTGATGTTTAGCCTCCTGGCTAATCCCTCGTCCATGAATTCGGTTTCAGCCCCAGAATCCACAAACAGAGACAGGTTATGGTGCTTGGCAGACACAAAAATTGTAGCAGGTAACAAAAATTCAGAGGAGGCAGAGACCTTGGTCCGGCTCAGTAGGGACTCCCCCCGCCCTACTGAGCCTGGTCTTTTAACGGACAGGTGTTAGCACGATGGCGCTCCCCCCCACAATAAAGACAGAGGTTCTGCTGGAACCTCCGCTGGCGCTCCTCGACAGACAGTCGCGCTCTGCCTAGCTGCATAGGCTCAGGAGCAGCTGGACCAGGAGGGGGCAGTAGTGCTGCTGGTGTGGAAGAGGTCCAGGAACCAGGACGGCGTTCCCTCCGCCGTTCCATAAGACGGAGGTCAATACGAGTCACCAATTCCTCTAGCTGTTTGAGGGAATGTGGATAATCCTTGGTGGCGAGCTCGTCCCTTATTCTGTCATTCAACCCCGAGATGAAGACATCCATGAGAGCAGGCTCATTCCAGGGACTCTCAGCTGCTAGAAGGTGGAAATCTATTATATAATTGGAGACAGACTTATCTCCCTGCCTGAGAGCCAGAAGCCCCCTAGTGGACTCCCTGCAGGGCAGCACTGGGCTGAATACTCTAACCAGCTCGCGGGAAAAGTCAAAATAAGAATAGCACAGAGGGGAATCAGACTGCCATTCAGATGTTGCCCACAACCTTGCCTTTCCAGAGAGCAGAGAAATAACATATGCCACTCTAGAGCGGTCAGTGGGATAAGATGAAGGTTGGAGCTCAAACTGAATCTCACATTGAGTGAGAAATGCCCTGCACTGGACGGGATCACCTTTAAAGAGCTCGGGCGGAGAGAGCCGCGGCTCAGGAAGTGACGTCACCATGCGTGACGTAGTTGGAGTAGGAGATTGCGGAAGTGGCGGAGCCGGGGGCGCCTGGCTGCGAAGAAGAGTTAGAATCTCAGTCATTCCAGTCTCTAAGTCAGAAATGGATCTTTCGACACCCTGTCGCCACTGATCGTTTGGTGCAGAGTCCATTTTCTTTGGCCAGATTGTACTGTAACGTACAGGAATAAGGACCCAATATGCACACAAACAGGTATGAGCCTTTAAGTGCTTTATTTTCTCGAGCTCTGAGCGTGTCGGGGAAAACGCGCAGGCAGCGCGGCACGGGGAGCGCACAGCAGGCAGCTCTCCAACTGGAAACCCCCTGGTAGAGAGTTTCAGAGCTCGGGTCCGGTTAAGGTCCGGGGCGGAGGTCCGACGGCGGACAGTAATGTGAGGCCGTTGAGCGGCAGGCAAACAGGGGCAATCCAGCAGGGAAATCCAGGTCCGTTCCAAGGTCTGTTAACTGATGGGCAGAGATGCAAAAGGGGTCAGGCAGATTCGAAGACTTAAACAGAGCGGGGGTCCGGTACACAAACAGGCTATCCAGGGCAGAGACAGAATCGGTGGTCAGAAGGCTGATCAGGTCGGGCACACAGGCGGGCGAACAGGAACAATTCAGGGGTCTGGCAGGCTCGGTAAACGGTGACGGAATCAGGTCGGAAAACGGTAAAGCTGGCAGGTTTCAGAAACGCTGGAAAGTAACAAGGGTTGGCTTGAGACAATCTGGCACTGGGGCTGATCTGGACTGGGTATATATGGAGGTGAGACAGGTGGAACCAGTGAGGACTAATTGCAGAAACGAGGAGTGGAGCAGGTGTGCTGAATTGTGTATCAGCTCCAGTGCCAGGAACGTTACATACAGAGGTAATTTTAATATTATATGTCTACACATCAAACAATCTACACATTCACATTTATATGTGGAGTAGCCTATAGAATCCAAGTTTATATCTATAAACGTCCTTCTTATCTCTACCCCCCAGAGTGTGGAAGAACAGCAGGAGGAAGGTCCATCAACTTCTGGTGCACAGATGGACACAGTTCAGTGATTTACAGTAAATGCTACAGTTTAATTCTGAATTTTAGACTACATTCATGATGTAACACTAATCTAATGTATTTTCAGTTGCCAGTTAAGGAGTTATATAGACTTCTTCTTATTAAAAAGATAGAAAAAAACAGCAAAGAACTTGTATACTTGGACCGCCAGATCCAAAAGGCAGATCTGGAAATCGACATTCTGTAACTAAAGCTAGAGGTGAGTGTATGGTCACAGGTGAATTCTAGGAAGTATTGAAACTATTTTAAAATCTTTTTGTTTGTTTTTTAGCAAATGAAGAACACCATATAAATTGCTGTGATAGGATAGGGATATGACAAAAAATCCACTCTGGGCCTCAAAATTCTTTCCCGACGTAAATGTAACTCCCTACGAAGTAATACAGCCTCTTCGTCAACAGGATCATCCATAAAAGGACATGCCATTTCATTCTCTTTGACGCGCTCTGCGTGACTGAAATGTGCGCAATGAATATGTCCCCAAAGAATCAATGAGGTGTTTAAACACCACTTCCTCTTTAAAAAAGGGGAGGAGACCAAAATAAACTCTGGGTTATCTGAAGAAAACCTGCTCCCGACCAGGTTAGGTTCACAGAGTAAATTGCCATGGTAACTGACTCTGAGTATAAGTTACCTCTCTTTCAGAAACGGGCTTGACTTACTCTGCTTTCTCAGGTTTAACTTACCTCCCTTTCTGAAACAGAAAACCCAGAGTTTCCCTCATTTCAGGGTTAACATACTCGGGATTTTCACTTAACCTCCTTTCTGAAACAGGCCCCTGGAGTAATAGGGCCAGGTTATTTTATTTTAAATACTTTTATTCTTTAGGAGAATAAATTCAGGAGAATGAAGCTAAAGGGATATGAAAATAAACTTGTAATATTACAAAAAAAAAATACTACGAATACAAAGTATATTCAGAGATTAAAGTCCCTCTGATACTGTTTAAGTGACTGAGTAACTGCAGATTTGCCACATTTAAGATGGTGGACGCTCTGACGCATCGCAGCATAGGCAGAACCCGCCCAATGACGCGTCTACTCTTATATTATGTCTATGGATGTCCCTCCTGGGATGGACAGGAGACCAAAGTTTGCCTGAAGAAACACTTTGTTTTGTTCATCCCTGAAAAAACTCTTGTTAAAGATAATAAACTCCTTTATTGTGGCATAGTGGTGATGTAACAATAGGAACTATTGTATATGAATGTTGCACACAGACGTGTTACTGTGTCGGAATTACCCGACAGCAGTTGGTATCCTGACCGAGCTGTTTGTAGTTTTCCGAAAATAATGAAGTTCTGACCCATTTGGGTTATTGTTCAACTACATCAGGCTCTTTGAGCCAGCACAAGACAGGAAAGAACAAGAATAAAACACGGTGGCAGCGGCGTGGACTCAGCCTGGATCACAGTGAGTGTCGCCTAGCATTAGCTTCGGCTAACGGGAAGAGTCACAGACATCAGGGAAGAGTGACTACCACCGCGTCGCAACATGGAGGTCCTGAAGCCGCCACGGACAGTCTATCTGGACTCCAGCAACACTGCAAAGACACGGAAGAGCTGGAGAGACGACTCCCTGCTGTATGTGGACTTAATGTCTGGAGCAGACATTAATCTGGAGGTAAAGCTGTTCAGCTGTCTAGTCTGCAGCGACAGAGACCTTTTGGAGGCGCTAATGGGAGAGACGGTACCTACGCTGGAAGATGGAGGAGATTATCACGAAGTTTGATGAGCATTACAACCCCAGCGTGGATGAGACTGTGGAACATTATCGCTTCTTTACCAGAAACCAGGACGCAGCGACAGCAGCGAGAGCTACGTCACAGAGCTGAGACACTGAGGGATTCAGGATTGTGTGTGGAGGGAAGAACACAGGCAGAAGATTAAAGCAGAGACTCAGAGTTAATTAATAGAAACGAGAAAAGAACGAGCTAGTCTGACCTAAAGATGGTTCTAACATCTTTTAAGTTTTATAAGAGGCTGGCTGGGTGACCTCATGACCTCTGGGCCAAAGCTGCTTTTATATTTACATAGTTTCCATTTTTGAAGCACGTCATAGATGTTTTGCTGCGTTCCATTTGCATCTGAACTCTAAACTAACAGGTTGCAGATCAGGTCACTGCAGGCTGACACTATTAGTAAAACATGCATGTTGTGGTCCCCAGGCCTTCAGACCGATGTGAGGTCTTTAAAGTATCAAAGATTTAATGTAACAGGCAGCAGCTTCTTCTCAGGTTTGTTTGGTTAATAACCAACAGTTTAATAAATGACCTCTGACCTCTCTGCTCTGTTTCTCTCCTACCACACATTTTCATGTCAGGTCAAACGTTTGTGTGGATTTTCAGTCTGTTATGCAACAATCATTTTTATACATCCTGAGTTGTACGCTTACTTTATACATGAGACACCAGGACTGCATGTCTTCTTGCAGAGGATAACATTTCTATTATTCTGCTGGTTAAAACATCTCCACCATAATAACACAACCATAGAAAAAAGGGCAAATAGTTTGCATCCCGTCTTGAGGCTATAAATGGTAATAATTACTCCTTTGTTAATGTTGTTCAGTATGAATTATCATTTATTGATATAAAATGTACCTGACTATAAGTCATAGGATCGTCCAAACTATCAAAAAAGTGTGACTTATAGTCCAAAAATATGTTGTTTGTTAAAACAATGTAATGCTTTTAAGATGTATGAATACACATATACTAGTGGCTACTGGTCTCAGTCGTGGTTAACTGTTCAGCTGAACATGAACCTTTAAACAACAGTAAGTGGTGATCCTTTATTACTGGTTTAGCAGAGGCTACTGTTAAAACTATAACAATGACAATAATGCTGTTCTAGGCGGTATTTTGTGCAAATAAACGGAGCTAAAGCATCCCGTCTGATAAACACTGAGATGTAACACCTGTACGACTCACTAAATGTTACATAAATAATAAAAAGCTAATAAAGAAGTAAAAGTATGAAGTTTTACTCAATGTCGATGCTAGCAGCACCATTATTAATGCCGAGGTCGGCTACCATCCTGCTACACCGACTTTCAGACTCCTAACACCGACTTTAGGGTCTATTCCAGTTAAATATTCCGACCCGGAGGTTGATAACTCCGACTACAGAGGACAAATGGGACGCACCGTTGTCCTCATCCAGCTCCTCCTCCTTCCGTATCTAACAGCGAGTTCAGTTATCGGAGTGTCAGAGCTGTAAATATTATCTTTGTTAGAGGCCAAAAAACAGCTAATCTAGTGAGGTTTGGAGTGCCAAATTAAGCTGTTTGTGTCTTGTTGAGTTAAAATCATATTATTAATTTAAGATAAATACATGAAACTTTGTGACGCTAGAAACCAGGAAATGCACCATTTAGCGACGACCTCGCTGCTGTTGAAACTAACTGCCATCTTCATCTCGTCTGATGCTGCAGGTGAAGTATCGCTGGAAAAATGTTTGGTTCAAAGAGATTTTGATCTTAGACATAGAGATTACTTGATTGTTGATGTAAACCTATCTATGTCCTCATCAATGGTCTTTGTCGCTGTCTGCTGGTGGCGTCACTGTAGCTAAATATGTCGGTCACAATGAGAGAAGAAAGAGGAACAGATAAAACTGATGAAGGGCAGGAATTAGATCCATCCGAAGAAAATCTGTTTAGACGAGAGATCTAGACTCATTTTGATGAATGTCTATAAAAGTTTGTTATTAAATGGCAGCTTTGCATACTTGACTGTCCTTGAATGTACAAGTGCATTCTGGGATTTGTAGTCCTGTCTGTAGTCCTACTGTATTGATAAACCTTTAAGACCTGAACGTTGTGTTGCTCTGGCCTTCAGACTGATGGGAGGTCTTTAAAGTATCAATCTTGTAACAGGCAGCAGCAGCTTCTTCTTCTTCCATCAGGTTTGTTTGGTTAATAACAAACAGTTTAATAAATGACCTCTAACCTCTCTTCTCTGTTTCTCTCCTGCAGATCAGAGAAATATCACAGCAGAACCTGGACAGAACATCACTCTGCCATGTAGAGCTCCTGACAGCAAACCTGTTGTTGCTGTAAAGTGGAGCAGAACTGATCTGGGGTCAGAATATGTTCTTCTCTACAGAAATAACCAGTTTGATCTAGAAAACCAGCATCCATCCTTTAAGAACCGGGTGGATCTGGAGGAGGAACAGATTAAGGCAGGAGACGTGTCTCTGGTTCTGAAGAACATCTCTACTGATGACAGAGGAACATATGAGTGTCTAATTATCCAGACAGAAATAAACAGCAGGAGGGAGACGGTTCTCTACATAAACCTGGATGTAGTTCCTCCTCCAGGTGAGTTGTTGTCTTTTAGTTTCTAAATCAGAGTTTCCAGCAGCTGCCTGGTTGTTGATGTCAGAGTAAAACATCCAGAGGGTCCAGAAACTAGTTTAGCTGAGAGGTTTGAGTATTTTAAAAATTTGTTAGGAAAAGTCCTGGTTTTGTCCTCCAGAGAGAGAGATAAGTTTAAATGTAATGTATCACCATGGTAACAGATTCTACCAGTCTTTACCCCCTGAACCAGTCACATGTCATGAGTTTCTGTCATTAACTCTCATCATTTG